>CM020814.1:9143707-9787363 GCA_009859135.1 Formica selysi | reverse complement strand
AATACATGACTGTAAATACTTGTTATTAGCGCGCGCGTATCTATTGGAACATTGACTTATTGTTAGCCCGCCGGGTATCCCGATTTCCATGAACGTCACCATATCGATGTCGGTTAACAACTCGAATCGAACCCGTATGCTTTAACCGTATGCTTTAACATAGCGTCCCACGTATATCTAGGTAACGTGTAATAGTACGCGGGATCTAAATTATAACTCCTCATACATGCGTCGCGAAAATTTTCGAAGACATCGGCCAATAAAAGAACGTCGGTTTTTAAATACAAATCGCTATAGTCGCCCAACGTCTCGACGCGAAACCGCTCCCAGACTCTTATCGCGCGCACGTAATCGCTCTCGGATATCGCGTCACCGGTCAACGAACTGTGGAAAACCTCGCGCGGCGGTAGACGAGTCTCCAGCAATTTATCGACGTCGTCGACGTACTCATACGGAAACACGCCTTTTCGCGCGAGAAACTCGAAATCAGCGTCGTCCAGATTTGAAAATTCGAACGCGCGAACTCTCGCTCAGTCGTCTGATCGAGACATCGTTTTAGACTGCTTAGAGCAGACTCCACAAAGCGCAATTTCAGGCGCTTAGAAACGAATCCACAAAGCGCAATTCAGGCGTTCCCGAACCATTCGACGCATCCTCGACGTTCTTCGTGAAAGAGATGTATGTTTCCTTTGTCAGCGGCAACAGTTCGACGCTGTCGGGAAAGGCGTTAGCCACATCTTTAATGATGAAATGCGCGTCGTATCCCGATAAATTGTGATAGAATACGGGAATTACGTAAGTCTCCTTATAATTTAAATTACAATTCAAATGCGCCGGACCTCTGTACCGTCCGGTTAGATGACAGTGATCGCGCACGCGAGCGTCTTCCGGTTCGAACGGTCTCTCGCAGATCCGTCAGATCCTTGTATTTAGGCGCATCGGTGTCGAGAATAGTCTTCGCGCAAAGCGCTAGATCGTACAGTTCTTTAACGAACCGCGATATGCAATCCTCGCCGCAATAGGCTTTGTAAGTCGAGCTAGCATCGTCGAACGCGCATCGCGCGTTATCCAGCGCTATAGACCTTGTGATGCTGAACGATAGACATGTTCGACATTCTCTTCTCCCCTTTCTTCTCCAGCACGCATTCGAGATCGGCGTACACCACGAACGAAAGTCTCTCCTTTCTACAGTAGTTGCGAAACTCTAACCATTTGTCGTCTTTAGTAGGAAGGACTATAACGCACTCGTTCATCTTTCCACAGTCCGCGCTGTGAGCCGATAATTTATCGCTCGGTCGAAAATAATGCATGCATCTGCGACATAACACACATTTTTAAATCGCGTACATTATCCGCATTACGCAACAAATTTTTTTAATTCGTACCCACCGATCGCATATATGCGCTTTGTTGCCTACCGCTCAGTTGCGAGCCGATGAGTCGGGACAAATTCTTGATTCATGCGAAATGCGCCGTTATCTCGTTGCGTTTGTCGTAACCCGACCGATTTCTTAATATTAAAAGATAAAACAAGTAAAATAGAACAGAAAAGATTGAGAAAGAGCTGACTAAAGCAAAGCATTAGAATCAGGGAAAGAGCCCAAGGAAAAGTAATTAAGAAAGAATAAAAGAGTATTAATAAAATGAAAGTAAGACACGGTCAAGTTCTCGGAAGCTGAGTAAGCAGCTGACGAGACAGCTGACGAGCGGAGCACGAGACATGCTCCGGTCAGGGACACCACACTCCTCCCTAATCAACGACCTAATTAATTAAGATATATAATAAGCGCGAGATGCACCGAAGCTAGCTCAATAATATAGCTCATTAACATCGCGCACTACTCGCTCACTACTCGCTCGCATATATCGATAGTATCGGAGTACCGTACGTATCGCGCCCGACTATTATAATCGCGAATAAGTAAAAGTGTACAAAAAACTGTGAAATATATCAACTTCTACCTAACGTCCGGGAGTGTCTTATTTCGAGCGTGGATCCTAATCCTTTGGGCGTATAAATCCCTAAAGACCTCTTCCTTAGCGGCTAGAGGCACAACACGTTGTATCGCTCAGATACAGCAGATTAATGTGTCTGTCTTTCTTATCACAGGTGAGACGCAGAGGAACGATACGGCAGCTACCTTTCCCGTTCTTCTTATCCCGAACGGTATACACGTTAATGGATATGTCGTTAATACGCTCGAATCTAGTAATTCCGTTTAAACTCATGGGAAACTCGACACCCTCCAGATTCAACACCGTCGAGTAGTGAGGATACCGCGAGCTTTTCTCCGTGTGTTTCTCGACCGAATATAAAGCGGCGACTACCGGCCACGCGAAACACGCTTTATCCGTAGATCGCACGTTGACCACCGCTTTCTTCAACACGATCTCTCGCGGTATCTCGATGCGACATCCGGCGCGCATAGGATTGTATCTGTTCACGTTCACTGTTAAATTTAGTATTCGCGATAACGCCCATCCGCTATCACGCTCTTGAAACTCCTCCAGCGAAGCTAGAGTAGCGTCGACCACACGCTTTCCGTACCACTCTCACAAGTCAGAAAGAGGTAGAAGCGGATAATTCTTTGTGGCGATAGTTTTAACATCAATCTTGTCGCCCGAGACGAACTCGTCGATGAACACGGTATTGACCTTGACACTGTTATATCCATCCATAACATGGCGCATTTGATCGAGCACGGTATCTCTAGCGTCCTCGAGAAATCGCAAAGGTTCGATATAATCGAAATTGATAACCGCGCCGGTTAAAACGCGTCTAGAGAAAGCTGTCTCGATCTCGAACCACGAGAATCCCTCGCGCCTCTCTACGCCGCCTCCCACGCATTCGAAACGCCAACGCAGATCGTCTCTCGCGCCCGTCAATCGAACGTTTCAAGCGATCAGAGAATTAATCGCTCCGGTAGATCTCCCCCGCCGTTCGCCTCGACATCTCTCCCGCAGAAACTCGAGACGCACGTCGCACCGTCTCGCCCACGCGCGATACCCGTCCACCGTCGCGACGTCCCACGCGCTATCGAGAAGATCGCGCTCCTCCATCGTTTCTCGATTCATCACTCGTCGTTCAACGAACGCCAAGATCTTTTATTGATAAACCACGTCTCTTCCTCGTCGTAACCCTCGATGTAGAACAAAGCTCTCGTCGCGCAGCCGCCGCACCAATTATTCGACACGTCGAAGACTTCGTTGATAAGATCGCAAGCGGGCACTCTCTCGCTATACACCGATTTTTTCATATGCGTCGATTCTCACGAAGCTCGATCTATGCGCGCATTCCACGCAATATCTCATGTCCTCGTCGAAATAATTTCCGTTCTCGAATCGGCAACCGAACGTGTAGAAGCAATGCACAACGTGATTCACCTCCCACGAAAATCTCGGAACTCCATATCGCCGTTTCCAATTGCGATAAAGCAGATAGCCAACCGGCTCCGACATTCGAGAAAGGCTCGTCGAATCGCGCCTCGCTCGCCTCTCGCACGAACTCTTCGCGAAGCCGATCTTTTCTCTACAGTACAGACAGTCCTCTATATAACATTCGCGTAGTTCCTTCTTCAAACAATTCGGTATTTCCAAATTCTGTATATCCTCGATACTTCTAATTCGAATATTCACCACTTTTCCGGTAATCTCGATAAGCGCTCCAGTACGCGCTTCATCGCGCCGCGAATATTCTCGAACGTACTACCTACTAATACTACCTACTAATACCTCGAGATCGTCGCGGCATTCTTTTATAACTGAAAAAATAGCGAGGACGCGCCCCGATTAACCGAGCCGGATACTCGCTCTCGGACGCGTCTCGTCACCGGACGCGCGTCGTCGCCGGGAAACGAAAAAACTCGCCCCGAAACGTGATAAACGCGCTCGTATCGCCGGAAAACGAAGAAAAACTCGCCCCGAAACGCGATAAGCGCGCTCGTATTGCCGCTAACCGTTCCTCTCTCCGTTCGGACTGCCCTCCGACGATCCTCCGTCTCCCTCGACGCCGTATACCCGGCGTCCGCTCGCGGATCGCGCGCTAGAAGCGACGCGCGTCCCTTAAGAATCGCGATAGCGGATCGCGCGCTAGAAACGGCGCGAGAGATCGCCGTCGCTCCCTCTAAGGAACGAGTCGCGTCAAGGTCGAGTCGCGCCAAGGTCGAGTCGCGCCGGGAGAAACGCTTCGCGCGGGCGGATATAGAAGAGGGTTTAATAACTTAGCCGCGCTGTAAAACGGTCAGTCGCCGCGGATACGTCGAGCGCGTCGATCGCTCTTCCTCGCGAGTGAAAATAATTGTGAAGGCCGATTCTAATTCACGGCTCCATGAGTGCGAGAGAGAGGTACCCTTGGAGGGGAGAGGCTCACTTGCGCACAGTACAATTGGACACGTTGCAATTGCACACTGTGATATTAGACACATAAAGTTGCGCACCGTTCGATTGGACACATTTCACTTGCGCACAATTCGTTTGGACACATTTCATTTGCGCATCGTTCAATTGGACACGTTGTTTTTGGACACAACACATGTTTTTGTATAATTTGGAATACATACACACGCATGTATAATTTTGAAATTTTTTGATATTTATTATTAACTTTATTTGGTAAATAAACGTTTGTTACAGTTCGTTTACACACATTTCGTTTGCACACACTTCTTTTGCGCACAGTTCTTTTGCGCACATTTCTTTTGCGCACATTTCTTTTGCGCACACTTCTTTCGCGCAAAGTTCATTTGCGCACATAAATTTTAGTTTTAAATTTGAAATAGGTTTGGGTTAGTTATATCTTCCGGAAGTGAGGCCCCCCGTAGGGGGGGCGGCACCCACTGTGTCCACGCATATACTTTACAACGCGAAACGAGATCCCTATAATTGTTGTGTGGATGGGAAAGTGTGCAAACGAACTGTGCGCAAAGAAATGTGCGCAAAGAAATGTGCGCAAAAGAACTGTGCGCAAAAGAAATGTGCGCAAAAGAACTGTGCGCAAAAGAACTGTGTGCAAACGAACTGTGTGTAAACGAACCGTAACAAACGTTTATTTACCAAATAAAGTTAATAATAAATGTCAAAAAATTTCAAAATTATACATGCATACATGAGTGTGTATGTATTCCAAATTATACAAAAATATGTGTTGTGTCCAAAAACAACGTGTCCAATGAACGATGCGCAAATGAAATGTGTCTAATATCACAGTGTGCCAATTGCAACGTGTCCAATTCTACTGTGCGCAAGTGAAGGCTTCTCCCCTTGGAGAACGAGGGACAGCGAACAATTTATTAGCAGCCGCGGCGTGTAGTTCGGGCGGGGTGTGGAGCCGAGGGGGAGCCGGGGGAGGAAGGAGGGATACGTAGGGTGAGGGGGAAGCGTGGCCCCAATCGAGCCGAGCGCCATCTCTTGAGCACTCTCGGTGACTCGTACCCCCTTTCCCCTGGCCGCGCTTCCCCCTTCGCCCTACTTACCAGCCCTCCTTCTTCCCAACCGGCTCCCCCCGGCCCGAACCACCCCTCGTTGCCCTAGAAGTATCGCTATCGCTTTTTCTCTAATGGTACCTCTTTCTCGCACTCATTGAGCCGTGGATTGGACCGGTCTTGATTACCTACTGTCTTATTTCTAGCAGACTTAGTATTATGGCGCGGTTATAACTAGCGGGCTTATTACTATCAGGTCTTATTATTACGGCGCGGTCATGGCTAGCGGACTTATTATTAACCGGTCTTATTTCTAGCAGACTTAAGACTAGCAGGCTTATTCCTATCGCGGTTATAGCTATCGGACTTATCTCTATCATGCGGCGAATATCTACAGCGCGGTCTGTACATGCACTTACGAGCTAAGGTCAGGTTAGGTGGCTAGGTATTGCGGGCAGGGCCGAGTGTCACGTCGGGCCTGCCTTGGCAACGGAGACTGGCGAAACCCCGTAGAGCTGAGCGAAACCTCAGCTCGGACAGGTATTAGAAGCCGGCGAAACCCGACAGGGCTAAGCGAAACCTTAGCCCGAGGAGTGGTGACAGGAGTCGGCGAAACCCGACAGGGCTGAGCGAAACCTCAGCCCGAAAGTAGAGAATGCCAGCGAAACGCGGCAGAGCCAAGCGAAGCCTTGGCCCCGAGAGGTAGTAGGTACTGGTCAGGCTGGTGTCAGGAGTCGGATCGCAGGATGGGATCTGGTGCCGATGTCTCGGCCGGCCGAGCTTATATACCCGGCCGGTGGCCCCCACTGTGCGCCGTCGGTTCGGCGGTGGGAGTCGATACCGCGTGGGGAGACCGCGAGAAAAGTAGCGTTTCTGGAGTGAGCGAGACGGCGCGTGCGGTGTACGAGCGAGTGAGATAGAGCGTGCGGTATATATGAGTATGTTTCCATCGAGGGCTCGAATTGGTCAGAGTCGAGTCAGAGTCGGGTTGGGGTGAGCGTTCTTACGGTGGAAACACCAAACTTAAAGTTGAACTCTACCCAATAAAATTTTAAGGTAAAGTCCAAATGAGGTTCGATGGAAACGACAAGAGTCGAGTTAGTTGCAGTGTTGCCAACAGAAGGAAATTGTGCTGTGTACATCGTGTTGTGTTATACGAATACTTATATATTTTTTACTATAATGAATAATTTCTGCATATTACTTTGATACTGTGAAATTAACATTATCGCTCTCGGATCCATAATATTTTGTTATAAAAATTTAACCTTAATATGTCAGGATACTGACAGTTGTAGCTGTACTTTGTACAATTGGTATCATCTAATCTTATCGCAACCCTAGTGTAACTCTGCTCAACTCTGATCCGGTGGAAACAGGTAAGCCAACCCGACTCTGACCCTACTCTGACCCAACTTTGACCCGATTCGAACACTCGGTGGAAACATACTCTGTGCGAGTGAGGTAGCGTATGCGGTGTACGTGCAAGCGGGATAGGTAGAGCGGGTAGAAAGCAAGCCGTTCGTATGTACATATATATTTATTTGCCTACATATGCCGTAGTAACGGCCCTGCCGTTACATCACCCCCCCTTCCTAGGCGGTGTGGGCGCCTGATCGGGTGGCGGCTCGGCGCAGGCGGCTGCTCCGGAGGGTCCCGTTGGTGTTGAACCGTAGGGTCCATTGACCCTCCGGGGTCCAGTGCCGGTACCGCCTGGATATATGTACCGCACGGTGCGGCACGCGAAGGATCGTTCCCGCGGCGACCTTGACCGCGATCGGCTCCGGGGGACGGGTTTCCACCGCGTGGAGTGGCCTGGTTGTTGTTGGGTCTGGTTTTGGCGGTGGTGCCCTTGCCGCGTTGACCTGCGAAGGCGTGGATCCTGGTCTTGGCCGTCGGTCGGTGATGAGGCGCGGCTGGTGCGGCGGTTGGCCTTGCCGATGCCGCACATGCGGCCGGGTTGGCCTGGCCTGACGGGCCGCCTTGGGTGGCGATCTCGAGTTCTGGCGGCGACGGTGCTCCGGGGGTGGCGGCGGTGCTAACAGGAGGAGGGCTTTTCTCCTGTTGTCGGCGTCGGACCGCTGGACCGCGGTTCCCACCCGCGGTCGTGGTCGCCAGGGCGGGTCGTGCGTCTGTGCCGGCACATCTCGTGGAGGTGTGACGGGCGTTGGGCTCATCGCTGAGCGGCTACGGACGCCAATTTTCAATCGTTATGATTTGGATCGCTCTGGAGACGTGCTGGGGATTTCGTCTCTCCGTGGCAATCGGCACTGCATCCATGGAGCGAGATTCCAACATCGCTCTGGAGTCGTATGTACTGTGTTAAAGTGGCGTAAGGTGTGAGTATGAATAGCTCAGTGGTAAGAGCAGTTGCCCGGAAAGCGAAAGACTCGGGTTCGATTCCCGATTCAGCCACTTGTACCTCGCATATTTTTTCAGACCCGCAAATGTTGTTTTGTAACAATTATTTGTCGGGCTGAGGAAGTGTGTAAACGCCCTACACAGATACGACAGTGCCGCTGCCACGGAAGAGATGGATGCTTGGTTCGTGCCTCCTCCCGCCTTAAATCCCCCCCTCGCTTCACCTTGGGCCTGGGCCGTCCGGGAGGTCGTTGTCCTCGTCGTACCAGCTCCCAAATAGCTCCTCGAGCTGTTTGCGCTCTGCGTCTGTCGACATCTTGCTAGTTGCAGACTGACTGGTCTCTGGCCGTCCGGCGCGCGGTCTTTTATACGCGATTGTGGAATTTCCGGAATGCGGTGCGCGTTGTTTTGCGGTTGTTTCGACGCGTTGTCGGACCGGTTGTGCCCTCGGCCGTGGCCCGCGAGTTTCGGGTGTTCTGCTGCCCACGATCGGTAATCGTGCTGTTACCGGGGGTTGTTCGCATGCTTCGCGCGTACCGACGTTCGCGATCGGTAATTGCGACTTTACCGGGCGTTGTTTGTGCTCTTTGCGCGTACCGACGCTCGCGCTCGGTAATCGCGACTTTACCGGGTGGTGTTCGCGCGCTTCTTGCGTACCGACGCGGGTTACCGATAAGGGTCGGTGTTAGGCTGGCGCAGGTCGCCAGGGGTTGGTTGTCGCTTGACGGGTTGCCGTTGGTGTGGGGCGAGTCCGGGTGCGCCTTCAGGTTCTGGATGTGGACATGCCGGTGCCACCGTCCGCGGCTGTCTCGCCGGTCGACTATGACAGGCGAAATGATCCGTCGTACCTCCAGGGCCCACGAACTTTGGGGCCAGTTTGGCGTTGAATGCCTTAGCCTTGTTGGACAGGACGTGGTTCTTTTTCCATACCAACTCTCCGCCCTTCGGCTTCCAATCCCGTCGCCGTAGGTTATAGTGCCGCTCCTGATGTTGGAAGGCACGGGCCAGGCTTACCCTCACGAGCTCGTAGGCCTCTCGCAAATGTGGTTTCTGGTGCCGGCGCGTTCTACGGGTGCCGTCGGTCTTCCGGATGCGGTCTGGCGAGTTCCCTGCCGTGGTTGAGGTAGGCGGGGGTGTGTCCAGTGGCCTCGCCTCAGGCGGTGTTAAAGGCGTGTTGGAGAGCGTTGATGTGCTCGTCTTTTGGCTTCTGCCCACGCATTGGGCGACCATCGTCTTAATGGTCCGGTTGGCCCGCTCCACCGGATTGCACTGCGGAGTGTATGGCGGTGAGGTGCGGTGTCGTATGCCGAAAGTGGTCAGCAGCTTCTCTAGTTGTTTGGACTTTAGTTGGGTCCCGTTGTTCGATATTACCTATTGCGGACACCCATGACGGTATACGACCTGGTCGATGAATGCTCTTGTGACGTTGGTCGCGGTGGCCTTCCGCAGTGGCGTGACCTCGAGCCACTTCGTGAATCGGTCCTGCATCGTGAGGAGCCATGTGTGTCTGCGGTTGGAGCGGGGTAGCGGTCTGACCAGGTCGATGGCGACCTGTTGCCATAGTGCGGTGACCGGAGTGGTATGGAGGGTTCCGGCGGGTCGCTGTTGCGACACTTTGTGGCCAGACAGGTCGCGCAGTTGCAGACGTATCGGGCGATCTCCCGGAGCATCCCCGGCCAGTAATACTGCTGGGCGATGCGAGCCATGGTCTTGGCGGTTCCTAGGTGTCCGGCTGCGGGATCGTCGTGCCAACGTCGAAGTAGGGCGGCGCGTTCGGGTGTCGGGACGCATTGCTTCCATTGTTCCTCGGCGGGCATCTCCCGGAAGTCCAGGTCGTGGAGGATGTGTCGGTACAGGAGCCCGTCGCGTATCTGGTAGTCGGGTCGGCTGGTCGGGTCTGGACGTCTCGGCTGATCCGGTGATACCATGGGCAGGGCGGCGTTTGTCGTGTCGCGGCGACCTCGGGCTGGCGGGAGAGTGCATCGGCCACCTGGTTCTGGGTGCCTCGTCGGTACTTGATTTCAAAGTTGTGCTGTTGGAGCTCAAACAGCCAGCGGGCAAGTCGGCCTGACGAGGCTTCCAGGCGTTGGAGCCACCGGAAGGATTGGTGGTCGGTAAGCACGGTAAACCGGTATCCCTCCAAGTAATCCCGCATCCGACGTATCCTCCAGACTACGGCGAGGCATTCTAGCTCGGTGGCGCTGTAGTTCCGCTCGGCGTGGTTCAACGTTCGGTTGGCATACGCAATGACCCGTTCTCCTTCGGTTAGCTGTTGCGTTAGGACGGCGTACTGGCGTCGGTCTGCAGGGTGAAAGGTAGCTCGAAATCGGGGCACGCGAGTACCGGGGCGGAGGTCAGGGCGTCCTTGAGGCGCTGGAGGCCTTGTTCTCGACGGTGTCCAGGCCCAGCGGGCGTTTTTGCGCGTCAGGTGTGTCAAGGGTGCGGCCACGGCGGAGAAGTCCGCGATAAAGCGTCGGTACCATGACGCCAAGCCCAGGAACTTATTAAGACCGTTTACTTATTTCTCCGTGCGCTCTTCCTCGCTATTCGCGTGAGCGCCCGTTAAGTATTTGATACGCGAGATCCAATCGTCTGTGTTACAGTTGCGATAGAAACAAATATCGTTTGTTAATAAACAACCAGTTCTAGCAATTCCTTTCACGCCTTCATTCCTGACACATAAATCTCATTAACCCCTCGGTACATTCTCACAGCTGTGAGGCTCGCTTTGCCGGATCTACAAACGAGACCTCGGAGTCGAGCAGAGCCCATATGTGTCGGTTGAGTAGCTGTATCTTCAGGTGCGGCCTAGGCGTGAACCTTATGGGGTTCTGTCGGACGGGCGGCGGCCGCTGGTTCCCCGGCCCGTGTGCCGTTTCCCGCCGGTGGATGGCAGTTTCGGGTGAGCACGCCATCCTTGCCATAGCGAGAGCAGAATTTGCGCGGTGGTGTTTTACAGTCAAGGCGGGTGTGGCCGTTGGGGGCGTTGTTTGCACCGCCAACAGCACTCTTCCCGGCTGTAGGTGGCGGCGGCGACGAGTGAGCTAGGCATGCTCCGGGTCGGCGGTTGTTCCTCCTTTTGTCGGCGTAGGACCCTCTCGTATTCGGCGGCCCTGGCGCTTAGCTCTGCGATGCTGGTGGTCTCGATTGACCGGATGTACAGTTGGTAGCTCGAATGTAGGTTGCTGTAAAGCAGGCGGGCCTTCTCCGCTGGTGAGTAGCCCCCAGCGCGTCTCATGATTGTCAGGAGGTCCGTGGCGTACTGGTTGAAGGCTTCCCCCGGTCACTGCCTTCGGGCCTGGGCATCGTGTCGTAGTTGATCGCGGTAGTCTGGTGGGAGGTATTTTAGCCAGAAGGCGGCGCAGAAGGCTTCCCACGTTGTCCAGTCTTCATAGTTGTTGCGATACCACAGCAATGGGTTTCCACGCAACATTTCTGGTAGCCCTAGAAGGAACAATTCATCGGCGTAGCGGTAGGATCGCCTTAGTTCCTCTAGCCGTTCGAGGAAGGCGAACGGGTCTTTGTCGTCGAAACAGAGGCCCCATTTGCGGATCCGATCTAGAACCGCGGTGGGGTCGGGTACGGTTGGTTCGGCGCGGTCGGAGGTCGGCTCGGGTCGTACCGGTGTTGTTTCTCCCTCGTTTGGCATGTCGGCGGTGTCATGTTCGGGGAACAGCTCTGGGTTTTGTGTCACGAATTGACGCAATCGATGTCGCAAAGTGTCAATAGTTCCGGTACTGTCGAGACCGTGTGTGACTAAAAGAGTCACGAGCTGGACTTTCGTAAGTAAGTATATCCAGGAGATTTTCATCGGGGTGCGCACGCAAGCTGGAGTCTCTACTGGGCAGGTCCCTGTACGGGCGCCATGTAACGCGGTCACCTCGCTCGACGCTCGGATCGGCTCGTCGGTGTCCGGGTTCGAGAGGAGGGGAGACTCAAGCTTACGAGAACACAGAGTGAAGCGAAAAGATAGTTTATTTAAAGCAAGATAGATAGATACAGCGTGCAGGGTCGAGTGATGTCGTGCGTGGAGCGGTGTCGCTGGTAGCAGGGTGTGGGGCGCAAAGCGGAGACGCCAAGCGATGGGCGCAAAGCGGCGAGAAGCGCAAGACAGGTGCGGCGTGCAATCGTTACCGGTTTTATTTACATGCGACTACGGCGCGGTTACAACTAGCGGACAGAGTTACGACTAGCGGGCTTAGTACTACGGCGCGGTTAGAGCTAACGGACTTATTACTAACAGGTCTTATTTCTAGCAGACTTAGTACTACGGCGCGGTTATAACTAGCAGGCTTATTACTATCAGGTCTTATTATTACGGCGCCGTTATAGCTAGCGGACTTATTACTAACCGGTCTTATTTCTAGCAGACTTAAGACTAGCAGGCTTATTCCTATCGCGGTTATAGCTATCAGACTTATCTCTATCATGCGGCGAATATCTACAGCGCGGTCTGTACATGCACTTACGAGCTAAGGTCAGGTTAGGTGGCTAGGTATTGCGGGCAGGGCCGAGTGTCACGTCGGGCCTGCCTTGGCAACGGAAACCGGTGAAACTCGGTAGAGCTGAGCAAAACCTCAGCCCGGACAGGTATTAGGAGCCGGCGGAACCCGACAGGGCTAAGCGAAACCTTAGCCCGAGAAGTGGTGACAGGAGTCGGCGAAACCCGATAGGGCTGAGCGAAACCTCAGCCCGAAGGTAGAGAATGCCGGCGAAACCCGGCAGAGCCAAGCGAGACCTTGGCCCCGAGAGGTAGTAGATACTGGTCAGGCTGGTGTCAGGAGTCGGATCGCAGGATGGGATCTGGTGCCGATGTCTCGGCCGGCTGAGCTTATATACCCAGCCGGTGGCCCCCACTGTGCGCCGTCGGTCCGACGGTGGGAGTCGGTACCGCGTGGGGAGACCGCGAGAGAGATAGCGTTTCTGGAGTGAGCGAGACGGCGCGTGCGGTGTACGAGCGAGTAAGATAGCGCGTGCGGTATATGTGCGAGTGAGGTAGCGTATGCGGTGTACGTGCAAGCGGGATAGGTAGAGCGGAGTAGAAAGCAAGCCGTTCGTATGTACATATATATATTTGCCTACATATGCCGTAGTAACGGTCCTGCCGTTACAGTATTAATAATAAAAATAAATATTATTCTATTATTAATACAAAATAAAATATTAAATATAAAATTTTAGTGAGAACTTTTGCTACTAGAGTATTGCGCTATTACATTGATACGTACATTCCTGAGACTAACAAGGATAGGTCGGAGTTAACTCTTCACCGATTTTGATCTCCTTTTTTGTGGTGAATTTTCATTGAATATAGGTAATCACCGAACCAACAGTTGAATTTCTACGTATGTGGTTACGGTGTTCCCCGATTCTCGTCTGTAGTCTCCTGCCTGTCTGACCTACATACGATGCATCACAATCCGCACAATTGATCATATAGATGATGTTAGTGCAAGATGCACTAGGAAGGACGTCCTTATGCACCTTAATAAAGCATGATAATTTATTAAGACTACAATAAGAAAGCCTGACGTCAAGATCTTTTATGATGTTTTTAAATTTGTGCGAGATGGTATGGACGAAAGGGATTGTAAAATAAGAGACGCTCTTATTATCGACATCCACATCGTAAGTTGGAAGGCCCCTACTAGTGATCAGAAATTTGAGACGGTTGTAAATTGTCTGAAAAATGAAATCTAATGGGTAGTTATTGTCCAGTAGAATTTTTATGATAAAGTCCAAATTTTTTTGGTGAAATTGTGGATGTGAAAGTAAGAAAGCTCTATCAACAAGGCCAATAATGGTACCTCTCTTTTGGCAAGTCGGATGTTGAGAAAGAAAATTAAGATACCGACCCGAGAAAGTAGGTTTATGGAACCAATCAGTTAATAAGCGGTTGTTAATTAGAATTATTGAGATATCTAAAAAGTTCAATTTATCATTGTCAGCAATTTCTAAGGTGAATTGGATTTTTGGATGTAAGGAATTAAAAACATTAACTGTATAATCCATAAGGTAAAATGGTGCAGTCATTGCGATATCATCAACGTATCTGAAGTAAAAGGATGGAATGAAAGTCAATGTTGAAAGAGCTTTCTCCTCCAAATCTTGAAGGACTATGTCAGCTATGATGGGAGATAATGGGGAGCCCATAGGAGTACCATAAGTTTGTTTATAAATTGTTCCATTAAATGTAAAGAATGTAGAGTTCAAAACAAATTTTATCGCTAAGATAAATTCCGTTGGAGGAATGGAACAATTGTTGGAAATGAGATCTATTCTTTTCTCGACACTCTCAATGGCAAGGTCAATAGGGATGTTGGTGAATAACGAGATCACATCCAAGGATAGCAATTTAAAATCATCAGTTACTGTAACATTAGACAGATTTTTAGTTAATTGAAAGCTATTGACAATGTTGCTATGTGCTTTAGGGAAACTTTTCAACATGATCTTATGAAGGAAAAAGGCAAGATGGTATAAAGGGCTATTCAATGAAGAAACTATGATTCGATACGGGCAGTCACGTTTATGTATTTTTGGAAGTCCGTATGCTCTAGGGAGATTGCCGTCACTACAATAAAGAGTTTTGTATGTTGCGGATGAAATATGATTAGAATTCTTCCATCTAGTTAATATTTCGCGTAAAGATGTTATCAGTTTCTTTGTAGGATCTTTAGAAAGAACAACATAAGTCTCGGAATCACTCAATGTCTTGTTCATATTATCAAGATAGGCATTTTTATCTAGAGCCACAGTCACATTTCCCTTATCAGCTCTGGTGAGAATAAGGTTGGAATTATCAATTAAAAATTTTTTAGTCTTACGATAAAGCTGATTTAACGTCAGATTTACTCCGACCTGAGAAGGAGAATACGAAGGAAGATTATTAATAAGAGAGGAGGCTCGGTTTCTGATGGATAGCTGTGCATAGGCCGGAAGATGTCTGAGGTTGTTTTCAATATTCTTAATAAATTCCATTGTTAGCTTAGAGGAATCTGTGAGAGGCATGCTAAAATTTTCTCCGAGCTGAAGCAGACCTTGGACATCGTTAGGAATAGGAGTGGAGGACAAATTGATAAACCAACCATCCCTAACCTGAAATGGAGCTCGTCCACTTTCAAACCTAGTCGGGTCAATAAAAATCTCAATGTCATCTCCAGTAGTAAGTGGTGAGACAGCGTCAAACTTAAAGGAAAAATTAGATATGTGGTCCGTCAATGTCAAAGGGTCAAACTGCTGTGGAGGAAAAAAGCAACGATATCGAATCGGTTTCATGTCTCTCAACTTCCCTTCTTCCGATATCTTCAACAAACGACCGAACTTTTTATCTAGTCTAGTTCGCTCTCTCAAAAAGAAAGAGTGCAAAGGGCCTGTCTGTTTGTTAATAAAAGAATCACAAACGGTTGAAGGAATACACCTAAACATAGAAAAACAAATTTGAAAAATCTGGTTGTGTGCAAATCTTATCACGCCATGAGCATCACTCAACTCAACCTGCAATAATCTTCTGACGAGATTGTTTTTTAAGTGATTGAATTTTTTAATTGAATTTTGGCAAACATTTATCTGATCATAGATCAATTAAAAAATTCAATCACTTAAAAAACAATTTCGTCAGAAGATTATTGCAGGTTGAGTTGAGTGATGCTCATGGCGTGATAAGATTTGCACACAACCAGATTTTTCAAATTTGTTTTTCTATGTTTAGGTGTATTCCTTCAACCGTTTGTGATTCTTTTATTAACAAACAGACAGGCCCTTTGCACTCTTTCTTTTTGAGAGAGCGAACTAGACTAGATAAAAAGTTCGGTCGTTTGTTGAAGATATCGGAAGAAGGGAAGTTGAGAGACATGAAACCGATTCGATATCGTTGCTTTTTTCCTCCACAGCAGTTTGACCCTTTGACATTGACGGACCACATATCTAATTTTTCCTTTAAGTTTGACGCTGTCTCACCACTTACTACTGGAGATGACATTGAGATTTTTATTGACCCGACTAGGTTTGAAAGTGGACGAGCTCCATTTCAGGTTAGGGATGGTTGGTTTATCAATTTGTCCTCCACTCCTATTCCTAACGATATCCAAGGTCTGCTTCAGCTCGGAGAAAATTTTAGCATGCCTCTCACAGATTCCTCTAAGCTAACAATGGAATTTATTAAGAATATTGAAAACAACCTCAGACATCTTCCGGCCTATGCACAGCTATCCATCAGAAACCGAGCCTCCTCTCTTATTAATAATCTTCCTTCGTATTCTCCTTCTCAGGTCGGAGTAAATCTGACGTTAAATCAGCTTTATCGTAAGACTAAAAAATTTTTAATTGATAATTCCAACCTTATTCTCACCAGAGCTGATAAGGGAAATGTGACTGTGGCTCTAGATAAAAATGCCTATCTTGATAATATGAACAAGACATTGAGTGATTCCGAGACTTATGTTGTTCTTTCTAAAGATCCTACAAAGAAACTGATAACATCTTTACGCGAAATATTAACTAGATGGAAGAATTCTAATCATATTTCATCCGCAACATACAAAACTCTTTATTGTAGTGACGGCAATCTCCCTAGAGCATACGGACTTCCAAAAATACATAAACGTGACTGCCCGTATCGAATCATAGTTTCTTCATTGAATAGCCCTTTATACCATCTTGCCTTTTTCCTTCATAAGATCATGTTGAAAAGTTTCCCTAAAGCACATAGCAACATTGTCAATAGCTTTCAATTAACTAAAAATCTGTCTAATGTTACAGTAACTGATGATTTTAAATTGCTATCCTTGGATGTGATCTCGTTATTCACCAACATCCCTATTGACCTTGCCATTGAGAGTGTCGAGAAAAGAATAGATCTCATTTCCAACAATTGTTCCATTCCTCCAACGGAATTTATCTTAGCGATAAAATTTGTTTTGAACTCTACATTCTTTACATTTAATGGAACAATTTATAAACAAACTTATGGTACTCCTATGGGCTCCCCATTATCTCCCATCATAGCTGACATAGTCCTTCAAGATTTGGAGGAGAAAGCTCTTTCAACATTGACTTTCATTCCATCCTTTTACTTCAGATACGTTGATGATATCGCAATGACTGCACCATTTTACCTTATGGATTATACAGTTAATGTTTTTAATTCCTTACATCCAAAAATCCAATTCACCTTAGAAATTGCTGACAATGATAAATTGAACTTTTTAGATATCTCAATAATTCTAATTAACAACCGCTTATTAACTGATTGGTTCCATAAACCTACTTTCTCGGGTCGGTATCTTAATTTTCTTTCTCAACATCCGACTTGCCAAAAGAGAGGTACCATTATTGGCCTTGTTGATAGAGCTTTCTTACTTTCACATCCACAATTTCACCAAAAAAATTTGGACTTTATCATAAAAATTCTACTGGACAATAACTACCCATTAGATTTCATTTTTCAGACAATTTACAACCGTCTCAAATTTCTGATCACTAGTAGGGGCCTTCCAACTTACGATGTGGATGTCGATAATAAGAGCGTCTCTTATTTTACAATCCCTTTCGTCCATACCATCTCGCACAAATTTAAAAACATCATAAAAGATCTTGACGTCAGGCTTTCTTATTGTAGTCTTAATAAATTATCATGCTTTATTAAGGTGCATAAGGACGTCCTTCCTAGTGCATCTTGCACTAACATCATCTATATGATCAATTGTGCGGATTGTGATGCATCGTATGTAGGTCAGACAGGCAGGAGACTACAGACGAGAATCGGGGAACACCGTAACCACATACGTAGAAATTCAACTGTTGGTTCGGTGATTACCGATCATAGATTAGAGTTTGACCATGATTTTGATTGGGACCATGTCCGGATTTTAGACAGCGAAAAATATCTAAACAAACGACTGATATCTGAGATGTTGTTCATAAGGAGACAAATAAATGGTCTGAATCTGCAAACGGATACCGAGGGCTTGCACCAGACATATATTACTGCGTTGGATAAGCTTCCTAACATTTAATGCATAGATGACATTTGTGATTATTTTCAAGACGCGTATATTTTGATTTCTCCATTCCCAATATAAATACATATTCGTGTAGTGAGCTGTTGTGTTTACTCTTATGTCATCGAGGGCCAATGACCTAGCATTGTATACACACAAGTTTAAAGTCTCGTGAAACATCTTAGAGATAACGTGGTCTTTAAACTTTACGAATTAATAATTGTATCGCGTCATATTCTTTATTGGGATACATCTGTTGCATTTGTATGTAAGTTTTGCACTATCTCTGTTTACCCTTGAGCGCTCTTAACATTTTATTGCACGCTCCTACAGGAGTCTTGACTTTTCGAGTTTCGCATATCAACATGCCGGCAAGCCTCATAACATCTTACGATGTGAACTTCCTGGCCTATCACCCGGGGAGTTCGTCATCCCGGGATGCGTGTGTGATCGATTTCGTGCGTTTGCTATTTAATTTTTAATCAATGACTGCGATATTTTTTTATACATATAATTTTTTTAATGTATTTATTTATTCTTGTATTTGTTATTTTAATTGCGCTGAAGATGGCCACAAAAAAAGGGCCGAAACGTTCGCTTTAGTATTATATGTTTTTTAATATCACTTTGTACCCGTTTGGATATGATATTTGTCAATTGCCTTCACACAATTAATAAATCTCTTAACGTGATATTTGTGGCTCATATTACCTTTTTATTTGCTTACATTTATTATTATTATTTGAGCCTTTGTCTTATTATTATTTGTTTTTACGCAGGCTGTAAAAAATGCGTTTTACCAATTCTTTTTTCAAAACTATTTATCATCTTTATGGACCGAGAGCTGTTAGCTTACTAAAATTATGGATAAAATACCGCAAAATTGTAATCGTGAATAGACTTAAGATCTCTTTTCTGCGTGATTGTATCGATCATGGCTTGACACCTGCGCATCTCACTGGTCTTCTGAAGAATTTTGGCAAACATTTATCTGATCATAGATCAATTAAAAAATTCAATCACTTAAAAAACAATTTCGTCAGAAGATTATTGCAGGTTGAGTTGAGTGATGCTCATGGCGTGATAAGATTTGCACACAACCAGATTTTTCAAATTTGTTTTTCTATGTTTAGGTGTATTCCTTCAACCGTTTGTGATTCTTTTATTAACAAACAGACAGGCCCTTTGCACTCTTTCTTTTTGAGAGAGCGAACTAGACTAGATAAAAAGTTCGGTCGTTTGTTGAAGATATCGGAAGAAGGGAAGTTGAGAGACATGAAACCGATTCGATATCGTTGCTTTTTACCTCCACAGCAGTTTGACCCTTTGACATTGACGGACCACATATCTAATTTTTCCTTTAAGTTTGACGCTGTCTCACCACTTACTACTGGAGATGACATTGAGATTTTTATTGACCCGACTAGGTTTGAAAGTGGACGAGCTCCATTTCAGATTAGGGATGGTTGGTTTATCAATTTGTCCTCCACTCCTATTCCTAACGATGTCCAAGGTCTGCTTCAGCTCGGAGAAAATTCTAGCATGCCTCTCACAGATTCCTCTAAGCTAACAATGGAATTTATTAAGAATATTGAAAACAACCTCAGACATCTTCCGGCCTATGCATCAGCTATCCATCAGAAACCGAGCCTCCTCTCTTATTAATAATCTTCCTTCGTATTCTCCTTCTCAGGTCGGAGTAAATCTGACGTTAAATCAGCTTTATCGTAAGACTAAAAAATTTTTAATTGATAATTCCAACCTTATTCTCACCAGAGCTGATAAGGGAAATGTGACTGTGGCTCTAGATAAAAATGCCTATCTTGATAATATGAACAAGACATTGAGTGATTCCGAGACTTATGTTGTTCTTTCTAAAGATCCTACAAAGAAACTGATAACATCTTTACGCGAAATATTAACTAGATGGAAGAATTCTAATCATATTTCATCCGCAACATACAAAACTCTTTATTGTAGTGACGGCAATCTCCCTAGAGCATACGGACTTCCAAAAATACATAAACGTGACTGCCCGTATCGAATCATAGTTTCTTCATTGAATAGGCCTTTATACCATCTTGCCTTTTTCCTTCATAAGATCATGTTGAAAAGTTTCCCTAAAGCACATAGCAACATTGTCAATAGCTTTCAATTAACTAAAAATCTGTCTAATGTTACAGTAACTGATGATTTTAAATTGCTATCCTTGGATGTGATCTCGTTATTCACCAACATCCCTATTGACCTTGCCATTGAGAGTGTCGAGAAAAGAATAGATCTCATTTCCAACAATTGTTCCATTCCTCCAACGGAATTTATCTTAGCGATAAAATTTGTTTTGAACTCTACATTCTTTACATTTAATGGAACAATTTATAAACAAACTTATGGTACTCCTATGGGCTCCCCATTATCTCCCATCATAGCTGACATAGTCCTTCAAGATTTGGAGGAGAAAGCTCTTTCAACATTGACTTTCATTCCATCCTTTTACTTCAGATACGTTGATGATATCGCAATGACTGCACCATTTTACCTTATGGATTATACAGTTAATGTTTTTAATTCCTTACATCCAAAAATCCAATTCACCTTAGAAATTGCTGACAATGATAAATTGAACTTTTTAGATATCTCAATAATTCTAATTAACAACCGCTTATTAACTGATTGGTTCCATAAACCTACTTTCTCGGGTCGGTATCTTAATTTTCTTTCTCAACATCCGACTTGCCAAAAGAGAGGTACCATTATTGGCCTTGTTGATAGAGCTTTCTTACTTTCACATCCACAATTTCACCAAAAAAATTTGGACTTTATCATAAAAATTCTACTGGACAATAACTACCCATTAGATTTCATTTTTCAGACAATTTACAACCGTCTCAAATTTCTGATCACTAGTAGGGGCCTTCCAACTTACGATGTGGATGTCGATAATAAGAGCGTCTCTTATTTTACAATCCCTTTCGTCCATACCATCTCGCACAAATTTAAAAACATCATAAAAGATCTTGACGTCAGGCTTTCTTATTGTAGTCTTAATAAATTATCATGCTTTATTAAGGTGCATAAGGACGTCCTTCCTAGTGCATCTTGCACTAACATCATCTATATGATCAATTGTGCGGATTGTGATGCATCGTATGTAGGTCAGACAGGCAGGAGACTACAGACGAGAATCGGGGAACACCGTAACCACATACGTAGAAATTCAACTGTTGGTTCGGTGATTACCGATCATAGATTAGAGTTTGACCATGATTTTGATTGGGACCATGTCCGGATTTTAGACAGCGAAAAATATCTAAACAAACGACTGATATCTGAGATGTTGTTCATAAGGAGACAAATAAATGGTCTGAATCTGCAAACGGATACCGAGGGCTTGCACCAGACATATATTACTGCGTTGGATAAGCTTCCTAACATTTAATGCATAGATGACATTTGTGATTATTTTCAAGACGCGTATATTTTGATTTCTCCATTCCCAATATAAATACATATTCGTGTAGTGAGCTGTTGTGTTTACTCTTATGTCATCGAGGGCCAATGACCTAGCATTGTATACACACAAGTTTAAAGTCTCGTGAAACATCTTAGAGATAACGTGGTCTTTAAACTTTACGAATTAATAATTGTATCGCGTCATATTCTTTATTGGGATACATCTGTTGCATTTGTATGTAAGTTTTGCACTATCTCTGTTTACCCTTGAGCGCTCTTAACATTTTATTGCACGCTCCTACAGGAGTCTTGACTTTTCGAGTTTCGCATATCAACATGCCGGCAAGCCTCATAACATCTTACGATGTGAACTTCCTGGCCTATCACCCGGGGAGTTCGTCATCCCGGGATGCGTGTGTGATCGATTTCGTGCGTTTGCTATTTAATTTTTAATCAATGACTGCGATATTTTTTTATACATATAATTTTTTTAATGTATTTATTTATTCTTGTATTTGTTATTTTAATTGCGCTGAAGATGGCCACAAAAAAAGGGCCGAAACGTTCGCTTTAGTATTATATGTTTTTTAATATCACTTTGTACCCGTTTGGATATGATATTTGTCAATTGCCTTCACACAATTAATAAATCTCTTAACGTGATATTTGTGGCTCATATTACCTTTTTATTTGCTTACATTTATTATTATTATTTGAGCCTTTGTCTTATTATTATTTGTTTTTACGCAGGCTGTAAAAAATGCGTTTTACCAATTCTTTTTTCAAAACTATTTATCATCTTTATGGACCGAGAGCTGTTAGCTTACTAAAATTATGGATAAAATACCGCAAAATTGTAATCGTGAATAGACTTAAGATCTCTTTTCTGCGTGATTGTATCGATCATGGCTTGACACCTGCGCATCTCACTGGTCTTCTGAAGAATTTTGGCAAACATTTATCTGATCATAGATCAATTAAAAAATTCAATCACTTAAAAAACAATTTCGTCAGAAGATTATTGCAGGTTGAGTTGAGTGATGCTCATGGCGTGATAAGATTTGCACACAACCAGATTTTTCAAATTTGTTTTTCTATGTTTAGGTGTATTCCTTCAACCGTTTGTGATTCTTTTATTAACAAACAGACAGGCCCTTTGCACTCTTTCTTTTTGAGAGAGCGAACTAGACTAGATAAAAAGTTCGGTCGTTTGTTGAAGATATCGGAAGAAGGGAAGTTGAGAGACATGAAACCGATTCGATATCGTTGCTTTTTACCTCCACAGCAGTTTGACCCTTTGACATTGACGGACCACATATCTAATTTTTCCTTTAAGTTTGACGCTGTCTCACCACTTACTACTGGAGATGACATTGAGATTTTTATTGACCCGACTAGGTTTGAAAGTGGACGAGCTCCATTTCAGATTAGGGATGGTTGGTTTATCAATTTGTCCTCCACTCCTATTCCTAACGATGTCCAAGGTCTGCTTCAGCTCGGAGAAAATTCTAGCATGCCTCTCACAGATTCCTCTAAGCTAACAATGGAATTTATTAAGAATATTGAAAACAACCTCAGACATCTTCCGGCCTATGCATCAGCTATCCATCAGAAACCGAGCCTCCTCTCTTATTAATAATCTTCCTTCGTATTCTCCTTCTCAGGTCGGAGTAAATCTGACGTTAAATCAGCTTTATCGTAAGACTAAAAAATTTTTAATTGATAATTCCAACCTTATTCTCACCAGAGCTGATAAGGGAAATGTGACTGTGGCTCTAGATAAAAATGCCTATCTTGATAATATGAACAAGACATTGAGTGATTCCGAGACTTATGTTGTTCTTTCTAAAGATCCTACAAAGAAACTGATAACATCTTTACGCGAAATATTAACTAGATGGAAGAATTCTAATCATATTTCATCCGCAACATACAAAACTCTTTATTGTAGTGACGGCAATCTCCCTAGAGCATACGGACTTCCAAAAATACATAAACGTGACTGCCCGTATCGAATCATAGTTTCTTCATTGAATAGGCCTTTATACCATCTTGCCTTTTTCCTTCATAAGATCATGTTGAAAAGTTTCCCTAAAGCACATAGCAACATTGTCAATAGCTTTCAATTAACTAAAAATCTGTCTAATGTTACAGTAACTGATGATTTTAAATTGCTATCCTTGGATGTGATCTCGTTATTCACCAACATCCCTATTGACCTTGCCATTGAGAGTGTCGAGAAAAGAATAGATCTCATTTCCAACAATTGTTCCATTCCTCCAACGGAATTTATCTTAGCGATAAAATTTGTTTTGAACTCTACATTCTTTACATTTAATGGAACAATTTATAAACAAACTTATGGTACTCCTATGGGCTCCCCATTATCTCCCATCATAGCTGACATAGTCCTTCAAGATTTGGAGGAGAAAGCTCTTTCAACATTGACTTTCATTCCATCCTTTTACTTCAGATACGTTGATGATGTCGCAATGACTGCACCATTTTAACTTATGGATTATACAGTTAATGTTTTTAATTCCTTACATCCAAAAATCCAATTCACCTTAGAAATTGCTGACAATGATAAATTGAACTTTTTAGATATCTCAATAATTCTAATTAACAACCGCTTATTAACTGATTGGTTCCATAAACCTACTTTCTCGGGTCGGTATCTTAATTTTCTTTCTCAACATCCGACTTGCCAAAAGAGAGGTACCATTATTGGCCTTGTTGATAGAGCTTTCTTACTTTCACATCCACAATTTCACCAAAAAAATTTGGACTTTATCATAAAAATTCTACTGGACAATAACTACCCATTAGATTTCATTTTTCAGACAATTTACAACCGTCTCAAATTTCTGATCACTAGTAGGGGCCTTCCAACTTACGATGTGGATGTCGATAATAAGAGCGTCTCTTATTTTACAATCCCTTTCGTCCATACCATCTCGCACAAATTTAAAAACATCATAAAAGATCTTGACGTCAGGCTTTCTTATTGTAGTCTTAATAAATTATCATGCTTTATTAAGGTGCATAAGGACGTCCTTCCTAGTGCATCTTGCACTAACATCATCTATATGATCAATTGTGCGGATTGTGATGCATCGTATGTAGGTCAGACAGGCAGGAGACTACAGACGAGAATCGGGGAACACCGTAACCACATACGTAGAAATTCAACTGTTGGTTCGGTGATTACCGATCATAGATTAGAGTTTGACCATGATTTTGATTGGGACCATGTCCGGATTTTAGACAGCGAAAAATATCTAAACAAACGACTGATATCTGAGATGTTGTTCATAAGGAGACAAATAAATGGTCTGAATCTGCAAACGGATACCGAGGGCTTGCACCAGACATATATTACTGCGTTGGATAAGCTTCCTAACATTTAATGCATAGATGACATTTGTGATTATTTTCAAGACGCGTATATTTTGATTTCTCCATTCCCAATATAAATACATATTCGTGTAGCGAGCTGTTGTGTTTACTCTTATGTCATCGAGGGCCAATGACCTAGCATTGTATACACACAAGTTTAAAGTCTCGTGAAACATCTTAGAGATAACGTGGTCTTCAAACTTTACGAATTAATAATTGTATCGCGTCATATTCTTTATTGGGATACATCTGTTGCATTTGTATGTAAGTTTTGCACTATCTCTGTTTACCCTTGAGCGCTCTTAACATTTTATTGCACGCTCCTACAGGAGTCTTGACTTTTCGAGTTTCGCATATCAACATGCCGGCAAGCCTCATAACATCTTACGATGTGAACTTCCTGGCCTATCACCCGGGGAGTTCGTCATCCCGGGATGCGTGTGTGATCGATTTCGTGCGTTTGCTATTTAATTTTTAATCAATGACTGCGATATTTTTTTATACATATAATTTTTTTAATGTATTTATTTATTCTTGTATTTGTTATTTTAATTGCGCTGAAGATGGCCACAAAAAAAGGGCCGAAACTTTCGCTTTAGTATTATATGTTTTTTAATATCACTTTGTACCCGTTTGGATATGATATTTGTCAATTGCCTTCACACAATTAATAAATCTCTTAACGTGATATTTGTGGCTCATATTGCCTTTTTATTTGTTCATATATATATTGTTGCGTCCGCGGATCGATATCGATTAATCTCGAAGCGCGCGACACAACCGGTACTCGCGTAACACGATGAAATAAAGAACACTCTTTTAAAAGGAGCAAAAGGAACTTTAATAACAACACAGAACTCTACGTAACACAGAACGCAGAACAGATAATGTCGCCGTAATCGTAAATACGTTCGCGCGGAAAGACCTCCGTCATAAGACTCCAAGATGGCGGCTCTCTAAACAAGACGTCGGCCGTTGTTTTTCAACAACCCCCTTAGCAACGTGTTAGGGGATGATCTCCTAGAGACGGGTACAGCAAAATCCAGAATAACCGCCACAGACGACACGCAGGGACGAAACATAAAGGGCGCACGCAACAATATATGTTTGTGTCGTTTGACAGACTTAAAACAATAATGAATGATGATTTTCCACACCACCTTTATAGATGGAAGTAGAGGTACCACCAATGGCGCGTTAGATTTTTTTAACCTTGGACCTTTATATGTAGCCATATCATACCACATTATATCAGGGTTGGGAAAGTTACTTTATAAAAGTAACTCGTTACCGTTACCGTTCTTTTTTCTAAAAAGTAACTCGTTACCGTTACTCGTTACCAATTTTAAAAAGTAACTCGTTACCGTTACCGTTGCTCAAAAAATAACGAATCATTACAATTTCCGTTAATCTTTTTATATATAACACTAACTTTACATACAATTTTTTTTAATACAAGATCAAATTAAACACTAAAAATTTTTAAACATTGTCTTACAAAGAAACAAGATACCAAAATGAGCTTCCAGTAGTTTTCATGTAATGCTGCGTTTCAACACTCTTATGTTCCTTTGTATGAAAATTATATAGAGTAAATTCGAAAAAAGTAACGATAAAAGTAACTGTTAAATTCGTTACTCGTTACCGAAAAATGTAACGAAGTTACTTTTTCCGTTACAAATAAAATTTGTTACAGTTGCCGAAAAAAAGTAACTGTAACGGTAATGGCGTTACAAGTAACGCGTTACTTCCCAACCCTGCATTATATTATATAATATTTTCTATTGTATCTATTATTTATAAGATATTTTTTATACACTTGTCTTTTACAAGTATGATGTCAATTAATGACAATAAATTTTTTACACACTTGTCCTTTATAAGTGAGATGTCAATTAATGACAAGAAATTTTTTAGACAGTTGTCTTTTGCAAGTGTGATGTCTATTACAGACAAAATTTATTTTACAAACATATCATAAAGTGAGCAAAGCTATTTATTGTATTATATCAATAATAATGCCCATAAATAATACTATTTATTTTATTTTGAATATTATTATTGCATATTACACTGGTCGACAAAATAAAAACTTTTTTTTGCCTTAAGTTCTACCAAGTCATTTCTGGTAGATTTTTTAGCGTTGATTACGAATCTGGCTGTAAAAATGGCGTATCACGTCAAGTTTTTGCGAAAACTTCAGTCAAAGTTGCTAAAATAAGCGTTTTTGATACTTTGGCGTAAATTATATCTTTTAATGGAGACATGCTACAGACGGCAGCGGCAATTCAAAATAAAGCTCAAGATTTATACTTTATGATAAAAATGCTAGAAGTCCCAGGCAGGAAAGATTTTCCTGAAAAAAAGTGGTCGAAACATAAGAAATATCTATCGCAATGTTCTCCAGTGATACATCTCCAATTCTCCGTTACCAAAATTTTTTTTAGTGACAAAAGTAACAAAAAACTACTCTAATTTTGTTCTTATCTCTAATAGCGACCACAAAAACCTACGTATACTCATGATTTGAATGATTTTTCAAAATTTTGATCCGCCATTTTGGATCTTCCATTTTTAATTTTGAAATTTTAACACGTGATTCGTGATGAGTAATCAGGCAATGTATACATATCAATTTGCATGATTAGAATGATTTTAAAAAATTTCATTTTCAGGAAACCTTTCCTGCCTGGGACTTCTGACATTTTTACCATAAAGTTTAAGTCTTGAACTTTATTTTGAGCTGTCGCTTCCGTATGTAGCACGTCTCCATTGAAAGATATAACTCACGCCAAAGTATCAAAAACGCTTATTTTAGCAACTTTGACTGGGGTTTTCTCAAAAACTTGACGTGATGCACCATTTTTACAGCTAGATTTGTAATCAGCGCTAAAAAATCTATCAGAAATAACTTGGTAGAACTTAAGACAAATTTGATGTTGAATAGTGTTATTAGCCGATGAAGTACTAGCAATATCATTATCAACAGCATATAGTGTTAAACTGCTCTTTTTCTGAGAACAAATAGAATATAATTTGTCCGACGACATGAGAGACAAATGGTTTTCATTAATCCTCATATCTACAACAGTTTCTCTTTTTGCTTTTAACGCTGATTTTAACACACAACTAGCGTTTATACATACTGACGAAAACTTATTTCGTTTTTTTGTTTTTAAATCTGATAGCAAAGAAAACATTCTTTCTGGGTCGGCATTTGAATTTGAAAATGATCTAACAGCATTCAAAAGAAACTTCATATTGGGATATGTACGTTTTAAAATTTCTTTCTACATCTCATCAAAATTTAATTTTGAAAAATGTTCTTTTTCTGCTGTTGTAAAATCTAGATGTAAAGTATGCTACTCTTTTTTTAAAGCATTTTCGTCAAAATCACTGAGGGTTTGAGCGACAAAAGAAATATCATTAAATGATGTTTCTCTGTCAATGCTACATAATGCTGTGTTTAATTGGAAAACTTTTAACACTTTTACATAACAATTTATCTTTAATGGCCAGTATTTTACTAATTTCCTCGGCAGCAGTCACGTAAAATAGCAGACAATTATCTCAAACATTTCCAATTATGTCTGCGTGTCCTTCTTTTATTAAACTCCCGAGATATTCTTCACATTCTAATCCTAAATTAATATTATTTAAAGATTTTTGGTTTTCTTTTTCAGAAGATTTAATATCATCATTACATATATTTTTTAAAAGTTCTGGTTTCAAAAAATATTTGGAAATTCTTATTAAAAGTTCTAATGACTTTGGCTGCAACAAGTGAACTTTTGTTTCCACAGCTTGGAAAAATGCTTGGAAGAATTAAAAAAACTTTTAATGTGCTTTAAAAATAGCAAATACGCTTTTAGATCCGGATTTTGCATCACAGATAATACTTTTTCTCCTGATTTAGATTTTTCACTTATGAACATTTCGTTCAATAAATGCTTCGTAATATCCCAAAAATCGAGAAGTCTTATAACACATGAATGGTGAGATAGCCATCATGTATTGGATAACTTTAAAATTTTAAGGTTTATTTCCTGAAAACGTTTGGTAAATTCTTCATAAATAGCAGCACGCTTAGGACTACTGTTAAATATAATTTGCGACATTTTTTAAAAACTCCTCGCAATACTCCGGTATTTTAGCAGATGAAGCATGTGCAGCTAATGCCGCGGAATGGCATAGATGTGCAAATGTTAATAAATTGTCACAAAATTCTTCTAACTTTTTTTTGAATGAGAGATGTTTATCTATCATGACAGACGCATTGTTGTATGACAAGGCAACAATATTTCCAAATGGGATGTTTAATTTCCACATTTCGCATTTAAATGCATTAAATAATTTTTCCGCGCTACTATTTTTTGCGTCAATATTAATTAATTAAATTAATTGTGTGTAAATGTCTAATGTTTCAGGATTAACATATCATACAAGAAACGTCATCCATTTTTCATTACAAATATCAGACGGTTTATCAATAAAAATAGAAAATTTAGTATTTTGGATGCTGTTGACCACACAGTCTCAACCGGACACAATACATTCGAAATTATATTTTTATATTTTGTTCAACCCATACTCAAACTTTTTAACGCGTTAGGATCTTTTCCTATTTGTTGAAAAAAACTGAGAATATCTTTTGCCGTTCGATGCAAAATATTTTTATCAAAATTAATACGGCATATCGAATTTCTGCTGATTTTTTCCGCTTTTCAAACGACATGAGTCATCCATCATGTTTATATCTTCGTCCGTGTTCTTTGTTTCTGTCTTCTCTTTTTTTAGATATTTTTATATGTGCTTCGGATTCTGCGTGACGATAAATGTGCGATAAATCACCAACTATAAATTTATTAAAAAATGAGCAAAAAAATGAGTTTATGTCATCTGATATTTCACGTAACCATGGCTTAAATAATTCGATCTCTAGCCATTGTGGTTGAAATTTATATTTTGATGATATATTTTTATGTGAACTTTTATTATCATTATTTAATAAAGATAAAGTATTTTCTTTCATATTATTTTTGTAACACGCAGAATTCACATGTAAAACATGTGTGTTGCACGAAATATTTTTATTACATATGATGCAATGATAAAAACTATTATCAGAAGATACTTTACGTATCCAAGATTTAATTCTATGATTACTAAGCCAAGCTTCTGAGAAACTTCGCTTAGGTTTTTTTCTTAATTCATCACACATTTTCATGTACAACAAAAAATAGGCAGAAACAAAAAATTAGAGAAACCATATCATTAGATAATCGGTTCTGTTTTTTAATTTTTATATCTGTTACTATAGAGAAAATACGTTCTGCTTCGGCATTTGAATGTGGAAAAGAAAAAACTATTTGAACTAATAAATCTAGATTTATAAATACTCTTTCTTCATTAAAGTCTTTAAATTCTACAATTTTTTTCCATATTTCATCAATTTCTAAAGAAACTAATTCCTTTTTCTGTTCAAAAATAGACGGTAAAATTCTCCATTCAAAAGCTAATTTACTAATATCAATATTAATAGATTTTATTTGATCAACAATATAAGTTAAATTTTTATTTTTAATTCGACCTTCATCATATAAAGCAATCTCAGGTTCTAAAAAAGATAATTATTCGAAAAGAGTATTATTATATGATAAACGTTCCAACATTTGTCGAATCGTTGTTTTATAAAAATCTGGACATTCTAGCTTAATTTGTTGACTGCATTCTGGAGATAAAGTGCTCAAAAAGTTCTCACATTCAGATCCAACATATATATTTTCTACAGGCTGTATATTTTCTTCATTATCAACATTTAAAGACGAAATATGCTTAACAACATCAGAAATCATAAAATTTTGAACTAATTGTCGAATCAATTCCCAGGTAGCAAGGTGTCGCCATTATAACGTCATTTTAAGGTCATTTCTCGTCATATGACGTCAGTCGACTAAATAATGACGTAACACAGACGTGATATTTTTGACGACATATTATCGTCACAGAAATAACGTCATTTAATCGTCTTTTTAAGGTTATTTACTGATCAATTAACTAATGTTGTTAAAATACATCAATATTAAAATTATCGTTTTCATATAAGGAAAATAATAAATATTTTATGATATTTATAAAGTTTACATGACTTTCTGTTCAAAACCCTTGAAAATACGGTATTATTATATTACAAAACTATGAAATATTATTTAATATTAATAATTGAATTTGATGTGCATGTTTATCTATATCGCAAATTATTATTTATTTAATATTTCATGAAAAATGTTACTGCGCGCAACATTTCAAAACTTTACAAAAAGATAATTCATACTTCAGCCGCTAGTTCGTTTATTTACCGCTATGCGACGCGCAATGCGCATTATCTCGCATTTGAGTTTTAATCATGAAAATTATATAAAGCTTCGAGCAACTGGCAGGAGATTAAAAATGTATTTATTTCTATCAGTTTAATTTCTGATGCAATCCCAATATAGGGAATTCAGATATTAAACTGATAATTTTAAAAGTCGATCAGATAAATGTCCGAAAAAGTTAAAATCATCCGTTTATATATATATATATATATATATATATATATATATATATATATATATATATATATAATCATATTTATTACATTTGTAATTCCATTAATATATTCTATAATAATTCTATATTTATTATTGTATGTTAAATATTATTATTCTATGTTTATTATTTGACAAAGAGTCAAAAATCCAATGGATTTGTACAATTGAAAGAACGGTAAATTTTGAGAAGTAGCCAAAGTTCACCAATTTTACACGTCATCTTATATTAGAGAAATGTCGTCATTTTATCGTCATAGATATGACGTCAACGGTCTGTGACTTAGGACCGTCATTCTAACGTCACTTTTACGTCGTTTCAAAAGCGAATTTGACGTAACCAGTGACTAAAAAATGACGTTATAATGACGACACCTTGCTACCTGGGTTGTTGGCTAGTTTTAAATAATTTATGGATTAAAATCTTACGCGATTGAAACAAGCATTGAAAAAAGCGTTAAAATTATTTAAAAAATTTAATGCATATTTTAAAAATAATAAATAGGCTTTAATCATCATTTATGTTAAAATTATATCCGCAGATTTTATTTTGTCTTCAACTACTGCTAAAATAAAATAATTTTTTAATATATCCCAATTTTCAAATAGTCTAACAACGCACTTTTGTAAAATGAGCCATCTAGTATTTGATAATTTTATTAAGTAAAAATGAAAATGAGGGGAGGCACCTCCGATGACTTTGATCTTGACATATGTTGTCAAGGTTATGACCCTGAACAACATTCAAAAGATTTCAGCCGTCGGTCATTGTTCATTAAAAAGTTATTAACAAATAAGGTTGACAATATAAATGTGTGTTTAACTTTATACTTTGAATTTAACCTGGCGAATTTTATTAATGTTTATTCTTATGGATACACATTTACTTAAATATGCATTTTGAAATTATTTAATGTAATATAGATATGTAATTATTCGTTATATTTTAAAAATGGAAAGAAAATGATACAAAACCCCACATCCCGATCCCACAATTGTTGTATGGATGGGAAAGTGTGTGCGTGGACGCAGTGTGTTCTGCCCCCCCCCCCCCCATCCTACGGGGAGCTCCACTTCCGGAAGATATAACCTAACCCAAACAAAATTTTAGTTTTAAATCAGAAATAGGTTTGGATTAGGTTATATCTTCCGGAAGTAGAGCCCCCCCATAGAGGGGCAGAATCCACTGCGTCCACGCATACACTTTCCCATCCACACAACAATTGTGCGGTGGATCTCGTATATGTATATAAAGTACGCAAATCGTACAATTAATAGACCTCGTTTCGTCCTGTAAGCAGGGGGTAAGATGGGGTAGACCTCGCTTCGCGTGGAAAGTTGGAACCCATGTGGAACCGTTCTATTATTACATTAATTATGTAAACACCTCGTTTCACATCCGAATCAGGGTCCCGATGCGGGTGGACTTTGTTCTTTGCGTGGAAATTACAAACCGATGTGTATGAAACGAACGTGTACGCGTAATATACACACATAGACGCTCTCTCTCACACACACACACACCCAACGCGTGTAGCAAATAGCGCTCGATCAGCTGTAGCGAGCGCCTCACGTAAACGCCTGCATCGAATGGTGAGTTGCGCCGCCCCTGCCTACCTTCTGTACTCGTCCTGTAATTCGCTAACTATTTCTTTTTATAATTTAAAAACTAAGCTTCAGACAAAATTTTCGTAAAGGAAAAATCGTTTTAGAATCGATTCAAGAATACGACCTTTTAAGAACAAACGGTTGTTTCGGATCATCTTGTATAGTTAATTTAAGTTATAAGTAATATTTAAGTTCCTTATTTAATTTTTACGTAAAATGACAAAAAGAATAGATTTATGTCAAGAAATTCATACCGTTCTACTTTAATAAATTGATATTCTCAATATGTTTTCAATAGTTACATTTTACAAGGGAAAGGGAAAAGTATCGGAAACATTAAATTGATTAATTTATTTATTAAAATTAGTTAATATTTTATTTTAATTACCTTTGTGACGTAAACAAATTTAATATTTAAGATATATTTGTACAAAATCAAAAATAAAAAAATTTTTTTAAATGGATACAATTTTATTACTATGTAAGGTAACCATTTTAAATAGTTACATATAGATACAAATATGGATATAAATATATATTTATATATATAAATAAATGTATGTACATATAACAAAAGTAATAACTTACTAATACGTCCTGAAATATTTAAAACTTCATTTATTTTTGATGGAGTTGGTTTATTTAATATTTGATTTTGCTCGTATTTACCCAAGTTTGAAATTATAGTATTGCTTCGAATTAATAGTTCATATTGAACATTTTCATTATTAAAATTTGCTATTTTTGGTATTCTAGCCTGAACACCATCCAAATGAACAATCTGAATGAAATGTTTATTTATTGTGTATCATTTCTTATTTATTGTTTGTTATATATTGTTTATTGTTTTAAAAATATTATTAAAAAGTCATAATAATAAGAATAACATAATAATAATAAATGTAAAAACAATACCTAATAACTGAATAATTAGAGATGCACAATGGAAAAAAAGAGGGATGGATTAATATAAAAAGACAAATATTTACATAATTTGGCTTTATATGGGGTAAAATATTTTCAATTTCGTCATTCCACGCTACACTTGGATACACTTGGACACGCCCCGTTTTCATTATTTAAATAAAATTCGAAAAACTTGTATTGTTGATTATTTCCAACAATACGGGGCGATTCAATGCTGTTAACATAGTCTACTACCACGCTTTAAAAAAAATTCGCCGGTTAAATATTTTTCATATAAAAACCTTTACAAATACATATAATTGTACATATATAAAATATGTACATATATGTTTAAATTTTCTTTGTGTAATTTCTGTCCCTATATATAAGAAAAATAACAAGAAGAATTAAAAATTAATTAAAAAGATAATTGTCTCTTTATTTCTTTTATAAAATATATAAAAAGTCAAAAATAGGGAAATGAGAAGAAATTGCTTATATATAATCATGTATAAACAAATCATAACAATGAGAACAAACATTTCGGATCAGCCTCACATTACGTCTTATATCTAAATAAACATTACTTATTTTTATTTGAAATTTGAAACGAAGTAGAAATGACAATAAAACATATGCAATAAATACATATGCAAAAATACAAATTTCTAAGTTTTTTCGTTTATAAAAAAAAATGTCTTCAAAAATATCTATTTTTCAGGTACGTTTGAGCACATAATCCTTTAATAAACTTCTCTAAATATTCAAATTATAATGATTACATATCAATAAGAAACTGATATGAATGAACGTAATAAAAATTTAATCAATACAAAATAAAATTTTTGGAAAAATTGATATATACTTGCACAGTTGAATCAAAGGATAAAGTTCCGAAAAGTACTCACCCCCGATTTTTTTGAAACTCAGTATTCTTACGTATTTTGACGCGCTGATTACGAATATCATAGTGAAAATTGGCGACTACTTGATTTTCATAGTAAAAACCATGAAAAACCCATAAAAATTATAGTTTTTTACGTTTATCTCAGTAAATACGAAAAATCATGATAAATGTTTTAGACAAAAGTTTTAGATCTCACAGAAATAAACATTTTAGGTTCTATACATTTTTACCGTACGAATAATAGTTTTCGAGGAAATGGAGTATAAAGACAGTAACAGCGTTAACACAAAAATCCTAACTTTAGAGTGTTTTTTAACTGTGAGTCCCCTCGCCTCTCACAAACGGAAGTGCTACTGCCAGAATAGCAAATCCTAATATCCGCAAATAATTGAATAAACGATCTACGTTTAATTTCTTGACATGTCGCCGCCACAAGAATTTGCAAAAATGATCTGCAAGGTTGCTCTTACAAACTCCTCTACGAGATAGAAATCGACGCATCCAGCGCCAAGAAGACTCGATGTTTTGAGTATGAGCTCCAGTATCGTGGTTCACAAATTCTTCAGAGTGATTCACAGTCTTATGCACATAGCCATGATTTTCTAAATTTATGTAGCCCTTCCAACAATCGGTATGAATTTCTGTCCCTGCAGCTACATGTTTTTTTATTAACTCGACCAAAGTATTCTCATCTCTCTTATTATCAGGACAGATTTCCAACTGATACTTATGTGCATAGCCCCTATGAATTATTCCCAAAATCCAAGAACGTTCAACCACACGTCCTCTTTCATATTTGCGGCGACCGATCTTGCATTCATCAATTTCCACAATCTCGCCAACACCTCCAATTTGGCCTTCATCGTCGAATTGTTGGTCGAGAGCAACCATGCAGACCTCTCGACAAAAAGAAAATCTGTCAGCAACAGTTTCTCGCGAAATTTGCTGACCTTCTATAATACTACTTTCCCTCACAGTCTGTTCAAAAGTGAAGTTGACAGCAAAACTATATGTAACACAGGTTTACAAGGTTTTTATCACAAAAGAAGTAAGAGGTTTACCCAAAGGAATTCGGTGCGCTGAATTCAAATCTGGCCTCAGAATGGCGCCATCACGTCAGGATTTTGAGATATTCTACAGATTAAAAATTAAACGTTTTAAAAATGGCTGGCGAATTGTCGGAACGTGAAAGAATCACTATCCTCATGATGCGTGGATGGGGTGACAACGAGCGATCGTACGCTGCTGTCGCTCGATTATTTAATGAGACGTATCCGAATCGTCGAATTAATAAGTCCACTGTCTTAAAAACAATTGAACGTTTTAGAAAAACTGGTAGCGTAAAAAATTGCCCTAAATCAGGGAGATCATCGTCTGCCACTAACGAAGAAAAACAACTTGATATTATGCAGACATTTATTGAAGATCCCAATTCTACTATTAACAGAGCCGCTCAAATTCACGATATTGCTCCCAAGTCCGTTTGAAAAATTTTAAAGAAAAACAAGTTCTATCGATACAAATTACAATATGTTCAAGAATTGCAAGACGGAGATCAGGAGCGTCGTATAGGTTTTTGTGAAAGAATGATGGCACTAATAGATGTCCGGCCCATCTTCCCTTATCAAATTGTTTTTACAGACGAGGCAACTTTCACGTTAACGGGAGAAGTTAATAATCAAAATTTTCGTTTCTGGTCAGATGAGAATCCGAATTGGGTGCGGGAAACTCACACACAATATCCACAAAAAATTAATGCATGGTGTGGAATAATAGATGGCTACTTAATAGGGCCGTTTTTTTTTTGAAGAAAATCTGAACGCTCAAAGATATGAGAGATTACTTGTAGATCAAATAATTCCAGTCATACGAAATATTTTTCCAAATAATTTCGAAGAAATATGGTTTCAGCATGATGGAGCTCCTGTTCATTTTGGTTTACGGCCACGTCAAATTTTAAATGAGACTTTTCCATTACGATGGATAGGAAGAAGGAACAGAAATGAGGGAGGAGAGGATTGGCCACCTCGGTCACCAGATCTAACTCCTCTTGATTATTATCTATGGGGATACCTGAAGAGTAAGGTTTACAAAACAAAACCTGAAAGCATCCAAGAATTGATACAGCGAATAAGGGATGAAATAGATTTGATACCTTTTGAGACGAATCATAGAGCCATTTCTGCATTCTATCAAAGATTGGCATATTGTCAGGAAGTAAATGGTAGCCACTTTCAGCATTTACTTTAACACACTGAGTAAAATTTATTTTAAAACACGGAGTAAAAGGTTTTGAATCATTAAAAAGAGATAACAGTTTTCAATCGTCTGTTCTGCAACTTATCACCACTATGTACACATTCAAACTTGTTTAGCCACACGCGCCCACACACACACATACACACACACACACACACACACACACACACACACACACACACACACAAGGGATCAAATTAATGCCACTTCCACGCAGTTGATCCTGGATAACACTAAGTGCATGAAATTTCGAAATTTGAACGGCCGCCATTTTGAATGAGGGGGTCGTAGCGACTTAAAATTTTAAGGGTGTGTTTGTTATGAAAAGACCTTTCAAACGAGCCCCCACTCGACCCTTAACCCAATTTAAAATTTTCAACCTCCCTTTTACCCCCGCGTACCAGGGGGTGGGGATGATCGGTATCCATGTCATAGGGTAGCTTTTTTGATAAATCAAAATACGTGTTTTACCGTTTTTTGATATTTTCATTTTTACAAAAATTATTTAGGGGTTTCCACACTTTTGACAAACCCTGTATATATACATTCAATGTTGTTATTTTTTTTAAATAGATATTCCCACAAGATATTTTTGATAGAGTTCCCACAAAATTTGTTTTGCTACATTAACATAAACATGTATATGTCGTAGCCAGATTACATAATCCATCGTTTTATAAAACATCTAGGCATTTTATAAAGTGCAGCCATATTCTCAAGTCATCGTTGAAAATAAAATATTTTACAATCTGGCTAAGAATTTTAGTCTTTTTATAAAACGCTAACAAGCAACCCACCACATTGTCAAACACGACGATTTATACATTGTTTTAGATCCTGGCTGGTTCATTTTAGTCATTTTATGAACGGCGCGTTTATAGCGACTTTACTTTATGTTACATTTGATAAAATAGTCATAATAAACGTGTTTTAAAAACTTTTTTTCGCTTTCAATTTTATCTTTCTTTTTATTTGTTTTCAAACATTATGTTCGGGAGTTGACCTCGACGAGATCGCCCGAATCTTAGAGAAACGCACAGAGATGAGCGAGAAGCGGTGTGTAACGCGAATCCGTAGATCCGCTGGAGGATAAGGAGAGTTCAGAAAATATTCGATTGCAGATTGTTTCAAGATTCGTTTAATTTTGAATAATAGGAGCGAGCGACGGCACGTATTCCGTGACTCCGACGGAAATCTTCGAAATGTCCTGTTAATGATTGCCTTTGACGCGTATCGGAAATCTTGTAGAGCTTCTTGCTAGAGGCTCTCGCGAGAACGGATATCTTGCACGCGGACGCCGGATGTTGCTTGGCGCGAGGCAGAGGACATTCGCGGAACGGTTAACGCGCGTCGACTCTCGGACTCCAAACAATTAACAATCACAAACTCAATAAGTATAGAGCGTGTAGTAATACAGACAATGAGGCGTCTTTCGCACTGAGTTCGATGTTCGATCGTATGCTAGAATGTCGGTTGAGAATTTACAACGAGAATGACGAGAGCGCATACGACACGAGCGAGATTAACAACAGCAGCGCGAATGGTCTATGAGTACCGCGACACGACACGAGCGAGAATACAACACGAGATAATATTATACTAGAAATTATAATACGAGAAATTATGATCGATTGCTATCGACCAGCTCGAATCGTCGTCAGCGGCGGACTGAATAACGACGGAACAGAGTCGCGGTCGACCGATTTCCATAATAGGAGATTTTCGGCACCGAATGTTCGAGAATCTAGGTGTTTGTCACACTTTTTCTTTATTTTGATCACGCGATCACGCGCCGATCGGCTGATCGCGACGATGTTTATTGTCGCTCGGGTTTTGATTGCAGCTCTTACCGTTCAGATTTGTCGGTTGAATTTAAAAGTTTAATTTTATCGACTAAATTAAACGTTTCAATCTTGAACATACCGCCCGCCTTGGAACGATAGTTCCGAAATAATTGATACGACAGTAGCATTGAACGACAAGAGCGCATGCCACAATTAACGATATAAGGCAGAATGACTTTTTTTTTCGATATGATTTAATACTGTGAATCAGCCGCCCGCCTTGGCGGAATGACGCTCGCGTCTTGACAATTTTATGCTTAAGTCTAATGAATTACAATAAATGAAACGCAACGCAGCGAAGGTGCCTAATTGCTCGTCGCCTCAGTATTGACCGGTAGTACGCACAGTTTGACAATCGGTCGTTTGAATTCGGATTTGACGATATTGCGAGCGCGAATGATCCAGAAATCGCGGCGCAGAACGTTGAGGGTTAGTTGCGGTCCGGCATGTAACGTTCGTAAATGAGTTTGATTCACGCTCAATGTAACGAGAGGATGTTATGAGAGAAGAATCGGATGTCGAATCGGCATTGGCAACGGGGCTTTGTTAAGCCGTCCACCAACGCGTAGAATTCCATCCCGATCGAGGAACGATCGAAGTGAGAAAAGTGAGCTTCTCGACGAGAGGCTCTGATTGTTTGACAACGCGTGTATTTCCGTCGAAAATACGTCGGCTTGAATTCTCTACAATGCGAAGACGCGTAGTAGAGTTACTTTCCCGGATCACCCCATGATGCGGGAGATAAACATGTTGCTCGATTTGACTTTGAGCTGTCGGCGCGGGCTGCATATGCCCAAATCGTTGATAATCGGACATGAATTCGCGATATTCTGTCGCAATTTCCGGTTTATCGCGAAATCTGCGAAATGATGAATTGAGCAATTTTTCCGCGTGAGGCCTTGAACTTCCGATTTCAATCGGAGGACCCTTCTTGAACGGTAGCCGCACGATATACCGTCCGTCAGAGAATGCGTTAAGCGAAAATGCTCTTCACACTGTTTTTCTTGCGGTGTGAGATGAGTTTGTCGTGGGAGTTCTTCGACCTCCCAGAAGCGACGAAGTTCCTCTTCGAGAGAAGGAGAGCCGACAATATGATGAGTCGAAACGCGACTGAGAGCGCAGTTTCCGGAAAGAATTGTCGGCGACGAGGAATTATTCGTCGTTGATGACGTGATAGGTCCCGAAATTATCCATCCGAGGACGGAATTTTGAGCGATGGGTTGTCCGACGCCTCCCTTGCGAACACCGTCGAGAATTATATCGTTGTAAAGGTCCGCTCCGATAATGATATTGATAGGATCGGGACTCGTCGGATCCGCGTCTGCTCGCGGCAAATCAGCAAGATAAGAGAGTGACGAGATATCCACGTTCTGTTTCGGAGTATAAGAAGTTAACGATTTCATAATGAGCGCGGTGGTCGAAAGCGACGGAACGAGAGAATTGCGAGGAGAAATGAATATGTGAGTCGCGTGTTGAAATGTCCCCGCGTGAATCCCACCGACGGCGGAAACGGAGATCGGCATGCGAATGCGTTTCACGCGCAATAGTTGCGCTAAACTTTCCGAAATGAATGTCATTTCCGAGCCCTGATCGAGGAGCGCTCAAACGACAGCGGTACGACCGGACGGACAGCGCACCGTTACCCAGGCCGTCGCTAATAAGACGGGTGATCGCTTTCTCGTTGAGGCGATCATAGAATATACTTCCGGTGTCGAACCGGACGATTGAGGCGACGAGCAATCCGGCATAATAGTTCTCGAGGAACTTGAGCCAGAATCCGAGTCAACGTGTAGCATCGAATGATGCTTTTTATGGCAAACCCGACATGAATATTTACTCCGACATTCCTGTGCGGAATGCTTCGCGCTTAAGCAATTGAAGCAACGTTTATGCTGCTTAACGAGCTCTCGCCGTTGACTCGCATTCTTACTCACGAACGAAGGGCACACATTAAGAAAATGTCGAGCTTTGCACACCGGACACAGAATCTGGGTGCTAGCGGATGCGGTGGCGGAATGTACGCGCGAGGCTGCGACGGGTTTGGTAGTGTTCTTGGAACTTACGGTTGTCGCATATTCTTCGAGCGCGCGAGTACCAGATTGAAGAAAACGAAGAAAATCTTCGTACGCCGTCGGAGCGTCGGTATCGCATGCTTTCACGTTCCATGCTTTTCGCGTTACCGGATCTAATTTTTGCACAATAAGGTGAACGAGAATATCGTTCCAGAGTTCCTCCGGCTTTCGATTCAGATTTTTTAACGATGCTACCGCGATATTAACTGTGTCACATAATGTTTGCAACTCGGAACCCGACTCGCGTGTTATCGGATAAGTTAAGCAATGTCGAAAGATGTGTGTTTATCGACCGTCGTTTGCTTTCGTACCGCGAAGTCAAAGCCTTCCATGCGATTTCAAAATTAGCAGCGGTTACAGAAATATTCGATATACATTCTAGCGCACGACCCTTTAGACAGGATGTTAAAAAATGCATGCGAGCGAACTCATTTAGATCCGAATTTTCACGAATTAGCGTCGTAAAGCGATCGCGAAATTGTTCCCATTCGTCGTAATTGCCGTCGAACGGAGGTAATTTGATGGGCGGAAGATGCGATAAAGAGAACGCGGACGCTTCCGCATGCAGCCTCGTCGAGGAAAGAGACGGATTTGGACTCACGGCCGGCTCCATTTCCTCCAAGATTTCCGACATGTGGTCCAAAGCGTTCTCATAGGCAGCGAAGGTTGAGTCGAAATGATTCTCCTTGTAGTAGCTAAGCGATGACCGGATTGCTTCCGGGACCTTGCGCGACACCTCTGCCATGTCCATTGGAGAATTGAATCCAGATGTCCTTAAGCGTAGAGATCCTCGCGCGTACTTTAGCCGGAGTTAAGTTGCTCCGGCCGACCTTTTTGAAATTGTCAAGAGAGCGTTCAATCGTACGCTGCAGCTGCTGCTGATGTGCGATGTGCTCCGACATCGTGGATGTGTCAGAATATCACCCACTCGCGAACGTATCCTCCACACACGCTCCTATCCGGCTCGAAGGACCAATATGTTCGGGAGTCGACCTCGACGAGATCGCCCGAATCTTAGAGAAACGCTCAGAGATGAGCGAGAAGCGGTGTGTAACGCGAATCCGTAGATCCGCTGGAGGATAAGGAGAGTTCAGAAAATACTCGATTGCAGATTGTTTCAAGATTCGTTTAATTTTGAATAATAGGAGCGAGCGACGGCACGTATTCCGTGACTCCGACGGAAATCTTCGAAATGTCCTGTTAATGACTGCCTTTGACGCGTATCGGAAATCTTGTAGAGTTTCTTGCTAGAGGCTCTCGCGAGAACGGATATCTTGCACGCGGACGCCGGATGTTGCTTTGCGCGAGGCAGAGGACATTCGCGGAACGGTTAACGCGCGTCGACTCTCGGACTCCAAACAATTAACAATCACAAACTCAATAAGTATAGAGCGTGTAGTAATACAGACAATGAGGCGTCTTTCGCACTGAGTTCGATGTTCGATCGTATGCTAGAATGTCGGTTCAGAATTTACAACGAGAATGACGAGAGCGCATACGACACGAGCGAGATTAACAACAGCAGCGCGAATGGTCTATGAGTACCGCGACACGACACGAGCGAGAATACAACACGAGATAATATCATACTAGAAATTATGATACGGGAAATTATGATCGATTGCTATCGACCAGCTCGAATCGTCGTCAGCGGCGGACTGAATAACGACGGAACAGAGTCGCGGTCGACCGATTTCCATAATAGGAGATTTTCGGCACCGAATGTTCGAGAATCTAGGTGTTTGTCACACTTTTTCTTTGTTTTGATCACGCGATCACGCGCCGATCGACTGATCGCGACGATGTTTATTCTCGCTCGGGTTTTGATTGCAGCTCTTACCGTTCAGATTTATCAGTTGAATTTAAAAGTTTAATTTTATCGACTAAATTAAACGTTTCAATCTTGAACACATTATTTTCAAAAATTTTATTTATGTTACTTTTAATATAAAATCTTAATTGTAATAAGTACAATAAGTAATAAACACAACAAGTGTTCATACAAGCTTTTTCTCATTTAGAAATACACATAATTACTTATTAATATTATAATATAATTACCTATTAATTTTCTATAAATGGCTGTTCTACAAAGACAGTTCATAAAATGACTGAAATGAACCAGCCAGAATCTAAAACGATGTACATATCGTTGCATTTGACAATGTGACGGGTCGCTTGTTAGCGTTTTATAAAAAGACTAAAATTCTTACCCAGCTTGCAAAATATTTCATTTTCAACCATGATTTGAAAATGTGGCCGCACTTTATAAAATGTCTAGACATTTTATAAACGGATTTTATTAATCTAGCTACAACATATACAACAAGCAATATCGAATTGCTCGAGAACGCAACAAAATGTGAGATGAAAGAAAGAGAAAGAAGGAGAGAGAAAGATAGAAAACGGAAAAGAGCGATAAACATTATACATGATCACGCGTTCGCGTGTATAATTACCAGTTTATCGTTATTGAAAACATGATCAGCCAAACTTTCCAAATATTCCTTCAATGCTTCCATTTTCCAACAATTTATTTGTCATAAATGTATTAATTGACGATTCACTCAAATATAAGCGCTCAGTTTTGCTAATATAAACTAATTTTCTCCAATATGACATCGAATAGAAGAAATCACTTTTCTTCCTTGCACTATTTCGCGATACTCTTATAATTTATAACCAAATAATTTATCACTTTACCTTAATCATTTTATCACTTTTCTTCTTGTTGCATTATCTGCGATACTTATTAATTTGTCCTCGATAATCGATAATCATAATATAACCTAATCCAAAATGATATCGATTAGAAGAAATTATTTCTCTTCCTTGCACTATTTCGTGATACTCTTATAATTTATAACTGAATAATTTCTTATCATTTTACCTTAATCACTTAATCACTTTTCTTATTGCATTATTCTGCGATACTCTTATACGGTGCGTCTCGCCGTTGCGGCGCGCGATCTTTGCTTCGCGTGACTTGGCGCGAGATATTATTCTTCCTTGCACTATTCCGCGATACTCTTATTCTTCTTTGCACTATTCCGCGATACTCTTATTCTTCCTTGCATTATTCCGCGATACTCTTATTATAAGTATCTCTACTATTTTTATGATAATGCACTCTTGCATTGCAAATTTATTTTATTAACATCACGAAGCGCCGTTAACGCAATCTTATGGCGAATGCTCCAACTTTTCGTACTTGCGCATTGGGAACTTGGGCGATGACGGAGACGGAGACGTTTCTTAATAAAAATTTTATACATTTCGACTTTGCATCATATTATCTACATTCACGATATATGTAGAAAAAAATAAAGATACTTTCATTATATGATTCAAACTCAAGCTATCGATTAAGCCTATTAAAAATACGATCGGTTCAATCGTTATTGAGGTTCGATAATCTAAGGTAACTCGCGTATAGATAGCCGGAGTGCTTCACGGCTTTGCGTGAACTTGGCGCGAGACACTACCGTGTCTCTTGATGAAACACATAATTAATTAATATAAATATAATCATATAATGAAAAATGTATTATTTAAAAAAAATAAAATTATAAAATAAAACGGAAAGAAGATAATGTGTGTGTGTGTGTGTGTTTATGTGTGTGTGTGTGTGTGTGTGTGTGTGTGTGTTTCATCTTACAAGGGAAAGGGAAAAGTATCGGAAACATTAAATTAATTAATTTATTTATTAAAATTAGTTATTTTATTTTAATTATCTTTGTGACGTAAACAAATTTAATGTTTAAGATATATTTGTATAAAATCAAAAACAAAAGATTTATTTGAAATGGATACAATTTTATTACTATGTAAGGTAACCATTTTAAATAGTTACATATAAATACAAATATGGATATAAATATATGTACATATAACAAAAATAATAACTTACTAATACGTCCTGAAATATTTAAAACTTCGCTAATTTTTGATGGAATTGGTTTATCTAACGTTTGACTTTGCTCATTTTTTCCCAAATTTGAAATTATAGTATTGTTTCTAATTAATAGTTCATATTGAACATTACCATTATTAAAATTTGCTATTTTTGGTATTCTAGCCTGAACACCATCCAAATGAACAATTTGAATAAAATGTTTATTTATTTTGTATCATTTCTTATTTATTGTTTATTATATATTGTTTATTGTTTTAAAAATATTAAAAAGTCATAATAATAAGAATAACATAATAATAATAAACGTAAAAACAATACCTAATAACTGAGTAATTAGAGATGCACAATGGAAAAAAAGAGGGATAGATTAATATAAAAAGACAAATATTTACATAATTTGGCTTTATGTGGGGTAAAATATTTTCAATTTCGTCATTCCACGCGACAACTTGGACACGCCTTCCGTTCCCATTATTTAAATAAAATTTGAAAAATTTATATTGTTGATTATTTCCAACAATACGAGGCGATTCAATGCTGTCGACATAGCTTACTACCTCGCTTTAAATAAAAACTTCATATACAAATCTTTATAAATACATATAATTTGTAACCATAATTTTTCTTTTTAATTATTTAAATAATAATTATTTGTTCGGCGAGCGGTTCTCGGTGCCCACGGCACACCTTCGGCGCGTATCTCGAATATCGGTCCCGATATCCCGCAAAAGTCCGTATATCACGAAAAAACCGAGTTGGGCGCCAGGTACGCACCATTCACGATAATAATAACGCTAAGAGACAATTGCGAGACCGATAATTAACGCGACGGCAAAATTCCGCGGCTACTCAATTTACCCGAAATGGTAGAGGGGGTGGTTCGGGGGGATACGGGAGAGTTCTTGAGAATCGAGAACACGGGAGCGAAAATGAGCATTCGATAAGTTAAAAATAAAGATAACAATAATAATATATTAAATGAAACAAGAGTAGGTAGCATTTCACAGAATTAATAATCGTGAGCGACAATGATTATTCTACAGGCGAATAAAATGCATTACTTCCGCGGAGATCGGCACGACCGTGCGCAACAGTATCAAATTACCGGGCGTCTTACGCGCTTTAACTCGACTTTTCGGCCGCGAGGATCTCCGCCGTACGCGACTTAAATAGGCCGCGACAACTAAACAAATCTCTCGAATGCGCCGGTAACTACTTTACGCACGCCCGTGAATCCGCTTCAATACAATACAATTTCCCGGTGTTACGACTCGAATCGGTCTTTTAACACAGCTCGTGGTGCTGGAATGTGCCTCAATAATAATAGCGAGGTCCTTTGCTTGGAATACGCCACGTATTTTACTCGGATGACTCGCGATAACTAACGACGGGGTCACAAACACCCGATAGATACTCTGCTCGATACCGGAGAATTGCGCTTTCTCCTCACTCTAATTACGCATAGCGTATACAAAATAACTGCTAACAATACACAAAAGGGATACGATAAACTTTAAAATACGGTATACAGCAACGTAAAGATTGCGGCACCGGCAAGATTCAAAGTAGGCGATCCGGTACGCGTGAGTAAAGTCAAGACCATCTTTAAGAAAGGTTACACGCCAAATTGGTCGACCGAAGTGTTTAAGATTGTTAAAGTGCAGAAAACTTATCCCGTGACCTATGTACTCAAAGATTCATGTGGAAATCCCGTCGCCGGCGGATTTTACGAATACAAGTTACAACGCGTTGCTAATCCCGACGTACATCTTGTGGAAAAGGTGATACGCAAAAAGGGCGACGAGGTTTATGTGAAATGGCTGGGATTTGATGCAACGCACAATTCTTGGATACATAAAAATAATATATTATAAATATGTTAACAATAATACATAATATTAAAGATATTTTACAAATATAAACAAAATTGTAAACTTTATAAAATATACATATAATTTACAATAAATATGCATATAATTTTGATTTACAATAAATATACGTAATTTTTATTTACAATAAATATACATGATTTTTATTTACAATGGTATTTTATAATGTCCCCACGGTAGCGTGTCGGTGGTTTCGGGTACGATATATCGCTTCTCATCGTACGGACTTAGAGCAATTTTTGTCTCGCGAATAGTGTATACTTCGTGTAATTTAGATCTTATACAAGACTGCTGACGCGTCATTTCAATCTTTTCGTTCAAACACCGCGTGTAATCGTCAAATGTTATCGTTCTCGCGACGACGTTACTCTTGACGCCTTTTACTTTTTTCGTGTCTTTCTTACCATCTACTCGCAACGCGTACATTTTTGCCCTAAGCCCGACGAATTCGGTCATGATGGCGCCATTATTTTCATCCTTCATTAAACCCGGTATCTTTTTATTCGCGAGCGGTATACCGTACACATTGTCCACCGCATAATCGCTGGTATCGAATCTGTCGACGTTGCGCTTTATATTCTCATATACATCTTCACATTCGATGCGATATATGAGACTGTCGGTGTCGGTGTACATGACTTTACATTTCTCTCGATACATAGGTACCATGTAATAGTGTCGAGTATACATACCTGCGTAGATTGGTTTATTAAATTTAACTTCGAGATTACGCAATTCAACGGCGATCAGATTCTCCGAAAACACGCTTCTACTATGAAAATTTGGTTTTGCGATCATCGCCTCTGCGCCATATCTTCCATCCCGATGTGTTATAAGCTTAATATTAACATGATTGCGCACATTTTCCATCGTTTTGCCAAATACCGCATTATTCATTAATTTATATAAATTTTTTTCAAAATCATTTTTCGCGAGTGTTCGGAATTGTGTATTGAGCTCGATATAACTGCGAAGCCATGGAGATTGCGAAAACTGTAATATTCGATGTATTTTTGTAATGCGAAGTCCGTGTCGCGTGCATTGCTGCAGGTTGCGGTAATGTATTACGTAACGCTTCTTATCATATAAGGTTGCGAGCAGCTTATCCTGCCGCTTACCAGGTTGTTTGTCGCGTGTCGGGCAAAACGGTAGGTGAGTGTGCGCATCGTGAACACGTTGCGGATACTCGAGATCGACTTCAAGTAGCCTATAGGCGAATCGAGCGCGATCGATGATGTATCAAAATCGGATACGTCGTCGATCCATCGAAAATCTGCATAGGGCAAGGGTTGACACATTGCCCATCCGTACAAATTATTTACATCAAAGTACGTGAGATACGATGAAGGTTTCGATGGATCGTACGATAGCATATACTTGTTATTAGCATGCGCGTATCTGTTGGAACATTGACTCAAACCACCGCGTATTCCGCGTTCGATAAACATAACAATGTCGATATCCATAAGCAATTCGAATGTAATATTCGTATGCTTCAACATGGCGTCCCACATGTATCCGGGAAGAGTATAGTAATACACGGGGTCGAGCCCATAATTTTTAATACAACTCTCGCGGAAATTTTCAAAAATATCTGCTAATAATAAGACATTAATTTTGAGATACAAATCGCTATATTCGCCCAGCGTTCGAATGGAGAACCGCTTCCAGACGTTCTCGGCGTGCGCGTAATCGCTCTCGGATATTGTGTCACCGGTCAAGGAACTGTAAAATGATTCGCGCGATGGTAAACACGTATCTTGCAACCTGTCGACGCAGTCAATATATTCGTACGGAAAGTCGCCCTTCCGTGTTAATAAATTGAAATTGTCATTCGGTAAATTTTGAAATCCAGATTTTAAAATTTTGAGTTTGTCTTTATTCAAGAATGATGCTAATTTATCGAGACTGGCTGTGAGAAATTTATACGAATCGATAAAACGCAATTTAATATGATTTTTCGATTTCTCTTCGGCAAGTTTAACATTTTTCGTAAATGATATATATTTTTCTTTTGTTATTGGAAGTAACTCGATTCCCCCTTCTAACGCTGTAGCTGTTTCCTTTATAATAAAATGTGCATCGTAACCGGATAACAATAAATTAAAGAAATTATGCTCGTTGAATTTAAACAAATAATGATATGATAACGGCCTCTACGAGCAATATTTGGGTGTTCAATTTTTTACTTTTTCATATTACTTTCATTTACAAAATTTACAAAATTTGTGGGACGTTTCGACACTGACTTGTGTCTCTTCAGCCACCGAAAAAATCTTACATAAATAAGTGGTTACAATAATATACATTTGATCATTGATTGGTTCCAAAAACCAACATTCTCGGGCCGATATCTGTCATATTTTTCCAATCATCCAACTTGCCATAAAATAGGCACTATATATAACCTAATTGACAGAGCGATCTTATTATCTCATCCTAAATTTCATGAAAAAAACATAACTTTTTGTATTATTTTAATGAACAACGGTTATCCTCTTTTGTTTATTTTCAAATATATTCACATCAGACTAAAAAAGCTTATCACAGATAATTTAAACAACAGCACACATACGGCGAACAATGACACAGTCAATAACAATAACAAAAAATTCATAGCGTTACCTTATATTATAGGTCTTTCCGAAATTGTTTCCGTACCGTTCAAAAACAATGATATGTCCACTGGTTTTAAATGTTTTAATCGTCTCAACCGGTTTATTAAAGTCCACAAAGATATTAGTCCCACCCTTTGTAATAAAGATGTTATACATAAAATTGAATGTACCGATTGCGATGCGTCATATGTAGGACAAACAAAGAGACAATTAAAAACCAGAATCAACGAACACAGGACAAACAAAAAACAATCAGTGGTTTCCCAACATATTTACGAAATAGACCATCATATGGATTGGGAAAATATTAAAATATTAGATCACGAATCCAATTATCATAAAAGATTGATATCGGAATCAATTTTCATAAAACAACAAAAAAATGGCCTTAACATCATGGACGAAGTAGAATTATTAGACCACGTATACTTTCCGTTACTAGATATCCCAAATTCATAAATAGTCAGTCATATTTGTTAGCGCCTGCGCAATCAACATTTAACAAATTCTTTATAAGCAATACACGACGCTGTTCCCTCGCATTTCAAGTTCATGACAAAGTTCGCTAACATCTAGAGCTCAAAAAATAGTCTCTCGTGTCGATAAAATTATAAACTATACATTTTGTAAGAAATATACTTTTGAATTGTAATTTTCGGTTTACATAAAAACAGTAATTTTGTGGAATATTAATAGATATAGTTTGACAATGCAATGCAACATGATAAGTTTTGACCAACATGAATTCATCTACGAAAAACACAAGGACTTCACAAGCAAATAATAACCAGGGACTATGTACTACAAAATAAACCTTGATAAAACAAAAAGGATGGTGATAGACATTAACATTTGCGCCTTGCGAACACGCCCGGAGGTATGAATAGACTTGCTCCATGTAACCACTTATTTATGTAAGATTTTTTCGGTGGCTGAAGAGACACAAGTCAGTGTCGAAACGTCCCACAAATTTTGTAAATTTTGTAAATGAAAGTAATATGAAAAAATAAAAAATTGAACACCCAAATATTGCTCGTAGAGGCCGTTATCATATCATTATTTGTAACCGGATAAATTATGAAAAACTATTGGAATGCAAAAAGAATCTTTATAATTTAAATTGCAATTTGAATGCGCGGGACCTCTGTATCGCCCAGTCAGATGACAATTCGCGTACGCGTGTATCGTCTTGTACGAATGGTTTCTCGCAAATGTGACATTGTGTCGCGCTATAAAATTTTTCCCATTCATCAGATGTTAAATTTACCATGGGGTCATTAGCTGATAAAATACTTTTTACACGTTGCGCTGAATTTCTAAGTTCTTCGATGAATCATGACATGCAATCGATACCGCGACGAGAATGATACGCGGATAACGAATCGTCGTACGATCAATGTACATAATAAGCAATACTGAATACTTTATGATGTTGGTAGTTTCTCTCTTCCTCCATCTTCTCCAAAACGCTCCAAGTCGGCGTACACGACGAAAGAAAGCCGCTCTTTCCGATTATAATTGTTGAATGTGAGCCACTTGTCCTTATCGCTTGATAATCGGATAGCGCACTCGTTCATCTCTCGACAGTCCACCATATGTGACTGTAATTTGTCGTTCGAGCTAAAGTAGTGCAAACATCTGTAAAAGAAATAATTTTTTATTTTTTGTTCAATTATTTCTGCAATGTATTTTATTAAATATATACGTACCGATCGCAGATATATTTCTTGTGTTCTTTTTTGCTCAATTGTGAGCTCACGAGGCGGGATAGATTCTTGATCCACGCGAAATGTCCAACGTTGTTGTCTTCAATGTACAACAGGTTGACGTGTTTGTCTCTTTTTAAATCGCTCAGACGTATCGGGACAATGTTCTTTTCCTCGATACTATATACATTGATTGAGATATCGTTGGCAAGTTCAAATTTTTTGATTTGATTCACAGTCACTGGAAACTCAATGTTCTGGAGATTCAACACTGTTGTATAATGAGGATACGAAGATTCCCGACCTACGTCCCTTTCAGCTGGATGTAGAGCGGCGACCACAGACCACGCGAAATACTCATTGTCTTTAGATTGCACGTTGATTACCGCTGTCTTCATTATTATCGCCCGCGGTAATTTTATGTGACATCCCGCGCGCATAGGATTATATTTATTTATATTTACGATTAAATCGAGTATTCGCGACAATGCCCACCCGCTGTCGCGTTCCTGAAATTCTTCGAGCGATGCTAGATGCTAGAGTGGGCTCGACAACGCGCCGCTCGTACCACTCGCGTAAATCGGATGTGCGAAAGAGTTCATAGTTTCTCGTATTGATACTTTTATTTGCATGCTTATCACCCGTCACGAATTCACCATTGAACACTATATCAACTTTCACATTAAAGTGTTTTTTCAGCACGGTTTGCACATGTTCGAGCTCAATGTCTTTGGTATCCTCGAAAAATTGACGAGGCTCGATGTGATTATGATTTATAACCGCATCAGTCAATATGTGGCTCTCGAACGCCGTATCGATCTCTCGCCAAATCAATCCATGCTGCCGCGTGCTGCATCCTTCACCCGCATGTACAAAACGCCTGCGTAACGAGTTCTTCAATCCCCCGAGTCGTGCGATTCGGGCAATCAGCGATTGTCGAATCCCGATCGATAATCGTGGACGTTTGATTCGACTTTGCTCTTCCAACGATTCGATATATTCGTCGCATCGTTGCTCCCACGTAACGTACTCCTCTATTGAATTCACCCTTGCAGACTGCTCGCGCAGATTTCGTTCGGCACTGTTTTCCGCCATATTTCTAAATTTATATCAAAACTTTTTGCTAACAAGATGCGCTTATTAATAGCTCTTGTCTCGAAACCCCTGGCGAAAATACTGACAGGGTTTGCCTTTTTACCATGATTTTATATTCTATCTTGATGTCTCTTTCCATTATGTGTATCATATTTCAATTAAATCTTTATTTCACGGTTTGTCACGTACATTTTGACTAATGTCGATTATTGCATTTTTGTCGATTATTGCATTTTTGTCGTCTAGAGATGATGTCAAATCCCAGGTGCATCGCAAAAGTTTCAAATTACATGCAGCTGTCCAAGTATGTTAGCGCAATTTAATCATGAGGATTATTTTTATATTTCACGATTTTGTCATGTTTTGACACGCGCGTTTGGATTCTGATATCTAGGGGTGATGTCATCGCGAAGCAGCCGCACATCGGCGCTTGAAAATTTTATAATTGCATTTTTCGTGCATTCGGCTAAATCTCACATCTGGTGATGATGTCATCTCAGCCCAGATGCATCGCAAAAGTTTTAAACTACTTGTATATTAACACAAATTAACCTTGATAATTATTCTTATATTTCACGATTTTGTCATGTTTCGACATGCGCGTTTGGATATCTGAGGATGATATCGCGAAGCAGCCGCAGATCGGCGCTTGAAAAATTTATAATTGCATTTTTTGTGCATTCAGCTAAATCTCCACCTGGGGGTGATGTCATCGCGAAGCAGCCGTACATCGGCGCTTGAATAGAAAAATTGAAAAAAATATCGCGTCGGCAATAATCCCCACCACATTGCAATTTTGCAACGCTAATACATATTTTAAATATGTTTAATACTGTTCGAGGAGGCGCGGAACCTGGTTTCCGCAGTAAATTTCTCGAGGTTTTGTTTACGCGTCTTTAATCAATTAAATAAACCTGTATCACAGTACAATTTTAATCCGTATTTCAATATTCAAGTCCGAGTTAATTGCCGAGGTACTTATTCGTTTCAGAATTGTCGATAAGCGAAGGCTGCGAAGGATCAGTATCGATTTCTTGCGAACGTCTGCTGCGGGCCACGTGCCCTGCGCCTTTTTATCTGCTTCGATTTCTAGAAGGTTCCTCCTCGCGCAAACCGCAATTCACATCCGGAGTGCGCGGATAAGAACCTTCCAGAAATTCGGAGACGGATTCCGCGAATCGCTAAGCGGCTTATTTTTCTCGCGCGTCGGTGGGCGCCGATAATTGGGCGCCGCTAATATCGCGCGCCGATGCGTGACACGCGCTCCTTACGCAGGATACAGCGCGTGTGCGTAATATTACGTCACGCAAATGGCGTACCGCGGTAACTTGCGAACGCTCGCTTGGCGCAATTCCGAACAAATACGTTCAGTATTGCATCGACCACTTGTGTGAAAGGTTCATATAAAAAATGTATCCCACTGAAGGAAGCCGCATGAATTATTACGTTTCGATTCAAGATGTTGATGAAATTTCACCGTGTAAGAAGAAGAAATGTAACAAGTAAGTTTTAATTAACTTAAAGAATTTTATACTTTTAAATATTTTTATACTTTTTAAATATTTTTATAAATAATATGTTATTACTCCCTAGCATTTCATCCGAGCCTCGTTATGCGGTTCGTATACTTGGGAGACGATACGCCTTAACCCCGACGTCATACAAATATTTGGACATTGGAATAAACGTTGGAGCTGCATCTTGCGTGGAATTGGTTCTCGGCGATAATCGAGGCAATCAAATAATATTGCCATTTGAAACGTGGAAATCGTTGATGCAAAAACGTGCAGACATTGAACGGCTTCTACAATCGACTGAAACCCTATTGCGGATTCGAGATTTGACATTCGAAGTGATTAAAATATCTGATTCGAATATTATAAAATTGGCATTATCCAATAATTCTTTATATACGAAACCGCCAACTCTATTATATTTATTCAATTTTGAAAAATGCCTAGATCATATGTATTACTGGCTATGCGAAAAGACTCATATTGTTAATGAAAAATTCAAACAATTTGTAACAGTTTTACAACGTAATAATATCGCTAATGTATGCGACGCTGCAAAAGCAATACATGAAAGTGATATGTTTAATGGCGAATCACTCATAGATTGCGAGTTATTCACATGTGCTGTAAATGATATTCTTTACGATGCTTGTAATAAATAAGTTATTTTACTATTTATCTGTGAATTTAATTATTTAACCCATTCTTTATGTATGAATAAAAACGGTGTAATAGATGTGCACAGTCTGCAAAACTTAGCATGCGAACGCTATATCTCTTTCTCTCCCAAGCGCATGCGAACGCTATCTCTCTCTCTCTCTCTCTCTCTCTCTCTCTCTCTCTCTCTCTCTCCTCTCTCTCTCTCTCTCTCTCTCTCTCTCTCTCTCTCTCTCTCTCTCTCTCTCTCTCTCCTCTCCCTCTCCTCTCCCTCTCCCTCTCCCTCTCCCTCTCCCTCTCCCTCTCCCTCTCCCTCTCCCTCTCCCCTCCCCTCCCTCTCCCTCTCCCTCTCCCTCTCCCTCTCCCTCTCCCTCTCCCTCTCCCTCTCTCTCTCTCTCTCTCTTTCTCTCTCTCTCTCTCTCTCTCTTCCAAGTGCATGCCTCGCGCCATCCTTCTCCCACATGCATGCAAACGCTATCCTTCTCGCGCTATCCTTCTCACGCTATACTTTTCGCGCTATCCTTCTCGCGCTATCCTTCTCACGCTATCCTTCTCACGCTATCCTTCTCGCGCTATCCTTCTCGCGCTATTCTTCTCTTACACATTGCGGAAGCCTCGCGCTATCCTTCTCCCAAATCCATAGAATATCATTAGCGCTATCTCTCTCTTACAGCTACTCGCGGACGCGTGCATTCCCCGCGGACACCTCGCCTACCGGTTTCGCCGCGGTTCCCCTCCCCCCTCTCCGCGGGCCCCTCACCTACCGAATTCGCCGCGGTCCCCATACCCCTCTCCGCGGACCCCTCGCCTACCGGTTAGGACGCGGTTCCCGCGTGACGTCATACCCCCGCGCTGGTTTCCCCTCGCCCCTCCCCCCCAACCCTCAGAGGACCAGCGTTAGAACCGGCCTTACTACACTATTAACAATATTATTACTTAATATTATATTCTTTCTTCTTTTTTTTCTTCTCTTTCTCTCTCTTGCTTATTCTTCCTCTTATTTAATTTTAAATAAAGCGTCGTTTTTTCTCTTTTTCTCTCTTTCTCTCTCTCTCTTTCTTTCTTTTGATTATTCTTCGTCTTGTTGTGCCTCTAGCCGCTAAGGAAGAGGTCTTTAGGGATTTATACGCCCAAAGGATTAGGATCCACGCTCGAAATAAGACACTCCCGAACGTTAGGTATAAATTAATATATTTCACAGATTCTTTCGTACACTTTCACTTAATCGCGATTATAATAGTCGGGCGCGATACGTACGGTACTTCGATACTATTGATATATGCGAGCGAGTAGCGAGCGAGTAGCGAGCGTCGGTGCATCTCGCGCTTATTATATATCTTAATCAATTAGGTCGTTGATTAGGGAGGAGTGTGGTGTCCCTGACCGGAGCATGTCTCGTGCTCCGCTCGTCAGCTGTCTCGTCAGCTGCTTACTCAGCTTCCGAGAACTTGACCGTGACTTCCTTCTCTTTAGTCACGTCTCTTTACTTTATTTTATTAATAGTCTTTTATTACTTATTTACTCTTTCTTAATTATCTTTCCTTGATCTCTTTTCTACTATTTTAATGCTTTGCTTTAATCAGCTCTTTCTCGATCTTTTCTGTTCTACTTTATTTTACTTGTTTTATCTTTTAATATATTGAGAAATTGGTCGGGTTACGACAACATGCTCACATTCGAGGAATTCTCGACTTTGCTATGCAGAATCGAAGCGTGTCTTAATTCTAGGCCGATTGCGCCCCTCTCCGATACGCTTGAAGACTACGAGGGTCTGACCCCCGGTCACTTCCTGATCGGATCCGCTCTTACTGTAAACCCGGAACCATCGTTGCTCGATCTCCACGAAAATCGTCTTTCGAGGTGGCAGCTCGTCCGACACGTTACCGAGCGATTTTGGAAGCTATGGAGTAACGATTATTTAAATACGTTACAACAAAGAGCAAAATGGCGAAAGGTCAAGCCACCGATCAAAACCGGGCAACTTGTCCTGTTGCGAAATCCGCTGTTACCCCCCTGCAAATGGGAGTTAGGCCGAGTGACACACTGTCACCCCGGCTCCGACGGTTTCGTACGGGTCGTCACCGTCAAGACGGCCACCTCCGAATTCAAAAGACCGATTGTTAAACTGTGCGTATTACCGGCCAATAGTGAGGCAACGAGCAATTAGACTCCTTCGCCGCGTTGTGTTTCATTACTGTACATTATTAGATTAAGCTCAAAATTGTTAAGATGCGAGCGTCATTCCGCCAAGGCGGGCGGCAAATTCAACGCGTCAAACCACGTCGCGTAACTTGTCGTCTTTTCGCTCAGTTGTTACTTGTGGCGTGCGCTCTTGTCGTTTAATGCAATTCCTATATCGATTATTTTGGAACTATCGTTCCAAAGCGGGCGGTATGTTCAAAATTGAAACATTAAAATTTCGTTTCTAAATTTCGCCGTTATATTCAAACGATTGCCTCAGAAACCAAAACATGAGCGAGAGCAAAAAGCGTCGCGATCACCCGCTCGGTGCGCGATCGCGTTATTCTATAGTGAAAAACCGTGACAAACACCTGGTTCGAGAACGTTCGATACCGAAAAAACTTGTTATTCACATCGGCAGAGCGCGAGTTTCCGCGGTCGGTCGATTTTAGTCTGCCTACGACAACGATTCGAACCGGTCGAAATTCATCGACTTTTCGCATTCGCACTTTGCATATTCTCGCTCGTGTCGCGTACGCAGTAGGCTTACTCGTCTCAAAATCGGTCCGAATTGTCTCGCATACGATCGCATTCATATTCTCGCGGCGGTCAATTCGGTCATATCTCAAACTGTATTCTTCAGTCAATTAGTGCTAAGACATCGTGAAAGTTAATTGTTAAGAGTGTAGAGTCCGAGAGTCGACGCGCGTTAACCGTTCCGCGAATGTCCTCTGCCTCGCGCCAAGCAACATCCGGCGTCCGCGTGCAAGATATCCGTTCTCGCGAGAGCCTCTAGCAAGAAGCTCTGCAAGATTTCCGACACGCGTCGAAGGAGGCAGTCATTAACAGGACATTTTGAAGATATCCGTTGGATTCGCGGAATACGTGACGTCGCTCGCTCCTATTACTCTAAATAAAACGAATAGTTAAAACAATCTGCACTCGAGTATTTTCTGAACATCTCCTTATCCTCCAGCGGATCTACGGATTCGCGTTACACACCGCTTCTCGCTCATCTCTGAGCGTTTCTCAAGATTCGGGCGATCTCGTCGAGGTCGACTCCCGAACAGATAATGATGATGATGATGATGATGATTATGATGATGATTATTTTGATGATGATAATGATCCAAAGAGAAATTATAAAAAAAATAAGTTTTTTGAAAATTGAAAAATAATAATTTTGTTTAATATTATTAATATTATTAATTAATTTATGATTATTATATAATTATTTATTACTTGTTACTTAATAATTGTATTATTACATTTATAATTAATTAATTAATAAAAATTGTTATTAATTAATTAATAAAATATTAAATAATTGATAATGATGATGATTATGATTAGGATGATGATTTCACTCTGCATTTTGATGATGATCAAAAGAGAAATTATTAAGAGAAATAAATTTTTTGAGAATTAAAGTTATATATAGTCTTGAACAATTTTATATTTTTTGGTGTAATTAATTTATTAATTATTTTTAATATATTTAAAATAAAATGCCAAGACGTAGAATTGAATGTACTTTAGAAGAAGAAGAAGAATTACAACGTCAACGTCGTGAAAGGAATGCAAAAAATCAGAGTCGTCGTCGTGAGATTGCGAAAGCAATCGCTAATAATAGTAACATAAATTCTATGAATGTTGCACCACTTTATCAAAATTGTGCAGAAAGTCAATCTCGTTATCGATCACGGCAGAAAAATCAGCCTCGTTTAAATAATAATAATATAATGTTAATTAATAATGTTATTGAATATTATATTGGTTCTATGGACGTGTCTTGTGTTCATTGCAATGCAAAACATTTTGCATCTGAAAGAATATCTAATAGAGGAAATTCTTTTCATGATTGCTGTAATCATGGCGCAGTGTATTTGGAACCATTACCTGAACTTCCTCAATTTATTCGTAGTTTATTCGATGGTAGTCATGTAAAATCTAATAATTTTTTTCAATATATTCGTAGTTATAATAGTTCGTTTTCATTTGCATCATTTAACGCTAATTTAATTAACTTTCAAGATAGACGATATGGTCCATATTATTTCAAAATACAAGGGCAAATTTATTAGCAAATTAATACAGCACTATACGCTGTACAAAATGAAAGTCCTACTTATGGTCAACTTTTTATTGTGGATTCAAATGAAGCGATAGATCATCGTCTTAATCAAAATTCATATTTAGATTTTGAAATTGTACAAAATCTTGAACATAATGCGGGAAATTAATGTATTTGCTCAATCTTATTAAATGATGGGTGAGGAATTAGAAAATCAACGGCGTTTAGAAATGGAATCTGGTGAATTATTACCGGAATTACAATTATTATTTACTTTAAGGCTAGGTATGGATCGACGTTGATATAATGCTCAGAGAACTAATGAAGTAGCTGCTGTTTTTTATACAACTGCTAATGGAGAAATTCCAGAATCATACATTTCAATATGTAATAGAAATACTAAAATTTTACAAAAAGTTAGTATTATGGACCAAATGTTGAACCATGGATATATCCATTGTTTTATCCATATGACACTCAAGGATGGCATCGTTATTTAACAAAATTAAATAGTGATAGACGAATAACTAGAGGACAGTATATTAAATATCGTATGGGTATTCGGGATGAATTTAATGTTTTTTTATTAGGAGGTCGCTTATTTCAGCAGTGGCTGGTAGACAGTTATGTAAAAATTGAAAAAGATAGAATTGATTATTGCAAAAATCATCAAAAAGAATTACGTACTGAAACATATCAAGGTTTAAAAGATTATATACAAACTATGGCGAATAATTTAAATGGACGTATTGGAAAAATGGTTGTACTTCCTTCCGCATTTATTGGATCGCCGCGTAATATGTTACAAAATTATCAAGATGCAATGGCAATTGTTAGTAAATTTGGTAAGCCAGATCTTTTCATTACCATGACTTGCAATCCAAAATGGCGTGATATAGAGGAAAATCTCTTGCCTGATCAACAAGCTTCTGATAGACCTGACATTTGTGCTCGTGTTTTAAATATTAAAAAAGATTATTTAATTGATTTAATTGTTAAGCAAAAATTCTTTGGTGAAGTAGCAGCATTTGTGTATGTTATTGAATTTCAATAACGTGGTTTGCCACATGTTCATATGTTGATCACTTTAAAATACAATTTTAAAATAACAACTCCACAGATTGTTGATAAATACATTTCTGCTGAAATTCCAGATCCATGTGAAAATCGTATTTTACATGATATAATTATGAAACATGTGATTCATGGATCTTGTGGCGATTGGTGTTTGGTAGATGGACATTGTTCAAAACATTATCCGAAACCTTTTCTCGAAGAAACTAGAATGGGTGAAGATGCTTATCCTTATTATCGTCGACGAGATAATAGTAGAAGTTTTGAACGTCCTGGCGGATATATAGTTGATAATGGTTATGTTGTTCCATACTGTCCTATTTTATCAATTATATTTAATTGTCATATTAATGTTGAAATAGTTTCAAGTATCAAATCAGTTAAATATCTGTATAAATATATTTATAAAGGACATGATGTTGCTGCTATAACCATTGAACCAGTAACAGAAAATGTAATTATTGATCATGATGAGATACATAATTATATCGCAGCTCGTTATGTTGGACCTGTAGAAGCCAGTTGGCGTATTCTTGGTAAAAAATTACAAGATAAAAGTCATGCTATAATGCGCTTGCCAGTCCATCTTCCTAATGAACAAAATATTATAATCGAAAATGAAAACATTGACGCCGCAATGAGTTCTGCTTTAAATCAAGTTACTATGTTAACAGATTATTTCTTATTGAACTTACGCGATGAAGAAGCAAGACAGTATTTATATATAGAAATTCCTCGCTATTATACATTTAAAAAAAAGAAAATTAATGGTAGAAATGTATCGCGTTGGGTTAAACGTAAAAGTCATTATAATTGTGTAGGACGAATATATTCCGTTAGTCCAGCACAAACAGAATTATATCATTTACGATTATTATTACTCACAGTAAAGGGGACTACAAGTTTTAATGATTTGAGAACTGTAAATGGGCAATTTTGTCAATCATTTTCAGCAGCATGTTTGGCATTAGGTTTAATCGAAGATGATGATGAATAGAAACGAGTTATGAATGAAGCTGTTGGATGGATGATGCCTCGACAACTTCGTAGATTACACAGGTTTACAAGGTTTTTATCACAAAAGAAGTAAGAGGTTTACCCAAAGGAATTCGGTGCGCTGAATTCAAATCTGGCCTCAGAATGGCGCCATCACGTCAGGATTTTGAGATATTCTAACCTAAAAGTGCAAAAATGGCTGTTTTAGGGCATTATTGGAGTTCACTCCTGGTTGCAGAGAATTTTACCGACAAAAACTAAACAAAGTACCGTAAAGTACAAGTCTTGCCCTTTAATTTCCATTTTGAAACATCCAAATAGGATTTTTTTTCACCGAAATACAGCAGATTTAAGTTTGTACTGCATACAGAAAATCAAATAAAGCGATGATGTTGGTTCATTTGAAATACCTTAACTCTTTTGGTTTTGAGCAATTCTGGAAAAAAGAATGTAGTTCAAAGGGTCCCGAGGGTCGCTGCTCACGAATCTGGACTCAGATTTCCAAAATTCAAGATGGCGGATCCAATATGGCGGACGTAGATCCAGAAAATTTAAAATTAGAAAATTTAAAAAATATTGCCGCACTCTGCGTAAAATTTCAAATATAAAAGGTCTCTTGTGATTTTTCGGTTTTTTGCGTTGTTTCCGAGTAAAAAAATTCAGAAGATTGCAATTTGTGTGCGCAATTATATTTTTGGATCGACGTCCGCCATATTTATAATTTTGTTTTTTTATTTCCATAGTTTTATCTGCATCAGTACATAGTCGAGAAATTTTAGTTTCAATCTTTTGATTTATGAAACCTTTTTCTCTTTTGTTCCAGGCTTCTAGTGTCAGACTTTCTTTTATAGCTAACTCCTACTTCATCACGCTTAAGATTCCAGCAGTAGTCGGCCAACATAGTGACATTCCACCGACCTTGGTACCTACGTTCCATCTCTTTTATGTCCTGATGGAATCTTTCTCCTTGCTCTTCACTCATGTCTCCAAGATTCTCAGGGAATGATTTTAAATGAGAATGAAGGAAGTGGACTTTCGAACTCATGTTACAACCTAGCTTTTCGAAACTTTCGAGCATTTTCTCGACAACTGCCTCGTAATTTTCGTCCTTCTTATTCCCTAAAAATTCTTTGACAACATTTTTAAAGTCCACCCATGCCGCTTTTTCATATTTTGTCATCGTATTTTCAAATTCCGTAGACTTCATAACTTTTCTTATATCCGGTCCATTGAAGACTACTTCTTTTATTTTTGCATCAGATAAGGATGGAAATATCTTAAGGAGAGATTGAGAACATTTTCCATTCTTGTCAAGTGCTTTAACAAATTGCTTCATGAGTCCTAATTTGATGTGTAAGGGAGGCAGAAGTATTTTTTTAGGATCAACCAGAGGTTTCTGAAGAACATTGAATGATCCTGGCTTGAGAGACTTACGCAGAGGTCAACTTTTTTTATTTCAATGTTCTTTCCTAGCCCTACTATCCCACAAACAAATGTAACACGGATTTTTTGTGTATCCTAACTATTGCCCAAGAAGTATAGTTGTTATCTTCAAGTCACCGCATATGAACCATTTATGTTCATCATATTTGATTTTTCCAAGAATCTTTTTCATATTCTCGTAGGATTCCTTTAGGTATACTGAGTGGGCAATGGGGATGGAAGCGTATTCATTGCCATTGTGTAAAAGAACCGCCTTAAGGCTCCTCTTGGAGGAGTCGATGAAAAGACGCCATTGACTAAGATCATATGATAAACCCAATTTTGCCATCAAACCATGTATATCCGTACGATAAGTTAGTTCATCATCTTCAGCAAAGAATGGAATGTAATCTTTCTCTCTGTCTCTGTACCAAGCAAAAAATGTCCCCGGAGCCAACAGATTCATCTCTTGTAACCTAGACCCTAGCAATTCTGATCGACTTTTAGACAGCATCAAATCTCTTACTAAATCGTTTAGCTGAGCTTGCGTGAACAATTTAGGAGCTTCTGCCTTATCAAAATCAATACTATCATCCCATTGAGTACCATCATTCCCTACGTTTTCGTCTTCCGATAGCTCCAGATTTTCCCGTGAGATCAGAACCCTATCCGAAGGTTTTTGGGCAACTGGTTTTGTGACCGAGGTAACTTCAGGGTAAGAAATAGAATTTTTATTCGTACTATTAAATCCTTCCACATTGCATAGACAAAAATAGCAGTCTTCGTGAGTCACTGGTTCACGCCAAACCATGGGTAAACTAAACGGCAACGTTTGCGAGTTACCATCATCTTTTTTCCAACGTAATAAAATCGAATAACACGATACACAAACCTTATGAGGTACCCATAGTTTATCTTGATTTGTGATAGGAAAATCGAAGTACTTTTGATAAGCTACCTTGAACAAATCTGTGATGTTGCGTCTTTGTTTTGCTATAGCGTACTTGCCGCAAACATAGCAAAACACGTTAGGATCATTAACACAACTTCTTTTCGACATTATTGTTAATCAGATCAATATATCAAGATACGCACTCAAACTTCGAAAATTCTTAAAAAAAAAAAGAAATAAATATTTAACTACCTGAATTCTAATCATTGAAATGCCCTCTTAAAATTACCGACTGCAAATATAATAACTCACCAACTATCCTGAAAAGGACTGTTGGAAAATGATCCCTTAGAGCTGCCAACCACGAATGAAATGACCCACCAACTATCCTGAGAAGGACTGTTGGAATGGTATCTCTTAGAATGTCAACCGAATATGCAATGACCCACCAACTATCCTGAGAAGGACTGTTGGAATGGTATCCCTTAGAATGTCAACCGAATATGCAATGACCCACCAACTATCCTGAGAAGTACTGCTGGAATGTGATCCATCCGGTCAATTGCGCACACAAATTGCAATCTTCTGAAATTTTTTACTCAGAAACAACGCATTCTAACGAAAAATCGCAAGAAACCTTTTAAATTTGAAAGTTAACGCAGAGTACCAAAGTATTTTTTTTATTTTCCAGTTTTAAATTTTTGGGATCTACGTCCGCCATATTGGATCCGCCATCTTGAATTTTGGAAATCTGAGTCCAGATTCGTAAGCAGCGACCCTCGGGACCCTTTGAACTACAAACTCTTTTTTCCAGAATTGCTCAAAACCAAAAGGGTTAAGGTATTTCAAATGAACCAACATCATCGCTTTATTTGATTTTCTGTATGCAGTAAAAACTTAAATCTGCTGTATCTCGGTAAAAAAAATCCTATTTGGATGTTTCAAAATGGAAATTAAAGGGCAAGACTTGTACTTTACGGTACTTTGTTTCGTTTTTGATGGTAAAATTCTCTGCAACCAGGAGTGAACTCCAATAATGCCCTAAAACAGCCATTTTTGCACTTTTAGGTTAGAATATCTCAAAATCCTGACGTGATGGCGCCATTCTGAGGCCAGATTTGGATTCAGCGCACCACATTCCTTCGGAAATCAATATAAAATTTCATGTGATATTAAATACCCTTTAATTTGTAGACCTGTGTTATTTGTACGTATATTATTACATTGTCAGCCACTACATCCTAAAGAATTGTGGGAAAATTTTAAAGTAGCAATGTCTGAGGATTACGTTCGACATTTTGGTATTTTACAAGGACAAAATAAAGCTTATGCGCAAATTAATAGTATGCTTCGTGCTGAAGGTAAAAGTTTTGCTGATTATCCACAAATGGAACAGTTAATAGAAAATAACGATGTATTGTTTGATGCTTATGGAAATATGCACCAAACAATACAAACAATTAAATGACAAAAAGAGATAGTCGATCTTTTATTAAATAGATTAGACAATAATAATAATCATACTAATCATTGTTTTTATAATGACGGCCCTGGTGGATCAGGTAAAACATTTATATATTCAACTATCTGTCATTTAGCTAGAATTAAAAATAAACGCGTGTGTACAATGGCTTTTACGGGCATTGCAGCGACATTACTACCTACTGGAAAAACAGTTCATAAGACATTTCAATTACCAGTTCCATTATTTGCTGATTCATCATCTGCTATTAAAATCCAATCAAAAGAAGCTCAATATTTGAAGGAATTTGATATTTATATTTGGGATGAAGCACCAATGGCACCACGATATGCTTTAGAGATTATGGATAGAACATTGCGTGATATTATGAATAATGATTTTCCTTTTGGCGGAAAAATTGTTTTATTAGGTGGTGATTTCAGACAACTTTTGCCTATTAAAATGGGAGCGTCCCGTTTGACCACGTTGATATTGACCACAGTCCCGATTGACCACGTTGAGATTGACCACGTTGCGATTGACCACGTTGCGATTGACCACGTTGATATTGACCACGGTCCCGATTGACCACGGTCCCGATTGACCACGGTCCCGAATGACCACGGTCCCGATTGACCACGGTCCCGATTGACCACGGTCCCGATTGACCACGGTCCCGATTGACCACGGTCCCGATTGACCACGGTCCCGATTGACCACGGTCCCGATTGACCACGGTCCCGATTGACCACGGTCCCGATTGACCACGGTCCCGATTGACCACGGTCCCGATTGACCACGGTCCCGATTGACCACGGTCCCGATTGACCACGGTCCCGATTGACCACATTGATATTGACCACGGTCCCGATTGACCACGGTCTCGATTGACCACGTTAATATTGACCACAGATCAATACATGTCGTTACTAGGGCATGTACTTTGCAAGTTGTAAAGCGAGGTTCATTGTGTCCGACCGGCGGAGGGGGTGCGGAAGGGGGCCGTAGGCCCCCCTTGCACCCCCCCCGCATGTGTGTGTGTGTGTTACATGGTTTTTCAATCGGGACCGTGGTCAATCGGGACCGTGGTCAATCGGGACCGTGGTCAATCGGGACCGTGGTCAATCGGGACCGTGGTCAATCGGGACCGTGGTCAATCGGGACCGTGATCAATCGGGACCGTGGTCAATCGGGACCGTGGTCAATCGGGACCGTGGTCAATCGGGATCGTGGTCAATCGGGACCGTGGTCAATCGGGATCGTGGTCAATCGGGACCGTGGTCAATATCAACGTGGTCAATAACAACGTGGTCAATCGCAACGTGGTCAATCTCAACGTGGTCAATCGGGACCGTGGTCAATGTTAACGTGGTCAAACGGGTACCACTCATTAAAATACATGCTACTCGAAGTGAAATTGTGAATCTTTCTATTAAATTTAGTTCTACTTGGAAACATTTCGTAAAATTCTCTTTAACACAAAATATGCGAGTTCTCCCAGAAGAAATTGAATTTGCAAAGTTTATATTGGATATGGGAGATGGTATATTAAATGATTTAAATGATAATATACAAATTCCTGAATGTTGTGTAGCGCCTATTAATGCTGATATCGTGGAAGATATATATGGTGATTTAATACGAAGGAAGGAGTTTATTAAAGTAGCTAAATGTGCGATACTTTCTGCAAGAGATGTTGATGTTGAAGAAATCAATAAAAAAGTTGTTGAATTATTAGATATAGCTGATGAACAAATTTATACAAGTGTAGACAGTGCAGTAGATGGTGACAATGGTGACATTGGCACCAGAAGCTTTATTACCAGAATATTTAAATAGTTTATCTCCACCATCTCTTTTTCCTCATGAATTGCGTTTAAGACCAAATTGTATCATTATGTTAATTAGAAATCTTAGTATCAATGAAGGTCTTTGCAATGATACTAGATTAATGGTTATAGAGCTTGCAGATCATTTATTGAAGTGTAAGATTTTAACAGGTGACAAAGCAGAAGATATTGTTTTTTTGAATCGTATAACATTATATTGCGAAAATATATATCTTTTTACTTTTTCCAGAAGACAATTTCCGATAAAATTAGCTTTTACTATGACAATTAACAAATCACAAGGATAAACGTTGGATAGAATTGGTTTAGATCTTCGTAAAGATGTTTTTAACCATGGGCAACTTTATGTTGCTTTTTCGCGAATTCGTTCTTGGCAAGCATTAAAAGTTTACCTTGGTAATCAACGAAATAATAGATACGTTAAAAATTATGTATATAAGGAAATATATATCTAACTTTCTGTTTTTTCAATCATTCTTTTATTTTTTTCTCTCTCATATGACAGAGAGAGAGAGAGAGAGAATGAGAGAGAGAGAGAGAGAGAGAGAGAGAAAGAGAAGAAAAAAAATATTATTAAATATTATTAAATATTGTTAATATTACTTAAATTAAATTTTAAGAGAAAAAGAAAGAGAGAGAGAGAGAGAAAGACACACAGGAGAAAAAAAGGAGAAGGAATATAATATTAGGTAGTAATATTGTTCAATACTATTAAATATATTGTTAAATATGAAAAATAAATATTATTAAATGTTATTAATATTATTTAATTTAATTAATATTATTTAATATCATTTAATTTTAAGATATAGGGACAGATAGAGAGAGAGAGAGAGAGAGAGAGAGAAAGAGAAAAGAAAGAAGCTTTATTTAAAATTAAAGAAAAGGAAGAAAAAGTAAAAAAGGGAGAAAGCAAGAGGCAGAGAGAGAAAGAGAGCGACAGAAGAAAAAAGAAGGAAAAGGAATATAATATTAGGTAATAACATTGTTCAATATTAATAAATATATTATTAAATATTATTAATAAATACTATTAATAAATATTATTAAATATTATTAATATCATATGTTACTTAATTTTATTAATATTAGTGAATATTATTAATGTTATTTAATAAAGTTTAATTATGGTATTAATATTATTTAATTATAAATTAAATATTTCAAATATTTTATATTATTATAGTTCATAATTTTTAAAATGTTTTATTTAAAATTAAAGGACAGACTGTCGTAACCCGACCAATTTCTCAATATATTAAAAGATAAAACAAGTAAAATAAAGTAGAACAGAAAAGATTGAGAAAGAGCTGATTAAAGCAAAGCATTAAAATAGTAGAAAAGAGATCAAGGAAAGATAATTAAGAAAGAGTAAATAAGTAATAAAAGATTATTAATAAAATAAAGTAAAGAGACGTGACTAAAGAGAAGGAAGTCACGGTCAAGTTCTCGGAAGCTGAGTAAGCAGCTGACGAGACAGCTGACGAGCGGAGCACGAGACATGCTCCGGTCAGGGACACCGCACTCCTCCCTAATCAACGACCTAATTGATTAAGATGTATAATAAGCGCGAGATGCACCGACGCTCGCTACTCGCTCGCATATATCAATAGTATCGAAGTACCGTACGTATCGCGCCCGACTATTATAATCGCGATTAAGTGAAAGTGTACGAAAGAATCTGTGAAATATATTAATTTATGAAATATATTAGTTTTGACGCTCCGTACGCCCGCCTCCCATAATCCGCCGAAGTGCGGAGCAGACGGGGGAATAAAAATTCCACGACACGTTATCGGAGGCAGTCAAGTTCAGAAAGTTCGCGTAATGCTGACCGGTACGCTACGGTCAATTCTCGGTCCGCCCCGACGAATGTAGTCCCGTTGTCCGAACACATGGACTGCGGGAGACCGCGGCGAGCGCAGAATCGAGAGTAAGCGTTTAAGAACGCTTGAGTGGAGTAGTCGCTTACTACCTCCAAATGTATTGCCTTAGTCGCAAGGCAGATGAATAGCGCGATATATGCCTTGCGCGAAGTGATACCTCGTCCTGCGGAGGCGCGAATTTGCACGGGTCCTGCGTAATCTAGGCCGCAATGCAAAAAGCAGCGTACTGTAGCTGTTACGCGGGATTCGGAAAGATCTCCCATGATTTGTGTGGGAGTCGCATCTCGTTCTCGAGTACACACAACACATTGATGAATTACGGATTTGACGATATTGCGAGCGCGAATGATCCAGAAATCGCGGCGCAGAACGTTGAGGGTTAGTTGCGGTCCGGCATATAAATGAGTTTGATTCACGATCAATGTAACGAGAGGATGCGATGAGAGAAGAATCGGATGTCGAACCGGCATTGGCAACGCGGCTTTGTTAAGCCGTCCACCAACGCGTAGAATTCCGTCCTGAGCGAGGAACGGTCGAAGCGAGAGAAGTGAGCTTCTCGACGAGAGGCTCTTATTGTTAGACAACGCGTGTATTTCCGTCGTAAATACGTCGGCTTGAATTTTCTTAATCCAGAAAAATCTGGCACTTTGGCAGTCGGACGCAGAAAGCGCGATGTTTCTAGATGCTGGGTTGTGAGACGACATAAGCGAGAAAAACGACGAGCAATTGCAATGATAAGAGCGATTACGACGACAGTTATTTATAAATCGATTGATATACGCGGTGACGCGAATTAATTTCGGCCACGACGAATATTTTGATGCTAGATCCCATGTTTCACAAGGTTCGTTGCAATGAAGTAATTTTTTCTTCGAGAGAGGCTTCCGTTGGAAAGTGCGAATCGTCACTTGGCCATTTATCGTGATCGAAGAGCAGCCATGGAGGGCCATGCCACCATAGATCGTGGTCTATAATTTCGTCGTCGAATATTCCGCGCGAAGCGCAATCCACGGGATTGTCTTCTGTTGACACGTGCCTTCATTCAACGTTCGAAAGGCGAGATTGTATGTCACTAACTCGATTGGCAACGAACGTCTTCCATCGAGATGGATGCTGACTTACCCACGCGAGTACGATAATGGAATCCGTCCAACAATAGCATGGGATATCCCTGTAACCGTTCGATCCGCGAACGAACTCGACGAGTCGCGAGAGTAATACGGCTGCGGATAATTCCAACCGTGGTATGCTCAGAGGTTTTAACGGTGCGACTTTTGATTTTCCGGCGAGCAACGTTGTCGTGATTGTGCCTGCTGACGAAGTAATTTTAATATAAACGCATGTGGCATACGCATGTGTCGACGCGTCAGCAAATCCGTGTATTTTGGCGTGATTTGTGTGTGATCCGAGACCGACCCAGCGCGTAATTCGCGAATTGCTGAGATGCGAGAGCCGAGAGTAAATTTCTCTCCATTTTGCTATCTGTGGTTCGGAAATAACATCATCCCAATCGATTTTTATTCGCCAGAGTTGCTGCATAAAGATTTTCGCGGTAATCGTGACCGGAGTGACCCATCCGAGCGGATCGTAGAATTTGGCGATCGCGGACAAGATCGTACGCTTGGTATCCGGGGCATTAGCCGTCAGTGACACATGATACTCGAAAATATCGTTTGCCGGATTCCATCCGATTCCGAGGATTTTAATTTGTTCGTCTTCAGCAAGAGGTTTTTTCGTAGCTAAACCGTGATCCGCTATGTCAATATCCTCGAGGAGAGAGGGCGAATTGCTAGCCCATTTCCGTAATACGAATCCGCCGCGCTTCAACATAAAATTTAATTGATCGCGCGCTTGCCGAATTCGAGTCGTATCGTCAGCTCCGAAAAGTAAGTCGTCGACATAAATATTATCTCTCAGGATAGGAACTGCGAGCGGAAAGTGCTGACCTTCGTCGATGACTAGTTGTTTTAAGACGCGAAGTGCCAAAAACGGAGCACATGACATTCCGTACGTGACTGTTAAAAGTTGATAATCGATTAACGGTTTCGAAAGCGTTGCTTTCCATAGTATCCGCTGATAATTTATATCGAGAGGATCGACTAGAATTTGGCGATACATTTTCGCGATGTCGGATGAATACACGTATTTATGTCGGCGCCATTGTAATATTACTGACATGAGATCGGTTTGTAATTTAGGACCGGCGAGTAAATGGACGTTGAGTGAAGTACCGTTCGAAGTAACGCTCGAAGCATTGAAGACGATGCGAAGACGCGTGGCTGAGCTGCTTTACCGGATCACCCTGTGATGCGGGAGATAAAACGTTTGTTCGATATCATCTTGAGGCATCGGTGATGGCAGCATATGCCCAAAACGTTGATATTCGGAGATAAAATCGGAATATTCTTTCGCTAACTCGAGTTTATCGCGAAATCTCCGTACTAGAGAATTTACCATTTTTTCGGCGCGAAATCTTGAATTACCGATATTGATCGGAGGACTCGTTTTGAACGGCAGGCGAACGATGTACCGGCCGTCGGAGTCGCGATAGTGCGTCGAGCAGAAATGCTCTTCACACTGTTGTTCTTGCGGCGTAAGAATTGATTGTCGTGGTTCTTCAATCTCCCAAAAGCGACGAAGTTCCTCTTCGAGAGAGGGAGAGCTAATAGTGTGATGAGCGGAAATGCTACCGTGATTGCAATGAACGGAAGTCCTTGTCGACTGAGAGAGATCGTTACTCTCGAGCGTGAGAGGTCCCGATATTATCCATCCGAGAATGGAGTTCTGAGCGAAGGGTTGCCCGACGCTTCCTCTTCGAATGCGGTCGCGAATGATGTCGCTATAGAGATCGGCTCCGATTATGAGATTTATCGGATCGGAACTTATCGGATTCGAATCTGCTCGCGGTAAATCGGAAAGATAAGAAAGTGACGAGAGATCCATGTGTCTTTTCGGAGTATAAGAGGTTAGCGACTTTAGAATGAGCGCGGTGGTTGAAAGCGACGGAGCGAGAGATTCTCGATGAGAAATAAATATGTGTGTCGCGTGTTGAAAAGTCCCCGCTTTTATTCCGCCGACGGCGGAAACGGAGATCGGCATGCGAATGCGTTTTGCGCGCAAGATTTGCGCTAAACTTTCCGAAATGAATGTCATTTCCGAGCCCTGATCGAGGAGAGCTCGAACGACAGCGGTGCGACCCGACGGACTGCGAACTGTTACCCAGGCCGTCGCTAAGAGGACGGGTGAGCGTTTTCGCGTTACGGTTGAGGCGCTCAACGAGTTTACCTCCGGCATCGCATCCGACGCTTGAGGCGACGAGCAATTAGACTGTGCATTTTTCAATGCACTTGAGCTAGAATCCGAGTCAATGTGTAGCATCGAATGATGCTTCTTGTGACAAACCCGACAAGAATATTTACTTTTGCATTCATGTGCGGAATGCTTTGCGCTCAAACAATTAAAACAACGTTTTTGTTGCTTGACGATATCGCGACGTTGACTCGCAGTCTTGCTCACGAACGCAGGACATACATTAATGAAGTGTGGACACAGCGAGCACTGCGATTGTGCTTTAGCGGATGCGGTTGCGACATGAATTCGCGAGGCTGCGATTGGTTTTACACCGGTTTTAACGGCTGACCCGGGAGCGGCTGCCCTTAACGCGCGAGTGCGAGACTTATTAAATTCGCTTAAAGTCTCGTAAGACGGCGGGGCATCTTTATGGCTTATGCTTATCTCCCAAGCTTTGCGCGTTAACGGATCTAATTTTTGCACAACGATATGAACGACAATATCTTCCCAGAGTTCCTCCGGTTTTCGATCTAGGGCTTTTAATGATGCCATTGCGATATTAACCTTGTCGTATAAAGTCTGCATCACGGTGGTAGATTCGCGCGTGATAGATGATAAGCTGAGCAATGTCGAGAGATGTTTGTTTATCGACCGCTTTTTGTCGTCGTACCGTGAAGTCAAAGTTTTCCATGCGATTTCATAAGTAGCCGCCGTTATTGAAATAGTCGCGATACATTCCAGCGCGCTACCCTTAAGACACGATGATAAAAAGTGCATGCGAGCGAAATCATTTAGATCCGAATTTTCACGAATTAGTGTCGTAAATCGGTCGCGAAATTGTTCCCATTCGTCGTAATTGCCGTCGAACGGAGGCAATTTGATGGGCGGAAGATGCGATAATGAAAACGCGTCCGCGGGCAGCCTCGTCGAGGACAGAGATGGGTTTGGACTTACGACTGGCTCCATTTCCTCCAGGATCTCCGCCATGTGGTCTATTGCCGTTTCATAGACTACTTGAGTCGCGTCGTAATGGTTGTCCTTGAAGTAGCTGAAAGATGACCGGATGGCTTCCGGGACTTTCCGCGACACCTCGGCGTGTCCATTGGAGAATTGACTCCAGTATTCCTTGAGCATTGAGATCCGGGAACGCTCCTTAGCTGGTGTGAGATTGTTCCTACCGAGTTTTTTGAAGTTCTCGAGAGCGCGTTCAATGGTACGCAGCAGCTGCTGCTGATGCGCGACGTGCTCCGACATCGTAGATGTATTGGACTATCACACACTCGCGAACTTATCCTCCACACACGCTCCTATCCGGCTCGAAGGACCAATATGTTCGGGAGTTGACCTCGACGAGATCGCCCGAATCTTGAGAAACGCTCAGAGATGAGCGAGAAGCGGTGTGTAAGGATAAGGAGATTGAGAAAAGAGTCGAGTGCAGATTGTTTTAACTATTCGTTTTATTTAGAATAAAAGGAGCGAGCGACGGCACGTATTCCGCGAATCCGACGGATATCTTCAAAATGTCCTGTTAATGACTGCCTTCGACGCGTGTCGGAAATCTTGCTTAAGAGCTGCTTGCTAGAGGCTCTCGCGAGAACGGATATCTTGCACGCGGACGCCGGATGTTGCTTGGCGCGAGGCAGAGGACATTCGCGTAACGGTTAACGCGCGTCGACTCTCGGACTCCACACTCTTAGCAATTAACTTTCACGATGTCTTAGCACTAATTGACTGAAGAATACAGTTTGAGATATGACCGAATTGACCGCCGCGAGAATATGAATGCGATCGTATGCGAGACAATTCGGACCGATTTGAGACGAGTAGCCTACTGCGTACGTGACACGAGCGAGAATATGCGAAGTGCGAATGCGAAAAGTCGATGAATTTCGACCGGCTCGAATCGTTGTCGTAGGCAGACTAAATCGACCGACCGCGGAAACTCGCGCTCTGCCCATGTGAATAACAAGTTTTTCCGATTTCGAACCTTCGAGAACTTGCTGTTTGTCACAGTTTTTCATTCTAAGAAGAATGCGATCACGCACCTTTTTCTTTGTTATGATCAAGCGATCACGCGCCGATCGGCTGATCGCGACGATGTTTATTCTCGCTCGTGTTTTATTTTTCGAGGCAATCGTTTTAATTTAACGGCGACGTTCGCCGATTGAAATTTAGGCATCAAATGTTTCAATTTTGAACAATAATAATTACCAATGAGATATGTTCGCCGTTCACCACGATTGTATGCGCGTTCCATAACTCGTCGTGCAGCAGAAGCACTCCATATATATGCATCGGGAGCGTCCCGTTTGACCACGTTGATATTGACCACGGTCCCGATTGACCACGTTGAGATTGACCACGTTGATATTGACCACGGTCCCGATTGACCACGGTCCCGATTGACCACGGTCCCGATTGACCACGGTCCCGATTGACCACGGTCCCGATTGACCACGATCTCGATTGACCACGGTAATATTGACCATGGTCCCGATTGACCACGGATCAATACATGTCGTTACTAGGGCATGTACTTCGCAAGTTGTAAAGCGAGGTCCATTGTGTCCGACTGGCGGAGGGGGTGCGGGAGGGGGGCCAAAGGCCCCCCTTGCACCCCCGCATGTGTGTGTGTGTGTTACATGGTTTTTCAATCGGGAACGTGGTCAATATCAACGTGGTCAATCGGGACCGTGGTCAATCGGGACCGTGGTCAACCGGGACCGTGGTCAATCGGGACCGTGGTCAACCGGGACCGTGGTCAATCGGGACCGTGGTCAATCGGGACCATGGTCAATATCAACGTGGTCAATCGGGACCGTGGTCAATCGGGACAGTGGTCAATCGGGACCGTGGTCAATCGGGACCGTGGTCAATCGGGACCGTGGTCAATCGGGACCGTGGTCAATCGGGACCGTGGTCAATCGGGACCGTGGTCAATCGGGACCGTGGTCAATCGGGACCGTGGTCAATCGCAACGTGGTCAATCTCAATGTGGTCAATTGGAACCGTGATCAATATTAACGTGGTCAAACGGGTGCCACTCATATGCATCGTGCCGTGCTCCGGGATATCTTGCATTAACATTTAGTACTTTTAAATTCGGGTCACATATCTAAGGGATCAAACATTGTAATTATAACTGGTGTACTTTTTATGAGCTCGCGGATTCGCTCTGTCGTGATCAGGGCTCGTAGAAAGTATTGAGACACACGATGTAATTAAAATATAAAGAAATGTTACTTTATTAGCCTCTATCGGCGCGGAATAATAATACAGAACTGCCCCGCGGAGCGGGTGCGCGGCGGATAGTAATGCGTTACTGACGGGGCGCGGCTGTTATCAATTACGCGAGTCTGACAATGAGATGCGGTAGTATACGCAACGCGGATATAAACACGCCAGGTAGGCGGCGCGGGGCGCGTGGTTGGTTTGTTGTGACGGCGCGTGATTCACAAAAACGTGTGACTCGGTTTAAATCGCCGAGACGATTTCTTATGCGTATGCGGTACTATTTATATCGCGTATTCCCAGATGTTATGGGATGCGTGCGATATCGAGAAATCTCGAACGGGCAGCGAACTCGCTGTCCCTTTTTCGCACGCGGAGTACGGATTGACCAACGGTGTTGAAAAAACTCAACGGGGTGGCGAACTCGCTGTCCCTTTTTCGCACGCGGAGTACGGATTGACCAACGGTGTTGAAAAAACTCAACGGGGTGGCGAACTCGCCAGCCCACGGTTCGTATGGTCGGATCGGTCAGAAGTTAGATCGTTTCTCGAGAACTCTCGAGAGAAGCGATCTCTGATTGCGAAGGATCGTAAAGCGGTTCGGAAGCCGAGAATGCTCGGCGGAGGCTGCGAACTCGTCAACCTCGCGTTCCGTCGTGTTTGCGATTTATTAGGATCGGATCAGGCAAGTCTCGAGCGTACAGCTCGAGCGGATTCGGTTTCTGGTACGATTCTGGTGCCGGGATCTAAAAATGCTGCCGTTATATACCCGAGCGATTAACGGTACCCGCGTCGTTCGCCCCCGGGTGGGGATAATGACGTATTGTTTTTCGGCAGGTAATTCGGTAATACGTCACCTCCCCTGGGCGAAACGGCGCGGCGTTTCGGCGGGTGTCGCTTGGGCGTTCACGGCAGCGCTCGGCGGTATTCGGCTTTCCGTAGCTCGCCAGCCGTATAACGGCCGTACGGTTGTTTATCGCAACGGCGGTGTTTAATGTTTAAAAATGGGCGCTCGGCGCCTCTGCCCCTGCCCGGCCGATGTTCGCCGGGCGGCAGACTTCCGGCGGTCTACTGCCGGGTAACAATGAGTCACAATGGGGGGTGCATTGTCACATAATTAGTTATTAATACATAAAACACGCTGTACAAATCAATGATTTAAATATTTACCATTTGCACATTTAATGAATGATATCCATGATGATTAACGTAGGCTTCTTCATGCTCTTTGGGAGCAAGAATCGCTACATGAGTGCAGTCAATTGCTCCTATAGCTCCTTTAAATGGCTGACGTGCATTTTGAAATTGCATTCTCGCTAGCTGCCTGGCTCCTAGAGTCATAGGAAATTATACCCACTGTCTAAATATTAAATCGTTGATCGCATCTATCACTTTGTGTATACATCTGCTGATAGATGTCTGGCTCATGGAAATGCCCCATTGCTCACCTACAGGACGTTGAAAGCAGCCAGTTGCATAAAATCTCACTGCCGATAATACCTATAACATATGAAATTTATATGAATACCATCGACAAACTCAAATTAAAATTTAAAAAAATAAAAATAAACACTCCCAAGAAAACAAAAATATATAATACATTGTATTGTAAAATATATGGTGTTATAATTTGTATTACTTTCTTTTCTGTAGACAGTCCAGTGATCCTTGTTCGCTGCAATCGAGGTTCTAATGCATCGATGAGATCGAAAATTAAGTCCGGTGTTAGGCGGTACAGCTCCCTAAATTCGTTGCTCGTCAAATCAAATGGATCTTTTGTTGCTCGCAGCAATTGTCGTTGTGTCCTTCATTCAAGGCGTTGAACACGATCTTCCATTCTCATTAAATCTAAGGCAAGATAGCCAAGAGCCATCTTAAAACGAAAAGTTAAGAAATTATTTTATGGGAAACTATTAGACAAAAGATAAAGGTTCAAGGAACAGAAAAACTTGTACTTACTTTCAATCCGTATTATTACCGTAATAGCTATATTTTATCCAGCAACTTTTCTAATTCACTATGTCACATGTCACATATATTACACATACATGCATACATTACATACATCAACGTATTACCGATTACACAGATTATCGTTAACGGCTTAGCGAGACCTCCGGTATCGATCGCAACCGCATCGACACGGCTTCGACAATTTTCGGAATTCAACGATTCAAGTTATCGAGAGTTGTCGATAACTGCTAGTTACAGAATAACCTTTTGCGATAATCACCGATATCGATAGTTAACGATAGCGATTTTCATCGTTAAGGAGTTACAGAATCCCGCTACTGAAAGAGACATGGAGTCGTTAGTCCTAGCGCAGCACGAGCTCTGCAATCGTATCGCTCGTACATACGACAATTTAAAGAAGGCAGGACAAGCGAAGATTAACAAGGGGCTCGTAGCAACCACGCTCAAGCTGTTAGACGCCAAATGGACGAAATTCGAGGAACAGCACGAACTGCTGTTCGCCGAGTATGGAGCGGAAATCAGGAAACATGAGTACAAAGGACTTTCTCGGTCAAGTAGAGGAGGTCTACGTGATCCAGCGCGCTGCTGTCCTTGAGCTGGAAGAAGCTCTCGCTAAGCCAGCTTCCCCGAAGACTGGGGCGAAACTCTCTGGAGACGAGCTTCGATCGGCATCCCGTACGACTCGCCCGCGCATCCAGCTTCCCAGTTTCTCCGGGAGATACGAGGACTGGCCGGCTTTCCGTGACTTGTTCCAGTCCATCATCGGCAAGGTGACTGCCGATGATGGACTGGACTCTTCCATCGCTCAGGTAGAGAAGATGCACTACCTGAAAACCTGTCTAAAAGGTGAGGCAGAATTATTAATCCGTAATATCGCCACGACGGGAGACAATTATGAAAGTGCGTGGGAAATGTTAAGCGCGTACTACGAGAACACACGGTTGTTAGTGCGCGCATATCTCGCGAATTTCCTCTCTCTCCAGAAAATGAAGGGTGAATCATCGGGCGACCTCAGAAAGATATTTCATTGTCTGAAAGCGACAGTCAGTTCGCTGGAAAATATCGGACGACCAATCGACTGTAGTGAAGACCTATTGTATATTTATCGGTCGAACTCCTCGACGCGCGCTCGCGCTGCGAATGGGAAAACTCGATCAGCGACACAAAGGAACCTCCGTCGTTCGACAAGCTCGAGCTATTCCTCGATAGACGGCTGCATACCTTGGAGTCGATGCTACCCATCAAGGCCGATGGCGCCTCGAGCAAACCAGGGAGCAGCATACCGAAGTCCACGCGCAGTCACTTCGCCAGCAAGCAGAAGCTCAAACCGGAGGTCAAGCGCGGTCGCTGCGCCCTATGCCAGCGCGATCACTTCTTGATGCTTTGTGAGGGGTACAAGAAGAAGACGGCGCTCGAACGGAAGCAACTCGTCGAGGCAAGCAAATTATGTCTGAATTGCCTCGGTCGGCACCACGTAGGAGAGTGCGCTTCCAAGAAAGCGTGCTCAGTGTGTGATGCGCGTCACTACTCCTCGCTGCACGACGCCTGCCGCGAAACCGCGGTTGTGAAATCATCGCACGTCGCGCAAGGACCTTCGGACAAGCCAGTCATAGTGCTCCTCGCAACAGCCCGCGTCCGTGTCGCCGATCGACACGGTGTATTACACCCCGCGCGCGCTCTCATCGACCAGGGCTCGGAGTCGTCGATTATCTCCGAGCGCCTCGCGCAAAGGCTGAGACTACCACGCTCACCCGCGTCGGTCAGCATATTCGGGGTTGGTGGGCAGAAGTCCGGTCATGCCAAAGGTCGCGTCGCCCTCTCGCTTTCGCCGCGATACGGAGGTACAACGATGTCCATCCCCGCGCTCGTGCTTCCGCGGATCACCGTCTACGCCGGCGAAGTAGACTCCGATGCGAGAGATTGGCCTCACTTGCAGGGACTGGAGCTTGCGGATCCAGAGTACGGCGCCTCGGGCCCAGTCGACATACTCTTCGGAGCCGATATCCACGCCGCCATCCTCTGCCAAGGCCTGCGCAAAGGACGCCACCGCGAACCGGTGGCCCAAAACACGAAGCGCGGGTGGATCCTATCGGGAGCTATAGGTGAAGCCACCGCTTCTTTAAGGGCCCATATTCACCAGAGTCGTGTCGAGGAGGATTTCGCAGGAATGGTGCGCCGCTTCTGGGAGCAGGAAGAGATGCCGACGGCCGCTACAGCTCTATCCAAGGACGACCAAGAGTGCGAGGAGCACTTCGTCCGCACGCATACCCGAGGGCCTGACGGGCGATACACAGTGCGCCTTCCTGTCGTTGAGACGCTGCCGGACCTCAGCGGGACTCGTCGAGCAGCACTACGAGTACTAAAACACATGGAGGTCAGATTCTCTCGAGACGTCTCGTTCCATGGGTTGTACGCCGATTTCCTGCGCCAATATGCCGACTTGCAGCACATGACGCCTGCCTCACCGGACGCTGACCTGGTCAATAAGCGGCTCTGCTATCTTCCTCATCACGGCGTGATGCGGGAAGCGAGCTCCACGACCAAGTTGCGGGTCGTTTTCAATGGCTCGTCAAAATTGCCGTCGGGAGAGACCCTCAATCAGCACCTGCAAGTCGGACCGAACTTACTACCGGCGCTCGCTGATATCCTGCTGCGGTGGCGTCGCCATCGATCCTGCCGCCTTAAATCCCTCCCTCGCTTCACTCTGCGGTGTACATCTGTGCCAGCGTAAGTGCTGGTAATCTGTCCACTAGATCCACCACGTGGTGACGCGGTGTAAGATCGTATTATTAATTGGGAGCAGAAGAGGGGGCTGCTTAAGCGTAGTGATTTAGGATGGACTACTCGAGGAGGCTTCCATTCATACTGGTGACGAGTCAAGACTCATCGCTGAGCGGCTACGGGCGCCAATTTTCAATCGTTTAATATGATTGGACCGCTCTGGAGACGTGCTGGGGATGTCGTCTCTCCGTGGCAATCGGCACTGCATCCATGGAGCGAGATTCCAACATCGCTCTGGAGTCGTATGTACTGTGTTAAAGTGGCGTAAGGTGTGAGGTCTGAATAGCTCAGTGGTAAGAGTTGCCCGGAAAGCGAAAAACTCGGGTTCGATTCCCGATTCAGCCACTCGTACCTCGCATATTTTTTCAGACCCGCAAATGTTGTTTTCTAACAATTATTTGTCGGGCTGAGGAAGTGTGTAAACGCCCTACACAGACACGACAGTGTCGCTGCCACGGAAGAGATGGATGCTTGGTTCGTGCCTCCTGCCGCCTTGAATCACCCCCTCGGTTCACTCAGTAAAAATCCAGACATGGACATCAAAGAGTTCCAACTCAACACAGTGACTTACGGGCTAGCTTGCGCTCCTTATTTGGCGATCCGCACCCTCCGCCAACTCGCGGATGACGAAGCCTCCAGGTGGCCACTCGGTGCGGACGTCCTTCGACAGGATGTCTACATGGACGACGTCCTGACGGGTGCACCAACCGTTGCGGAGACTGAGGAGATCTAGCAGCAACTCACGCAGATCTGCTGGGCGGGCGGCTTCCCGCTGGAGAAGTGGTCGGCCAACCATTCGTCATTGCTCGAGAGCCTGCCAGCGGAGGACCTCCTACAGCGGGAGCCCCGGTGCTGGCAACCAGGTGAGAGCCACGCTACCTTGGGACTCAGATGGCACCCGCACGACGACAACTTCGCCTTCTCGACGCCAACGATGCAGCTGGACAGGATCTCTAGAAGGACAGTCCTGTCACTAACGGCCAAGCTATTTGACCCGTTGGGATGGCTCGCACCCACCACGGTGCGAGCCAAGATACTTATACAGTTGATGTGGTTACTGGGAGTCGACTGGGAAACCGCTCCCCGATTGCGACGGTCAGCAGTGTCTGGAGTTCCAGGCGGAGCTACCTCTTTTGAAGAGCATCCGAGTTCCCCGCTGGCAGAATGGCGGAACTGGCTGCCGGAGGAAAATCCATGACTTCGCCGACGCATCTGAAAGAGCCTACGCCGCAGTCGCTTACCTGCGGACAGAGGATCAGGAAGGACGGGTAGAAGTCGCGCTAGTTACCGCGAAAACCAAGGTAGCGCCGTTAAAACAAATAACATTACCGCGTTTAGAACTTTGTGCAGCAACGCTGCTCGCTCGGCTCATCACTCACATCCGCCACGTCCTGGAAGCAACGGAGGTGCCCCTTCACCTCTGGTCGGACTCTACTGGTAGCTCTAGAATGGATCCGTGGACACCCGACTTCCTGGAAGACGTACGTGGCCAACCGAGTGTCGGAGATCCAGACATCCTTGCCGGACGCCCGGTGGCATCACATCCCCGGCCGAGACAACCCTGCGGATTGTGCTTCGCGGGGGCTGTCGCCAAAAGAGCTGGTCGATCACCCCCTCTGGTGGCACGGCCCGCCCTGGCTGCGAGCTGAGACGGGACGCTGGACAACCTCCAATGAGGAGAACAGCGATAACGAGCTCCCCGAACGACGCACGCAAGTGCACTCTGCGACCATGGGCAAAGAGCCCACCTAGGAGCCTGGTATGCTAAGCCGGTACTCCACGTTCCATCGGCTGCTGCGGATCTCGGCCTGGTGTCGCCGCTGGCTTCGTCGACCTCAGGAGAAGCAAGCGCCCGAAGTACGGGCCAATCCTGTCGTCCAGCTCGTCCTTGGGGCCCCCGAAGTCGAGGAAGCGCGCCTGAGTTGGATCCGAGTCGTCCAAGCTGCCAACTACAAGGAGGAGTTAGCAGCCATCACGAAGGGCAAACCCCTGCCTACACGCAGTACACTTACCCGGTTAACTTCTTTCAGAGACCCCCAGGGAATCCTCAGAGTCGGCGGTCAGATCAAGCGCGCTCTTCTCTCCTTTGACGCCGGGCACCCAATCATCTTGCCAGGAGGGTCAACATTTACTCGACTCGTCATCGAGGCGTGCCATCGCCGGAAATTGCACGGAGGCGTGCAGCTGACCCTTGGCTCCATCCGCCAGAAGTACTGGATTCCTCGCGGACGGGCGCTCGTCAAGAGCTGCCTCCACCGCTGCTTAACGTGCCTGCGATGGCGGGCGGCAACCCCGCAGCCACTCATGGGGAACTTGCCGCGGCCTCGAGTGACACCGGCTCGGCCCTTCCTCCATACAGGCGTCGACTACGCGGGACCAATGTGGCTACGAACCTCCAAGGGACGAGGGCAGCGCGCTACTAAGGCCTTCCTGGTGGTCTTCGTCTGCCTCAGCAGCCGCGCCGTCCACCTCGATGTCGCCTCGGATTATTCCGCCGATACCTTCCTGGCCGCGCTGCGTCGGCTCATCGCACGCCGTGGGCTGTGCCGAGCCCTCTATAGCGATTGCGGCACTTCGTGGGCGCCGACGCCCAACTGCGAGCGCTCTTCGCAGCCAGCGGTCAGGAGGGACAGCTTATCGCAAGAGGCCTTGCCGCCGAGAGGATTGAATGGCACTTCAATCTTCCGGCGGCGCCCAATTTCGGTGGACTCTGGGAGGCGGCTGTCAAGGCAGCGAAGCACCACCTGCGGCGCGTCATCGGCGACGCGAAACTGACGTACGAGGGGCGTATCCCGTTTGGACACGGAACGATTGGACACCGCTCGATTGGACACGTAGTATTGGACACGGAACGATTGGACACAGAATTATTGGACACCGCACGATTGGACACCGCACAATTGGACACGCACACTGCACAATTGGACACTGCACGATTGGACACCGCACGATTGGACACTGCACGATTGGACACCGCATTATTGGACACTGCACGATTGGACACTGCACGATTGGACACCGTACGATTGGATACTGCACGATTGGACACCGCATTATTAGACACCGCACGATTGGACACCGCACGATTGGACACCGCACGATTGGACACAGGTAATTATGCATAAAGAGGGCACAAGCAGAAGCATAAATTTTAGTTTTAAATCAGAAATAGGTATGGGTTAGGTTATATCTTCCGGAAGTGGAGCCCCCCCCCTAGGGGGGGCGGAACATACTGCCTCCACGCATATTCTTTTTAATGCGAAGTAAGGTTCCACATAGGTTTACAACTTTCCACGCGAAGCGAGGTTCAACGCAAACTTATGTGTCTAGTTTTTCGATAGTTGGGCCCCCCCGAAGGGAGGCATAACCTACTGTGTCCAATCGTGCAGTGTTCAATCGTGCGGTGTCCAATCGTGCAGTGTCCAATCGTGCAGTGTCCAATCGTGCAGTGTGCGTGTCCAATTGTGCGGTGTCCAATCGTGCGGTGTCCAATCGTGCAGTGTCCAATAATTCTGTGTCCAATCGTGCAGTGTCCAATACTGCGTGTCCAATCGAGCGGTGTCCAATCGTTCCGTGTCCGAACGGGTGTCATCCCGTACGAGGAGATGGCCATCCTGTTAGCACAAATAGAATCGTGCCTCTATTCTCGTCCCTTACAGGTCTTGTCGGACGACCCGGAGCCGTTCCTCGCCATGGAAGCCGCGACGAAATTATCCCGGTGACAGCATCTTCAACAGCTACGGGACCATTTCTGGAGCGGGTGGTCCCGGGAGTACCTCCATTCTCTGACGCACCGGCCTAAATGGTGCAAAGCCGACGAGGAAGTACGCGAAGGCCGACTGTGCCTCCTAAGGAGCGAAACAACGCCGCCGAATAAGTGGCTCCTCGCCCGGATCGACCGCGTGCATCCCGGGGAAGACGGGGTCGTCCGGGTCGTCGTCGTGCGCACCGCCACTACCAGCCTAAAGCGACCCCTTTCAAAAATTATTCTCCTCCCGGTCAGCACGGCACCGGAGGACGACGCGTAAAAAAAAAATTTTTTTTAATTAGTAAATTCGGTTTACGCGAGGCCCCGTCAACACGCGAACAAACACTGTACGCGACTTTTTCCACGCGACCGCGAATCTCATCGCGAAAAAATAGCCACAAAATTATGAAACACTTACACAAGACACAGCACACTCCACATCAAACATACACATCCATTAAACGCACTGAGCCGGCCAACAAAGGCCCAAAGTGATGAAAACTTCCGCCGCATTACTCGCGAAGGATTACTTCGCCGAAAGTGAATGGAGACCGCATTCCATCGCGACAATAACACACTCGCCGGCCACGTGCGCAACCCAGCGTCACGTTCGAGTCGCGTGAACGCACGCCAAAACGCCGGACTCGACCGAACTAAAATCGCCACGCGCTAATTCCCGCAGAAATCCACCAGCTGAAAATTTCGTAGGGCAACCATACGAGGCGGGCGGAATGTTCGAAACCGAACTAATTGCGCATAAGAGTTGCTTATGAAATTGCTAATTACAGCGCAGCAATTAAGTGCGTCTTAAGCGCGCTCGAATTTTGGCGCGCCCACTGCGACCCAAAACGGAGGCTGCCCAGCGCCTATTAGAGCGCGCATTGTAAAGCGCGCTCTGCGAATCACAAAAGGCCCAGTGGCATCGATTTGTTATCGATGCGGGCCTCCCTGCGGTCACCCGAGAGAGAAACATAATAATATTTTTAATAATAAACAGATGATAATTTTCGGCTCAAAATCACTGACTCATCTCAACGGTGAATCCGACCTTTTTGGAGAACATTCTAGAACATTTCAAAATTAGAGTCAGTACATAAACTCTCTCGGGGGATCGCCGGGCGCACTCGATCGAGATTTATCCGAGACAGTGTGTGATTTCTTTGTACGGAGACGTTCGCTAGCAAGAGTTAAAATAGCTCGCTTTTATTTTGTTCACCATCGCTTGTGGTTCGCGAATTCACGCGTCTTCGAGAATATTCGTAGCTCGCGAATATTTGCTACAAAATTCTATCCGTCGCTCGCGGAGTTTACCGTCGCTCGCGGTAATCGCTCTTGCAATTTCGGTCGACCGGCGAAGTTAAACCGAGATTAAAATTGTTACGTCTAGACTCGAATGAAAGGAAAGTCAGCTGGAGGGCGTAACCTAGTTTTCTCTTAGACACACGCTAGACGATGCGTGTCCTAGAGTCGAGTGAACAGACCATGGCCCCAGATAGGTCAACGACCTTAAGGGTCGCTGTTACTCTATCGAAAGGGCCGTTCGCTCGGCGGTCCCTTTTCTGGTAAAGGAACTGAATCCTTATTACCCAGGACGGGACCTCGTGCGATTTCGTGCGACAGGAAGGAGGTCGGGTTAAAAAGAAACGTTCACGATGTTAAATATTAAAACTCTAATTTATTCATAAAAAGAAAATTTTGAATTTAGAAGGAAAGTTAACTTTAATAGATTATAAATCTTTTTCTTTCTTTACCTCATATTATGTTCTTATTGTTAATCATTATAATTGATATATATATATATATATATATATATATATATATATATATTTATATACTAACTTATTTTTTCTTAAGATGTATGTATGTGTATGTGTATGTGCGTGTCGCGTTACATAAGTACGGGGGTCATCAATCAGAACGGTGCGGAAACAGTCTAATATTAATCTTATAGCTCTGATTGGATCTACAAAAATTTTCTGGTAGTAATAATAATAATCTGTATTTATGGCGGAATAAAGGGAAGTTAGGGAATTTCTTCGAGATGGACGGTGGAAGGGGGAATCTTCTTCTCAGGATTTCTATGGGGACGGCGACAGGGAATAATCGCCCTGAGACGAACCACGGGATGATAGCGTCTGGAAGACCTCTCTCCAACGCTCCTCGTAACTCCGCGTTGTCTACGTGGTCCGGCCCTATGCAGAATACTCCTTCAGGTAGCGGTTGAGTCAGGGGAGGAAATCGGTCCAGGACCCAAAGGCGAAATTGCTCTTCGGTCAGTCCTTGCTCGTAAGCTCTAGACCCCTCTCCAAGGTGAGATGGTCCGTTTCTGGAGTCGCGGGGTTCTCTCTCCGAATTGCTCTGGTTATCGGAGAAATCGGCAAAATCCCGTTCTCGGGGTCCACCCTCAATTTCGCTGTCGGGTGGTTGTTCAAAAGAGCTTCTGGGTTCGTCCGGATGGAAGGATTCTGGATGGACAGGGGACAAGAGGGGGGAATCACTAAGGATGATAGTTGAGGGTGCTGGGGATCCTGACGGGCCAGGTTCGGGAGAAGGGGTTGGTTCTGGTACGTGGGGAGGACTGTCTAGTGTGCGTGTGTTGTGTGTGATTTTTATTTTAATATTAGTTTTTTCTACGCCCTTAACAGTAATGTTAATAGGTTTCGCTTAAGCCCGAGCCAATTCTTTCCGTAACCGTCTATTCCGACGATTCCGCGAACATTTGATAGCAGCTCGCGATGACCGTTTTTGTCTTTCCACTAAGGAAAGAATAATGATGAATAATAATATATTGTAGAAGCTATGTTGCTATATAATCGCTAGAAAATCTCTAATTTGAGAAATAATTCTTGGAGTTTTTTTCTTTATTTGATTAATAAAAACTCTTACAAGGGGAGGGCCAGACGTGCCCATCTCAGATTCAAGCGGTGATTTTTCTATGAATAGTCCTATATGAGAAAGAAATTGTGTTAAAGTTTTAGCGCGCGCTTTTCACGCATTCGTCCAAAAAAAATTATGAAAAATTTTCCAGCACGACTTAACCGCTTGGCGATAAACGATAATCGAAGCGACCGTGTGGCTGAGCGGGTAGCGCTCAGGTCTTGTAAGCGCGGGATCGCTGGTTAGAATCCCCGAGTGTATTTTTTTTTGGTATAATTTTATTTTTTTCGTTCCCAGCAACATTTTAGCATTAAATAAATAAATATTGCGCGAGTTTTTCATAATAACATAAATTGCTTTCTATAAAAAAACAGAAGGAAATGAACAATGTTTAATTTAATCGTAAGAAATATGTTAATTAGTAAAATAATAATTATATAAACAATAAATTCACAATGCCCTATAAATAAAAATATTTCGTTTGAATTTCATGCATTAGAGGTTCACAATTTTGATATTTTTATTATTCGGTTTCGGATTGCTTTTCGTATACCTGACCTTGTGAGCAACAGCAGCTATAAGTTTCGCATAGGGGATATAGGGGACCGGTCGCCCTGTTTTGTGAAAGTGAGTGGAGGGGATCGAAGAAAAGAAAAGAGTCGGTTGTTTGAAACAGTCATCAGTCGACCGTTAGTTTCGACAGTAGAAGGTGGACGTTTTTAAGCAGTGCCGAAAAATAAAAATTTAAAAGATGGAGTCAACATCTGATTCTCCAACGAAAAGTTATGAAGAAAAAGATTCGCTCGCGGGAAATAGTGAGGATAATGAATCTTCACTACCAGAAGAATTTGCGAAACTTCAGATGAAAGGCGCCGTGGTTTACATGGACAAACTTCTGGAGGAAAATAATCCGGTCACAGTAGAACCACCTTCGACGATTTCCTATGAATCGATGCTTATCGGAGAAGAAATGTTTCACAATACTGTACAAATGATCGCCGAAAAAAAATTAATCAGCGATGAAGAATTAATAGCGATACACGAAGCTGACGAAGAATGATCTTTCCGGGAGTTAGAAGATGATGATTATGATGAATATGAACCGGATGAAAAGAAAGTGAAACAAACGGGGTATATTTCGCTTGATTATAAAATAAAAGTTATAAATATTGCGAAACAACATCCTAGTTGGAGTATATCAAATCTTCAGAAAAAAGGATGTAGCCGTTTAAAGAGCATGAAGGAGTTGAAGAGATGGGAAGAACATATTAAAAAGGGCGGAACAACAATCGATAAGTATTCTACTATTGATTCTTGGACGCATGATCGTTTCATGGAGGCTCGAGAAAATTTACAACAAGTCACAACAAGAAACCTGCAACAGTGGGCTTTGGCTGCTGCAAGTCAATTTGAATACTTCGACTTCAAAGCTTCTCCTTCCTGGGTGAAAAGATTCAAGCGAAAGCACAGGATTCGACAACGAAAAATCACGAGATACGTGAGTGAAAGAGAGATCGTTACGATGGAAGAAATTTTGGCTTCAGCAGAACAATTTCGAATTCAAGTACGAGATGTAATTCCAAATTTCCAAAAAAAATTCGTCATCAATACTGATCAAACAGGTAATTTAAACAAATTAAATTTCACAAATTGTGAACATTTGGAAATAGTTTATATACATTACCATTATTTTTCTTCCTTATTATTTACTTTGTATATTCATTTTTTTTACAATACATTTTGTATCATATTACAGGTTGCCAGTATCAGTCCACGTTTGACAGAAGTCTTGTCGAACAAGGATCAAAGACTGTTCTCGTCAAAAAGCAAAATTTGAATAAAACCACGCATTCATATACGGCCCAATAGGCAATCACACTGTCCGGGGAATTGATACCATGTGTATTTGTCTGTTTACAAGAATCAACAGGTAATTTTGGGCCCAGAGTTCAAAAATCTATTGACGAACTTGTAACAAAATATAAAAACATTGTTGTTACTAGTTCGAAGTCCGGAAAATTAACGACGCAACTGTATAAAACTTTTTTGACAACAACTTTATTACCGTACGTCCAAGAAAACAAATTTTTATTGTTGATTGACTCTTGGGGGGGACAAACAAACCCGGGCATGTACGATGAAATTTTTAAAGACGATAGGAGTATAGGAACTTGTAGTATTAAAGTAATTCCGCCAAAATGCACGCCTATATGCCAACCTTGCGACGTCTATTTCTATAGACAAGTTAAAAATTTAATCAAGCGTCTTCAAAACTGTTCCTACTTGATTGAACAGAATCGCGAAATATCATTTAGGAAAGATTGTATTAAAATTCATTCCATTGTTCATCATCAATTGTCGTCGCCAATATTTGCTAATATGTTGCGTTATGCATGGTTTGCTTCGAAACTTTGTGATGAAAGGGAAATATTTGTAAATATAAACCAAGCCTGCTTTCCTACAGATGTTTTAAAAACGCCCTGCACATGCAAAAATGCTGCGTTTATCAGATGTGCAAGATGTGCTAAAAATTTATGTTTTCATTGTTTTTACGATCAGTACCATCCGGCATCTTGCACGGGTGTTATTGATTCCACCGATTAATGTATAACAATTTTGTAATATGTCAACATTGACAATAAAAAATTTATATTATACAAATTTGTTTCATTTATTTTCGTTGCTCACAAGGTCAGGTATACGAAAAACAATCCGAAACCGAATAATAAAAATATCAAAATTGTGAACCTCTAACGCATGAAATTCAAACGAAATATTTTTATTTATAGGGCATTGTGAATTTATTGTTTATATAATTATTATTTTACTAATTAACATATTTCTTACGATTAAATTAAACATTGTTCATTTCCTTCTGTTTTTTTATAGAAAGCAATTTATGTTATTATGAAAAACTCGCGCAATATTTATTTATTTAATGCTAAAATGTTGCTGGGAACGAAAAAAATAAAATTATACAAAAAAAAAAAAATTACACTCGGGGATTCTAACCAGCGATCCCGCGCTTACAAGACCTGAGCGCTACCCGCTCAGCCACACGGTCGCTTCGATTATCGTTTATCGCGAAGCGGTTAAGTCGTGCTGGAAAATCTTTCATAATTTTTTTTGGACGAATGCGTGAAAAGCGCGCGCTAAAACTTTAACACAATTTCTTTCTCATTAAGGACTATTCATAGAAAAATCACCGCTTGAATCTGAGATGGGCACGTCTGGCCCTCCCCTTGTTAGATCCAGAAAGGAAGGAAAGAAAGTTTATATATTTATCCTTGTAACAAGAATATATATACATATATATATATATATATATATATATATATATATATATATATATTCCTCCGCTTCGAGTTATAGTCGGAAGACATTAAATAATATTGGTAAAAATGCATAATAACGGACCCAACTCCAATGACCTTGACCTTGACATATGTTGGCAAGGTCATGACTCTGAGTAACCTCCAAAAGGTTTTAGCCATCGCTCGTTGCTTATTAAAAAGTTATTAACAAAAAAAGTTTGAAATATACCAAAGTATATGCACGGACAGGAAGCACGCGCGCGCGCGCGCACATACGCACACGGGGGGTGCAAGGGGGGCCTTCGGCCCCCCTCCCGCACCCACCCCGCCGGTAGGCAGGGTGGACCTCGCTTTACAACTTACAAAGTACATGCTACATTGTAAAGTGGAGTCCAACCCACACACACACACACACACGCACACGCACACGCGCACGCACACGCACTCGCACACACACACACACACACACACACACACACACACACATTTATATGATATACACAATTTTTAAATAAATATTTTTATTCTATATTAAAAAATATCGATTATTTCTGCGCCTCCTTCTTTTCTTTTCCTACTCATGCGTGCCTCGCGCTATCTCTTGCTCTCTCTCCCAAGTGTATACGAACAATATCCCTCTCCCACGTGCATACGATCGCCTCGCGCTATCCCTCTCCCACACATTGCGGACGCCTCGCGCTATCTCTCTCACATCTACTCGCGGACGCGTGCGTTCTCTCTTCCCCGCGGACCCCTCGCCTACCGAATTCGCCGCGGTACCTCTCTTCCTCGCGGACTCCTCGCCTACCGGTTCCGCCGCGGTCCCCCTCCCCCTCTCCGCGGACCCCTCGCCTATCCACTGAGCGCGGTTCTCCCTCCCCTCTCCGCAGACCCCTCGCCTATCCGCTGCACGCGGTTTCCCCTCCCCCCCCTCTCCGCGGACCCCTCGCCAATAAATTTCGCCGCGGTTCCCCCGCGTAATGTCATACCCCCCGCGCTGGTTTTCCCTCGCTTCTCACCCCCCCTCAGAGGACCATTGCTTAGAACTCTCTTACAAGTAACACTACCCAACTGATACTCACCGATTTGAATGAAACTTAACATACTTGTTAAACACCGAAAAACATTAAATACATGTTTTTTTGTTTCGGCTAAACACGATTTTTAGGGGTAGAAAGCACCCCTCAACCCCTGGAGGTGGAAACAGTTATGGCTAATTATTTCTGAAACGATAAATTTTCTGAAAAAAGTGCTTTGGACCAAAGTTGTAGAGTTCAAAGTGATGCACTTGATGGCGACCTTGAAGTCTACCTTGAGGTCGATTTTCAAAGTCATTTGAAAATCATTTCATGTTTTTCAAAGGGAGTAGTTTACTTTTCATCCCGAGAATCGATAGAGCGTAAAATTTTACATTCAGAACGTTGGTGATTTGTAAATAAAACAAGCCTCTGCAATTTAAAATTGTTCATTGATCCAACCAATTAAGGCAAGACCAGTCAATAATTCGATCAATAAAGGAATTAAAAGTTAATTATTCATTCAAATAAAGCAAGATGTGATCGAGATCCAGCCAGTGAAGGCAAGATGTGAGCGAAATCCAGCCAGTAAAGGCAAGATATGGTCGAGATCCAGCCAGTGAAAGCAAGATGTGAGCGAAATCCAGCCAGTAAAGGCAAGATATGGTCGAGATCCAGCCAGTGAAGGCAAGATGTGAGCGAAATCCAGCCAGTAAAGGCAAGATATGGTCGAGATCCAGCCAGTGAAAGCATGATTTCATAATTTCTTTTCATAGTCTATGAGTATAAATTCCATGATAATTGGCATTATTCTTTATATTCATGGCAATAATGAGGAATAGCTTTATCTTCTATCGCAAAAAAGTGCTCCATACACAGAGAGTTAGTACACCACGCACATTTTATTACTGCAGTGTTATTGCAGATTTTGCAGATTGTACCGCAATTCTTTAAACAGAAATTAACAGGCGTTTCACATCTATCTGGTTTTTCTTCAATATATCCACTTTTCCACCAGGCATATTTAATCATGTTTTGGAATCGGGGTGATGAGAATTGATTGTGGATTAATGATTGAATTTTGAGAATGTTATTCCTCAATTGTAGGTTAATATCATAGTTGTATAAGAGAATTAAGTCCGAAAATTGTTTCAGGAAGTTTTTCCACGGTCTGAATACGTAGACATCCAATGGTTGAGTGAAGCCAGTTGTTCCCGCAGGAATTGTAAGAATTTTTACTTCTTTATTACCCTTGTCTATATTTTCAAATTTCTTTTCTGTTTGTCCTGACCAAGAGTCCAAACACAAAATAGACTTCTTGCCAGCATTAGGCAAGAAGACATCTTCAAACCATTTAATAACAATGTCGGATGTCAATTTTCCAGATTTTGTGGCAAAAACGAGGATATTATCTGCTTTGTATATTGACTTCTGTATTATCGGTCCGAAACGGCCACTTGTTTCTTGCAGAACTATTAATAAGGGTATTTCAAGATACCATCGGCAGATATTAAAGATTGTATTGTGTAACTGTGAGTCAAGGAATTCAAAGATTGAGCAAGACACTCCACTTTCAAAGAACCCTTTGAGGCTAATGTACGACCAGCATGTGTTTCCAAATTGAACCTTGATTGATCTGAATTGTAAACGTTTGCTGTTCCTAGCAAGCCTATCTCTAGTTTAACTTGACTCATAATTGGAAGATTGTTCCAATAGTTCTGCTTTATTTAAAATATGCGCTTGTGTCACGAATTTATTTATTTTTCTTGAAACAATACCATGTTGTATTTTAAAGTTGTGTATCCATTTTGATGAAGCCGTAAATAATTGAGAAGGCAAATGAACTACCTTTCTTGCTTTCAAGGCCCATCTCTTTAGATCTAAATCGTGAATGGGTAGATTTCGATCAGATGCACTGTTAAATTGTTCTAGAACGTATTGAGAGATATATAACAATTTATCAGTCCTTGACCCACCCTCAGCAACTTATGCTTCCCATCGGTACAATTGTGTTACATTTATAACTTTCTTAAATCGGTTTTTAACTGATTCTATATTCCTTCTTTTCTTTTGTCCAGATCGCCAAAATTCAATTACTCTCTTCTTATAATCAATGTCTACAATTTCTCTGAATTTTGTATCGTCTTGCATACCCAGATAGCAAAATGCTAGCAGCATGCGCGCAGATTGGCAGCAAATTTAATCAGAATTCCATGCCAAAACCATAGCCATCTGTGACCACATTAAGCTCAGGTTTTGTCGACAGAGCCTGCTGACAGGCAATGTGAGCAGATTGGCAGCAGAAATCACGCAGAGCCTGCGCGCAATCTGACGGCAGATTGACAGCAGAAATCGAGCAGTTTCTAGACATTTATATAAAATGGTACATTTAAATGGATTTAAACATTTAAAAGGTCTCGATTCCAAGTAGCAAAATGACAGTAAATTTTGGTCACAAAATAATCAATTAGACGTCCTAAAGTTAGGTCTCCTAAGATTAAAAAATGACGTCAATAGTTGATATGTCACCTTCACGAGATGTCATTTTCTGACGTTTGTATTAATAACATAAATTTATAATATTAATAATATATATTAATGTAATATATATAGGAAGATTTGAATAATTTAATTTATGAAATTAAATCAAAATTAAAATATTTTATTTATATGGAAATTAATTTCTATTTTATTTCTTAAATAGATATAATAACAAACGATTTTCACTTATTTGGATAATTTCTTTCCGAATAAGTGAAAATCGGACATTTATCTGTCTGATTTTCTAAAAATCAGTTCAATATCTGAATTCCCGGTATGGGAGTCGTATCAGAAATTAAACTGATAGAAATAATTACGATGTTATTAGCCGCATTTTGCAGGCATTATATACGCTCGTGACAAGAACTTGAATACGGATATAGAAAGTGAATAGTGCGCCGCATAGCTGTAAGCGAATAAACTATACTATTTCAATAAATTATATGAATGCTAAAAGCTGCAGATTCTGTTTGATTTCTACTGCCAATTTACCATCAGATTGCGCGCACGCAGATCTTGCTCGATTTCTGTCGACAATCTGATGTCAAGTCATGTTAGCAGATCCTGCTCGATTTCTGCTACCAATCTGCCGTCAGATTGCGGGCGCGCAGATCCTGCTTGATTTCTGCTATCAATTTGACATCAAATTGCGTTGTGCAGATCCTGCTCGGTTTTTGCTCGCTATCTGCTATAATAATTCTATGCAAATCCTGCTCGGTTTCTGCTACTGATCTGCTGTCAAATTATGTCAGCAGGTTTTGTAACATTTCTGCTGACATTCTGCTATTATTATTTGATATAACAGTCTTTGTATACAATCTGGAATCTTTCTGCTGACAAAAATTTGTAGCAGACGTTTGGCAAAATCTGTTCGAACAGACTTGGCTATCTGGGTAACTTCCGAAACATCTTCTGGATTGTCTTCAACTAAAACAGCATCAGGAATCACACTGGCATCAGTACAGTTCAAAGTATCATAAGTCTCTTTAAATATATCAAAATTGATAGCGTCTTTTATCAAATTTGCAAGTTGAGAAGCGAATGATCTTTCTTCATCTGTTATTCTAGATTCTATATTGTACACTGGGTCCTCGAAAGTGAGGCATAATAACTTTAAAATATTTTTTGGGTTTATTGACATTATGAAATTTTACAGATTAACAATGTTTTAATAATATTATAACAGAGATTCAAAGTAAATTCATAGAAAGCAGAGTTTATGATCGTAAGCCTAAATGAAATTAACACAAAAAATAGTCGTGGGAACAAATGATGGAAAAGTACTTGCAGTAAATACTTTCCGAAAGAATTTTGAAAACATTTACGAGAAACAGCAGTCGTAAGAACAATTGACGTAAAACTATAAACAATGAACACTCGCCCAAGTACAGATGTGAAAATGATAATTGAAGGTATATTCGAACGAAATTCACGAGCAAAATAGCTCATAGCAAATAACTGATCAAGAAGTAATTTTGGAAAATGCTTGCTCAACGACAGTCGGGAAAATAATAATTGATCATATGTCCGAATGAAATCCTAATACAAAATAAAGAGTAAAAGATATTGTGGATAACTCCAGAGTAGCAATAAAAATTTAAAAAAATTTAAAAATTTTTAATATAGCATGAAGGTAATGTTTAACTTATAATTAGAGTGACATTTTATGTTTTCTTATCTTTACTTCTATTCTGAAGTTACTTACAAAACTTTTTTCTCCTTCTTATTTTTTCTATAAATTTGCACCTATTTTCCCATTACGTCAGGTTTTTTTTTTAGGAAAATAACGCAACAAATTAATTCTGAAGACAGATTTAGAGTCAACGCATAAAATTACTGATTATAGATACAGGATGTGGTCAAAGTCCGGCAACGGTTAATTATTTCCAAATTTAATTGACCTTGAAAATCGACCTCAAGGTCGACTTCAAGGTCGCCATCAAGTGCATCACTTTGAACTCTACCACTTTGATCCTAAGCACTTTTTTCAGAAAATGTATCGTTTCAGAAATAATTAGCCATAACTGTTTCCACCTCCAGGGGTTGAGGGGTGCTTTCTACTCCTAAAAATCGTGTTTAGCCGAAACAAAAAAACACGTATTTAATGTTTTTCGGTGTTTAATAAGTATGTTAAGTTTCATTCAAATCGGTGAGTATCAGTTGGGTAGTGTTACTTGTTAGATACTCTACTTACGCGACAATGCGAATTCATTGATTTTATTTAAACAAGATGATACAAACTTCAAACATGTACATTACTGTTCAAAGGTATTTGCCCACCATCGATTTCTTGGATAATTTTTATATAGCTGGCACTTTACCTATATTTTCTTTATGTACACATGTATCGTTTATATATAGGCAGTATTTTGAAATAATATTTTGATTATCACTAATATATAAATAGAAAACATCATAAAACACCAGCAGCTCATTCCTTGGAATTCGCCTAGAGACCATATTCGCCCGAACTTCCATTGTTTATTCGATCTGTGACATAATAAACATTCGTAATATTCAGTTATCTGTTAACATTTCGCTTTTTATTTTTGCTTTGTAACGCTATAAAACAAAGGCAGTCACATAAATGAAGGAAAAATTTAGTTTTAAGCATTACTGTGCACACACTTTTTTGGTAATTAGATATGTAAACATAAATGTATACTTTTCATATGATTACTACATTGTTTTAATTGTTTCTAACATTTATAGAACGATTGTCTTAGATGGGCAAATACTTTTGAGCGGTAATGTATACAATGATCATGAGGGGTTTTCATGCGCAATAATTTACCGATAAACGATGTACGACGAAATGAGAGCGGTATCGTTAATTTGGATGACGTCGATGGTTCTGGTACTCATTGAGTAGCGTATGCAAAGAGAAGAGGTCAGGTAGTATATTTCGATAGTTTTGGAAAGAGTAGTACCCGTTTGACCACGTTAATATTGACCACGGTTCCGATTGACCACGTTGAGGTTGACCACGTTGCGATTGACCACGTTGATATTGACCACGGTCCCGTTTGACCACTGTCCTGATTGACCACAGTCCCGATTGACCACGTTGATATTTACCACAGTTCCGATTGACCACGGTCCCGATTGACCACGGTTCGGATTGACCACGGTCCCGATTGATCACATTGATATTGACCACGGTCCCGATTGACCACGTTAATATTGACCACGTTAATATTGACCACGTTAATATTGACCACGTTGATATTGACCACGGTCCCGATTGACCACTGTCCTGATTGACCACAGTCCCGATTGACCACGTTGCTATTTACCACAGTTCCGATTGACCACGGTCCCGATTGACCACGGTTTCGATTGACCACGGTCCCGATTGATCACATTGGTATTGACCACGGTCCCGATTGACCACGTTAATATTGACCACGTTAATATTGACCACGGCCCCGATTGACCACGTTGATATTGACCACGGTCCCGATTGACCACGTTGATACTGACCCCGGTCCCGATTGACCACTGTTGATATTGACCACGGTCCCGATTGACCAAGTTGATATTGACCACGGTCCCGATTGACCACGGTCCCGATTAATCACGTTTATATTGACAATGGTCCCGATTGAAAAACCATGTAACACACACACACACACACACACACACACACACACACACACACACACACACACATGCGGGGGAGTGCAAGGGGGACCTTCGGCTCCCCTCCCGCACCCTCTCCGCCAGTCAGGCACAATGGACCTCGCTTCACAACTTGCAAAGTACATGCCCTAGTAACGACATGTATTGATGCGTGATCAATATTAACGTGGTCAATATCAACGTGGTCAATCGGGACCGTGGTCAATATTAACGTGGTCAATCGGGACCGTGGTCAATATTAACGTGGTCAATATTAACGTGGTCAATATTAACGTGGTCAATCGGGACCGTGGTCAATATTAACGTGGTCAATCGGGACCGTGGTCAATATTAACGTGGTCAATCGAGACCGTGGTCAATATTAACGTGGTCAATATCAACGTGGTCAACATTAAAGTGGTCAATCGGGACCGTGGTTAATATTAACGTGATCAATCGGGACCGTGGTCAATATTAACGTGGTCAATCGGGACCGTGGTCAATATTAACGTGGTCAATATTAACGTGGTCAATATCAACGTGGTCAATCGGGACCGTGGTCAATCGGGTCCGTGGTCAATATTAACGTGGTCAATCGGAACCGTGGTCAATTTGAACCGTGGTCAATCGGGACCGTTGTCAATCGGAACAGTGGTAAATATCAACGTGGTCAATCGGGACTGTGGTCAATCGGGACTGTGGTCAATATCAACGTTGTCAATCGCAACGTGGTCAATCGCAACGTGGTCAATCTCAACGTGATCAATCGGGATCATGGTCAATATCAACGTGGTCAAACGGCACGCTCCCTTTTGGAAATCTTTGACCGCCCAAGAGATTAATGCGATATTTTGGGCAGAATGTGGCAAATATAAAATACAACACGTTGACTGGCAAGAGTAGCGTTCTTGCTGTAAGCTCTTTTCCGGCTATAGATTTAAACGATGACGATTATGAGTTTCGTTTAACGGACTTTGAAACTTATCATACGATATCGAATGTGAATTCTTGGAATAATAAATTTTACTTTGATAATGACGACAAGTAAATTACGATTCCCGAAGGATCGTATGAATTACACGCTATAAACGAGTATCTTCTACGTGCAATTTTACGACATCGTCGCGTAGTTGGTTCCAGCGATATTGTTGATGACGAAGATATCGCGCGAGAAGAGAATGAAGATGATATCGAAGAACATAGCGAATATCTAATAATACTTCGCGCTTATTATAATACGCTAAAAAGTGAAATCAAATGTGTCTATAGAGTAAATGTTACTAAACCAGATAACGTAGGATCGTTGTTGGGATTCTCATCGAATCGTATCTTACAACCTCGGAAATGGCACGTATCGGATGTACCGATAAATATTATTAACGTAAATATTATTCGTATAGAATGCAGCGTAACTGGCGCATACAGCAATGACATGCGCGTACACGCGATACATGAATTTTCACCGAGCGTGCCGCCATGATATAAGATATCGGAAACGCCAGCACAGATCATTTATCTACCGATCGTCGCACAGAGCATTACTGATTTAATGATACGCATTGTTGATCAAGAAGGACGATTGCTCGATTTTCAAGGAGAGGAAATTACCGTAAGGTTGTATATATGGCGGCGGCAAAAATAATAGCGTTTGACAAATGAAATGCTTATGTTGAACGAAAGCACGGAACGTGCGAGAAATAATATCTTTACGAGGGACAATATTTTTGCGAGAAGGCGAGTTGCTGCGGTATCAGGTGACAACAATCAGATATCTGGTTACGCTAAAAAGAAGCTCAGCGCGTTGGATCGCGAATTTTTAAAATCATTGGAATTCGTCGTACGAAATACTTGAACAATATGATTGACATCTTGAATATCGGAAGTGAACCGATCTTTGATGATAGTATTGTCAAGATTGAGACTCATACGTACAATCCATACGCCAACACAACGCTTGGATATAGCAACGATATACGGATACCGATACAACATCAGGATTTGTACGTTACCATGTGAAAGCTTTCTACACATCGAGAGAAAATTCGATGCAAAAGTAGATGAAGGTGTAAGGATGGTATTGGAAAACAATTGTATCGCGTTTATATTTGATGAATTTCGATATGAACTCGACGGTGTGGAGATTGACCGCAACAGAAACGTTGGAATAATTTCAACGATTAAAAACTATTTGATAGCAGTTCCATGTACGAGGGCTGTATGATAAGTACCTATGTTTAACGACTGATAGCGCCACTGACTCAAAATCTGTATACCATCGTTTAACGCCATCTTTCGAACGACGCCTGTCAAAATTTCAGACAGATTTATCGAGTAGTTTCGTTAAAGTTCCGACTGACAACGTGTCGGGTTCGGACGTGTTTTTGCGTGCTGCGTATGTCCTTTGTCTGGACCTTTTTTTTTGGATTCCTCCTCTCTTAAGAGGAATTTTGCTTATATTTCACAAACCCATAAGAAACAATGGTGTATGGACGACTAATGCCCAACCAGCCATAAAAGAAAGAAGAAGAAGAAGAGGAGTAGTTTTGTTTTAATAGCTGTTGAAAGTGGGTAAGTTTGTGTTTGTTTGCAACCATGGAAAAAGAGCAATATCGGTCAGCGATCCGATTCCTTTTTTTGGATGGGAAGACGTGTGAGGAAGTGAAATTGCATGCCGTTTATAAGGACAATGCACTTTCGATGACTACCATCAGATATCGGTTCAATGAATTCAAGCGTGGCCGAACATCCGTTTTTGATGAAGAGTGCAGATTTCGACAAATCATATTTTTTGGATGGATTAAAAAAGTTGGAATATCGCTGGTCTAAATGTATCGAGCTGAAAGGAGACTATGTTGAGAAACAGATAAAAAAAATTAAAAAAAATACGTTTCCTTCCCTAACACGGGTACTTATCATTCAAAAGCTGTTCGATAGCTGTTCGATAGTGGTTTGATAACTGTTCAAAGGCTGTTCGATAGTGATTCAAAATGGTTCGATAGCTGTTCAATAGCTGTTCGATAGCTGTTCGATAGTGGTTCAAAGTGGTTCGATAGTAGTTTAAGGATGTATTGCAGATACAATCGTAGCAAAAAGTAGCTGAAATTCGAAATTGACGAATATGTTTACTTCTTATGTTGCTTGAGTATGAGAAATTGCGTGGAATATTACAATTTAATCATAGCTACAATGCAGACATGTATTTTTGAATTTCTGTTGCCTTATTACTGAGAATTTCCGAATTTTGTGAATCAAAACGATTAACTTTTAGCAGTAACGATACCTCAAATTCAATTTGACAACACGAAATTTCATTTATAAAAATAAAAGAATTTACTCGTACTGAGTGGTTCAGAAGGGAGAGGCACACTTACGTACAGTACAATTGGACACGTTGCAATTGTACACTGTGATATTAGACACACAAAGTTGCACACCGTTCGATTGGACACATTTCAATTGCGCACAATTCGTTTGGACACATTTCATTTGAGTAGGTAATCTAGGCCGTATCTAACTCACGGCCCCTTGAGTGCGAGAGAGAGGTACCCAAAGGAGAAAAAGAGATAGCTGCAGTTTGTTGGCATCTGCGGGGGGGAGTGCGGCGGGGGGGATCCGGGGGAGGACGGGGGGGGGGGGGGTACGTAGGGAGGGGGGGAAGCGCGTCGCCTAGAGTGCTCAAGAGATGGCGCTCTGCTCGATCGAGGCTACGCTTCCTCCTCACCCAACGTACCCCCCTGATCCTCCCCTCCGGCTCCCCCCTGACCGAACTCCCACCGCGATTGCTAACAAAGTGTTCGCTGTCCCTCGTTCTCCAAGGGTACCTCTCTCTTGCACTCAAGGGGCCGTGAGTTAGATACAGCCTACACAATTACTTTCACTCGCGAGGAAGAGCGACCGACGCGCTCGGCGTATCCACGATGACTGACCGTTCTACGGCGCGGCTAAGTTATTAAACCCTCTCCTATATTTTCCCGCGCGAAGCGTTTCTCCCGCCGCGACTCGACCTTGACGCGACTCGTTCCTAAGAGGGGGGCGACGACGATATCTCGCGCTGCTTTTAGCGCGTGATCCGTTATCACGATTCTTAAGGGTTGCGCGTTGCTTCCAGCGCGCGATACGCGAGCGGATGCCGGGTATCCGGCGCCGAGGGAGACGGAGGATTATCGGGGGGCAGTCGAAAGGAGAGAGGAACAGTTAGCGGTGATACGAGCGCGCTTATCGCTTATCGGAGCGAGTTTTTCTTCGTTTTTCGGCGATACGAGCGCGCTTATCGCGTTTCGGGGCGAGTTGTTTTTCGTTTCTTGGCGATGACGCGCTTCCGGTGACGATGCGCGTTCGAGAGCGGATATCCAGCTTAGTTAATCGGAGCGCGTTATCGCCATTTTTTTTCGTTATAAAAGGATGCCGCGACGATCTCGAGATATTAGTACGTTCGAGAATATTCGCGGCGTGATGAAGCGCGCACCGAGCGCCTTATCGAGACTAGCTGGAAAAGTGGTGAATATTCGAATTAGAAGTATCGAGGATATACAGAATTTGGAAATACCTAATTGTTTGAAGAAGGAACTAAGCGAATGTTATATAGAGGACTGTCTGTACTGTAAAGAAAAGATCAGCTTCGCGGAAGAGTTCGTGCGAGAGGCGAGCGAGGCGCGATTCGACGAGCCTTTCTCGAATGTCGGAGCCGATAGCTATTTGCTTTATCGCAATTGGAAACGGCGATACGGAATTCCAAACTTTTCGTGGGAGGTGAATCACGTCGTGCATTGCTTCTATACATTCGGTTGCCAATTCGAGAACGGAAATTATTTCGAGGAGGATGTGAGATATTGCGTGGAATGCGCGCATAGATCGAGCTTCTTGAGAAGCGTATCGACGCATATGAAAAAATCGGTGTATAGCGAGAGAGTGCCCGCCTGCGATCTTATCGACGAAGTCTTCGACGTGTCGAATAATTGGTGCGACGGCTGCGCGACGAGAGCTTTGTTCTATATCGAGGGTTACGACGAGGAAGAGACGTGGTTTATCAATAAAAGATCTTGGCTTTCGTTAAACGACGAGTGATGAATCGTGAAACGATGTAGGAGCGCGATCTTCTTAATAGCGCGCGGGATGTCTCAACGGTGGACGCGTATCGCGCGTGGGCGAGACGGTGCGACGAGTGTCTCGAGTTTCTGCGGGAGGGGTCTCGAGGCGAGCGCCGGGGGAGATCCACCGGAACGATCAATTCTCTGATCGCTCGAACCGTTCGATTGACGGGCGCGAGAGACGATCTGCATCGACGTTTCGAACGCGTGGGAGGCGGCGTAGAGAGGCGCGAAGGATTCTCATGGTTTGAGATGGAGACAGCTTTCTCTAGACGCATTTTAACCGGCGCGGTTATCAACTTCGATTATATCGAACCTTCGCGATTTCTCGAAGATGCTAGAGATACCGTGCTCGATAGAGTACGCGATGCTATAGATGAACATAACAGTGTTAAGGTCAATACCGTGTTTATCGGTGAGTTCGTCTCAGGCGACAAAATTGATATTAAGACTATCGCTACGAAGGATTATCCGCTTCTACCTCTTTCCGATTTGCAAGAGTGGTATGGGAAGCGTGTGGTCGACGCTACTTTAGCTTCGCTGGAGGAGTTTCAAGAGCGCGATAGCGGATGGGCGTTATCGTGAATTCTAAATTTAACGGTGAATGTGAATAAATATAATTCTATGCACGCTGGATGCCACATCCAGATACCGCGAGAGATCGCGTTGAAGAAAGCGGTGATTAACGTGCGATCTACGGATAACGCGTGTTTCGCGTGGGCGGTAGTCGCCGCTTTATATCCGGTTGAGAAAAACACGGAGAGAAGCTCGCGGTATCCTCACTACTCGACGGTGCTGAATCTGGAGGGTATCGAGTTTAAATGGAATTACTAGATTCGAGCGTATTAACAACATATCTATTAATGTGTATACCGTTCGAGATAAGAAGGAGGGGAAAAGTAGCTGCCGCATCGTTCCTCTGCGTCTCACTTGTAATAAGAAGGACAGACACATTAATCTACTGTATCTGAGCGATACGACGCAACGAGATAATACGGCGCATTTCGCATGGATTAAGAATTTGTCTCGACTCATCGGATCGCAACTGAGCAATAGGGAACATAAAGCGCATATATGCGATCGGTGAGTACGAATTAAAAAATGTGTCGCGTAGTGTGGATAATATACACGATTTAAAAAATGTTTTTTATGTCCCACCTGCATGCATTATTTTCGAACGAGTGATAAATTATTGGCTCACAGCGCGGACTGTGGAAGGATGAACTAGTGCGCTATAGTTATTCCTACTGAAGATGACAAATGGTTAGAGTTTCGCAACTACTGTAGAAAGGAGAGACTTCCATTCGTAGTGTACGCCGATCTCGAATGCGTGCTGGAGAAGAAAGAGGAGAAGAGAACACCGAATACATCTATCATTCAGCATCACAAAGTCTATAGCGCTGGATATTACGCGCGATGCGCGTTCGATGATGCTGGCTCGACATACAAAGCCTATCGCGGTGAGAATTGCGTATCGTGGTTTGTTAAAGAATTGTACGATTTAGCGCTTCGCGCGAAGACTATTTTCAACATTGATGCGCCTATGGTGGATCTTACACCGGACGAATGTGAGAGATTCATGAGCGCGACGCACTGTCGCGTATGCGAGAAACCGTTCGAATCGGAAGACGCTCGCGTGCGCGATCACTGTCATCTAACCGGACGGTATAGAGGTCCGGCGCATTCGAATTGTAATTTAAATTATAAGGAGACTTACGTAATTCCAATATTCTTTCACAATTTATCGGGTTACGATGCGCATTTCATTATTAAAGATGTGGCTAACGCTTTTCCCGGCAGTGTCGAGTTATTGCCGCTAACGAAGGAAATGTATATCTCTTTCACGAAGAACATTGAGAATGCGTCAAACGAGGGATGCTTTGGGAAACGCCTGAAATTGCGCTTCGTGGATTCTTTCAAATTTTTAAGCGCGAGTCTCGAAAAATTGGCGTCGTATCTTGACAAGAGCGAGCTGAAGATCGCGCGTTCGGAATTTTCCGATCTTGACGACGCTGATTTCGAGCTTCTCGCGCGAAAAGGTGTGTTTCCTTATGAGTACATCGACGACGTCAATAAATTATTGGAGACTCGTCTACCACCGCGCGAGGCTTCCATAGTTCGCTAACCGGTGACGCGATATCCGAGAGCGATTACGCGCGCGCGATAAGAGTCTGGGAGCGATTTCGCGTCGAAACGTTGGGCGACTATAGCGATTTGTATTTAAAAACCGACGTTCTTTTATTAGCCGATGTCTTCGAAAATTTTCGCGACTACGTGTATGAGAAGTTATAATTTAGATCCCGCATACTATTACACGTTACCTGGATATACGTGGGACGCTATGTTAAAGCACACGAATATTCGATTCGAGTTATTAACCGATATCGATATGGTGATGTTCGTGGAACGCGGGATACGCGGCGGGCTAAGTCAATGCTCCAATAGATACGCGCGCGCTAATAACAAGTATTTGCAGACTTACGATCCTTCGGAACCGTCTTCTTATCTCATGTATTTCGATATAAATAATTTATACGGATGGGCGATGTGTCAATCTTTACCTTACGACTTTATCGTTACCCTAAACTTTACCTTTTCGTTATGTAATATATTATCGCAATTTGCAGCAATGCATTCGGCACGGATTACGCGTTACGAGGATACACAGAATATTACAATTCGCGCAATCTCCATGGCTGCGCGGATATATCGAATTAAACATGCGACTACGAATTAACGCGAAAAACGAGTTTGAGAAAAATCTTTACAAATTGATGAATAACGCCGTGTTCGGTAAGACTATGGAGAATGTGCGCAATCACTCGGATGTCCGGCTGGTGACTCAATGGGACGGGCGATACGGCGCGGAGGCGATGATCGCGAAGCCGAACTTTCATAGCAGAAGCGTCTTCTCGGAGAATCTTGTAGCCGTGGAATTGCGCAAACTCGAGATTAAGTTTAACAAACCGGTTTATGTGAGTATGTGTATTCTCGATGTGTCTAAGATTCGTTTATACGAATTTCACTATGAGTATATGCCGTTATATCGAGATAAATGTAAAATAATGTATACCGATACGGATAGCCTCATTTATCGCATCGAGTGCGAGGATGTGTATGAAGATATGAAGTGCGACATTGACAGATTTGATACGAGCGATTACGCGGTGGACAACGCGTACGGTATGCCTCTAGCTAATAAGAAAATACCTGATGTTATGAAGGATGAGAATGCCGGCGCGATTATGACGGAATTCGTTGGGCTTAGAGCGAAGATGTACGCGCTACGAGTCGAAGGTAGAGACGATACGAAAAGAATTAAGGGTGTTAAAAGCGGCGTCGTCGCGAGAACGATAACGTTCGAAGATTACGCGCGCTGTCTTCGACGAAGAATCGAGATGAGGCGCGAACAATCTTGCATAAGATCTAAGTTACACGAGGTGTATACGGTGTCGGAATTGAAAGTTGCGCTTAGCCCACATGACGATAAACGATATGTGATATCAGGAACTACGGATACTTTACCGTGGGGGCATTATAAAATACCGCGGTAAGGAGCGAGGAAAACGTCATATATCGAGAATGTAATAAATAATATTTGCGTTTAATATAGTTTATTTTAATATAGTTTATTTTAATATAGTTTATTTTAATATAGTTTATTTTAATATAGTTTATTTTAATATAGTTTATTTTAATATAGTTTATTTTAATATAGTTTATTTTAATAAAATACTCCGATAGCGCGATATAAGAGAATAACGAGCGCATGTTTAGCGAAAATCGTGAGAATTATAAACGAACGCGAGGATCGAACTCGCGAGATCACGTTTTTTCGCGATTGCTTTGTAATTTCGCGAGACGCGCGTTCGCCATTCTATTTACGACGCTCCCGGAGATGCTTCTTAAAATGTTCAAACTTTCAACTTATTGTTAATATAAATGTAACACAGTTTAGTGTTAGTATAAACACAGTTTATTTTATAAATAATAAAGACTATTTTATAAATAATAAAGATTATTTTATAAATAATATATAATTAATAAAATATTTCGAGAGAAAAAGTAGTAAAGATGGGATACGCGAAGAGACGCGCGAATTTTTTCAAGTATTTTTACATCGAAAAAAATTGTGGTAGTTTCCTATCTGTTCTATTTTTAATAAGTCTCGAGCTAGTTTTGACAAGTTGCTCTAGCCAAAGATTTATAAAATAGCAAATAAATCTTGGCGAGAGCAACTTGCCAAATCTGCATCGAGACATATTAAAAATAGAACAGATTGGAAACTTCCACAATCTATTTATTATGTTCTCGGAAACATTATATATATCGAACAACGCGAAAAAAGGCTAACGCGAGATACGACGTTCGCGTAATGGTGTGATAAAAGAATTTATATAGAGCGTGAGAAAGAGTCCGTATAAAGCGCGAAAGAGAAAACGCAGGACGCGGCGGCCGCGTAGCGGCGCGAGAAAGAATCTGTATGAAGCGCGAGAGAGAACCCGTATGGAACGCGAGAAGGATGGACTCCGAGTATTTTCACGATATAAAAAATCATGGAAATTGCCGCTCTGTCCAATTCGCGGCGAATCTTGCCGCAGATTATGCATGCTACTCCAAATCTGACTGAAGTAGTTTGGCTAACCTAAGTCAGGATTTATCGCAAGTAGGACAGATCAATAATTTCCATGATCTCTTTATTATGTTCTCGGAAGTATTATATATCAAGCAACGCGAAAAAAAGGTTACTGCGAGATACAACGTTTGCTTAACGACGCGATGAAGAATTCATATAAAGCGTGAGAAAGAGTCCGTATAAAGCGCGAAAGAGAAAACGCAGGACGCGGCGGCCGCGTAGCGGCGCGAAAAAGAATCTGTATGGAGCGCGAGAGAGAACCCGTATGAAACGCGAGAAAGACGGACTCGCGCGTGTTTTTTCGAGTATTTTCACAATATAAAAAATCATGGAAATCATCGCTCTGTCCAATTTGTCACGAATCTTGACTCAGATTATGCGAGCTATTCCAAATCTTGACTAGAATAACTTACCAAATCTAAGGCAGGATTTGTGGCAAGTTAGACAGAGAGAAAATTTCCATCATCTCTTTATTATGTTCTCGGAAGCATTATATATCGAGCAACGCGAAAAAAGGTTACCGCGAGATACGACGTTCGCTTAACGATGCGATGAAGAATACATATAGAGCGGGAGAAAGAGTCCGTATAAAGCGCGAAAGAGAAAACGCAGGACGCAGCGGCCGCGTAGCGGCGCGAGAAAGAATCTGTATGGAGCGCGAGAGAGAACCCGTATGGAACGCGATAATTTCGTGATAATTTTTATTTTTCTAACGAATAATTTTATTTAATATATGTAGTTTTATTTAATAAAAATACATTTTTATCATAATACAACTGTTTTATTTATCCAAGAATTGTGCGACTCATCCATTCCCAGCCATTTCACGTAAACTTCGTTGCCTCTTCGGCGCAGCACCTTTTCCACGAGATACACGTTGGGATCGTTGACGCGCAGCAATTCGTGCTCGTAAAATCCTCCGGCGATCGGTTCGCCGCGCGAATCCTTGAGCAGATACGTTACGGGATTAGTTCGTTGTATCTTGGCTATTCGAAAAATCTTGGTGGTCCAGTTAGGTGTGAAGCCTTTCTCGAAGATCGTCTTAAACTTGCTGACGCGTACTGGATCAGCTATTTTGAATTTAGCCGGAGTCGCGATTTTTATATTGTTGTATACCGTATTTAAAAGTTTATCGGCGATCGCTGGAGTTACGCCGACGGGTCTCATACTTATAGTGCGATGTTTTCGCGCGTTATATTCCTCGACGAGTCGAGGTAATTCGTCTATCCATTTATACGTTCCGCTTAGTGTGAAATATTTCCACATAGAATTTTTGAGTGTGCGATTAAATCGTTCGACGATCGACGCTTTCATCACCGAGTACGTCGAGTAATGATTCACTTCGCGCTTTTTCACGAATTTTCTCACTTCAGCGTTATAGAATTCTTTTCCATTGTCGGTCTGCAGATTTTTCGGACACCGCTTAGAGTCTCGCACTATCTTAGATAACGCTCGTGTAACCTCGTTCGCGCTCTTGCTTTTAAGCGGTACGGCCCAAACGTATTTGCTTAATGCGTCGATAACGGTGAGTATGTAGTTGTGGCCTTTGTTAAGTCTCGCGTAAGGACGCATCTCGACCACATCCGCCTACCATAGGTCGTCGCACCCGCGTATCGCGACGCGACGACGTGGAAAGTTTCTTCTCGCGGGCACGTGCAATTCCTCGACTAGTCTTCGTTTTTCGGCGCTCATAATTCTCTTCTCTTTCTCTCAAGGATGACGTTGGGCGGGATCTCTCTCTCGAGCGGCTCGCCGCTCCGAGTGTCGCCGCTGGTCTCGCGAATCTTTGCTAGTTCCGTCACTCTCCCCGATAGCTCGTCCGCGTCTCTCTTCAATCGCGATGTTGAATTTTCCAATTCTCGTATTTTCGCCGCAGAATTAGCCGCGGAATTCGCGGCGACGCGCGATTTTTGGGTTAGTTCCTGTATTATTTTCCCCTGATTGAACAGTATTTTACGATCGCTCGCGCTTTTCGTCGATGACTCCACAGCGTTGAGCGATATTGTATTTTTTGCGGCATCGATTCGATCGCTTAAACTATTAATTCGTTTATCTAAGGCATCGATTCGTTTACCTAGAGCGTTAGCGTTAGATTCAGTTCTCGAAACGGAATTTTCCACAGCGTCTATCCGTTTACTCAAAACGTCATCGCGCGCTTCGATCTTGGAAACAAAACTCTCCGCGGCGTCTATTCGTTTACCCAGAGCGTTATCGAGCTGGGTGAGTCTCGTGAATAGTAGAATGACGCCTTTCCCTGCTTCGTCCGCGTCTTTTCTCAATTGCGACGTAATTCCTTCAACGTAGCTTTTGCTCGTCGCGTCGGCGTCCTCCTCCGGCTTAGCCAGACGCTTTATCTTGCGCTCTCTCGCGTCGTACTCGACGGAAGAGCTTAGACACAGCGCGTTATCGCGCACGTAATTTCGCAGAGATTCGATAGCCGGACGTAGTCTTCCGGTTCTCGCGTCATAGCCGCGGTTTTTTAAAGGCGTGCCGAATTTGCTCACGGATATCGCGAATTTCGCGCACGACTGCGGCGATCGTCGATGCGACGGTTCGATTTATACTATCGCTCCCGTTTCGCGAAGCTCCTCGATTATCGATAGAATCTCGTTTTCGTGAGCGTTGTTGCCAGCTCGACGCGAAGCGTCCAGCAATCGCAGACGATCCATTAATTCGTTTGGATCGTCCCAATGAATGTAATCGATTCTATCGTTCGTGACTCGCATGGTTGACGGTACGCGACCCGCACATATCTTTTTTGCGCTGCTGCCGTGAATAAGCGGAGCGATAACGAACTTGTATTTGTATCCCTTATTTCCTAAAACAGATTTTTTAGCGTCATGGTCGCGTTTATGAGCGTTCGTTGTTAACAATATAATCTTGTATGTTAATTTATCCTTTTCCGTATATGTGAGACTATCAGGATTTTTCATGAAGATTAATTCGTATAAACCGGGGGTACCGATGTATTTAATTTCATCTATAAGTATGGAGTCATCCGCGTCTATATTGAATCGCCTATTGCCGAGCATCACGCCTTTCGCGCTCATGTACACTCCGTAAACGTGATCGATCTCATTTAGCGCTTCTCCGCCGAGAAGAGCCCCCATGTATTTTTGTCCCAACGAATGGATCTCTCTCGACAGGATACACGTTTGACGGAGTAGAAACGGCATCTAATCGTCGTCGCGCTCGTATTCGTTTCACTTTAGGTTTTTTCCAAGCGGGGGTCAACTCTTCCTCCTTCCATTTTTCCTCATTCCATTTTTCCTCAACGCTTGTCGTTACAGGCGAAGCGTCGATCGCGTCTTGCTTTATCATTTCGCGTTTAATCTCGTCTCGCTCGATCTCGTCTCGCTCGGCGCGCTCGGCGATGCGCCGCAGCAGGTCGACGATTGGCTTAAAACGGCTATCCATCGCGATCTCGTTTTCCATTTTGTCGGCCTTTAACGCTCTGTGTTTTTTACGAATCGATGCGCGCGTCTTAGCGATCTCTTTCGCCGTCTTCTCTCGTTCACCGATATCCGTCGCAGCCATCGTGATTAATAAATCGGTTCTTCTCGCTCGCGGGAGGGAGAGCGATCGATGCGTTCGACATATTCGCGACGACTGATCGCTCTATGGTACGGCGAAATCGTTAAACCCTCGCCTATATCTGCCGGCGCTAAGCGCGCTATCTTTGTCGATTACTAGGAAACCATATCTATATCGCCAACACGCGCGGCATAGCGCGTGAAAATTCTCATACGACATATCCGTGTTCACGTAATCGTTGTATGCGTGACGCAAATTAGTGCCATCTTGCTTAAAAAGAATCAGCAGATTCGCGTTATCTCGAATCAAATGCTTTGGTATTTTAGCATACGTTTGGCACAGATAGAAGCAATAGATGTTCGAGTGTCGACCCATAGCGAAATACTCTCTAATAGTATTCTGTTTGTCGCACGCTACGTCGTCGAATACGAATATAGAATTCGGGAGCGCTTCGCTAGGCGAAATAACGTCAGAGTTATCAGAAAATGTGAAATAACCTATATCTTCCATCGGTGCCAATAAATTCTCTAAATACTGATATTTAGGCTGCTGCAATGACTTCGAGTAAACGTAAACGTTCTCGAAGCGTACACCGTGCGGGCTCTCCAACAAACTTATCAGCGCGTTCGTTTTACCACAATTAGAGGGACCGCAAATGAGGCAGCGAATAGCGCTCGGTAATAGACGACCGTGTCTGCGCGCTTCCTCAGATGGTCGCGCCCTACCATCGAGATTCGTCACCCTTATCGCGTGCGCGGTACACTCGCGCGAGGCAGGGCGAGATCTTTTTATTTATATACGAATAGACCGCCGTCGATCGCGCAGTAGCGAATCGCGCGCGGTGAATCGAGATGTTTATTTTACTAATAGACGGTGACGAACGATATTCTCGATTTCATCACCGATCAATTGCGGTTTATCCCGAAAGTAATTTTACTAAAACACTTCGGTCGCTATGTGGAACGATTGTGGGAGAAACTGCCCGAACATATAAGAGTGGATCCAGAGGTGCGGCGCTACCGTCGATGCCTGGAGCATTACAATCGTCCCTGGCAACGAACGCACATCGACGGCCCGGCGCCGCTCGTTAAAGATTGCAGCGAATGCAATTCGCGAAGCAGCGGTACGGTGTAATCGGTGATATCAGCGGCGCCGGCTTATTGAATAGAGCGATAAATGCGCTCCCCTTCGAATTACATATACCTGGATATCAATTTTGCGGGCCGGGTACTCATCTCGCGAAACGATTAGCGCGAGGCGATCGAGGTATCAATCCTCTGGACGCGGCCTGCCGCGAGCACGACATCGCGTACTCGCGGAGCGGCGAGCTCGCCGATCGACACGCCGCCGACCGCGCGCTCGCTGAGAGAGCGCGCGAGCGCGTCGCGGCTAAAGACTCGACTCTCGGCGAGAGAGCCGCCGCGACGGCTGTATAGATAGCTATGAAATCGAAAACAAAACTTGGAATGGGCGCGACGAGAATCAAGAGAAAGAAGAGCAAAAGGAGGACGACTGCTACGAGGAAAAGAACGCTTCCAATAGCGAAACGCGGCGGCTTCTTGCCCCTGCTGCTGTTATTGGGAGCTCTCGGTTCTTTGGCTGGAGGAGCGGCGGGAATCGCGAAAGCGGTGCACGATCGCAAAGCGGCGCGACGACAGTTGGAGGAATTGCAGCGTCACGATCGCGCAATGGAGGGTCGTGGTTTATACCTCGCACCGTACAAGCGCGGAAGTGGCGCGTCTACGACGAGAAGAAGAGGAAGAGCTAAAAAAAAAACTTCGCGTAAACAGACGCTAGGAATTCTCCCATCCGTCGGAGTAATGACAAACGAACAGTTAAATCGCGCGGCGATATTCTCGCGCGTGCCTCACTTTAGAGGCGTGTTTATGCGCGACGCGCTTCCATCGCGGGCGCGCCGCGATGAGAGCGGCATCGTGAATTTAGACGACGCATCCGACCCGGGTACTCATTGGGTGGCATATGCGAAAAAAGGGGGCGACGCGATCTATTACGACGGTTTCGGCAATCTTCGTCCTCCGCGCGAACTCGCGCGTTATCTCGGGCGCGATGCTAATATTCGATACAATCGTCGCTCCGAGCAAACGCGCGATCAGAATATCTGTGGACAATTGAGTCTTCGATTTCTCCGGGGGGTCGATTGGAGGAATCGCGCGCTATAATATCGACCGTCGCTCGTCGATCGAGCGCAGTTCGATTACTCTCGTCAATCATGTCGCTAACTCTTACTCTTTCCGGACGAAGCAGCATTCTCGCGGCGAGTTACTTTCCGCCTCTGGATTTAAACAAAGATGATTACGAGTTAGGTTTAACCAATTTCGAGACTTATAACACGATACCGAATGTAAATTCCACGAATAATAAATTTTACTTTGACGACAACGACGAGGTTATTGCGATTCCAGTGGGATCTTACGAGTTAAGCGCTATAAGCGCGTATCTAAGAGCCGCAATTCATCGCAAACGACGAGTGAGAGAGGAGAGACGAAAGCGCGAAAACGAGGAATTGGAAACGAGCGATGACGATTATATATACAGTGTCGACGACGACTATTTCGAAGACGATGACAACGGTGATAAGAGTGAAAATTCTATAACGCTTTGCGGTAATGATAACACTATGAGAAGCGAGATTAAGTGCGCGTATCGAATAAATTTCACAAAACCTGATAACATCGGTTCACTACTGGGTTTCTCGTCTCGCGTGTTACAATCGAATAAATGGTACGCGTCCGATAAGCCGATAAATATTATGGCTATTAATCTCATTAGAGTAGAGTGTAACGTCACGACAGGAGCGTATCACAATGACAAATCCGCGCATACTATACACGAGTTCGCGCCTAATGTTCCACCCGGATATAAAGTGTCGGAGATCCCAGCGCAGATCATTTACCTCCTGATCATCGCGCGGACCATTACTGATATAAATGTGCGTGTCGTGGATCAGAACGGAAGATTAATCGATTTTCGCGGCGAAGAGATCACAGTTCGTCTGCACGTGCGGCGAAGACGATAGAAAGGTGCGCGATGCTCGTAGTGAACGGATCGAATGCGAGAAACGTGCCCATCGTCGCTATCGCGTCGCCCCTAGACGCGAAAAGGAGAAAGAAAAAGGGAGGAAGGTTAACCACCGCTAACGCGGCTTTCCTGCGCTCTTTGGGTTTCGTCGTACCAAGAACCGTTTCTCCGTAAAAGCGGAATGTGCGACATTCTAAGCATCGGCGGGGAGCCGATCTTCGACGATCGTATCGTCAAGATTGAAACTCACACATACAATCCTTACGCTAATACTACGTTTGGGAATAGCGATGAGATACGAATTCCTATACAACAGCAAGATCTGTACACATTACCGTGCGATAGTTTTCTCTACATAGAAGGTAGACTCGAGTCTAAAGAGTCGCCGAGTGCGCAAGAGGAAACCGCGTCGGTGACGAGACTAGTGAACAATTGCGCGGCGTTTATGTTCGAGGAGATTGGCTACGAACTCGACGGTGTGGAAATCGATCGAAGCAGAAATGTTGGGATAACGAGCACAATTAAGAATTACGCGTCGCTGTCAGTCGAAAAAGGCAAGATATTAAAGAACGCCGGATGGGACTTATCGGCGGTAACTCATTCATCGATCAACGATTTCAATTTTCGCGTACCTCTCAACATATTATTAGGTTTTTGTGAAGATTACAAGCGTGTCGTGATCAATGCGCGACACGAACTTATTCTAATACGAGCGCGTAATAATAACAATTGTATCATATCGCGCGAAACGCAAGAGCCTAAAATCGTTTTATTAAAGATACAGTGGCGAATGCCTCATATAGTGTTAAACGATATTAATAAATTAAAGTTATTGCGCACGTTGGATAGCGGACGATATCTGAGCGTCGCTTTTCGCTCGTGGGATCTCTACGAGTTTCCGCTTCTACAGAGCACGACTAAACATTCGTGGGCTGTCAAAGCGGCGACGCAACTCGAAAAACCGCGATACGTTATCTTCGCGCTACAGTCCGGAAAGAAGAACGTTCTATCCGAGAAGCCTTCCCTATTCGATGATTGCAAACTAACTAATGTCAAACTGTATCTTAATTCCGATTTTTATCCTTACGATGATATGAATTTAGATTTCGAGAAGCGCAAAGTCGCAGTGCTATACGATATGTACTCGAAATTTCGAAGAACGTATTACGGATGCGACAATGACGAAGCGCTCTTAAATCTGAATAAATTTTTATTCTACGGCCCGCTCGTAGTCATCGACTGTTCACGACAAAACGAATCGATTAAAAGCGCCACCGTGGACGTTCGCATAGAGTTTGATTGCAAGGAGAACATTCCCTCTAATACCACAGCTTACTGTCTTATCATTCACGATCGAGTGGTGGAGTACAATCCGCTCACCAACGTTGTGCGCAGAATCGTATAAGCGCGATGATATTCAAAATATGAAGAGAGAATAATAGAGGCGCACACTTCGAGTACCGCTAATAACAACGATGGACGCACGATTCGTCGATCTTCAAGGTTTCGTAGTTAACGAAAAATTCGTCGCGAAAGAAGTAGCCGTGTTAAGAAATGGCGCGGAATTGACGCATCACATCTTTCGCCCACCGATGTCTTGGGATCTGCTAACGAGAGCGGAAAAATCGCGAGCGTGTTGGTTGACATCTAATCATCATCAATTAAAGTGGAATGACGGACACGTGAATTACGGGTCGATGAAAAGACTCATTCGGGACGCCGTATGCCGAGAATCTAGCCCCGATTCAACGATAAGAATCTACGTCAAAGATCACGAGAAGAAAAAATGGCTGATCAAAATCTTAGGAAATGTTGCCGACGATCGCGACGTAGCCGTCTCCGTCGAGACTATTGACGCTGATTACGAGGATATCGAACGTTTGGAAACTCTAAACGCTTCGCGGGCCTTTCGCTGCGGATATCACGCGAAGAATTGCGCGTTAAAGAACGCTTGTAAATTGCACGATTGGTGGTTCGAACGACGCGATCATTTGCGTAATATGTGCGATTGATTCTATATTATCAAGCGACGCGGTAGCGTCGCGACGCCAAGTATATAAAAAAAAACGTTTCGGCTTGTCAACGGGTTGCCTATGTACAGGGGCCGCGACGCTACCAAGTAGCTTATCTGGAGTTTTACATCTAATAAACTTTCGATTAAAATTCCTCAGGAACCAAGCCGTTAATCAAAAATCTAACGGCACTTTTCTTATATAATGTGGATGCAAGCTTTCGATTGCGACCAGTTTGAATAAGATTGGTGCAGTCAATCCTGAGGAATGATAATCGTATACCAGAAATGTGACATTTTTCGTTTTTCATCATTATCATAATAATCATAAGTTTCAGACTCTCACGTACGTATGCTCGCACGCACACACGCAAAGCGAGTTTGTCCCTCAAGGCGCGTTTGCAGCGCTCATGTACGATTATTCGCTTGAGTGTGCAAATACGCCTTGAGAGACAATGTGTATGTGCGTGCATACGTATATGATACGTGTCAAGCGGTACGCGGTAGCATCGCGACGTCAAGATATAATAACGTTATAAGGTTAATGTTCGCGACGTCAAGATATAATAACATTATAAGGTTAATGTTATATTTGAATCTGCTGCAGAAAATACATTTGGTCCTATCGAGTAAGTAGATTGAAATTTTGTATATATATCTGCTTATATATGCTGCTTATATATGTTTATTTATTGTTTTATAAGTATATTATTTCTTGATTATATCTGAATATTGTCTAAATTATAGCGCTTATTTGCAGGATAAAGCAAAAGAAATCAATCAATCCTTTCAAGAAGGCCGGTATACTTTTAGCTGGGATTTCTTCAGCTACGGTATAAGACCGTATGCAATCCCAGCTGAAGAACTTTGCTAAACAGCGTAACATATTGGGTTATAGAGATTTGGCAGTAACAGACAGTAAGTACAATATAGTAGCACATATAAAACATTCAGTAGCACATAAAACCAGATATGTAAATTAAATTAAATATTAAAATTCTGTTCTTTTCATTGCACACAGATAGAGGGAAGTGACCATAAAGCACTTAACTTCGGATGGACATAAAAACGATTAATAACTGTCGAAGTAGAAGAAATATTTACTATTTATAATGCGGTAAGGGGAATCCTTGCTCTTATGTTAAGTGACTGAACTGAAGTTGAATTCAATGTGTTGAATAGCTTGAAATTTGTGAAACACGAATACCGATAATAAATTTAAGCTATAATTATATAAGCTATTCAACACATTGAATCACGTGTAATATTATAATAGCATGTTGCAATTGCTTGTAAATTCCTACGATTTTATCAAAAATGTAATAATGTCAGTGATTTCTCTCTGATAATGTTCATAAAACTTATGAATATATATCTCGCATTGCAACATGCTATTATAATATTACACGTATGCAAAGGAAGCCAAAGTATTCATACGTAGTATTTATTTTTATTTATTATTCTCAAAGTGGATCTTACTGCAACAAAATTTTGATCATTTTAATTTATTAATCTGTTCATCAGTATACATACATAGTATGTATACTTTGGCTTTCTTTATACGTATAACTATATTACATTATTTAAGAAAATTCAATAACCGATCAAATGTTATACGTATAACTATATTACATTATTTAAGAAAAAGAAAAACCTATGATAATTATATATCACATTGCACAACATGCTATTACAATATTAGTTATACATATGCGAAGAAAGCCAAAGTATATATATACATAGTATTTATTATTCTCAAAGTGGATCTTATTGGAACAAAATTTTAATCGCTTTAATTTAGTAATCCGTTTGTCAGTATATATACGTAGTATATGTATATTTTGGCTTTCTTTGCATACATATTGAAAGACAGAAAGACGAATTAAGTGTGACTTGAAAAAAACTATATTTAATTATATGTTTGTGTAAAATAAAAAGAACAATTATAACTTTTATATATATATTAAATTTTTATTTAAATATTCTATCTATAATTATATTTTACACATATATCTCGCAATTTTACAACATGCTATTATAATATTAGTTATATGTATGCAAAGAAAGCCAAAGTATATATATACATAGTATTTATTATTCTCAAAGTGAATCTTATTGGAACAAAATTTTAATCGCTTTAACTTATTAATCCGTTTGTCAGTATACATAGTATATATATTTTGACTTTCTTTGCATACATATAACTGATACGTTATTTTATTAAAAAAAAACTTATAAATATATATCTCGCAATATCACAACATGTTATTATAGTATTAGTTATATGTATGCAAAGAAAGCCAAAGTATACATACGTAGTATTTATTATTCTCAAAGTGGATCTTATTGGAACAAATTATAATCGCTAAATATATAAAAAAATAAAAAACAAGATTTTATTGCCTATATAGGATTCAATAAAATTAAGTGCCAATTCTACATAAATAAAACTACTGTATTATTGTAAGATAATATAATGTAAGCATATATATATTATTGTTGAACATTATATACTAAAAATAAAATTAATGAATGCCGATTATACAATAAAACTTTATTATTGTAAGATATTCTACATAAATAAAACTTTATTATTGTAATTTACTTATAATTATTGAATTTTATTATTATTAGATAAAAACTATATCATATTATTAAAAATAAAACGAATGCCAATTCTATATAAATAAAATCTATTATTGTGAGATAATATTTAAAAGAAAAAAAAAATACTTAAAAGGAAATACTTAAAATAAAAAATACTTTGTCTTCTTTGGTATCTTCTATGGTACTTTATTTATCTTTTTTGGCATTATAAATATTTCGCATTGTACAACATACATATAACTAACATTACATTATTTTATAAAAGAAGGAAAACTTATAAATATCTCATATTGCGCAACATGCTACTATAATATTAGTTATACGTATGCCAAAAAAATCAAAGTATACATATTATACATGTATACTGACAAAGCAAATAACATTTTGTTGCAGTTAGATCAACTTTAAGAATAATAACTAAATACTATGTATGAAAAAATGAATCTTACTGCAACAAAATGTTATTTGCTTTATCAGTATACATACATAATATGTATACTTCGATTTTCTTGACATACGTATAACTAACATTACATTATTTTATAAAAGAAGGAAAACTTATAAATATCTCATATTGCGCAACATGCTACTATAATATTAGTTATACGTATGCCAAAAAAATCAAAGTATACATATTATGCATGTATACTGACAAAGCAAATAACATTCTTTAAAAATAATAAATAAATATTATGTATGAAAAAATGGATCTTACTGCAACAAAATGTTATTTGTTTTGTTGGTATACATATATAATATGTATACTTTGATTTTCTTGGCATACGTAATACTAATATTACATTATTTTATAAAAAAAAAAGGAAAATTTATAAATATCTTGCATTGTACAACATGCTACTATAATATTGATTATACGTATGCCAAGAAAATCAAAGTATATATATTATGCATGTATACTGACAAAGCAAATAACATTTTCTTGCAGTTAGATCCACTTTAAGAATAATAAGTAAATATTATGTATGAAAAAGTGGATCTTACTGCAACAAAATGTTATTTGCTTTGTCAGTATACATACATAATATGTATACTTTGATTTTCTTGGCATACGTATAACTAATATTACGTTATTTTATAAAAAAAAGGAAAACATAAATATCTTGCATTGTACAACATGTTACTATAATATTGGTTATACGTATGCCAAGAAAATCAAAGTATACATATTATGCATGTATACTGACAAAGCAAATAACATTTTCTTGCAGTTAGATCCACTTTAAGAATAATAAGTAAATATTATGTATGAAAAAGTGGATCTTACTGCAACAAAATGTTATTTGCTTTATCAGTATACATACATAATATGTATGCAGAAAAAATATAAATTTTTACAAAAAGCAATGAGATCACCTAAAAAAAACCTCACAAAGGTAAAAAAAAAATACGCCAAGTATATAAAAAAATCCCAACATGTACGCAAAAAAAGTTTAATATCTATCCCTACAAAATAACTTTTAAAAAAGTTTTTCTTTGAAAAATAATTTTCATACAAAATAAAAAAATAAAAAAAGATTTTCCTCTAAAAAATAACTCTAAAAAATAAAAACCTTTAAAAAATCAAAAATCAAAACTAAATGAAATCAATAGTTAACTAGCCAAGTATTTAGAAGCAATTCAGTTTATAAAGATTTGTGATTTGAAATAGTATTTGTCATAAAATCAATCTTGTATTTATAGAAACGTTATAGACAGATTCACAGATTCACGGGTTTCTATGAAATTAAAACACATTTTATTTTTATTAACAGAAATCTGATTTTCAAGATAAGTTCAACAATTTTGAATATTATATATCACAAATTACACTATTATAGAGCTTATTAAGGGTATTATATGCTATAATAAACAAATCATATTGTTGATGTTAAGTGCGATTAAAATTCCTTTCATTTGCAAAGTATATCTTACAGGATGTATAATTCGAAAGAAAATTTTTCATAAACTCAAAGTCGCATAAAACAAACTTACACCAAAGTAAAGTATAAAAACTTGGCGTTCCCCGGGTCGCATTAAGACGTGTATATATTATAAATATATAAAATTATTTTAATTTCTAAGAATATATATGCAATAATTTTCATATAACATGAAATATTGTATGAACGATACAAATCTGGGACCATATATTTTAATACGACTCGGGCACGCCAAGTTTTTATACTTTACTTTGGTGTAAGTTTGTTTTATGCGACTTTGAGTTTATGAAAAATTTTCTTTCGAATTATACATCCTGTAAGATATACTTTGCAAATGAAAGGAATTTTAATCGCACTTAACATCAACAATATGATTTGTTTATTATAGCATATAATACCCTTAATAAGCTCTATAATAGTGTAATTTGTGATATATAATATTCAAAATTGTTGAACTTATCTTGAAAATCAGATTTCTGTTAATAAAAATAAAATGTGTTTTAATTTCATAGAAACCCGTGAATCTGTGAATCTGTCTATAACGTTTCTATAAATATTACTTTATATCTACTCGTTTGTATTATAAATTATATCGAATTATTGTATATTATGCATTATCATATATTATATAGCATATCGAGTCAATTATTTAATCTATAAATTTAATTATATTTTAAGCTTTATATAATGTATCGAATCTATTATCAATTATATAACCTATAAATTTAATTATATATAATGTACCGAGTCAATTATATAATCTATAAATTTAATCATTTATTTTAAGCTTTAATAAATGTATTCGTCATACTGTCGCAAAATACACGCTATACTAACGAACCGCGTTTTTCTTTTATCGCGGTCGCGTATCCTTTCCCACGATAATAGCTCACGCATCTCCTATTTTATACAGATGTCCGTCAGAAAAGTGTTCGATTATCTGATTAGTGTTATTATAATAAAATTAAAATAAATCTATTTTATTTTAGTATTTTATATTTGTTCAGGAAATATCGCTCCCTTTTCTCAATACTTGCACCGGTATCTCACTTACTCTAGTCCTTCTCTCTAGCATTCTCTCTCTCTTCCTTTTTCCTCATGTTCGCGGCCGTCACCCAATCATAAGCACGCTCTCAGGACCTTATCCGCGCTCCTGCGTCGATATCGACGCTTCCGGAAATCCTCGATCATTCCGTGAGTACCGGTCTTTCATAACGCACGTTGCTTTTCGAACAGTATCAAATCTCTCAGAATTCGTTTTCGTTACTCGGCTCAGATCAAGTGCATTCTCTTCTGGTTTGTCTCTTAAGTTATCCGTAAGATCAAGGAAACTTAATGACATTAAAAGAACATTGTTACACGCGTGTGAGAGGAAAGCCTCCCCGTCTCGGGCCCAAGGGTCCGGTACGCAGTTATCGAGTGAAGCACGCGGTACGACGTAAGATTCTCTCGCGGTCTTTCTCTTCTTCCTCGGCGGATTATTCAGTTTAGCCAAAGACAAATTATAAAACTCATTGTGAAGTGCGGCTCATATTATTCGGTGTTTGAGTATCATTAACTGTTCGGCCCGACACCCCCCGAAACCAGACGTTCCTCGGGTAGTTATTAAACATTTTTTGGTCCTTCGAGCCGGATCGGTGGGTGCGGTAACGAACATCTCAAGGTGAACCCTGTGTGCGGATCTGGAAAATCGTGTGTGCTTCCACGTGCTACCGGCGAAAGTTCGAGAACGATCCTCTTCGTGCGTGTTCGGCGACGCTCGGACGGACTCGGGCGCTCGGCAAGCGATCGTTGCCGCCCGTAGTGCGCTCTCTCTCTCTCTCTCTGTTACATCCGTCGCGCTCGGTGACTCGTGCGTGTCCGGCGACGTCCGGACGGATTCGGGTGCTCGGCGAGCGATCGTCGCCTCCCGTAGTGCGCTCTCACTCTCTCCCTGTGACATCCGTCGCGCTCGAAGACTCGTGCGTGTTCGACGACGCCCGGACGGATTCGGGCGCTCGACAACGGATCCTCGCTACGTATACGGTGTTCTCTCTCGCTCCCTTGACAGTCTTCGTCCATTTTGTGAATATACGACGACCGGTCACCGGTCTCTATAATCGTTAGCGCCTTCTCTCTCACTCGGACATTGTGAGCTCGTGCGCGGTATACGGACCTCTCTCTCGCATTTTTCGGATATTCTTATCGTCTGTCGGAACTTCTCTTTCTCTCTTGTGGGTCACTTCGAGTGGTATTCTCAGCGGTAACGGCGAGTTCATCCATCATCATGTCCAACCTCGAAGCGAAAATCTCTCTGCAAATGAATCGGCACACGTACATCAAGTCGGTGGCTCTCGAGTGTAAGGAACCGACGTTCCCCACTCTTCAACTTCAAATGCTCAAGGTGAAGCTCGACCTCATCGATAACAACTGGCAAAAGTTTGAAGCCACTCACGAACGGATGGCGGAATCCAAAGCGGAGCTTCTCCTGGATCACGATTATTTCAAGAAAAGGGTGTATGATCAATGTCTTCTATATTATGCCGACGCCAAAGCCGCATTACTCACGCAGATTGAAGAGAAGGAACGGACTCACCCTCTGTCGGGCTCACAGCTAGCCAACCTCTCAATTGGCGGGCAGACATCAGCGCGACGTCATCTTCCGGAGATCACTCTTCCACAATTCTCCGGTGACTTCTCAGCGTGGAGGCCCTTTCATGATCTCTTCTCCTCCTTGGTTGGACGGAATGCGGAGATATCAAACGTGGAGAAAATGCACTACCTCCGGACTAGTCTCTTGGGCGAAGCCGCTCAGCTAATCTCCAATTTGCCGGTTTCGGAGGACGCGTTCGCGTCAGCCTGGGACCTTCTCGTTAATCGGTATGAAAATAAGCGACTTCTCATTTCGGCTCAGGTGGATCGATTATTCCGCACCAAGACCATCTCACAGCGGTCGGCCAAGGAGCTCAACTCTCTTCTCAACACCACAACGGAAGCGCTCAATGCCTTGGAGTCTCTCGGAGCTCCTGTTCAACACTGGGATCATCTCTTGGTCCACCTCATCGTCCAACGACTCGACCCAAGCACTCGAGAGGCCTGGGAAGTCAAACTTGGCTCCACCACGGACCCCCCTTCATACAAGGACATTCGCACATTCCTCACTGGGCGCGCCCGAGCCATGGAGAGTATGGAGTTCGGAACCTCGAGCTCCTCTCCAGCACCAAGACCAGCTCCCTCGCCACTACGACAGACCATCAAGACATCGGCGGCCACCGCTCATGTGGCCATCTCACCCCCCTCTGGGACCTCGGGAACTTCCGACTGTGCACTGTGCTCTGGCGCTCATTACATTGTCTCTTGCCCTCGTTTCAGAGATATGTCTGCTCATCTACGGCAAAACATTGTAATCGACAAGCGCCTCTACTTTAATTGCTTGGGCAGGCATAACGCAGTCGCCTGTCAGAATTCGAAGAGGTGCAGGGAATGCGGCAACAAGCATCATACCATGATCCACATGGATAGCCAACCGCCCCCACGGTCAACGATGCAAGACAAGGCGACACCATCTACCACGGCTACGCAGACGTCGGCGCCGGCCTCACCATTCAAGAGCACTAGCACATCGGCTTCAGAGTGACTCTTGCCCTCGGTCCCTTCTCAATCTCACTCGGTAATTCTCACTCGCCCGGCAATTTTACTCGCTACTTGTTGCGCTACCATCAGATCACCTTGCGGCTCTCCTCACTCGGTAAGGATGCTCATCGATCCCGGGTCTGAACTCACCTTTGCTTCCGGGCAACTCATCTCAACTCTCCAGATACCTCGACGGCACGCCTCTATCCCTATCATCGGTATTGGAGGATCTCAGTCGGAGCGAACTCGGGGTGTCGTTCCGCTCACCCTTCACTCAGTTTACTCTTCGCAATCCATCAACGTTACTGCCTACATCCTCAAGAATCTAACAACATCACTCCCGTCCATAGCGACAGCAGAATATAGTTGGCCTCACCTTCGCGGGCTCCAGCTGGCGGATCCAGATTTCCTCACCCCCGGACCTATAGACTTGATCCTCGGTGCTGACTCCTACGGGCTGTTCATCCAGCCCGACATCATCAAAAGGTCTGAGGAGGAACCCATCGCTCAACGTACTATTTTCGGATGGATTGTTCTCGGCCCGATCTCGTCACGTACTGTCTCAGCTCATAGTTCTCATCATGTCGCAGTGGATCATGAGCTTCACGACCTCCTCACGAAGTTCTGGATACAAGAAGAGGTCCCTTCATCCTCCACTACTCAGCTCAACCCTGACGAAGAGGAGTGTGAAACTCAATTCAAGGCCACGCATTCACGAGATCGTGCGGGGCGTTATGTCGTACGGCTCCCTCTCAAATTACAGGCAAGTCAACTAGGGGAGTCACGGTTAACTGCCCAACGCTGCTTGCAGCAAACACTACGGCGCCTCTCAACGGACTCTATCTATCAGAATCTGTACTCATCATTCATTCGGGAGTACGAAGAGCTCCAGCACATGGTCAGGGTTCCCCCTTCCTCTCCAGAGCCATCACCGGTGTTCTACCTCCCTCACCATGAAGTTCTCAAGGATGACAGCATTACCACAAAACTACGAGTGGTGTTTAACGGATCCAGCCTCACCAGTACGGGATCTTCTCTCAACGATATTCTGCACACGGGTGCAAAACTCCAAGCAGACATCTCAGATATCTTACTCTGGGTGCGACGACACCGATACATCTTTATCACTGATATCACCAAAATGTTCCGCCAAATTCAAGTTCATCAGGACGATTAGGATCTCCAACGGATCCTCTGGGTAGATGATCAGCTCAACATCATTCCGTACCAACTCACGACGGTCACATATGGCACCCGATCAGCTCCCTTCTTGGCTGTTCGCGTCCTCCTCCAACTAGTTGAAGACGAAGGTAGGAACTACCCTCTGGCGGTCGCTCCTCTTCTCAAGGGCAGGTATGTTGACGACATATGTGGAGGTGCCGATACTCTCTCGGAGCTGACTTCCATCGCTCACCAACTAGTGAACCTCTGCAAGGCAGGCGGCTTTCCTCTGGCGAAGTGGCAGAGCAATCATCCTGACCTACTCCAGGCTCTTCCTACGGACATCACCGCCGCGACGCCGCACTCGTTTGATGATGCTCAAGGCAAAATTTTGGGACTCACATGGCATCCTCACTCTGATCAGTTCGTCTTCTCGTGCAAGGCCTCCACCCGGCCCGTTATCACCAAACGGACTATACTCTCAGAAGTAGCGCAACTATTTGATCCTCTGGGTCTCCTATCTCCGGTAATCATCAGAGCTAAGGTGCTCATCCAGGAACTGTGGCTAGAAAAAGTCGGCTGGGATGACTGCCTCTCGCCGCAACTTCGACATCGGTGGACGCACTTACGTTCAGAGCTGTCTGACCTGACTTCCATCACGATTCCTCGGTGGCTGTCTCTCACGCCGTCAACCATGGTCGAGCTTCATGGATTCTCGGATGCTTCGCAACTCGCCATGGCGGCTGCGGTCTATATCAAGGTCATTTCTCATCCAACGGAGCCAATCATCACGCTAGTGTGCGCCAAAACCAAGGTCGCACCTCTCAAAAGACTCACCATTCCCCGACTGGAACTCACGGCAGCGGTTCTACTCTCTCGTCTCATCAGCTATGTTCAACGAACACTAGAGCTCGCGGAGATACCAATCTACTTGTGGACGGACTCTTCGGTATCGCTCACCTGGATAAACAGTCATCCCTCTCGTTGGAAAGACTTCGTTCGTAATCGAGTGACGGCAATTCAAGAACGCGTACCTCAAGGTCATTGGCGGTTTATTCCCCGCAAGGAGAACCCAGCCGACTGTGCTTCTCGCGGCCTCTCTTCCGCTCAACTCTCTCGGCATCATCTTTGGTGGAACGGTCCCTCATGGTTAGCACAGCCTCCTCAACATTGGCCAAGCATGGCTTCTCAGCCGGATTCGGCGGCGACTCTAGAGGAACGGCCCGGTCTTCTTCTCACCTCCTCAACGGCAAAGCAACACCACCTCTGAGAACTCCTCTATCGTTACTCATCACTCATACGGCTTCTTCGGATCACTGCTCTCTGTCAACGGTGTTGCGCGATCCTCAAAGGTATACCACAGTCCTCTCTGGCCACCCCACTCACACCTGCAGACCTCGAAAGTTCACGACTATATTGGATTCGGTCTGTCCAATTGGCTTACTTCTCATCTGAACTGACAATAATCTCAAGCGGAGCACACTTGTCAAGATCTCATCCTCTCGCCAAGTTTACGGCCTTCATCGATCATTCGGGCATCCTCAGAGTCGGAGGCCGACTCAGACAGTCTCAATTGGACCCTGAATGCCAGCACCCAGCCATCTTGCCACGGGAGATATCTTCATATCTGTCTCAACTCATTATATCGGACGCTCATCTCAGGACTCTTCACGGCGGAACTCAGGTAACCTTGACATATCTTCGCCAGGCTTACTGGATCGTTGGTGGCCGAGCCCCAGTAAGATCTCACATTCTCCGCTGCGTTCGGTGTGCTCGACAACGTGGCGTAAGGGCACAGCAACTCATGGGTCAACTGCCATCATCTCGCATTTCGCCATCTCATCCTTTCCTCAACACAGGGGTTGATTACGCCGGCCCTCTCACTCTCAAAACTTGGCGACGACGAGGGGCTAAGTGTCACAAAGGTTGGTTAGCCATCTTTGTTTGCTTCTCAACGTCGGCGGTTCATCTGGAGGCAGTGACAGACTACTCTACAGAGGGGTTCATCGCAGCATATCGGCGGTTAACAGGACGGCGAGGTATCTGCCAAACTCTATTTAGCGACTGTGGAACCGATTTTCTCGGGGCAGATACATCTCTTAGGCGGTTATTCAACGCCAGATCAAAGGAATTCTCGGAACTCGCTCAGCTACTAACTCATGACGGCACCACTTGGGTCTTTAATCCCCCGGCAGCCCCCCACTTCGGCGGTAAATGGGAGGCCGCAGTCAAATCGGTCAAGCATCATCTACGACGGACTATAGGCGAGACTGCCCTAACCTATGAAGAACTTACAACTCTTCTGGTCCAAATCGAGGCAGTTCTCAACTCTAGACCATTGTGCCCTCTGTCAGATGACCCGGAAGACCTGGCAGCCCTCACTCCCGGGCATTTCACCATCGGAGCAGCGCCAACAACAATTCCGGAGCCATCTCTCACCTCAGTGCCTCTCACAAGGCTGTCTCGGTGGCAGCTCATTCAGCAGCAACTCCAACACTTCTGGTCGCGTTGATCAGCTGAATGTCTTCAACGTCAGCTGGCAATATCAAAATGGCATCATCCCTCCACGTAAATCAAGGTCGGCTCTCTTGTACTTCTCACGGATGAGAGATTCCCTCCATCAAAATGGCCTCTTGCTCGGGTCACACAACTTCATCTTGGTTCGGACGGTCTATGCAGAGTAGTCACCCTCAAGACGGCCACCACAGAACTCAAGCGGCCTATCACCAAGTTAGCAGTGCTTCCGATGACACCAGATCAACCCTCACTCACAAGACAATCAACTACTGATCCGGCCTCACCATCATCAAGATCATAATTCTTCAACGCTGTTGTAGAAGGCGGGAGGAATGTTCAGGAAATATCGCTCCCTTTTCTCAATACTTGCACCGGTATCTCGCTTACTCTAGTCCTTCTCTCTAGCATTCTCTCTCTCTTCCTTTTTCCTCATGTTCGCGGCCGTCACCCAATCATAAGCACGCTCTCAGGACCTTATCCGCGCTCCTGCGTCGATATCGACGCTTCCGGAAATCCTCGATCATTCCGTGAGTACCGGTCTTTCGTAACGCACGCTGCTTTTCGAACAGTATCAAATCTCTCAGAATTCGTTTTTGTTACTCGGCTCAGATCAAGTGCATTCTCTTCTGGTTTGTCTCTTAAGTTATCCGTAAGATCAAGGAAACTTAATGACATTAAAAGAACATTGTTACACGCGTGTGAGAGGAAAGCCTCCCCGTCTCGGGCCCAAGGGTCCGGTACGCAGTTATCGAGTGAAGCACGCGGTACGACGTAAGATTCTCTCGCGGTCTTTCTCTTCTTCCTCGGCGGATTATTCAGTTTAGCCAAAGACAAATAAAACTCATTGTGAAGTGCGACTCATATTATTCGGTGTTTGAGTATCATTAACTGTTCGGCCCGACACCCCCCGAAACCAGACATTCCTCGGGTAGTTATTAAACAATATTATAAAATAAATTTATCTTTACATATTAAACGAATACTATTTTAGTATTTTATATTATAAAATAAATTTATATTTATATATGTTACGTCCAGACTCGAAAAAGGATGAGTCGATGGAAGGGCGCAACAATTATCTTAATTATCCCGAAATCAGGCGCCTTGCGGCGTAAGAATCGGGTCGAACGAACTCTTAGGTCTGAAAACCAGGTAAACGACCGTTCGGGTCGCTATTACGCTGTTTATTCAGACGTTCGCTCGGTGGTCCCTTTTCGGTCAGGGAATTTAATCCCTTTTACGCGGGATGGGACCTAGTGCGATCTTCGTACTGGGAACGAGAGAGGGGTTAAGAATTGTTTAAGTAGTTAAATAAAATATAATTTTATTCATTAGAAAAATAAAAGTTCGGATACATGATATATATATTTGTAGCAAGTGATAACATTTATCATGTGAGTGTGAGTGTTTGTGTGTGGTCGTGCTTATCGCTCCGCGGGTGTTACAATGGTTCGGGGGACATCAGCCAGACTGAGTTGGGAAAGACTCTATCGTTAAGATTAGAATTCTGGCTGGTAAATACAATATCTTTTATTGTCTTTCGAAAAAAATAAAAACATAGTGTAAAAGTAGGTTAGTGAGGAAATGGGTTATTGAACGAAGGGGATATGGAGGTCTTTAAATTGTGTTAATCTTGGTAGGACGATGCTGCTTCCAAGTCAGGAAGCTCATCGATAAATTCTTGGATTGCCTGGTCTATGTAATCCGAGAGGGGGAGAGAATTATCGAGGATCACTGTTGAAAGTGAAGAGAATGATCGCGGGGAGGGGGGTAGGTTTGGAGAAGGCAAGGAAGAATATTCAGGGGAGTAGGAGGGGGAAAAATAGGGAGGAGAACTTGGAGTAATGAGGTCGGTAGAATGTCTGTAGATGTGTGCAAAATCGTAATCGTGATTGTTAATTCTATTAATTATTCTAACAATTCTATTCGCTTTGATTAAATTATGATTGATTTTAGCGATATATTGGTTAGCTATTCTAATCGTTTTTGAGTCAGCTTGCGCCAACGCCCTCCGAGTCCTGCGATAAACTCGATGTATGTACTTGGCTCGCGGATGGAGTCGCTTGATCGAAATACGCAAGGTGATCTTTTTCACTATAGAAAATTATAAATGATAATTCCTAGTTGGAATTCGCGTAAAGAAAAAATTGATTGGTAGCGACTTACTCTTTTTAAGTAGAAGACGGACGGGCAGCTTAACTCGAAGATTGTCGTTCGTGGTCGAGAGAGATGCCGTTGAACAGGACACTGGTCACAGTTCGCGATGTAAATGACTTTTTATAACTGCACTAAGAACGGACTAACTAATCGACTTGTAGATTTACTTGTTGAATGACTTACTGCCGAACTGATTCGTCAACCGGGTGACTCTGATGAAAACTGAGATGATGGAGTCTCGCGGCCTCCCTTTTTATAGTTCGTCGATTGGTCGAAGGTGAACATTTTTCGATGGACCCTTACACACGTGATTTTGAGGTGAATAGCAAAGGTCTATGATTTCTATCGATGATGATGCGGATATTTCGTAAGGTGATTTCATCGTCTCTTCGCTGGAAAGTCTATATATGGAATATCTATTGATCGGCCTAATATCTTTTTGTTTTTCTCGCGGTTACTCATAGGTATATTTACTGATAAATGATGAAATGTTTAAAGTTTAAAACGTTATGTGGTGCAAGATGTTCTATTTACCGAAAGACTTATTTTTATTGCCAATCGACGATCCTTGCCGCAATTTCGCGGAAGGAAGGAATCGTGGAGTCGGCAGGACGTAACATATATAAAACGAATACTATTTTTATCGCGAGCGCGTATCCTTCCGCGATAAGAGAGCGCCAACGCTTACTACGAAAGAAAAATAGCGCGAGAGCGAGAGGATATCGAAGAAGGAAAGAGAAGCAAAAAGAATCAACGCTTCGTTTAATATATAGCATTTATTCATAAAGAATCACATTTATTCATAAAGAATCACATTTTACAAATGCGCAATACACGAAATATATAAGTATATGCAAAAATCAAATTTTATTAACGCGTACAGTTACAGCTCGAAGAACGGCTGTGATTCGGGCTCGTAACCCTCTAATTGTACATTCGCTGGCGGTTCATTCTCGTCGCCCGTCGACGGTTCGGCCTCGTCCTCCATCGGCTGCGATTCGGGCTCCTCGCCGATTAATTGCGATTCGGGCTTTTCGTCGATCGGTCGCGATTCAGGCTCTTCGTCGATTGGCCGCGATTCGGGCTCCTCGCTGATTGGCCGTGATTCGGGCTCCTCGCTGATTGGCCGCGATTCGGGCTCCTCGTCGATCGGTGACGCGATAACTCGCCTATTCTCGTGTTCGTGAAGCCTGCCGATTAATTCAGGGATGGCGAAGTCGCGATCGCGAAACTCAAATTGCTCGGGGGCTAGCGCGACGTCGCGTTGGCGAGCGTCGCGCAACGCGCTGTGAACGTTTTGCGCCTGCGCGAGCATAGTCCTCGTCTTCGTCAATAAATCATAGAGCGATTCTCGCGCCGTTCTTATACAATCTTCTAGCTGTTGTCTAAAGTAAAAAAGTAAAAGGATTATTAAAAATTATAATTTATTATAAAAAGTATTATAAAAATTTGTAACGACAGAGTCGTTTCTAACCTGTACGTAACTGTAAATATTGTAAATACGTTAAATATGTTCAGAATATATATATGTATAACCGCACTGTCTCTTCCTGCTATACCTATCCTGCTTGTGCATGCGCCATCCGTGCTATCTCGCTTGCACGTGCGCCACACGTGCTATCTCGCTTGCACGTACGCTACTTGTGCTATCTCGCTTGCACGTACGCCGCTCGCGCTATCTCGCTTGCACGTACGCCACGCGTGCTATCTCGCTCGCACGCACGCTGCTCGAGCTATCTCGCTTGCACGTGCGCCACGCGTGCTATCTCGTTCGCACGCACGCCGCTCGCGCTATCGCGCTTGTCCCCACGACAAACCAACTCCCACCGACGGACCGACAACGCGTAGTGAGGGCGCCGGTGTATAAGCCCGGCCGGCCGAGACATCGGGACCAGATCCTGTCCCGACATCCTGCTCCTGACACCGACCTGACCACTACCTCTTGGGGCTAAGGCTTTCTTAGCTCTGCCAGGTTTTCTGGCTCGCTCTACCTTACGGGTTGAGGTTTTCTCAGCCCTGCCGGGCTTTCCGGTTCCTCGCACCAGCCCGGGCTGAGGTTTTCTCAGCCCCGCCGGGTTTTCCGGTTTTCCGTTGCAGGCGGAGCTCGACGTGACACTCGGGCCTGCCGGCAATACCCAGCCGCCTACCCTGACAGTAGCTATAAGTGCATGCGAACCGCGCCGTAATTGTAAGCCGTTAGTAATAAGTCCGCTAGCTATAACAGCGCCGTAATCCTATAACCGGATAGTAATAAGCTCACTAGTTATAACCGCTCCGTAGAATTAAACCTGCTAGTAATAAGTTCGGGTAACTGTAAGTCCGCGCTTGCGAACCGCGCCGTAATTATAAGCCTGCTAATTATAAGTCCGTACCTGCGAATCGCGCCGTAATTATAAACCGCTAGGAATAAGCCCGACCGGGATAACCGCGTCGCGATTAACCCGCGTGTAAATAACGTCCCCGTAGATACTAAGCTAACGCGCATGTAAATAAAACCCTAGTTAAGTTAAATCCGCTTCACGCTGCACGCCGCTTCGCGCCGACCGCTTCGCGCTTACGCTTCCCGCTGCGCTCGCATCTGCCACCCAGCGCACGCCGCCTACCACCGCACGGCCCTGCACGCTACTCTGTACATATTTCTCTTTCAATAAACTATCTTTCTACCTATACTGTGTCTACGCAAGCTTTAATCTCCCCTCCTCTCGAACCCGGACACCGACGAGCCGATCCGAGCGTCGAGCGAGGTAACCGAGTTACAAATTTTAATCGAATACTTACATTGAACGCGCGATATCGATGTCTCCATCGAGCTGAAAGTTCAGTCTGAACAAATCCGGACTGTTCTCGATAACGCCTCGCGCCTCCTCGCGCAAATCCGAGGCGAGAACTCCCAAAACGTAAGCCTTTATTGCAATTAAATCGCCGTTCACATTAATATAATCGGCCGCGTTAATTATCTGCTCGATTCGTTCCATATCGAGCAGTTCGCGACTGATTTTAATTCTCGTTATTTCACACCTCGCCACTTTGCTCTTATACCGTTTCGCCCTTCGTCGACTCGTCACTTCACTATTTCGCGAGCGAGAATACTTTGACGCTTCTCGAAACGATCTCGCGTTTATAAGGATCGACGCGCGGATGCCGCGATACGAGCGGAGATAAACGAGTAATAAAAATAGATTATAGAAGAAAATATATAACAAAGAATAATGCGATAAGAGGGACTCGAGCGCCCGCTAAATAACGCGCATCCCGGATACGCGATAAATGTTTATCGTCGCCGGAAAGGGTACGTTTCTCTAATCACTCGTCAAGTGTCCTTCTTAGAGGATAAACGAATAATAAAAATAGAAATAATAAAAAAAGTAAAACCGCGAGAGGAACTCGAGCGTCCGCTAGGTAACGCGCGTCCCGGACGCTCGGCCGATATTCGCTCGTCGTCGAAAGGGCTCGTCCCTCTAATTGAGGCGGACCGCGACTCTTTTTCGAACGAATCGCATTTTCCCCTCCCCCACCCGCGCCGAATTTGCCGACGATAAAAATAGGCATCTCGCCGAACGCGCAAATCAATCGCGCCCGGCGTCTCTCGATAGCTTCCCGCGTCTTTCCCCGCTCCGCGCGATGACTAACGCGAAAACGGTGCTTCTCGTCTTAGCGACGACGCTCGTCGCCGCGACGGCCGCCGCGCGCGTTGATTCGGAAAAGGCCGAGGCGCTTCGCTTCCTGCGCGCGTACGGTTTTCTAAAGGACAACGGAGAATCGCTATCATCCGATAACGCGACATCTCTGCGTCGCGCTTTGTCGCTGTTTCAGGAATACTATCAATTATCAGGAAACGGCGAGTTAGACGCAGTTACGCTTAGCCTTATGCGCAAATCGCGATGCGGTCTCGCGGATATTCCCGATCGCGCGTATAGCCCGATCGCGCGAAAATGGCCGAAAACGCGCCTCACGTGGAATTTTCAGGTAGCTAGCGAGGAACTCTCGCGAACGGCCGAAGCGGCGTTCGCGTTATGGGCGGTGAATTCGTCGCTAATCTTCGCGCGCGACCCGCTGCGACCCGATATATTGATATCGTATCGAACGGGCGCGCGCACACTTACGCGAATCGCAGGAATATAGGCATTTGCCCGGCGACCTTCGACGGTCCCGGGGTAGCCCTAGGGCTAGCTCACGCGTTCTTTCCCTCTGGAATGACCGATTTCGCGTCAGAGGTACATGTTGACGATTCAGAACCGTGGCACGTGTATCTAAATAAAAATCCTCCCAACACGCATCATTTGTTGCTACGCTGACGCACGAGATTGGCCACGCTTTGGGTCTACAACACAGCATGCGCAACGACTCGATAATGATTCCGTATATACCCGATATCGAGAATCAATTTCCGGTTAAGCTGAGCATAGAGGATATTCTGGCTATACAGAATCTATGCGGGTCTCACGACGGAAACTATCCAACGGCAACTCCCGCGACTACCGCGGCGCCCGCTACGACGAGTGTCGCGCCAATTGACCCCGCGCGCGCGGATCTCTGCGCTTTACGGCGCGTGGACGCCGCGCTGATAATGGATCACCGATTATATATAGCTAATCGCCGTAATGTGTGGTCAATCGACGTAATCGAGAAACGCTACGGCCCATGACGCTCACGGATTACGCGGCGTTTCACCCAGCGAATTTCACACGCCTATCCGCCGCGTATCGAAGACCCTCGGGCGATCTCGCGCTATTCGCGGACGATTCGATCTACCTCGCGGAATATCCTAGCCTTAAGCTAAAATCGGGTTGGCCGAGATATCTCCACGATATCGGACTTCCTCGAAATGTTAACGCTGCGATAAACACGCACACGGGACGAACCTACGCGATCTACACGACGACGACAAGGTAGCGGAGATTAACGAGTGCCGCATGATAGTCATTAGACACGCTCCATTAAAAGATATGTTTCCCGGAATACCGCCCGCGATAACGTCAGCCTTTCGATATATCGACGGCAATCTATATTTTTTCGCCAAACATCAATTTTACGCCTTTAACGAATTTACGAATATCGTAACTTCGGCGGGTCCTTTCGATCTACACGCGCTCGGTATCGAGTGTCCTACGGATGAGCTGCTAAGACAATTGCGCGATCTCCTAAGTCGCGTTTATCGTCTCAGCGACGCGACCGAAAGAGAGAGAATCGACGAGGAGGACGACTAGAGCGACTCTGCCGTCATTTTAAAAAAATAGAATACAAGAGAGGACGCGCGCGAAAGAGGAAGAAGAAATCTCTACGCGAGTATATAAAGACCATCCATCAGTTAAACGCTTCATTGTCGACGGAGAACGCCGAAGCCTACGAACGAAAAAAAACGAGCGATAATGTACGCGACAATGGGTGGGCCACCGCAACAGCAGCACTCGTTTGACAATCGATCGAGACTAACCGAGCGAGACCGCGAGGATAGCGCGGGATACGCTAAAAGAGCTAAACAGGACAATGGGTAAGACTATTAAATGTTTATTCGAACTAATAATCCGCTAGCGTCGTTTCTCTTATCACCCGCATCCATTTTCAGACGAGATCGCGATCGAACGCCTAGATGTGACGCGGATGTTTCGATTGTGCGGCCGCTCAGAATCTTAGGAAGACGCTATCCATTGACCAAAACTGCGTACAAACATCTCGAAGTCAGCGTTAATGTTAGTCGACCCTCTTTTGTGAGAATCGTCCTTGGAGATTGCCACGGCAAGGAGATCTCGCTAACGCCGGATATGTGGAAGGAACTGCTCGATCTACGATCAACGCTTCTATCATATTTTCGCTTCGACGAGCGCGATGAGGCGCGTCCTCCAGCGCCGATATATATCGAACAGTTAACGCTGCGATTCGGTAAACTCAACAATCTCCGAATGCTCCGTCTCGAAACACCCAAAGTTCGTCTGGCCGTATCGAAGAGCACCGTTCTAACTATATTAAATCTAGAACTTTGCGTTAACCGCATCGTTACATCTTTAAGCGGTTTAACCGCGCATGTGGATAACAAGCTGACTCGTTTTCTCGATATCGCGGTAGGCGCTCACGATTCGGCGCTTATTCCCGCGATGATACGCGATAACGAGAACTTCGACCGCAACGATATCGTCGATTGCGAGCTGCAGGCTCTGCTCTTCGGAGAATCGTGATACGCTTATTCGCATACTCGTATTATCACATTATTAATATATTAAAAATATTGTAAAAGGAAACAATAAAAACGCTCTTCCTCTCGCGCGAAAAAACAATCTCTCTTTATTCCACGACCTTTCAACGATTCGCTATTTCGCTCGAACGATAAGCGCGCTCGTATCGCCGCTAACCATTCCTCTATCTGTCTCCCTCGACGCCATATATCAGCGTCCGCTCGCGGATCGCGCGCTAGAAGCGACGCGCGTCCCTTAAGAATCATGATAGCGGATCACGCGCTAGAAACGGCGCGAGAGATCGCTGTCGCCTCCTTAAGGAACGAGTCGCGTCAAGGTCGAGTCGCGCCAAGGTCAAATTGCGCCGGGAGAAACAGCGACCTCAATCGAGTCGAGCGTCATCTCCCGGGCGATCTCGTTGATTTTGTTGGGCGTCTAGATAGGCCGGCGCTATCTCACTTTCATGAGAGCGAGAGAGATGGATAGAGAGATAGAAAAGGATGGAGATATGAGTTAGAACAGTTTGTTGACGACCGAGGGGGGTCGCGCGGACAGGGGAGAGAGTACGAGGGGGGTACGTAGGGCGAGTCGGTAAGCGCGACCCCCGATCGAGCCGAGCGCCATCTCACGGGCAATTTTAGCGATTCATACTCCCTGCCTCCCGTGACGTCACGCGCTCCTCCGACCCCCCTCGCCACGCATCCCGTCTCGCCCTACGTACCCCCCCCCCTCCTCTCCCCCTGTCCGCGCGTCCCCCTCGGTCGTCTACAAACTGTTTTAACTCATATCTCCATCCTTTTCTATCTCTCTATCCATCTCTCTCGCTCTCATTGTAAAAGTGAGTTAGCGGCGGCCTATCTCACCTACTTGGTATCTTACCCATTTTACCATTATTGGGAGTTCTCGGTTCGTTGGCTGGCGGAGCAGCGGGAATCGCGAAGGCGGTGAACGATAGCAAGGCGGCGCAACGTCAGCTCGAAGAAATTCAACGTCATAATCGCGCCATGGAAGGTCACGGACTTTATCTCGCTCCATACAAGCGCGGACGAGGGTCCTCCACAGCGGCCAAGAAAAAAAAAACGTCAAAATAAAAATGCCTACTGGTGTAACAACCAATATACAATTGGAACAACTTGCAAGACGTATGCGTATACAATTTTTTAGAGGCGTTTTCATGCGCAATAATTTACCGATAAACGGTGTACGGCAAAATGAGAGCGGTATCGTCAATTTGGATGACGTCGATGGTATCGGTACTCATTGGGTTGCGTATGCAATGAGGGGAGATCGTGTAGTATATTTCGATAGTTTTGGAAATCTTCGACCGCCCAAGGAATTAGTGCGATATTTTGGACAGAATGTTACAAATATAGAATACAATCACACGGCCTATCAAAATTATAATCAAAGTATTTGTGGACAATTGTGTCTTCGATTTCTTCAAACGGTCGATGATCGATATGAATTTAAAGCCTGACAATTCACCGTCGCGACTCAGTATTCGTTCGACAGTTTTCCAGCATGTCACTCACGCTTCCGTTGACTGGCAAGAGTAGCGTTCTTGCTGTAAGCTACTTTTCGGCTATAGATTTAAACGATGGTGATTACGAGCTTGGTTTAACGGACTTTGAAACTTATCATACGATATCGAACGTGAATTCTTGGAATAATAAATTTTATTTTGATAACGACGAGAAGGAAATTACGATTCCCGAGGGATCGTACGAATTACACGCTATAAACGAATATCTCCAACGTGCAATTTTACGACATCGACGCGTAGTTGATTCCAACGATATTGTTGATGGCGAAGAACACGATGAATATCCAATAATGCTTCGCGCTAATCATAATACGCTAAAAAGTGAAATCAAATGTGTCTATAGAATAAATTTTAGTAAACCGGGCAACGTTGGATCGTTGTTGGGATTCTCGTCGAATCGTATATTACAACCTCGGAAATGGCACGAATCGGATGTACCGATAAATATTATTCGTATAGAATGCAGCGTAACCACTGGCGCGTACAGCAATGACAAGCGCGTACACACGATACATGAATTTTCACCGAGCGTGCCGCCAGGATATAAGATATCGGAAACGCCAGCACAGATCATTTATCTACCGATCGTCGCACGGAGCATTACTGATTTAACGATACGCATTGTTGATCAAGAAGGACATTTGCTCGATTTTCGAGGAGATGAAATTACCGTAAGATTGCATATACGGCGGCGGCAAAAATAAAGCGTTTGACAAATGAAATGCTTGTGTTGAACGAAAGCACGGAGCACGCGAGAGACAATATGTTTGCGAGGGACAATATTTTTGCGAGTAGGCGAGTGACTGCGGTATCGGGTGACAATAATCAGATATCTGGTTACGCTAAAAAGAAGCTCAGCGCGTTGAATCGCGAGTTTTTAAAATTATTGGGATTTGTCGTACGAAATACTTAAACGATATGATTGACATCTTGAATATCAGAGTCGAGCCGATCTTTGACGATCGTATCGTCAAGATTGAGACTCATACGTACAATCCATACGCCAACACAACGCTTGGATATAGCGACGAGATACGGATACCGATACAACATCAAGATTTGTACACGTTACCATGTGAAAGTTTTCTATACGTCAAGGGAAAGTTGATGGTGCGTAAAGTAGCTGAAGGGGGAAGAGTGATATTGGGCAACAATTGTGTCGCGTTTATGTTTGATGAACTTCGATATGAACTCGACAGTGTGGAGATTGATCGCAACAGAAACGTTGGAATAACTTCCACAATTAAAAACTATGTCTCCCTAACAGCCGAGAGGGGTAAAATCTTGGAGAATGTTGCGTGGAATATATCACATAATGCTGCTGAAGCTTACTTCAATTTTTCCGTGCCGCTAAACATACTACTGGGTTTTTGCGAAGATTATAACCGAGTTGTGATTAACGCTCGTCACGAATTAATTCTGATACGTTCGCGCAACGACAACAATTGCATATTTGGACATGCTTCGGCTGAAGCTGATATCGAATTATTCAAGATACAATGGCGTATGCCACATATAATATTGAGCGAGGTCAATAAACTTGCTACGCGCGTTGGAAAGCGGGCGATACTTGAATATGAGTTTTCGCTCTTGGGATCTATATGAATTTCCTCTATTGCATAATACGAACAAGCATTCGTGGACCGTGAAAGCTCTCAGCCTCTCAGCTGGAGAAGCCGCGATACGTGATCTTTGCGCTGCAGACTGGCAGAAAAAATGCTGTGTCAAAAGATATTACTACATTCGACGACTGCAAATTGACCAACGTTAAACTCTATCTAAACTCGGAATTTTATCCCTACGATGATTTGAATTTAGATTAAGATAAAAATAGATTCGCCCTCTTGATCGATACTCTCGTTTTCGCAAATCTTATTACGGATGTGATAATGATGATGTGCTATTAAACATTTCAAAATTTTTACACTGCGGTCCTCTCGCGGTTATCGATTGCTCGCGACAAAACGAGTCTGTCAAAAATTCGACCGTGGACGTGAGATTAGAGTTTGAGTGCAAGGAGGATATACCGGCAAATACTACCGCCTATTGTCTCATCTTGCACGATCGTGTTATCGAATATTGCCCATTGACCAACATAGTTCGTAAAATTACCTAAATCAGCAAATATCCCCTCCAATGTCAAAAATATATAGAGATTGAGATTTTGACGATCGACAGCAGTCGTACATCGTCCTTGCAATCGTACAGTAATATTATCAGCATGAACGCGCCAACGTTTGTGGATCTGCAAGGATTCATTATCGGGAGAAGCTTTGTCGTGAAAGAAGTAGCGATACTGAGAAACGGATTTGTTCTTTCTCATTACTTTTTTGCAAGTCCCGTACCATGGCGTGCGCTTACAAAATCTGAGAGATGCCAAGCTTCATGGCTAATCGGACATCACCATGGACTTCAATGGGAGGATGGAAACGTTCCATACAGCTTCGCTAGGCGTTTGATTACGAGAGCTGTGACGGGTGCGACGGAAGAGGAAGATGGAGTATCTCCTATCGTGTACGTTAAAGGACACGAAAAACGAGAATGGCTGGCCGATATACTTGACGATGATGCGAGAAACGACGTTATTATTGAGACCTTGGATGCGTACTATGAAGATATCACTTCGTTAAATAAGCTAGATGTTACTAATACTATGCGCTGTGAAAAACATTTAAAAAATTGCGCTTTACAAAATGTATTTAAAATATTCAATTGGTGGACGAATCATCGTAAAGATTCACCCAAACATTATTTAGAATAAGCTATTGTTAAAATATATTTTATTCTCTTTTATTCTTCCCTTTTCCTCTTTCTTATCCCAGTATGCGAGTATTAAATTTCTGTACGTGACGTTAGATAGCGGCATCAGCTAGTTAATTAGAATATAGATGTTACATTTCAGTACATGGACATAGACATTAAATATTTGAATTGCGTATAAATAATTGTTTTGTCGTTCAATAGTCGTTCAATAGTCGTTTATAGCCGTTCAATAGCCGTTCGATAGCCGTTCAAAGCCGTTCGATAGCCGTTCAAAACCGTTCAAAGCCGTTCGATAGCCGTTCGATAGCCGTTCAATAGTCGTTCAATAGTTGTTTATAGCCGTTCAAAGCCGTTCGATAGTCGTTCATAGCCGTTCGATAACCGTTCAAAGTCGTTCGATAGCCGTTCAATAGTCATTCATAGCCGTTCAATGGCCGTTCGATAGCCATTCGATAACCGTTCAAAGTCGTTCGATAGCCGTTCAATAGCTGTTCGATAGCTGTTCAAAACCGTTCGATAGCTGTTTGCATATTATAATAATATATTATTCATATTTAAAAGATTTTAAATAGTTGTCTGTGGAAACATGCTAATTTTTGTTTTCTTATCAAGAGCTGAGAGTAAGCGTTCTTCGTAAAGTGATACATCCCCTACTCTAAAATGTTTAATCGAGACAATGTCTATCCCGGTATGTCCGTCACAAAGTGTCTGACTATTCGTGAGGTAGTTTTGAAAGAAGTGAAGTGAAAAAAGTATAAAAATGGCTCAAGAGATGATTAATATGTCGCGGCAAGCAACCAAATTTTATCAAAAGATATTAGATGCTGCAAAGGCTGCATTTTTACCGTGGGTACGTAGTTATGTGGTGTACATCTTTTGTGCAAATTGTGTATTATAATTTTTACATTATATTTACAGTGCCTCATCGATGTCCGCATAGACGGATTTGTAAATATACGGCATCGACAGAGGGTGCGTATGTTGCGGCGGAACGCACAAAAAGATCTTGTAGAGTTATGGGGTGACACCCAAGAGGCCCGCGAGTGGGCGGACATATTTCCGCTTAATGATATCTTTTGCCTTCGAAAGCTTTTCGAGCTCGAACCCTATGACGATTACAATGATTATTTCGGTGATGAAGATTGGGAACTGGAAGAGCTAAGAGAACCTCCGAATAAGAAGCATAGAACTAACTGTAAATATCTTCTTTTTAAAATTTTAGTACGTTCAAACTAGATTAATATACTAATAATACTTGTTTTCCTGTTTCAGAAGGAGCGCCGCCTTATTATTATATTATACATATTTTATATCTTTTTGTATATTTTATATTTTTATATTATTATTATTATTATGTTTTATTATTTTTAAACACACACACACACACACATTTAAACGAATGCACAATTTTGAATAAATATTATTATATTAAAAATGTCGATTATTTCTGCGCCTTCTTCTTTCCTTTTCCCACTCATGCATGCCTCGCATTATCTCTCTCTTTCTCCCGCGAACGTCATCCTTTTCCCACGCCAATGCGGACTCTATCCTTTTCCTACTCGTGCATGCCTCGCGCTATCCTTCTCGCACCGCCTTACGAACGTCGTATCATTCACGTGCATGCTTCGCGCTATCTCTCTCTCTCCCAAGTGCATGCTTCGCGCTATCTCTCCCAAGTGCATGCCTCGCGCCATCTCTCTCCAACGTGCATGCAAACGCTATCCTTGTCTTACGCTCATATGGACGCCTCGCGCTATCCTTCTCCCCACGCCCATAGAATATCATTAGCGCTATCCTTCTCTTACACATTGCGGACGCCTCGCGCTATCCTTATCCTCGCGGCATCGTACCTTCGCGTTCCCTCTTGACCCCTCGCCCATCGGTTTCGCCGCGATCCCCCTCCCCCTCTCCGCGGACTCCTCGCCTGCCGTTTTCGTGCGGGTCCCCCTCCCCTCCTCCGCGGACCCCTCGCCTGGCGATTAGGTTAGGTTAGCGGATCCCTCACCTATCGGTTAAGACGCGGTCCCCCTCCCCCCTCTCCGCGGAACCCTAGCCCATCGGTTAGGACGCGGTCCTCTTCCCCCCTCTCCGCGGACCCCTCGCCTACCGGTTAGGACGCGATTCCCCCCCGTGACGTAATACCCCCCGCGCCGGTTTTCCCTCGCCACCCCCCTCAGAGGACCTGCGTTAGAACCGGCCTAGATACACTACTTATATAGATATAAACAAATAATAATTTGATACAAATTTCAATTAAAAATATATATAGTATATTATAATTTATGTATAACTTAGATACTCTTTTATATAATTTTTATAATATCTTATCATAATATAAATGTATAAGTAGTATATAAAAGCATACATTCTGGGCCAGATTTTTTTCCTGCACCAAAATCATCAAAATCACCTATAAAATCATTCATAAAAGCAACAAAATTACAAAAAACAACCAAGGGCTTGACCTGAATTAAAAGGAAGAACTTTCAAAATATTGAAAAAAACTAATAAAATATTGGAAAATACAAAGCTTAAGCTGCTTTAAGCATGCGGATTTTTCAATTTTTGCTTCCTCATAGAGGAAGCTTTGTAAGTGAAATAAAAATTAAAATGATTTCTTTCACCGATCCTCACTAAATTCAATATCAAACATCCATTAATAATACTCTATTCATGTAAAAAAATTTAATCCGATATCTCAAATTTTCTGAAAGTTACAGCGTGTACAGACATTTTTAAAAAATTCGAAATTTTGTAAAAAATGAACCCTTTCACCGGTACTCACCAAATTAAGTACCAACCATCCTTTAATAATATTCTATTCATGTAAAAAAATTTAATTCAATATTTCAAATTTTCCGAAAATTACAGCGTGTACAGACATTTCTCAAAAAATTCAAAATTTTATAAAAAATAAACCCTTTCACCGATACTCACCAAATTCAGTAGCAACCATCCTTTAATAATATTTTATCCATCTAAAAAAATTTAACCTGATATCTCAAAATTTGCGAAAATTACAATGTATACAGACATTTCTCAAAAAATTAAAAATTTTATAAAAAATGAATCTTTTCATCGATTCTCACCAAATTCAATACCAACCATCTTTGAATGATACTCTATCCATGTAAAAAAAAAAATTAACCCAGTATCTCAAAAATTGCGGAAGTTAGAGGTTGTACAAAATATCGCGTACATACATAGACACACACACACAGGCACGCACGCACGCACGCACGCACGCACGCACGCACGCACGCACGCACGCACGCACGCACGCACGCACGCACGCACGCCACGCACGCACGCACGCCACGCACGCACGCACGCACGCACGCACGCACCGCACGCACGCACGCACGCCACGCACGCCACGCACGCACGCACGCCACGCACGCACGCACGCACGCACGCACGCACGCACGCCACGCACGCACGCACGCACGCACGCACGCACGCACGCACGCCACGCACGCACGCACGCACGCACCGCACGCACGCACGCACGCACGCACGCACGCACGCACGCACGCACGCACGCACGCACCGCCCACGCACGCACGCACGCACGCACGCACGCACGCACGCCCACGCACGCCCACCGCACGCACGCACGCACGCACGCACGCACGCACGCACGCACGGCACGCACGCACGCACGCACGCACGCACCACGCACGCACGCACGCACGCACGCACCGCACGCACGCACGCACGCACGCACGCACGCACGCACGCACGCACGCACGCACGCACCACGCACGCCACGCACGCACGCACGCACGCACGCACGCACGCACGCACGCACGCACGCACGCACGCACGCACGCACGCACGCACCGCACGCACGCACGCACCGCACGCACGCACGCACGCACGCACGCACGCACCGCACGCACGCACGCGCACGCACGCACGCACGCACGCACGCCACGCCACGCACGCACGCACGCACGCACGCACGCACCGCACGCACGCACGGCACCGCACGCACGCACGCCACGCACGCACGCACGCACGCACGCACGCCACGCACGCACGCACGCACGCACGCACGCACCGCCACGCCCACCGCACGCACGCACGCACGCACGCACGCCACGCACGCACGCACGCACGCACGCACGCACGCACGCACGCACGCACGCACGCACGCACGCACGCACGCACGCACGCACGCACGCACGCACGCACGCACGCACGCACGCACGCACCGCACGCACGCCACGCACGCACGCACGCACGCACGCCACGCCACGCACGCACGCACGCACGCACGCACGCACGCACGCACGCACGCACGCCACGCACGCACGCACGCACGCACGCACGCACGCACGCACGCACGCACGCACGCCACGCACGCACGCCACGCACGCACGCACGCACGCACGCACGCACGCACGCACGCACGCACGCACGCACGCACGCACGCACGCACGCACGCACGCACGCACGCACGCACGCACGCACGCACGCACGCACGCACGCACGCCACGCACGCACGCACGCACGCACGCACGCACGCACGCACGCACGCACGCACGCACGCACGCACGCACGCACGCACGCACGCACGCACGCACGCACGCACGCACGCACGCACGCACGCACGCACGCACGCACGCACGCACGCACGGCACGCACGCACGCACGCACGCACGCACGCACGCACGCACGCACGCACGCACGCACGCACGCACGCACGCACGCACGCACGCACGCACGCACGCACGCACGCACGCACGCACGCACGCACGCACCACGCACGCACCGCACGCACGCACGGCACGCGCACGCAACGCCACGCACGCACGCACGCCCACGCACGCACGCACCGCACGCACGCACGCACGCACGCACGCACGCACGCACGCACGCACGCACGCACGCACGCACGCACGCACGCACGCACGCCGCACGCACGCACGCACGCACGCACGCACGCACGCACGCCACGCACGCACGCACGCACGCACGCACGCACGCACGCACGCACGCACGCACGCACGCACGCACGCACGCACGCACGCACGCACGCACGCACGCCACGCACGCACGCACGCACGCCACGCACGCACGCACGCACGCACGCACGCACGCCACGCACGCACGCACGCACGCACGCACGCACGCACGCACGCACCGCACGCACGCACGCACGCACGCACGCACGCACGCACGCACGCACGCCACGCACGCACGCACGCACGCACGCACCGCACGCACGCACGCACGCACGCACGCACGCACGCACGCACGCACGCACCGCACGCACGCACGCACGCACGCACGCACGCCACGCACGCACGCACGCACGCCACGCACGCACGCACGCACGCACGCACGCACGCACGCACGCCACGCACGCACGCACGGCACGCACGCACGCACGCACGCACGCCACGCACGCACGCACGCACGCACGCACGCACGCACGCACCGCACGCACGCACGCACGCACGCCACGCACGCACGCACGCACGCACGCACGCACGCACGCACGCACGCACGCACGCACGCACGCACGCACGCACGCCACGCACGCCACGCACGCACGCACGCACGCACGCACGCACGCACGCACGCACGCACGCACGCACGCACGCACGCACGCACGCACGCACGCACCGCACGCACGCACGCACGCCACGCACGCACGCACGCACGCACGCACGCACGCACGCACGCACGGCACGCACGCCACGCACGCACGCACGCACGCACGCACGCACGCACGCACCACGCACGCACGCACGCAGCACGCACGCACGCGCACGCACGCACGCACGCCACGCACGACAGCACGCACGCACGCACGCACGCACGCACGCACGCACGCACGCACGCACGCACGCACCCGCACGCACGCACGCACCGCACGCACGCACGCCCACGCACGCACCCGCACCCGCCCCCCCCCCCCCCCCCCACGCCCACGCCGCACGCACGCACGCACGCACGCACCCCACGCACGCCACGCACGCACGCACGCACGCACGCACCCCCCCCCGCACGCACGCACGCACGCACGCCCACGCCGCACCCCCCCCCCCCCCCCCCCGCACGCCCACGCACCACGCACGCACGCACGCACGCCCCCCCCCCCCCCCCACGCACGCACGCACGCACGCACGCACGCACGCACGCACGCCACGCACGCACGCACGCCCACGCACGCACGCCACGCCCCCACGCACGCACCACGCACGCACCGCACGCACGCACGCACGCACGCACGCCCCCCCCCCCCACGCACGCACGCACCCGCACGCCCACGCACGCACGCACGCACGCACGCACGCACGCACGCCCCCCCCCACGCACGCCCACGCCCCGCACGCACGCACGCACGCCCCCCCCCCCCCCGCACGCACCGCACGCACGCACGCACGCACGCACGCACGCACGCACGCACGCACGCCCCGCACGCCCACGCACGCCCACGCCCGCACGCCCACGCACGCCCCACCCGCACGCACGGCACGCCACGCACGCACGCACGCACGCACGCACGCACGCACGCACGCACGCCCACGCACGCACGCACGCACGCACGCACGCACGCACGCACGCACGCACGCACGCACGCACGCACGCACGCACGCACGCACGCACGCACGCACGCACGCACGCACGCACGCACGCACGCACGCACGCACGCACGCACGCACGCACGCACGCACGCACGCACGCACGCACGCACGCACGCACGCACGCACGCACGCACGCACGCACGCACGCACGCACGCACGCACGCACGCACGCACGCACGCACGCACGCACGCACGCACGCACGCACGCACGCACGCACGCACGCACGCACGCACGCACGCACGCACGCACGCACGCACGCACGCACGCACGCACGCACGCACGCACGCACGCACGCACGCACGCACGCACGCACGCACGCACGCACGCACGCACGCACGCACGCACGCACGCACGCACGCACGCACGCACGCACGCACGCACGCACGCACGCACGCACGCACATACATACATACAGACATTTTTTAGGAATATGATTTTTCGACGTTTTGGAACATTCTAAACACATTGGCATAGAAAACTCGAAAAAAAATTTTGTCACGAAAACAAAGCTTCCTCTATGAGGAAGCAAAACCTTCCAAATATTGACAGAAATCCTAAATTCCAAGAGTGTTAAACTCTGAATCAAGACCAATTATAATACAACATTTCCAGTATGGAAAAAATATTAATTGAAAAATCGGGTACCACAAAAGATAAATAAACACAAATTTAAAAAAATGGAGATCACTAAAAACAGGTCAAAACAGGAAAATTTAAAATCGGCTAATACAACTTTTGTTTTCCCCACAAATTTTAGATTTATTAATGAAATGAACGATTAGCGTCCTTCGGACTTAGCGTCCTACGGACTAAGCGCCCTATGGACTAAGCCTTTTAGGTGCCTTTCTGGCGTGTCTGAAAGACTAAGCGTCGAAGCGCTCGGATCATATGTCACTCAGTAATTAGTCATGTTTAACTGTTATCTTCGTATGGCTCAGGGAGATAACACATGCCTAATAATCTTGAGATTGCCAGTTCGAATCCAAGCAATCCAAGATTTTATTTGCCAAGAGCGGCCGGCTTGGTAAATAATATGGCATGTAAAAAAAACTGAGCAGCGTTGTGTGTGTGTCCTGGCGCCAGGAATAGGAATAGGAATAGGAGCTATGTAGTTTATATTCTCTATGCAGAAATGGGTTAGAGAAACAAGATTACATATCTCAGAGGCCTCCTTCCTAAAAAGAAAGGACTTGACCTGAATTAAGAAATTTACCAAGATTACCAAAACCTCTGTGAGGAAAATCACCTGACGGTATGTACTCAAAATAAAAAAAAACAGCGCTGGCGAGCACATACGGTCAGGTGATTTTCCTCTCAGAGGTTTTTGCTCCTTTCGGCAATGTCCTAGCAGGTCACTGGCACAGTGTTAATTCACTTGTTAACCTGCTTAAAATGTTCTTTTTTTCTTTCAATTAATATTTTTTTCCATACTGGAAACATTCTTTTTCATGTAAGTCAATCATTACGCTCACATTTTTTAAGATCAGGTCCTCTCCTTCGAAAGTAAGTTTGATATAAGCAAGTAATTTATTTGCAATAAATCCAAATATCGATCCCCCCACATGAAGTATTTATAACCAAAAGGAGATGTTTCTATATTATTATTTAAATATACTTTATTATCGTATGGTGAAAATGCTATTTTATTTGTTTTAACGGTGTAAAGTTTCAACTCTTTTGATGTAATATTGTATACAGTTTCAGTTGTGTTTTTACCTTCAAACAAACAGTTTTTGTACATATCAAATTTCATTTTTTTTATATTTGATCTTTTTATTCTTTTACATACCTTTTTCTCTTTTATTTTTGTTATAAACTTGTTGGTATTTTTACAAAACTTTGTTTCAGTTTCATCGTATCTAAAAGCATACATTTTAGACCTTAATCCAACCCATTCTCTTAGGGGTATCCCAAGATATTCATCTTTGAATAAACCGATTACTTTTTTATTTACTTGTGGCATCCAAACGATTTTATGATCACTCGTATCAAAATAATGTATATTGTTTTTTACATCCATGTAAAGATCATCTGTTTCCACATAAATAATAAATGGATCAGTATCAGTTCCTAACAATTTAGTTTTTTCACCATATTTTTTCTTCAAAAAATTATAATAAAACTTATACATTGTGACGTTGCCGTCTCGCGCGCGTCCGCCGAGTCCCTCTCCGATCGAAAAGCGCGGGCTAAAGGGCCGCGCCAGTCGAATAATTGCGAGAACCGTACCGTTACCTCCAGAGAGGCGTCATTAATCGAGATTTCGTGTTTAATAAAATTCCGTTTGTTGTTTCTTTTCGTATGATGATTTGAGTTGGAAGCCTCACCGGAAGAAAGAACGGGAAGCCAGTAAAGCATCACGGAAAATATCATCGTCAATCAAGGATGACTGCCGAGGGGCAAGGAGCCAGCAATCCGAGAATTCAAAGCATCTAACGTCTAGCTACGTCACGGCGGGATCAGGATCCGCACACGTGATGCGCAACGCACGGGACAGAGAGAGGGTCCTCGCGCAAGGACACAGGCCCGTGCGGATCCGGTCCCTGCAGAGGGGCTGCAATCCTGCACCCGATAGCGTGACACGGCCCCGGAAAAGACGAAAAGAAGGGTGGCAGCGATACTTCCGGCCAAGCCGTTCGCCCTAGACCTCGCGACGGCCCCGCGGAAAGGGCCCCAGCGAATTAGTGTTTGTAATACCGGGGGCGCGCGCACCCCCGATACGACCGTGAGCGCGCCGCTCGCCGGCCACAGCGCGTGATAACGCGTGATTGGTCGCGATAATACGCACCCCGTGTGCGCAGCCCCGGCTGGCCCACAGGTACCGATTCTGGATCGCGACGACCCTGGATCAGACTGGCGTGAGCTTGCGTGCGAATCGAAGCGTGAGCGATAGGACCGTTTTGAGAGAGCCATTTTGCGAGAGCGTTGCGGCGGAAGCGAGCGGAAGGGATCCCGGCGATCGGAGTCAGAGAGGATCGAGCCCAAGAGGACGACGTCTACCTAGGGACCGTCCCAGGAAAGAGTATCGAGCCGGTGAGGTTGTCCTCCGCCATATTCGCCACTCGCGATCGCGCCCGGAATCGTTTCGTTCTGTCGTCGTCGCCGTGAATTCGTACTTTGGTGTACGGGCTAAGCCCGATTCTTTAGTGTAGATTTTCGCGTCACGGCCACGTCGTCAAGCGATTCGAGCCCCGGAGCTTCGAAAGTATCGGTTTCCGATCGAGACATTACCTCGCGTTTTTAATAAACCGTGTGTCGTCTCTTTGGAGATTCGGATTCCGTATATTATATTTGCGTTAGTTCTCGCACGTTTAGCGCTTAAGTCTCGTTCGTGTTGTATGTCGGTCGTTTGAGTGTGAGTGTGATTCGCGTCAATTCGTTATATTACCTTTGTCTTTCGTTTGTGAATCTTCGCGTCTAAACTTTGCGTGCACGTCCGGTGCAACTTTCCCGCACGATTATTGTACGGGTTACGTGAGAGTGTGAATCGCGTAAATTCGACGTATTATGTCGGTTGTAAAGCACCGCGTCTTGAAATTGTGAGCGCGTTTTGTGAGAGTTTCCTCGCGATTCTTGCATGAATTGCGTGCGTGTGTGCCGAGTATTCGATTCTGCGTAACAGGTCTGTCCGAAATCGAAGCATGTCAGCGTTGTATTAATTGCCTGTTAATCTTAAGTTGTGTATTAATAATTAGCTTATAGGCCCGCGCTTTGCGCGGGCTTCTAAGTCTATCCGTCTTTAATATTTTACCTGGCATATAATAGATGTTATATTTTTTATTATTTATTCACATATTTTTTTTTACGATTGACGTACTCACCGTTAATCCACTATTATTATGTATTCACCATTAATCCACTATTTATGCTATAATTTATTTTTATAATTTTTCAATTTATAAAACTTCTCTTTATATACTATATTTGTCCAAAAAAATTTGTGATTTTCTGAAATAAGCTTTTCTTAATTGCTGAATTTATCAATATTAACTTTAACAATTTCCCTTTCAGTTCCTTTAATTATTGATTTAAATTTCGCAAATATTATAAATATTTTACTTGACATATATATATATATATATATATATATATATATATATATATATATTTTTATTATTTACTCACCGTAATTTTTTTTTACAGCTGAAACTCTCATCACTTACCCTTTTTTTTTTGTTTAGGGGGAGAAAATGCATGATGCACACCTCACCACCCGATGTGATGAGGTAGTGTGGGACTCTCACCCACTAAAAACTCGCAAATGTTATAAATATTTTACTTAACTTTTTTTTTTTTTATTATACCCTTTTTGAATAAAAGATGTAAAACTAAAAAAAAACCACATAGTAGCCATCCCCGAAAAATTAGCAAAATTTTGGTACCAATTTCGAGAAAATCGGTCCATAAATGTAAAAGTAGTTCGCGGTTCGACAGACAGACAGACATGTCAATATCTTCTTTTGTCATTGCTATTGGTTTTTTTACTTTTCTAAGTTCGTAATATCTTCGTGCATATTTAACGATAAGGTTGTTAAATTCATTCATTAACTGTTCAACACTCCCATTATTTATTTATTGTGTTTCGTATATTGTATCAAAGCAGAAACTATTCGGCTTATGTTCATGAATGACATTTTTCATAATTGATTTTTGTAATGTTGCTTCAAAATCGGAACTAATTGTATATGGATGATATTGCTCTACCTATGGAAATTATACCTATGCGATACCTATGGAAAAATATTGTCTATTTAATTTAGTGGGCATTGTTATTTTTTGTTTTTCATATATACATAGAGCAACATGATCATTATACTTTTCTTCTTTCTCAAACGAATCATTGCATTTTTCACATATGTATCGCTTTCTGTGTTGTTTTGTTGTTTGTCCTCTTAATAATGCACTCATATTTTTAATTCCAACTACATACTCTTTGTATATTAAAAGATTTATACATTTTCTATCTTTATAATTATCACTTACAATAGCTTGACCAATAGTAAACTTATCATTATTCTCATCCACTCGATAAACATTTATAGCTATATTTAAAAAATCTTCATATTTTTTTGTATTTTCTTTTGTAATTTGTACAGGATAATTCATATTTAAAATTTCATACTTTGATATATCATATTCGTAAGGTCTGTATACATGATCATCAGCAGGATTAAGTATACTTTCTATTGCATACTCAAAGCATCTAAGATTTTCTTGCTTCTCGCATTTAAATTTATTAGTTTTTCTATTGTTAACATTAACGCAGCATTTTTTTGCTATAATATAATTAGGTAATTTAACATAAGTTCCACCTCGAAGAGGGGTATATTTATCGGACTGTAAATCAAGTTGAATAACTCTATCAAACACAGACTTGGTGTTTTCTGCATTAAAGCTAGCAAATTTATTTAAAATGTTATTATGTATAATTTCTATTATATCAGATATTATATCCTCAGATAAAATATGCTCAACATTACTATGAAAATAATGTGTATGTAAGTCAATTACATTACCACATAAATCCAATACATGATATTGCACCATTGCAACTAATTTTACTGTTACAGCTGTATGTTTTCTAAATCCAGTTCGTATTTTATCTTCTACGTATGATTTAGTTCTTTCAAGAAATATACTTAAATCATAACTATTTATATCTGAGTAGAATGTATAATCAACATGTTATTCCACACACCTTTAGCTCTAACAACTTTTACTTCTTCTTTTTCTTCATCGCAATAATTGTTTGGTAATTCTTTGAAGTCTTTTGATTTATTTATAATTCCATCTTTCCTTTTTCTTGGTTGAGAAAAAATATTTTCATGAAAAGGAAACTGTTCGAATAATGAGCCCATTTATTATGGGAAAAATTTTTATCAATATATTTTTTTTTTCAGAATTTTAAATTTGTGAAAGTTGCGAATGTAATTCATCATTTTCTCGTAATATTTTATTAATAAATTTTTCTAATTTTATATGCCATTCTAGTTTAAAATGTCTAGTCATGCATCGTTTTGGAACTTCTTTTAAACATACATCACAAGTAATTTTTTCATTTCGGAGTTTCTTACATTCATAGCATGTGTAACTGATTCCATATTTTAATTTTTTTGCTTTAACAAAATCAGAATGTGGTTTATTGATTTGACACGTGGAACATTTTCTTTCCATTTATTATAGGAAATTTTTTATTAAGTCTGTTTAAGAAGTGATTAGATCCTTCTTATTTATCCATTGGTTATGTGTATTATCAAAGCCTAGCCATTTAATATAAACTTTATTTCCTTTTCTTTTTAATATTTTTTCAACTAAATAGATGTTAGATGGAATTTTAGTTTTTTGTAGTTCTTGTTCATAAAAAGTTCCTTTAATCTCTTCACCTTTCATATCTTTAATATGATAATATGGTATGTTTTTAAAAACTTTATCTATTACAAATATTTCAATTAGGCGTATACCCTTTTTCAAACATATGCTTTAATTTATTAATCCTTACATAATCACTAACTTTGAATCGCATCTTCAGGTGTCTTTCAGTCGCATCCTTCGAACTTAGTCTTTCAGACGCTTCACACGGTGTCATTCCTATAGTTCTATGCTTTCTATTATTGTAAAAATTCAGCAAATTTGGTAATATATCAACCCATTTGTAATTATCTTGTATACTGAATTGTTTCCACATTAATTCTTTGAGTGATCTATTAAATCTTTCAACAATTGCAGCTTTTTTATCACTATATGTTGAATAATGATTAATTTCATTTTGTTTCATGAGTTTTTGAAAATCTTTATTATAAAATTCTTTCCCATTATCAGTTTGTAGATTTTTTGGTGGTTTATGCTGTGAAGATAGGTTTTTAAAACAAATACTCATTGCCTTGGATACGCTTTCTCCAGTTTTATTTTTAACAGGAATTGCCCAAGCAAATTTGGAAAAAGTATCAATAATTGTTAATAAATATTTATTAATTTTAGATATTCCCTTTAAGTTACCCGAATCCATTTCAACAAGATCAGCCTGCCAAAGATCATCGACTCCTAATGTAATAAGAAGATCTTCTTGGATAATTTCTTCTTGCTGGTTTGTGTAATTCATCAATAATATCGTTTTTACTAACGGTCATTTATTTCATTGAAGAATAACCATTTATCTTCATTTGTTTTAAGTACTTTTCACGTGGAAAGTATTTCAAATTTTTAATAAAATCTTTTTCACGTAAATGAATTTCTTCTTCAGGTATTCGTTGAGCCTCAAATAAATGTAATAACTCACAATAAAAATTAAATAATAATTTATATTCTTCAAGCCTATCCATTAATTTTAATGATGTTTTGAATTCATTATCTAATATTTCAATTATAACAGATATGGCACTTATTGCAAATAACGGTGTAACAGCAATACCTGATAAACTTGATGCCGCAAATATTGCTTTACTAAGTGATATACGGATTTTGCACTTTAAAAAATACTTATAACTTTTTCGATAAACATACATTCGTTTTTTAAAATACTCTTCCATTTATTATTAATAAATGTCCAACCATCGTCTAAAAATGAAACATTTTAATTTTATAATAAATGTAAGCAAATAAAAAGGCAATATGAGCCACACGTATCACGTTGAGAGATTTATTAATTGTATGAAGGCAATTGACAAATTTCATATCAAAACGGTTAAAAAGTGATACTAAATAACATATGATAATAAAGCGAACGTTTCGGCCCTTTTTTTGTGGCCATCTTCAGCGCAATTAACATAATATATACAAGAATAAATAAATACATTAAAAAAATAAATAAATAAATAAATATATATGTATAAAAAATATCGCAGTCAGTGATTAAAAATTAAATTGTAAACGCACGGAATCGATCGAACAGGCATCCCGGGATGACGAACTCCCCGGGTGATAGGCCAGGAAGTTCACATCGTAAGATGTTGTGAAGGCTTGCCTGCATGTTAGTATGCGAAACCAGAAAAGTCGAGACTCCTGTAGGAGCGTGCAATAAGATGTTAAGAGTGCTCAAGGGTAAACAGAGATAGTGCAGAACTTACATGCAAATGCAACAGATGTATCCCAATAGAGAGTATGACGCGAAACAATTATTAATTCGTAAAGATTTAAAGACCATGTTATCTCTAAGATGTTTCACGAGACTTTAAACTTGTGTGTATACAATGCTAGGTCATTGGCCCTCGATGACATAAGAGTAAACACAACAACTCACTACCCGAATATGTGTTTATATCGGGAATGAAGAAATCAAAATATAAGCGCCTTGAAAATAATCAAATATCATCTATGCATTAAATGTTGGGGAGTTTATCCAACGCAGTAATATATGTCTGGTGCAAGCCCTCGGTATCCGTTTGCAGATTCAGACCATTAATTTGTCTCCTTATGAACAACATTTCAGATATCAGTCGTTTGTTTAGATATTTTTCGCTGTCTAAAATCCGGACATGGTCCCAGTCAAAATCATGGTCAAACTCTAATCTATGATCGGTAATCACCGAACCAACCGTTGAATTTCTACGTGGTTGCGGTGTTCCCCGATTCTCGTCTGTAGTCTCCTGCCTGTCTGACCTACATAAGATGCATCACAATCCGCACAATTGATCATATAGATGACATTCATGCAAGATGCACTGGGAAGAACGTCCTTATGTACCTTAATAAAGCATGATAATTTATTAAGACTACAATAAGAAAGCCTGACATCAAGATCTTTTATGATGTTTTTAAATTTGTGCGAGATGGTATGGACAAAAAGGATTGTAAAATAAGAGACACTCTTATTATTGACATCCACATCGTAAGTTGGAAGACCCCCACTAGTGATCAGAAATTTGAGACGGTTAGAAATTGTTTGAAAAATGAAATCTAATGGGTAGTTATTGTCCAGGAGAATTTTTATGATAAAGTCCAAATTTTTTTGGTGAAATTGTGGATGTGAAAGTAAGAAAGCTCTATCAACAAGGCCAATAATGGTACCTCTCTTTTGGCATGTCAGATGTTGAGAAAGAAAATTAAGATACCGACCCGAAAAAGTAGGTTTATGGAACTAATCAGTTAATAAGCGGTCGTTAATTAGAAGTATTGAGATATCTAAAAAGTTCAATCTATCATTGTCAGCAATTTCTAAGGTGAATTGAATTTTTGGATGTAAGGAATTAAAAACATTAACTGTGTAATCCATAAGATAAAATGGTGCAGTCATTGCGATATCATCAACGTATCTGAAGTAAAAGGATGGAATGAAAGTCAATGTTGAAAGAGCTTTCTCTTCCAAATCTTGGAGGACTATGTCAGCTATAATGGGAGACAATGGGGAGCCCATAGGAGTGCCATAAGTTTGTTTATAAATTGTTCCATTAAATGAAAAGAATGTAGAGTTTAAAACAAATTTTATCGCTAAAATAAACTCCGTTGGAGGAATGGAACAATTGTTGGAAATGAGATCTATTCTTTTCTCGACACTCTCAATGGCAAGGTCAATAGGGATGTTGGTGAATAACGAGATCACATCCAAGGATAGCAATTTGAAATCATCAGCTACTGTAACATTAGACAGATTTTTAGTTAATTGAAAGCTATTGACAATGTTGCTATGTGCTTTAGGAAAACTTTTCAACATGATTTTATGAAGGAAGAAGGCAAGATGGTATAAAGGGCTATTCAATGAAGAAACTATGATTCGATACGGGCAGTCCCGTTTATGTAATTTTGGCAGTCCGTATGCTCTAGGGAGATTGCCGTCACTACAATAAAGAGTTTTGTATGTTGCGGATGAAATATGATCGGAATTCTTCCATCTAGTTAATATTTCGCGTAAAGATGTTATCAGTTTCTTAATAGGATCTTTAGAAAGAACGACGTAAGTCTCAGAATCACTCAATGTCTTGTTCATATTAACAAGATAGGCATTTTTATCTAGAGCCACAGTCACATTTCCCTTATCAGCCCTGGTAAGAATGAGGTTGGAATTGAGGTTGGATAATTCCAACCTCATTCTTACCAGGGCTGATAAGGGAAATGTGACTGTGGCTCTACATAAAAATGCCTATCTTGTTAATATGAACAAGACATTGAGTGATTCTGAGACTTACGTCGTTCTTTCTAAAGATCCTACTAAGAAACTGATAACATCTTTACGCGAAATATTAACTAGATGGAAGAATTCCAATCATATTTCATCCGCAACATACAAAACTCTTTATTGTAGTGACGGCAATCTCCCTAGAGCATACGGACTGCCAAAAATACATAAACGGGACTGCCCGTACCGAATCATAGTTTCTTCATTGAATAGCCCTTTATACCATCTTGCCTTCTTCCTTCATAAAATCATGTTGAAAAGTTTTCCTAAAGCACATAGCAACATTGTCAATAGCTTTCAATTAACTAAAAATCTGTCTAATGTTACAGTAGCTGATGATTTCAAATTGCTATCCTTGGATGTGATCTCGTTATTCACCAACATCCCTATTGACCTTGCCATTGAGAGTGTCGAGAAAAGAATAGATCTCATTTCCAACAATTGTTCCATTCCTCCAACGGAGTTTATTTTAGCGATAAAATTTGTTTTAAACTCTACATTCTTTTCATTTAATGGAACAATTTATAAACAAACTTATGGCACTCCTATGGGCTCCCCATTGTCTCCCATTATAGCTGACATAGTCCTCCAAGATTTGGAAGAGAAAGCTCTTTCAACATTGACTTTCATTCCATCCTTTTACTTCAGATACGTTGATGATATCGCAATGACTGCACCATTTTATCTTATGGATTACACAGTTAATGTTTTTAATTCCTTACATCCAAAAATTCAATTCACCTTAGAAATTGCTGACAATGATAGATTGAACTTTTTAGATATCTCAATACTTCTAATTAACAACCGCTTATTAACTGATTAGTTCCATAAACCTACTTTTTCGGGTCGGTATCTTAATTTTCTTTCTCAACATCTGACATGCCAAAAGAGAGGTACCATTATTGGCCTTGTTGATAGAGCTTTCTTACTTTCACATCCACAATTTCACCAAAAAAATTTGGACTTTATCATAAAAATTCTCCTGGACAATAACTACCCATTAGATTTCATTTTTCAAACAATTTCTAACCGTCTCAAATTTCTGATCACTAGTGGGGGTCTTCCAACTTACGATGTGGATGTCAATAATAAGAGTGTCTCTTATTTTACAATCCCTTTTGTCCATACCATCTCGCACAAATTTAAAAACATCATAAAAGATCTTGATGTCAGGCTTTCTTATTGTAGTCTTAATAAATTATCATGCTTTATTAAGGTACATAAGGACGTTCTTCCCAGTGCATCTTGCATGAATGTCATCTATATGATCAATTGTGCGGATTGTGATGCATCTTATGTAGGTCAGACAGGCAGGAGACTACAGACGAGAATCGGGGAACACCGCAAACACATACGTAGAAATTCAACGGTTGGTTCGGTGATTACCGATCATAGATTAGAGTTTGACCATGATTTTGACTGGGACCATGTCCGGATTTTAGACAGCGAAAAATATCTAAACAAACGACTGATATCTGAAATGTTGTTCATAAGGAGACAAATTAATGGTCTGAATCTGCAAACGGATACCGAGGGCTTGCACCAGACATATATTACTGCGTTGGATAAACTCCCCAACATTTAATGCATAGATGATATTTGATTATTTTCAAGACGCTTATATTTTGATTTCTTCATTCCCGATATAAACACATATTCGGGTAGTGAGTTGTTGTGTTTACTCTTATGTCATCGAGGGCCAATGACCTAGCATTGTATACACACAAGTTTAAAGTCTCGTGAAACATCTTAGAGATAACGTGGTCTTCAAACTTTACGAATTAATAATTGTATCGCGTCATATTCTTTATTGGGATACATCTGTTGCATTTGTATGTAAGTTCTGCACTATCTCTGTTTACCCTTGAGCACTCTTAACATCTTATTGCACGCTCCTACAGGAGTCTCGACTTTTCTGGTTTCGCATACTAACATGCAGGCAAGCCTTCACAACATCTTACGATGTGAACTTCCTGGCCTATCACCCGGGGAGTTCGTCATCCCGGGATGCCTGTTCGATCGATTCCGTGCGTTTACAATTTAATTTTTAATCACTGACTGCGATATTTTTTATACATATATATTTATTTATTTATTTATTTTTTTAATGTATTTATTTATTCTTGTATATATTATGTTAATTGCGCTGAAGATGGCCACAAAAAAAGGGCCGAAACGTTCGCTTTATTATCATATGTTATTTAGTATCACTTTTTAACCGTTTTGATATGAAATTTGTCAATTGCCTTCATACAATTAATAAATCTCTCAACGTGATACGTGTGGCTCATATTGCCTTTTTATTTGCTTACATTTATTATTATTATTTGAGCCTTTGTCTTATTATTATTTAATTTTATAGGTAAATATAAAAGAGATGGTGGATTCTTTCCAAATGTAGTACGTGGTATAATTTTAGGAGAATCGGGTAGTGGAAAAACATTTTTATCTACTAACTTGGTCGCAAACAAATGGTTACCATATAGACAATTATATGTTTATAGTCCATCTATAGACCAACCTACTTATGTAGGATTAGAGAACGAGTTGGAAAAAGATAAATATGATATTGATTATTTATTTGAGGGTAATTGGGAAATATTTTACCGGTAGAAGAATGTGCATCGAATAGTTTAGTAATTTTTGATGATGGAATGTTGAAAGATCAAAGTAAAATAATAAGATATTATTGTGAAGGAAGGCATGAAAATATTAGTATTCTCGGATTATATCATAAATACACTAAAATAAACCCTATAATTAGAAAAAATTCAAATGTATGGTTTATTTTTAATGAGTTTGGAGATAATTTCAGAAAACTACATGAAGAATTGACTTCTGAATTAACTTATGAAGAGTTTTGTAAGTTCTGTAAAAAAGCTTGGTCAGAACCACATGGATCTTTGGGAATTGATAAAACAAAAAATGATAAATATTTCTTTCAAAAAAAATAATGAATAAATATTATTATTATAAATGAGAAGAAATTTACGTAATGTATCAGACAAACCTTCGGTTCTTAATTCAGGTAAAGCCCTTGAGACAAACCTCCGGTTCTTCGACAAACCTTCGGTTCTTGAGACAAACCTTCAGTTCTTCGACAAACCTTCGATTCTTGAATGCGAAGCATTCGACAAAGGACGACCTGAATTCAAGAAATAAAGTTTTAATTAAAACTTCAGATCCAAAACTGTTAAATTCAGATTCAGAAAGAAGTCAAATACAGATTGTACCCATAAGATGTTAAAACCACTTAACATGAAAACGGGTTTTAATTTTGGAAATAGATCATTTAAAAACACATATGAAATAATGAGTACAACTCCACAAGAACTGGCTGAAATAGAAAAGATGCAAAATGAATTAAGAAAAACATTTCAAAATGCAAGAAATTGAAATATTAAACAAAGGAGTGGTACCCGTTTGACCACGTTAATATTGACCACGGTCCCAATTGACCACGTTGAGATTGACCACGTTGCGATTGACCACGTTGATATTGACCACGTTGATATTGACCACGGTCCCGATTGACCACGGTCCCGATTGACCACATCCCGATTGACCACATTGATATTTACCACGGTTCCGATTGACCACGGTCCCGATTGACCACCGTTCAAATTGACCACGGACCCGATTGACCACGTTGATATTGACCACGGTCCCGATTGACCACGTTGATATTTACCACGGTCCCGATTGACCACGTTGAGATTGACCACGGTCCCGATTGACCACGTTGATATTGACCACGGTCCCGATTGACCACGTTGATATTGACCACGGTCCCAATTGACCACGGTCCCGATTGAGCACATCCCGATTGACCACATTGATATTTACCACGGTTCCGATTGACCACGGTCCCGATTGACCACCGTTCAAATTGACCACGGCCCGATTGACCACGTTGATATTGACCACGGTCCCGATTGACCACGGTCCCGATTGACCACGTTGAGATTGACCACGGTCCCGATTGACCACGTTGATATTGACCACGGTCCCGATTGACCACGTTGATATTGACCACGGTCCCAATTGACCACGGTCCCGATTGACCACGATTCCGATTGACCACGTTGATATTGACCACGGTCCCGATTGACCACGTTGATATTGACCACGTTAATATTGACCACGGTCCCGATTAATCACGTTTATATTGACAACGGTCCCGATTGAAAAACCATATAACACACACACACACACGCGCGCGCGCGTGGAGTGCAGGGGGGCCTTTGCCCCCCCCCCTCCCGCACCCCCTCCGCCAGTCAGGCACAATGGACCTCGCTTTACAACTTGCAAAGTACATGCCCTAGTAACGACATGTATTGATCCGTGGTCAATCGGGACCGTGGTCAATATTAACGTGGTCAATATTAACGTGGTCAATATCAACGTGGTCAATCGGGTCCGCTGTCAATTTGAACCGTGGTCAATCGGGACCATGGTCATTATCAACGTGGTCAATCGGGTCCGTGGTCAATTTGAATCGTGGTCAATCGGGACCGTGGTCAGTCGGAACCGTGGTAAATAACAACGTGGTCAATCGGGACCGTGGTCAATATCAACGTGGTCAATCGCAACGTGGTCAATCGCAACGTGGTCAATCTCAACGTGGTCAATCGGGACCGTGGTCAATATCAACGTGGTCAAACGGGACGCTCCCTAAAAAAAGTATAGATTTAGAAGAAAAAAATAAACCAATAACTTTTAGACTGGATGAAACGAATAAAGAAATTAACATATTGATTAATAAACTGGAATCGAGTCTAAAATCAGCACCCCGAAGGGCACCTGAAAGGCTATGTCCAAGGGACGCTAAGTCCGAAGGACGCCACAGATGTACAACTTTATCAAGATACTAAACTTGAAGAAATATTAAAAATTCTTATAGGTTATACAGAGACTGATGATAGCGATGAAGTATTTGAAGAGACCTCGAGCACCCTTTGGACGCGGTACCATCTATTAGCTCGAGTCATTCACTTAAAAAATCACCTTTTCCAGTGTCACCAAGTATTAAAGAAGAAGGAGGTCCTTTATGGAATAAATATAATAACCATCTTTATGATGAAAAGTTTGGATTCTGGTGTGACAGAGACGATGGTGATAGATTAATGATAGGGAATAAAGCTGTAAGAGTAACACAAAATGATAATCTTGTTTTTTATGATGATAATCATATAAAAATAGTAACTCAACTTACTAATCCTTTAATAAAATTATTAACAGAAAAACAGTACCATATAATTTCAAAGATATTTATAGTGAAGATGTTATAAAAAAGTATAAGAATATAATTTATAAAACTAATGCAATTTATAAAGATAATGATTCTAGCAAAGGACCAGCTTCAAATAAATATACAAAATGGAAATATATTTTGAGATATTTATGGGAAGAAATGAGTGAGTAAAAAATTAGAAAAGGAAGTAAAAAAGGGGGCGGTTTTATTAATAAACTTTCAAATAAACTAACCGGAAAGGTTCCAGAAATGCATTTACTGGGATATAATGCTTGTGGACCTTTTACGAATGTTGAGGAGATATTAAAAAAGGGTGGAAAGGAATAAATCCTTTAGATGAACATTGCAAACAACACGATCTTTTTTATTACATAAACCCAAATGTAGATTATAGTGAAATAAAGAAAGCAGATAAAATTTTACAAGAAGCAGCGTGGATGAGAGTATTGTCACCAGATGCTAGTAAGTCGGAAAGATTTTGGGCGTGGGTTGTTACAAATGCCATGAAATTAAAAACAAAATTAGGAATGGGATACATAAGTGAAAAAGATTTGTTATCATTATTAAAAAGGGCATTGGAAATATATAAAAAGAATCCACAATTAGCTAAGAACATTTAAAAATATTATGAGGATCAAAATCATCCATATAAAACAGTTGGATTGATGTCAAGCGAGACTAAGTGTATTGAGAACTTAGGGGATTTTCCTTGGTTAGCAACTCTCCCAATGATTTTCGCTGGCTTATATTATTTTATGAGTTCGGGTATGGATATATATAGAACAGTTAAAGAGAACAAATTTCTGGATGAAACATTAAAAGAACAGATTAGACATAATAAAATATCCGAAGAACGCGACGAAAGACTAACCCATGTAGATAAAATTCAGGCAGATAAAATGATGCCATTTGTACATTATAATTTCGATGTCCCACGTGAAGAAACTTTCAAGACATCAAAATATCAGCCATCACTCTTTAAATATCGTTATTAAATGGAATTAATCGTCTATCGCCTTATCAAAAACAAAAATTGAAGAAAGCTTGGTTTTATGATACAGGTGAAAAAATTAAATTAAATTCAAAACATGTTAAAAAAATTAATGCTGATTATTATGGACTATTTCCAGCGTTATCTATAGAAATGCAAATCAAGTATTTAGATAAATGGAAAATAATAAAGGTGCAGAACTCAGACTATCTAAAAAAGAAGTTGAAAATTTAGTATTAAAAGCTTTATCAGACGATGATATAAAACAATATGTAAAAAAACTTAAAATACCTAATTTTAGAAATGTCTATTTAAATTTAAATGAATTACCTAAGAAAATTAGAAAAAATGAGTGTGGTATTGTTAATCTTTTTTTTCATTGGGTTTGCTATTTCAAAAATAAAAATCATATATATTATTTTGATTCTGTGGGAGGAGATGCACCTATAGAATTGAAAAATCATTTCAGGGGAAATAGACTCATTATGAATACAAAGAAAGTACAAAAGAAGAGTGATCCAGCTATTTGTGGTTACTTATGTATAATAGTTCTTCATTTGTTGGGAGTTAAAAAGATAAAATGGAACGATATAATAAAAACAATCGGAATAGGTGATATTAAGAATGTTTTATACTATATAAATGACATTGATGTATTGACTAAAGTGTAAGACAAAAACAAAATCAATGCGCGAGCATAAAGAAAATAAAAATGGTAAATGGAGATTGATAGCAAATTGTGACAAATATGATTCAAAGAAATCACAGTATATAAAAGCTCCAAAATGCAGAAAAAATAAATCTTATAAATGGCATCAAAACATAGTTCATATCAAGCCTTTTTGTTTGAAAAATATCAAGATAAAATTGTGAAATTACAATACAAGTATATTTATCCTGAAATTAAAAGACATGGCAAGGAATATGATTTTCATATAAAATTTAATGATACACATGGTTTTATGCCAAACAAAACAAGAAATTTACCAAAAATACGAGTTACAAAGGAAGATGGAAGTGCTTATCCTGAAGGTACAACTAGCTTTTTAGTTATCAATTATTTTGCGTACATGTGGAGTTTGATTAAAGTTTCAATGTTCAATACTGAGTTGGATAATAATTGTAATGTGGGTCATGTTAGTACATTAAAAAAGCTTGCTAATATTTCAAACGAAGGCGAAGGAAGTGGTCAAGCAAGTGGTTTTATCGCTGAGAAAAAATATGGTTTGATTAAGGATGATGGTTTGTTTTATCCTACAATTGATATGGGAGATTTAATTCCTGGTTTCTTTGATGATATGAGTGGACCTATATTTGGTGGGCCGTATCCCGTTTGGACACGGAACGATTGAACACCGCTCGATTGGACACGTAGTATTGGACACGGAACGATTGGACACTGCACGATTGGACACAGAATTATTGGACACCGCACGATTGGACACCGCACAATTGGACACCGCACAATTGGACACGCACACTGCACGATTGGACACCGCACGATTGGACACCGCACGTTTGGACACCGCACGATTGGACACCGCACGATTGGACACTGCACGATTGGACACCGCACGATTGGACACGCACACTGCACGATTGGACACTGCACGATTGGGCACCGTACGATTGGACACTGCACGATTGGACACCGCATTATTGGACACTGCACGATTGGACACCGCACGATTGGATACCGGTAATTATGCATAAAGAGGGCACAAGCAGAAGCATAAATTTTAGTTTTAAATCAGAAATAGGTATGGGTTAGGTTATATCTTCCGGAAGTGGAGCCCCCCCCGTAGGGGGGCGGAACATACAGCCTCCACGCATATACTTTTTAATGCGTAGTAAGGTTCTACATAGGTTTACAACTTTCCACGCGAAGCGAGGTTCAACGCAAACTTATGTCTAGTTTTTTGATAGTGAAGCCCCCCCGAAGGGGGGGCGGAACCCACTGTGTCCAATCGTGCAGTGTTCAATCGTGCGGTGTCCAATCGTGCAGTGTCCAATCGTACGGTGTCCAATCGTGCAGTGTCCAATCGTGCAGTGTGCATGTCCAATCGTGCGGTGTCCAATCGTGCGGTGTCCAATCGTGCAGTGTCAAATCGTGCAGTGTCCAATCGTACGGTGTCCAATCGTGCAGTGTCCAATCGTGCAGTGTGCGTGTCCAATCGTGCGGTGTCCAATCGTGCAGTGTCCAATTGTGCGGTGTCCAATCGTGCGGTGTCCAATAATTCTGTGTCCAATCGTGCAGTGTCCAATCGTTCCGTGTCCAATACTGCGTGTCCAATCGAGCGATGACCAATCGTTCCGTGTCCAAAAGAGTGTCACCCTATTTGGTGTAGACATACACATTGTAATGACTTTAAAAGATGATTTCAGTGACTCATTGTTTACGTTTAGTGACGCTGAAATAACCCCACCCCGCGGAAAAATTTATTTAGAAAGTTATCGTTTAAAAGTTTGGTATATTGAATATGATGAAATTACAACCACAAAATTGATAGACGAATTGAAACATTTTAGTTTAGATGGTAAATATGTGTTTACATATAAATGTTTTCAGTGTGTAGAATATAGAGGATTACCTGATTTAAATACTTTACGTATACCCTTAAATGATTTTGTTTTTACTCAGGAACCAAACTGGGCATTTGTTTTTTTTATAAAAGATAAATTTCTGTACGACCTAAACGAAAATCCAACAAATTGGGATCATGCTAATATTAAGAATATTCAAATATTATTTAGGGAAGAAAGACATCCTTCCGAACCTCAAAATTATGAAATTGAAAAAGGAGATTATTACGAGTTGTATCGTTCAAGTTCAGAATACGATAAAGCATTATATGGTCCTGATAGAATGATTTCTCAGTTTCACACGGTTGACAATTTTATAAAATATAATTGCTTTTTCAATATTGATTTGAGAAATAAATCAAAGAGTATTTCCACTGTGGAGAAATTACCAAAAATTTTAATTGCTGATTCTTCCAAATCTTTCAAGGGATTAAATTGTTACGTAGTATTTGTAAACAAAAAGACTATAGCTTATGATATAGTTATGAATAGAATGGTAGTTCAATATTTTTAATATACATAAATGCTGTACAAACTGAAAGGAAATTTAAAAGATGGGGTATCTTTTAGTTTCGATAAATTTAAACACATAAAGTATGGCGAAATAGGATTGGTAGATATATATATTCCTGGAAATGATAACGTGTTAGAAAGGCGCCCGAAAGGCTTAGTCCATAGGACGCTAAGCACCAAAAAGATGTCTGAAAGGCTTAGACCGAAGGACGCTTTATCATCTGAAATTACATTTCTATTTGTGCCAGAAGAACTAAATTCAGAGGATACACCTGAAAGGCGCCTGGAAGGCTATGTCCGAAGGATACTAACAAAGTATACAATAACTATTAATTTAGGTCAGAGTCTTAATTCAGCTGAAGATATTCAAAAGAATGTCATATATAAAGTGAAAAATATTCTAGAAACAGAAAAAAAGAACTGGGTACTAAAATATGAAATTGATTTAGAAGTGAGTTCTATTAGTGTTGAATTTGATAAAAACGATAAATTAATGAACAAAATATTTGACGCAATAGAATCAAGAGTGTTAAACTCTGAAAATGAAGGACTTTCTCTTATTAAAAAAGAACCAGATAAAATTAATCTAGGTTTACTAATTCGGGGTGTATTTGCTATTCAAAACTTAAAAAATCTCATAGAAGAAGAAAGAATAAATCTCATAGAAGAAGTACCGCTAGCTTTTGATATAAACAAATTTAAATTTGAGAAGAATAATAATGAAACAAGGGTGTATAGTCCTTCAAAATTAATAATAACCCATCCTGGTAAAATATTTGATATTCTACAATATGCTGTTATAGAGTCGGGTAAAGAAACTGTATTCAAAGGTGAAAACTTGAAGGGAGTCACTCTAGTTCAGGTCAAGCGCTAGAAAGGCAAAGTCCAAAGGACGCCCTTGATATGTGTGTATATTCAAATTTTGTGGAAGGACCGATATTTAGATTTGTTGCAAATAAATTACCTGCTTATATCAAACCTGTGAATGTAATGTATTTTTGTTTTAGAGATAACATAGATCTATTTGATAAATTAAAACTTACTTTCGAAGGAGAGGACCTGAACTTAAAAAATGTGAGCGTAATGATTGACTTACATGAAAAAGAATGTTTCCAGTATGGAAAAAATATTAATTGAAAGAAAAAAAGAACATTTTAAGCAGGTTAACAAGTGAATTAACACTGTGCCAGTGACCTGCTAGGACATTGCCGAAAGGAGCAAAAACCTCTGTGAAGAAAATCACCTGACGGTATGTGCTCGCCAGCGCTGGTTTTTTTTTATTTTGAGTACATACCGTCAGGTGATTTTTCTCACAGAGGTTTTGGTAATCTTGGTAAATTTCTTAATTCAGGTCAAGTCCTTTCTTTTTAGGAAGGAGGCCTCTGAGATATGTAATCTTGTTTCTCTAACCCATTTCTGCATAGAGAATATAAACTACATAGCTCCTATTCCTATTCCTATTCCTGGCGCCAGGACACACACACAACGCTGCTCAGTTTTTTTTACATGCCATATTATTTACCAAGCCGGCCGCTCTTGGCAAATAAAATCTTGGATTGCTTGGATTCGAACTGGCAATCTCAAGATTACTTGGCATGTGTTATCTCCCTGAGCCATACGAAGATAACAGTTAAACATGACTAATTACTGAGTGACATATGATCCGAGCGCTTCGACGCTTAGTCTTTCAGACACGCCAGAAAGGCACCTAAAAGACTTAGTCCATAGGGCGCTTAGTCCGTAGGACGCTAAGTCCGAAGGACGCTAATCGTTCATTTCATTAATAAATCTAAAATTTGTGGGGAAAACAAAAGTTGTATTAGTCGATTTTAAATTTTTGTGTTTTGACCTGTTTTTAGTGATTTCCATTTTTTTTAAATTTGTGTTTATTTATCTTTTGTAGTACCCGATTTTTCAATTAATATTTTTTCCATACTGGAAATGTTGTATTATAATTGGTCTTGATTCAGAGTTTAACACTCTTGGAATTTAGGACTTCTGTCAATATTTAGAAGGTTTTTTTCAATATTTTGTTAGTTTCTTTCAATATTTTGAAAGTTCTTTCTTTTAATTCAGGTCAAGCTCTTGGTTGTTTTTTGTAATTTTGTTGCTTTTATGAATGATTTTATAGGTGATTTTGATGATTTTGGTGGAGGAAAAAAATCTGGCCCAGAATGTATGCTTTTATATACTACTCGTATATTTAACTTAATATTTGTACATTTCAAATATACATTTTTTTTCTAAATACAATCGTTATCTAAAGCTGCAATTTTGCAATTAATACAAGACTTGATACCTTTTATGCCGATTACAAGAAAAATAACAGCAATTCCTCAACAATTAAAAGTAATTAGTTTTTTTTTAAATAAAATTTTTCTACTTTACTTACATGTTTTTAATTGTTATAATTTTAGATATTTACAACTGTTCGAGAGCGACTCGATTTCAAGCGCGACGAAACGCAAGGATTTGCGGAAGGACTTGACATCACAAAAAGGCACTCACGAATTTCTATTTTTGTGTCTTTAATAATTAAATAAACAATAATGTCAATTAACGTGAATAAAGCAACAGTTTTACACAGTAATAACCATACTGCACGACTAATTACAAAGGTATTCAAAAAGCCAAAAGGGAGATTGTCCAGAAACGAGCGGTTGTCTTAAATGCGGTATATCACGAGAAATAGCGGTTATCAAAAAGCGGTGAATCGTATGCGGTTACTCTGCGCGTTCTAAACGAGTGTATGTGCTCCTTGCGAGCGGGCTCTTTTATATTTTTCGAGCAACGATCCTTGTCGTTGCTCGCCGCCAATAGTTTTACTCCACTTTGCGATGTTCAAATTTCTAACGGGGCGCGAGTTTAATCGGCCGCCGCGTAAAAATTCGCGTGGATCTTGGCGCGAGATCGAAATTCCCGCAGGCGATAGGCAGGCAGCCTATATGTCACGGCCTACGTTACGGCCTCGCGCGTGTCGGTATCGCAAGTCGAGCGCTCAACCGTCGGAGTTGTTTTCGCACTTATTTTGACACTTGTTTGCGACATGGGCTCGGTTATTAAAACAAAAACTCTGAAAGACAATAACATTAATCGAGCTGTTGGTATTTTTCGACTTTGAAATGGAAGATGTTTTAACAATTTTGCTAAGCTTGTAACAAGCCGCTTTCGCGAGGCGGGTGACGGATAACTCGGTCGGGATCCTGGGTTCGTGAAAGTGGTATCGAGACACGAATGCGAATTGATGTTTGGTAGAAATGTACTTTATTACATGTAAATGTGTGTTGGTACAGCTGAGTGTATGTATAGGGGTGCGAGGTGTGTGTGTGTACGTGCGCGCGAGACGAGTGCTAGTGACGAGTGCGTATAATATAGATGTGCGAGTACGTATACTGTATGTGTGCGAGCACGTATGAATTATAGGTGCGAGTACGTATAATGTATGTGAGCGAGTGTACAATGTATGCGTGCGAGTATGTATACTGTCGGTGTGCGAGTATGCAATGCCGGAGGGTGCATGCAATGCACCGCGGTTGCACGCAGCGCGGGTCGTGCTTTCGGGTACTCGTTCGACTATCGATTATTAATCGCGCGGCGTAACTCCGGCAGGAGCCGTTAGCTGTCGGGTGGTCCTTTTCGGCCGCGTCGGTGGGCGGTGGGCGGTCCTTCGACGCGGGTATCGATTTCGGATGTCGATCGGTGTCGTGGTAGGGCGCAGGTCGGCCCTCGGCGCGGGACTTATCGTGCCCGTAATAATGGCGCGTGGGACGCGTTAATGGCGGTGGCTAACGGTCTGTCCGTACGTGTAATTGTCGACTTGTAATTCGCGTATCTGGATCGCGGGTGGCGGAATCAGGAATGTATCGGCCGACGAGGAATCCCGTCGGTGGCAGAGAACTCCCTGCCACTAGAATAATGCTGATACACACGGTGGACGGAAAGCTAGCGAGGGGCCGAGAACTCCCGGCGGGGTCGAGTACGTCCGATCCCGTGTACCTCTTAATTCGTTCGGAAAGGATCGCTCTCAGAGATGCCGTAAATTCCCGGCGGAGGCTGGGTACTCCCAACCCCGTGGTTCTTTCTCTGGTGAGCGGTTAAGGATCTCGGAATTAGCTCAGGCGTCTTACAGGCGCTGGCCGATCGGAGGATCTGGTCTCGATAATCAGAAACGCGCTCTATTTATGCTAATTCTCCGGCGCGCGCGTCTGCGTAATTCGCGTATTGTTCTAGCGGTAATTTCTCGAAGCGGCGTGCGCGACTAGAGTATTTTCGGTAACGGTCGGGTCGGTTACCGACGAGCGCGTCGTCGATTCGAGATGTTTACATTAGCTTAAAAAAAACGAATAATTGTTTAAAAAAATACATTATAAATAATTACATACTTTTTCTTAAAAACAATTATTTTTTTTTTACTAATTGATTTGTCTTATTATTCTGTACATAAAAGTATTACGGTAAGATTATCGAAAACTAAATATTTTACAAGATATTTTATTTTTTATATCAAAATATGTCAGAATAAAATATAAAATAACTTAAAAAGTACTTAATGAAAAAATACTTTATTATAGTGTTTTGAAAAGCTCTCGAGATAAGCTACAAGAATATGCAATAAAAAGTAGGCAGTTCCCTTTAAAAAATTGAAGGTGACCTTGCTTTTTTATGGAAAAAAAAATGTTTGGTCAATTTTTATTATTGCAATTTGTTGCCGGTTAGAAACTGATAAATTTCTGTTTATGACTTTTTTATGTCAGATTATTGTAAGTGCCTTAAAAATCGTGGCGACCGTTACGAGGACCACCCTATATATATGTAATAGATTAGAAAACTAAAATATTAAATATGTTTTGTAACAAAACTAGATGCAATACTACTTAAATTTGCAATTAGATCATATGTATATAATTTATATCTTTAATAAGTCTCTTCATATAATCATGAAATATTATACTCCGTCCAAAGAGAGAATGACCTCGGTCCGGACGAAAACTCGTCCGTTTCGCGCAGGTCTCCACCCACAGAAGTCGTATCTACGTATACGGTATTGAGTATCTCGCCATGTTCACCCCACTTTGCCCGTTTATGCGCGGACCGAGGTCATTCTCTCTTTGGATGGAGTATAGTAGTAAATGCAATACATGGGGGAAGGATGCAGGATTCAAGAGTTTTTCATTCATCGCGTTTATTTGATCATTTACAGAAACAATACGTGCCAGGTGAAAGAGATTCATGGATTATAGGTATAATATCCATAGTTTAGTTTTTATTATTTATTAATTTTTCGTTGATTTTGTGTGCGTGCATGCGTGCGTGCGTGCGTGCGTGTGTGTGTGAGGGGAGGGGCAAGGGTGGAGGGAGGGAGGGAGGGGAGAGAGAGAGAGGGGGGAGAGAGAGAGATTTTTTGATTGATTGATTGATCTTTATTAGCTTTCTCAGCTATTTGTGATACAGATCTGGTTTACATTAACTACAATATACTCCTTTTACAATTGCTTAAACCGCTCAATTTTTATATCGTTTTATCTCAGCTGGTAAGGCATTATACACTTTAACTCCTTCGTACAATAGTTCTACGAAATTGCAATGTCCTTAACTAACAGCGTTGCACAATCAAAGATAGGAAGAGAAGGACGGATTTGTCCGATTTTTACTAGCTTTCTCAGCTATTTGCATTACAAATCCTCAACCCAGCAGTCAATCCAGTCTCCGACAGTACTGTGCATGATTCATTATCTTCATATCTGATGCTGTATCCTCTTCCTTCTGTAGTTGTTACTTAGTGTCCTCCCAGCCGGCTCTCCTCTTCTCCTCCTGTATCGCCCTTTTAAATGTCGGACATTCCAGATCAAGGGCGTCATGCTCATCACTTATTTTCAAGTTGTATGTTTGAATCTTAAACATACAAATTATACATCTTTTGTTTGTCGCCGTGCATTCAATCGCTCTATGATTTTTTGCACATTTGTGGCATGTTTCATTTCGCGTACAATTCTTTGCAATATGATAAAAACTCCAGCATTTAAAACACCTTTTAATATTAATGTGACTAAATACCAGACACTTTCTCCATCCTACATTCAGTTTTTCCATGCTCAACATTATTTCATGAGTTTTTTCAACTGCTTCAATTATTACAGAACCTCCTTCTTTACCTCTTCTTCCGGATTGACTTTTAACTATTTTCTTCACTATTCGCATATGAATTTCTTCATTCTTCGCGTCGATCTTGTTCTGCTTTTTGATTGTAACTATTAAATTATCATCATTCAACTTCATTTCTTCTTCGCCAATATTGACAATTTTTATCTTAGGTTTCATCCGCGGTGACTCAGTTACTTTGAAATTTTCGCCCAGCTTGGCTTGTACCGTAGCCTTTAATTTTTCCATTTCTTCTCCAGTTTCACAACCCAAAATCACTGTTCCCTTGCTTTCTTTTTTTAGCTTCGTTACTCCCACAGGCATATTCTTGATGTCTATCTTTTCTTTTATCAATTTTTTAGTAACTTCACTCTCCTGTTGCATCTTAGGTTTGACAATTATAATATTTTCTTTTTTATTCTTTTTAACTGCATCACTATAACTTCTTTGTGCTCCTTCTGATGGTCCTGAAGTTCCTTCCTGTATCATTCTTCTCAATTCTCCCACTTCTTGTTTAAAATTTTCCAATTCTTGTCGAACTATTTCCTTAATCATCATCTTGACTTCCCTTTTACACGCTGTTTCATCTTTTATTTCCTTCACTATTTTTATAAGCCAATCTATTTTTACCTCAATTTCCGCTGATCCACTCGCGCCTGCTACTCTGTTTCCACTGCTTGATGCCGTACTCCCCGTTGATCTTCCTGTCGATGTCATAGCTGCTCCTTTATCGCTATCGATAATAAATTTGTCAAATGGTCCACGACACGCCACCAATTCGTGGTTTCTATTATATATTTTATGCTTAATTACACATCCTGGATGGTAAAAAAGTTTATCGCAAGACTTGCATGTTACAGCTTGGTTTTTTATTGCCTTCTTACATGCCGAGCATCGATATTCGTCGTATTCTTCCATATTGATAATTACCGGTCGAAATTGCTAATATCAGCATAGGCGATCAGTCACCTTTGCGTCCACTTTCACACGTCAGCACTTTGTCCACCTTCAATGTCCACCTGTCGTACGAGACTTGGGCGTCCCATACAAGAAATGTAGTTCTTACGTTCACAAATCAGCATACTGCCGCTAGATAACACTCATGGCTATTCCCGGTCTATGTAGCTATAACTTCAAAAACTTTTTACCACTCTCCCTCATTATTTAACTACTTAAAAATTATCACTTTTATAGAGCGATGTTTGACACGTCTTCTCCATCGCAGAGAGAGAGAGAGAGAGAGAGAGAGAGAGAGAGGGAGGGTGGGAGGGAGAGGGAGGGAAAGAGGGAGAGGGAGGGAGAGGGGGAAGGAGGGTGGGATGGGGAGGGAGGGAGAGGGGGAGAGAGAGAGATGGACAGTATAACTGATCAAAATTATTTAGTTTTTTTATAATTTTGAATAAACTAAAATTGTGCTATGTGTTATAATATATTTTTTAGGAGATTCTGCACATATCCACTCATGCCATTTCTCTTAAAGCCGTTCATGAATACATCTGTGAGATCGCGGGAAGCTAGATATGCAGAACATTTTAAAGCAAGATCAGCAGTGGAAAAATGTATAGACACTTTAAAGTGGCGATGGCGATGTTTAAGAAAAGAAAGAGCATTACACTATCAACCAGAATTTGCTGGCATTAAACATAATTATGAGAATGGGAAAAAGTAAATATATAGTTTCAATACTGTAACGATGCACCACCCCCCCCCCCCCCCCCGTTACCCGGCACGTAGACCAGCCGGAAGTCTGCCGCCCAGCAAACACCAGCCGGGCAGTGGCAGAGGCGCTTAGCGCCCTTTTTAATACTCTCAGTACCGCCGTTGCGTAAACAACCGTACGGCCGTTATACGGCCGCCGTTACGGAAAACCGAGCACAGCCGAGAGCTGCCGGAAGATCCCGAGCGTCACCCGCCGAAATGCCGCGTCGTTTTGTCCAGGGGAACGACGCGTTTACCGTACTAATTACCTGCCGAAAACAAAGCGTCGTTATCCCCACCCGGGAGCGAACGACGCTATTACCGCTGAACGCTCGGATATAAAAAGGCAGCATTTCGACATCTCATTACCAGAACGATTCCTGAATCCTCTCGAGCAGTACGCTCCGAGCTACGATACCAGATCCGATCCTAGAACTCGCAGAAAACGACGGAACGTGAGATTGACGCGTACGCAGTATCCACCGAGCATTCTCGGTCTCCTCGCCGCCTGCGAAATCCTCACGAAAGTCCGATCTATTCAACGAAAGCGGAGAGTTCGCCGCACTCTTAGATTCGGTCTAAAATCCGACCGCTCCACCTAAACGGACCATGGGCCAGCGAGTTCGCCGCCCCGTCGAGGCTTCTCGACTCCAACTAGCTATTCTCGATCCGCGTACGGAAAGGGACGGAAAGTTCTCCACCCGATCGAGGATCCTCGATCTACGGCCGCCTCCTCCCCGCACACCTGGGAATACGCGGATAAAAACACGCAAACGCACCGACACGGTTTTACCGTGATCCCGACGTTATAATCGCGCCGAAATACTTAACCGCGTCACACGATATTATTCCGCGCGCCGTCATAACAAACACGACCTTGCCGTACACGCGCCGATCAGCCGCGCCCCGTTTCTTGCGCGTCTCGCGCGCCGTCAAAATAAACACGGCCTCGCCGTACGCCGCCGAATACCATAAGCGGTTCGATACATCGAACATCGCGCACCGACTAACGAACGCGAATTAAGTCTAACGCGTTTCATTATCCGCCGCGCGCTAGCTTCACGAAATACGAACTGATATCGTCATATTGTAAATTGACCATTGCCGAAAGAGGCGAATAAATCAGCTACATTTCAACTCAAGCTTTTCGTGTGTCTCACTCTTTCACGAGTCCTGATCCTGACCGAGTTCATTCGCGCGCTCGCGAAAGTGACCCCGTTACAATACAATCTTTTTTTCACCTTGTATTATTAATGCATGTTGTGTGTTACACAACATTGCCATAAAATGGGGAATTCCACTGGATGAAGAATATTTGGAGGACATAGATAGGGAACTATTAATATCATATAATGATATTAATGCAGCTAATGCAGAACAAATACAAAGAGAAATTGTTCGATGGTATTTTCAACAGCAATTTTTTTATTTTTACGTGTCTTACTGTTACACTGTTGTACAAATTGTACAATAAATTTTGCTTTATAAACAAAATAAACATACTTTATTAATACACTAATTATACTTATAATTAATATGTATAATCAACGAAATTAAATTTTTTTATCTTAAATATATCAATCTGATATAACTATATTAATAATGTTTTTAAATCAAAAACAAAAATAATATGTTGTGTAAACACATATTTGACAAAGAACTTAACTTCAATTATGTTAGCTTCAAAGAAAAATTAAATAATACTTCATTAAGATGTAATCACAGCAATAAACATTATCACATATTTTATAAATATTACGTCCTGGCGACTCCACGATTCCTTCCTTCATCAAAGTGGCGGCAATGATCGTCGATTGGTGAGACAAACGAATCACTCAGTAAACAGACCGACGTCAAAAGATCGGTGATGGAACCATGCCGGTCTCCACGAGATAAATAAAAATCAATAGATATCCCTTAGTAGAATCTGCCGGCAGAAAAATAAAGGGACACCGACAAGATAATATAAAATTTTTGAACGAAATACCCAACAAACACAGCTGTATCAATAACAATATAAAATTTTCTAACGAAATACCCAACAAACACAGCTGCATCAATAATAATAAAAATTTCTAACAAATATTCAATAAACACAGCTGCACCAATACCAACAAAAATAATCATAGGATAATAAGACCTTTTCTAATCTGATCACGTGCAAGGAATCTTTGAACGAATATCGAGCTCACCAATGGACGATCACCACGGGTAAAAACGTGAAAAGTAGCAGAAACACCCCGCCTAACGAAGATACTGGCACAATTTTAATTTGTTAAGATTGAAGGATCCCCACTTCTGCCCAATTTCAATTCGTCGAAGTTTTAGAAGATTCCCACTCTTAAAATTAGAATACACCCCCAAAAAGAAGATTATAAAAAAAGAACTCGCAAACACATCACTTACTTATTCTGCAACTTTCAATCTGAGTACTCTTGCTCTGTGTTGTGACTCGCGAATTAGTTGTGCAAAAACCAGTGTCTTTAATCAGCGGCGTCTTTCGACCATTACCAACCACGAACAGAACAACTGAAGCAGCGCCTAAAGTCGCTAACCTCGTACTAACTACTACTTGTAGAAAACACCGATTAAAAGTAAATCACAACTAATTAATTCTTATTATACGCGGTCGAGATAGAAGTCATAACATTATTACATTCACACTGGTTCCGTAGTGAAAACCAGGTCAGGTAATACCTACACTCTACTACCCAGTAGTCAGTTGCAGGAGTCGGAGGATTTGAACGCCCGTAGAATATAATTTTTGCGCCGTACAACAAGACACCACAGTTGTAACGATACCGTTACTAACGGCCTAGCGGGCCGATCCACCGCGCGCTTTTCGAGGCTCGGCGCTTATGGCGTCCCTAAGCTCCCACACCCGTGTCGCGGCCCCACCGTAGGGACCACCCCACCACACGTCGAATCGCGTGAGTGGGAGGCCGGCCGCCAGTATATAAGGCGGTCCGGCGAGCGTATCGCTACCAGTTCCCGATCTCGATTCCTGTCACGTACAACTCTGCGGATCCTGAACCGACTCTCGCGTTATATCAGGCTACGGGCTTCCCGTAGTTAAGCCGGGCTTCCCGGTTGCTGGGACGGCGCATCCTGATACCTCGCGTTACACCAGGCTTCGCGCTTCCCGTAGTTAGGCCGAGCTTCCCGGTTGCTGGGACGGCGCTTCCTGCTAGTTGATAAGTCCGTACCGCGTTATACCGTAAGACCGTTTTGTATATACCGCGACCTGTTTGTACCGTAAGACCGCTTTGGTCTCCGCGTCCTAAGGGACTCTAGCACCGTTGTATATATCGCGACCTGTTTATATCATAAGACCGCTTTGGTCTCCGTGCTCTAATAGACTCTAGTATCGCCTTGTATATACCGCGACCTGTTAGTACCATAAGACCGCACTGTATATACCGCGCATTATATTTGTAGAGCCTTATTACGCTTTCCGTCAGTGTCGCGCCAACTCCACCTATACGCACGGCCTTCAGACTACACAAGCGCGCTAGCCCTTCTAAGAGTAGGCCGCAGAAAGTGCCCCGTCCTTCTAAGGATAAGGTAGTCAGGCCGTTGGAATTACGAACGAAAGCCACGCGAAACCCGTAGTATTTAAGATCCATTCTGTCCAGCTTAGAATAACCATAGTTTACTTACATGCGAACACCGCGATCGCAGAACACGTCCGCATGAGCCGCGCTCGCTTCCCGAGCTCCACGCGCACCAGCCACACGCGAAACTCTGTACGCGAATTTCTGTACGCACCGCTCTTGCATGTCGCATTGTGAATAACAACCGCTCACGCGAAACTCTGTACGCACCGTTCCCGCATGTTGCATTGTACATATAATATAGCTCAGTGTTAGACTTTCATAATCGCTTGAATAAATTAATTATTTAACCGCTTATACCGAGGTAAAGTAAGTTGGAGTTTCCCCCTTCTCCCGAATCCTGGCACCGGCGAGCCTTGATCCGCGGCGTACGGGAAAGGTGAACCGTTACACAGTTAACCGCCGAACCTACTCTCTCTCTTTCACCATACCATCTTTCGCCAAGCTACTCCCCGGTATATTCCTCCGAACCCCTTTTTCCCGAGATATCTTCCTCCCCGCGATCATTCTTGTCTTTATCGACGATAATCCTCAATAATTCACCCCCTCTTTCCCTTCTTTCGAAGTCAGATGACTTCGAAAAGGCCATACAGGAGTTCCGAAGTGAGGGAGTGACGAACTCCCTGACTTAGAATCCGATTCGTCTTACCAGGACTAAATTAAACTATTCTTTATTTCTTTTCACGCACGCACGCACGCACGCACAGGTTTTTTTTTATTAATTAAATCTTTATATTGTATTAACCAGATAGAACCTAAAAGTTAACGATAGAATCTTTCCCTTGCATTCTGACTGATGTCCTCCATATTAATATAACACCTCTGAACCAAAACATACACACACACACACACACATACACATATTCATCAAGAAACCAATATTATATCTTTTTTATTTTTTTTATGATCATATATATTTACCATTTATTTTAAAATATGAATAAATTCATACTTTGTTAATTAAAATCAAACTAACCCTTTATTAACCCCTCACTTATGCCTAGTCGAAGATCGCACTTGGTCCCATCCCGCGTAAAAGAGATTAAATTCTCTGACCAAAAAGAGACCGCCGAGCGAACTTCTGAAAAACAGTGTAATAGCGACCCGAACGGTCGTTTTTACCTGATTTTCGGACAGTCAAGTTCGTTCGACCCGATTTTAACGCCTCGAGACGTTCGACTTCCGGATCATAAAGATAGTGGTTGCGCCCTTCCGTCGACTCATCCTTCCACGAGTCTGGACGTAACATAAAAGAATATATATGTTTTGCCTCTATTATTGCATCCAACTATTATTTGTACCTTCTTTAGCATCTTTTAGCACTTACTAGACTTAATAAAAATAAACTGAAAAATTATAAAAATAATGAATACATGTATACAGAATACATATCTTTGGTAGCTTTTAAAGGAATATCCCTTGTCAGATATTCTCCAAGTAATTCTTCTCGCAAGGAAAATATTGTAGTATTTATATTCTGCAATTCTTGCAGAATTTCTTTATGAACGGTTAATTCTTCTTTTTTAATTGCAATTTTTCTTGTTTCAATTCTAACATTTTTAGCTTAATGTTCTCAGATGCAAAAGATTTTTTTTCAAATAAATTTTCTGCAGTTGCTATAAGTTTCGATTTCTTTGTGCCTAAATAAAATTTTAAAGAGTTTATTGAAATAATATTAATCTAATTTTTTAATTTAATACTTTTAATTTAATTCAATATTTAATTAAATTTTTTAAATTAAATTTTTATATGCTGTTCGCGAAGGAGCGAGAACAAAGGATTTCGTGCAGTAAATCGCACGAGGTTCAAAGTCAATTAATTTAATAAAGCAATAACAACAATTATCACAATCACAACCAATAAAGTCCGTAAATACTAATCGAGTTCGTGTTAATAACCGTGTTTAATTATCTCGTTTTTTCTAGAATCCTGATTGCGAAAGCTGCAAAGTATCATGCGAAGACTTGCGAGCGACTGCCTTTCGGCCTTGTGCCCTGCGCTTTTTTATCATCTTCGATTTTCTAGAAAGTTCCTCCCTGTGCAAAAGCGCTTTCTCACTTTCGGAGTGCGCGGGAGGAACCTTCCCGAAAATCGGAAACTGATTCTGCGAATCGGCGCGTGCCATGTGTTATTCGCGCGCAAATGGGTGCCGGTAATTGGGCGCCGGCATGGCGCTCGCCGATACATTATACGCGCTTTTCGCGCATGATAAAACGCGTGTGCGCCGCGCTACGTCACGTTAATGGCGCGCCGCGCCATATTACAATTACGATTAGACTCGCTTTGGAGCGCAATTCTGAACATACCGCCTGCCTGGTCTTGTGAAACGGACGATATGTTAGCATTTCGGAACGCGAGTTGCGAATATTGCGCTGCGATGATCTGTGATGCGCACCAGAGCCGGAATTTTCGCGCCGTGAATCGCGCTTACAATTCCTCGTGGAAATTTACTGAATGGAAGAGTCAGTGCGTAATACTACAATGTGGTGCGTACAGCAAATGAGACTGCGATAGAGAGCGGTAACACGGTGCTCTCCCGTGGTGCTTCGTAACGGTGAGTGTTGTTTATTGTGACGCGAGTGAAACAGTGAGGTGAATTATGCGAAATATTTTACAAAGTTCTCTTTTTTTCTAGGTGCTTGTTGCGTGTGTCGCACCAGGTTCGTCTCGTGCTCGGATCGGAAACAGCACGAGCTTCATTATCGGTCGCGTGAGTTACGACGTGGCCGTGCGGTGACCACACGGACAAGTCCGTCGGTGCCTGGGTGGACCTCGGTTATGCGTGCGAATGGCCGCTTTGACGGCGGAGTGGTCTCGTGTAGCAGCAGGAACATCTTGCAGTTCATTAAAACAATTAGTCAGAGACGAAGGTCAGCATTTTCCGCTTGCAGTTTCTATCCTGAGCGATAATATTTATGTCGACGACCTACTTTTCGTAGCTGACGATACTCAGATCCGACAATTAAATCAATTAAGATCAATTAAATTCGATATTACACCGCGGCGGATTCATATTGAGGAAATGGGCTAGCAATTCGCTCTCTCTTCTCGCGGACATCGACATAGCGGACCATGGCTTAGCCACCAAAAAACCTTTCGCTGAAGACGAACAAATAAAGATCCTCGGCATCGGGTGGCAGCCGGCGAACGATGTTTTCGAGTTTCGCGTATCGCTCGCTGATAATGCCCCGGAGACCAAACGTACAATCTTGTCCGCAATCGCAAAATTTTACGATCCGCTCGGAAGGGTCACTCCGGTCACGATCACTGCTAAAATCTTTATGCAGCAACTTTGGCGACTTAAAATCGATTGGGATGACGCGATTTCCGAGCCTCACATCGCAAAGTGAAGAGGCATCTATTCTCGGCTATCACTTTTCAATAATTCGCGAATAATCCGATAGGTCGGTCTCGGATCGGACACAAATCACGCCGAAATACACGGATTTGCGGATGCATCTACACATGCTTATGCGGGAGCGGTGCACTTGGACACAGTACAATTGGACACGGTACAAATGGACACGTTGCAAATGGACACGAAACTTTGCACACGGCTCAATTGTACACAGTGCATTTGGACACAATAATTTTGGACACAGTAGCTTTTGGACACAGAAGAAAATTAATTTGGACACCGTTCAGTAGCACACCGGTCAGTTGCACACCGTTCAGTTGCACACATAAAAATGCACACCGTTTAGTTGGACACTTAAAAATGCAACTGAGCGGTGTGCAACTGAGCGGTGTGCAACTGAGCGGTGTGCAACTGAGCGGTGTGCAACTGACCGGTGTGCAATTGAGCGGTGTGCAACTGAACGGTGTGCAACTGAACGGTGTGCAACTGAGCGGTTTGCTACAGAACGGTGTGCATTTTTATGTGTCCAACTAAACGGTGTGCATTTTTATGTGTGCAACTGAACGGTGTGCAACTGAACGGTGTGCAACTGACCGGTGTGCTACTGAACGGTGTCCAAATTAATTTTCTTCTGTGTCCAAAAGCTACTGTGTCCAAAATTATTGTGTCCAAATGCACTGTGTCCAATTGAGCCGTGTGCAAAGTTTCGTGTCCATTTGCAACGTGTCCATTTGCAACGTGTCCAATTGTACTGTGTCCAAGTGAAGGCCACTCGCTTATGCCACATGCGTCTATCTCAAAATTATTTCGTCAGGCAACATCACGACAACGCTGCTCGTCGAAAACTCAAAGGTCGCTTCGTTAAAACCTCTAAGTATACCACGGTTGGAATTATCCACAGCCGTATTACTCTCGCGACGTGTCGAGTTCGTTCGCGGATCGAACGGTTACAGGGATATCCCATGCTATTGTTGGACGGATTCCACGATCGTACTCGCGTGGGTAAGTCAGCATCCATCTCGATGGAAGACGTTCGTGGCCAATCGAGTTAGTGACATTCAATCTCGCCTTCCGAACGTTGAATGGAGGCACGTGTCAACTGACGACAATCCCGCGGATTGCGCTTCGCGCGGAATATTCGGCGACGAAATTATCAATCGCGAGCTATGGTGGCATGGCCCTCCATGGCTGCTCCTCGATTACGAAAAATGGCCGTGTGACGAACCGCACTCAGCTCCCAGCGAGACAGGCGTGCAGCAGGAACATCTTGCAGTGAGGGCTCCGGAAGAGCGGTGAAGGGTCGCCTATGAAAAGATGACCCGGTGTGAGTGCCGACAAGTCCTCGGGGTCGTCTGTCAGCGCGCTCAGCGGCCTTGAATTAAGGCACGCCTCAATCTATGACAGCAACGTTGGAGTGGTACCCCGTTTGACCACGTTAATATTGACCACGATCCCGATTGACCACGTTGAGATTGACCACGTTGCGATTGACCACGTTGATATTGACCACGTTGATATTGACCACGGTCCCGATTGACCACTGTCCTGATTGACCACAGTCCCGATTGACCACGATGATATTTACCACAGTTCCGATTGACCACGGTCCCGATTGATCACATTAATATTAACCACGGTCCCAATTGACCACGATAATATGGACCACGGTCCCGATTAACCACGGTCACGATTAACCACGGTCCCGATTGACCACGGTCCCGATTAACCACGGTCCCGATTGACCACGGTCTCGATTGACCACGTTGATATTGACCACGTTAATATTGATCACGTTAATATTGACCACAGTCCCGATTGACCACGTTAATATTGACCACGTTAATGTTGACCACGGTCCCGATTAAACACGTTTATATTGACAACGGTCCCGATTGAAAAACCATGTAACACACACACACATGCGGGGGGAGGGGTGCAAGGGGGGCCTTCGGCCCTCCTCCCGCACCCCCTCTGCCAGTCAGGCACAATGCTTTACAACCTGCAAAGTACATGCCCTAGTAACGACATGTATCGATCCGTGGTCAATCGGAACCATGATCAAAATTAACGTGGTCAATATCAACGTGGTCAATCGGGACCGTGGTCAATATTGACGTGGTCAATATCAACGTGGTCAATCGGGACCGTGGTCAATATTAACGTGGTCAATCGGGACCGTGGTCAATATCAACGTGGTCAATATTAACGTGTTCAATATCAACGTGGTCATTCGGGACTGTGATCAATCTCAACGTGGTCAATCGGGACCGTGGTCAATACTAACGTGGTCAATCGGGACCGTGGTCAATATTAACGTGGTCAATATCAACGTGGTCAATATCAACGTGGTCAAACGGGACGCTCTCGCAACGTGGCCATCTCCTCGTAGGTGACTGTCGTGTCTCTTAGTACTCGCCGCAAGTGGTATTTTGCGGCCTTAACCGCTACTTCCCACAGACCTCCAAAGTGAGATGCTGCAGGGGGCTTAATCTCCACCGCACCCTGGTATTGGCCATCTCTGCCGCGATGCACTGGTCCTCCTTGCTGCCCGCTGTGAATAGCCTGTGTAGCTCCTTGTCTGCGCCCACGAAGTTGGTGCCACATACGATCCTCCTCAGGTATGTTCTCCAGCAGTTGCTCAGAGTTGGATGCCCATTTCTTTAACGGAAAACCGCCCGCCCTGCACAACTGAATTACCTAGTCCTGTTTTTTTAGTGTTTCTTCGATGGAGTCCGCACCTGTCAGTACGTCGTCCACGTACCCGTCGCTGAGGAGCACCGAAGATCCCGCCGGAAACTTATCGGCTTCATCGTGGGCAAGCTGCTGCAGTGTGCGCACTGCCAGGAACGACGCACACGCGAGCCCGTAAGTCACGATGTTGAGGCGAAACTCAGCTATCTCCTCTTTGGCGTTGCTTCTCCACAGTATCCTCTGCAGGTCCCGGTCATCCTCGTGGACGAATATTTGCCGGTACATTTTCTCGATGTCAGTCGCTACTACGTACCGATGCCAGCGCCAACGCATGAGGATGTCGTTCAAGGCCGGTAGTAAATTCCTCCCTACTAGCAAATGCTCATTGAGCGACGTGCCGGAGGAGATTGCCCAGGAACCGTTGAACACCACTCTCAGTCGGGTAGAAGTGCTGGACTCCTTCAGCACCCCATGATGTGGCAGGAAACAGATCCTCTCTGACTTGTGAGTACCTGCCTTGGCCCTTGCCATGTGATTGAGTTCTTCATATGTGTTCATAAATTCCTTATATAAGACAGAATTGCTTTTCCTTCAGAAACCTTCTCTTGCTGCGAAGGAGAGAGCGAACTGCTGCCACTCGTGTCTCCGTGAGGTCTGGAAGTGTTGGTCGCACTGGAAGGCGGACAACATAGCAACCGTCGGAGGTTCGTGCGTGAGTGCGCGCGAACAGATCCTCGCACTCCTGCTCATCGCTGGTGAGGCGTGGGGGAGAGAAAGTTCCTCCTGCTCCCAAAATCTCCTGACGAGGGCGGAAAGAGGCTCACCGACGGTGCACTGGTGCGTCGCGATTTTTCCTTGTTCCTTCGCCGATCTGACCCTCCCCGACAGGATCCAACCAAATATGGTCTTCTGTGCTACTGGTTGTAGCCTGGAGCCCTTGCGCAGGCCGTCGCGTAAGATGCTCGCATAAACGTCTGCTCCCAGCAGGACGTCTATCGGATCTGACGATGAGAGGTCCGGATCCGCCAGCTCGAGCCTTTGGTCGTGTGACCACTCACTCATCGGCGCGTCTGATAAGGCTGGATACCCGGTGAGGCGCGGCAGGATGAATGCGGATGTCGACACCGCAGCTTTTCCGGATCGCGGCCAAACGCTAACGGTGACTCGGCCCTTAGCAACGCCCGTCTGCTAACCCCCGACTCCGAACACAGCAACCGAGGTATGTTGTCGCGGCAGTCGCAGCCGCTGGGCTATCTTCTCAGTTATGATGGTCGCCTCCGACCTTTGATCAATTAGTGCTCTCGCTTCCTGCAGGCTCCCGAAGCGATCGGCGATTCGGACGCGCGCTGTGGCCAGGAGTACGGATGTCCGTCGTTGCTGTGTGCTGTGCGCAACCTGCGACGTCCTCACTATGTTTTCCTCCCCCGGAGCCTTCCGGAATGCATCGTGAAGAGAGGTATAATGTTTCTCGGAGCATATCGAACATAACCTCTTCGATGGGCAGTCGGTAATTTTGTGTTTGCCCAGGCAGTTTACGCAGAGATGGTTGGCGTCCACAAACTGTCCTCAATCCTGAGCTGACTTCTCCCTGAAGTCATCGCACACTATGAGCGATTGGTCCCTTTTGCACAGCGAGCAACGTGCAGGTCCGAAATCCCGCTTCTGCTGTAGATGGTGCGTGCGCATCGCTTTTCCGGTTGTCTCATTTGATTTGTTCGCGACAGACTTACTTTTCACCGGCTGAATTGCGTCTAAAGTTTGCACCCGACGTCCCAGGAAGCGCTTGAGCGCGACGAACGTGGGTGGATTTGGCGAGTCACTCACGGAATTCTCCCATTCCTGGCGCGTGCGAACATCAAAGAGTTCTACCACCGAGAACACGAAGAAGTCCTCATTGCTCGAGATAGGACGATCGATGCACTCTCCAGGGTGCCTACCGTCGATGACACTCCGTGAAGAATCTTTCGCAGCTCTGTCGCGGATACTGATCTCATTTTCGGCAAAGACGTGAATTTAGTCAAGCAACATCTCATTAAGAGTCTCTTATTTTCAAATTGATCACACAGAATTGTCCACGCGCGCTTATAGTTTTCCGTGGTCGTCGGGAGATTTTTTATGAAGGATTCTGCGTCTGCTTTCAGGCTCACCTTAAGGCGAGTCGGTGGAGTCAGAGACTGGATGCTGGTTTCGTATACTGAGGGTCCCGGGTTCGAGTCCGTCTAGGACCAAAAATTCTGGCGGCTTTTTTCGGGGTTCTTGGTGTCGATTCTGGTAGAAGGTCGATGGCTCTACTGGGTGGCATAATCTGGGATTTTTCGGATTGTGCCATCAAGTCGTTTCTCCTCCTAATGGGGGATTCGCCCCCTGCCTCCTGCTGACGGAGGGCAGGGAAAGAGGGAATCCGGCGCAACCGGCCAAACCCTGGGATTGCCAGCCCCTTCGGTTCGTATTAGTTGGCCCAAACACACGAAGAAACCAAGCCTCGGATGACAGTGGGGGGCCCTCTGGCTTCCCCACACCAGCTACCTCCCCACGGCCGGGGCCTTCCGAATACAGATGCGAATTTCCGGGATGCGACAAGAGCTTCCCAACCAAGGAAGAGGTGTCCACCACCAGAGAGCTCACAAGGATTGGTATGATACACAGCTACATGTACCAGCTGACAGATCGAGATGGTCGTCCGAAGAAATTGCGATGCTGGCCAGGAAAGAAGTAGAACTCATTAACTAGGACCATCCACCATGGTTCATAAATCAAGAGCTTCACAAGTCCTTTCCCCACCGCTCTCTCGAGGCAATTAAAGGAAGAAGAAAGAGGCTAGACTACAAGGAGATGGTGGAAGCACTCCAGCAGGAAGAAGAGTCACAGGAAGCTCCCGACCAACAGGACGAAGTCACAGAGGACCCTTCAGAAGAGGCGTTCCTAACATTCCTGGAGTCTCTACCAGAACCGAGGAATCAAGGCTTCCAGGCCATCCGCCTCCATAAGATAGCGTTAGAAGCAAGATCACCGGGAAAAACACCTACCCTATAAAAACTAGCGCTCTATCTGAGCGAAGTGTTCCCGCTTCTTACTAAGAGATCAAGAAGGCGCACCAAGTAAGTAAGGCGCACGAAGCTAAGTAAGAGGCATGCAAGAAGACGACAGTTTGCCATAACCCAGCAGATGTGGAAGAAGAACCGCAAAAGATGCATCACGTCCATCTTCGAAGATCTGGACTCAGTCGAACATCATCCCAGGGAAGTAATGGAGTCATACTGATCCGACATAATGATCACACACTCGGATGCAAAGCCGCCTTCAAGAGGTGAAAGGAACGTCGAAGAAATCTGGCGACCAATTACGGAGAACGACCTAAAATGGGGACGAGTTCAACGTGTATCCGCGGCCGGACCAGATGGAATATCACCACGCCTCTTCAGAGTAATTCCAGCCAAAACTCTGATAAGAGTATACAACCTACTAATATGGTGTGGTATTCTCCCGGAGGAACTCCTTAAGTCGAGGACAGTCTTCCTGCCAAAGAAGAAGGATGCAACAGAACCAGGCGACTTCCGACCAATCACGATACCGTCGGTACTTGTAAGAGGCCTACACAAGATCTTGGCCAAGAGAATGGAGACAACGCTCGACATAGATGCCAGACAACGATCATTCAGGAGTACAGATGGATGTGCGGATAACACATTCCTCTTAGACATGCTTCTACGGACACAGAAAAAAGTTCAGATCTCTGTACATGGCATCACTAGATATCAGTAAGGCGTTCGATTCAGTCTCTCACCCGGCAATAGCGACGACGCTGAGAGAGATTGGGGTGCCAAAACCAATGGTCCAATATCTGAACGATGTATACGAGGAATCCAAGATCTACCTCGAAGAAGACACTTGGACATCTGCTCCAATCCACCCAAATAGAGGAGTGCGCCAAGGAGATCCACTGTCACTAATAATCTTCAACATCGTGACTCACCAGTTTCTCCAAAGACTCCCACAAGACATAGGCGTCCGTCTGGGAGAGACCACCATCAACGCGGCTGCATTCGCTGACGACCTGCTTTTCTTCGCCACAACTCCGTCTGGACTTCAACGATTAATCGATGAGGTGACGGCGTATCTGGCTGGTTGTGGAATGACCATCAATCCGGCGAAGAGTATAACCGTCAGCATCAAAGCAGCACCGCGTGGATGCCACGGCAATCTTCACATGCGAAGGTCAGCCTCTCCCAAGTCGTCGAAGATCAGACAAGTGGTGGTACTTAGGAGTAATCTTCACCCCAGAAAGCAGAACAGTGTGTCGACCAGGGGAAACGCTGCTACCACTACTGGAAGCCATCACACGAGCACCGTTGAAGCCGCAACAGAGGCTATTTGCCTTAAGAACTATGGTGGTACCAAAACTGTACCACCAGCTGGCTCTGGGATCCGTTACCATCGGCATCATGAATAAAGTCGACAAAGTAATCAGGACGACGGTTCGAAAATGGCTTGCCCTACCGCACGATGTTCCGAACGCGTACTTCCACGCGACTATCAAAGATGGTGGATTGGATATTCCTTCCCTTAGATGGTCCTCTCCAGCGTCAAGGTGGGATAATAGCGGCAAAGAATACGCACTACCAACAAGGATCCGACGAATATGCCAATGAAGAACTGGCTCGATGTACAAGGCGACTCATGGATCATGGAAGAGTTCTCAACAGCCCCGACTTGATCAACCAACGTTGGGTGAACGCGCTATATGAGAAAGTCGATGGCGGCGGACTCAAGGAATCCAGGAAGACGCCGCTTTAACATCAATGGGTGGCAGACGGAACGACTCTCTTGACAGGAAAAGATTACATCAACTGTAATAGGCTGAGAATCGGAGCACTTCCCACTAAGTCAAGATCATCCAAGGGAAGAATCCAAGATAGGAGATGCAGGGCAGAATGCTTCGCACAAGAGACGCTCAATCATGTACTACAACAGTGCCATAGAACCCACGCTGCGCGTATCAGAAGGCACGATGCAATACTCGGCTACCTGGAGCGCAGAATCCGCAGAAGTGGTTACGAGATATACCGGGAACCCCACTACCAGACAGTACTCGGGTTAAGAAAGCCAGATATGACAGCAATTCTGGGGCGAATGGCTGTAGTGATTGATGTGCAGGTGGTAGGAGAACAAGCAGATTTAGACAGGGCACACAGGAAAAAGATAGACTACTACAAGGAAATAGAGGAAGACATCAAACATAGGTACAACGTACAAACAGTCACATTCACATCAGCAACTCTATCGTGGAAAGGCGTATGGAGCGCAAAGTCTGCAGAGGAACTACAACGCCTGGGACTTGCTACGACCAGCGATCTGAAGATAGTTTCCACAAGAGTACTGGTGGGCGGCATAGCGGAATATAGAATCTTCAACGCTACTACGTCGTCCCTGGATTGGAGGTCTGGAATAGGTTAAGGTCTTAGGCTAACCCTCCCTATAGGTGCTGCCTGCTTCACAGGCATAATATGCCCTCCCTTAGTTGTAAGTGCGAATTGTATAGTGAATATATATGATGTACATAAATTACAGAAAGTATGTACATAATGTACAGTACGTACATGAGTATGTACAATTGATAATGTACAAGTATGTACATGATGTACATAATGTACAGAAAGCAATTTTTTTTTAGTGAAGTTTCTCGACCTCGCTTAGACTGCCGTCCTTGCCGATGATTGACTGGAACAGGTCTCTGAAGGCGGACCAGTTTTCATATCTTCCAGAGAATTGCGGCAACTGGATCCTGGGCAGCGTTGTACGAGACGATGACGAATCGACCCTCGGTGCAGTGGATGCCGCTGACTGGTTTTGCTGAGCGAGGCGAGCAGCGTAATTCAGTCGCGCCTTTCTGCGCGAGGTAAGCCTCCTCCACAATGCCGACAAAGTCCTTCCTCATATAGCCTGTGCCCTTTATCCTTGTAGACTGTGCGGAGAGTCTCGTACTGAGTCTCAAATTTGGACCAGCAACTGTCAAAACTAGCTAACCGAGACTGGACAGCGCCAGTGATGATATTTGCCTGACCCAGCTTTTTCAAGTTGTCGACGGCTCGTGCAATGCGACCGTGCAACTCTCGTTGTTCTTGAATAAGGTCTTTAGCTTCTTTATCCATTGTTTCAGCGGACTACTACGTGTGGAAGGTCACGCGAAATAGCGCACTAGAAAACTCAGGCGGGAGCAAACACACTCTCAAACCCGGAGCACGTGGAAGCAATCCGGTAGATCTGGTTCGAAGGACCAAAGAATGTTCGCGGAAGAGCGAGAACAAAGGATTTCGCGTAGTAAATCACACGAGATTCAAAGTCAATGAATTTAATAAAGCAATAATAACAATTATCACAATCACAACCAATAAAGTCCGTAAATACTAATCGAGTCCGTGTTAATAGCCGTGTTTAATTATCTCGTTTTTTCTAGAATCCTGATTGCGAAAGCTGCGAAGTATTGTGCGAAGACTTGCGAGCGACTGCCTTTTGGTCTTGTGCCCTGCGCCTTTTTATCATCTTCGATTTTCTAGAAAGTTCCTTCCAGTGCAAAAGCGCTTTCTCACTTCCGGGAGGACTCGAACCTTCCCGAAAATCGGAGACTGATTCTGCGAATCGGCGCGTGCCATGTGTTATTCGCGCGCAAGTAAATGCCGGTAATTGGGTGCCGGCATGGCGCTCGCCGATACATTATAGTGCGCTTTTCGCGCATGATAAAGCGCGTGTGCGCCACGTTACGTCACGTTAATGGCGCGCCGCGCCATATTACGATTACGATTAGACTCGCTTTGTACCGCAATTCTGAACATATATCTCTGTACCATATATAGATTTAGGGGAACAGATGTGGTCCCCCTGAGAAGAGTGAAAGAACATTTCGAGAAGGAGCACGTCCCCCGGACAGAATCGGGTCGCGGCACACGTGGAGCAGAGAGAACAATAACTAATTCAGATGGGCTTTCAGGTGAGTGGACCCGGGCCTCTGGCGCTGTCCCATCTGCATCGGCGTCTGCTGGAGCATCGTCGCAAAGTCGTACATCCTCGCGGCCACCCACGACGTCATACTCCACGGCCACGACGTTCACCACAGGATCGATTCCACCACCACCTGCAACAACATCCCGAACATCTGGAACAGCGAGAGTCCCTCTTCTACGCGGCCGTCACTGCAGCGGGGCCAGCGACACATAGACCATCTCTGTCGCTGGCCACATCAACAACGCGGGCGGCGTCCATCTTGGGAGACGTCGCCATGACAGCCGCCATATTGAAGAGCGCCGCCCATCGAGGAACGTCGGCCGCCGCTACTACAAGTAAGGCGCATCCACAGCGTAATGGCGGATCCAGATCCCAAAATGGCGCGGTCAATAGGAGAAGCCCGTCTCGTGCGGCATCCAGAGAGGCACACAAAAACCCCTACAGACCATCCAGCGGGGGCGCAACGACGACGAAGAGGACCGCAGGGACTCCGCCAACCACCATTAGCCAGGCGGGGTCCAATTTTAGCAAACAAATGCGATCGACGAGCGTGCCTCTCGTGAAGAGTGGCGCGTCTAGGTTGGCACGTGCGCCACCCAGAAGATTTCCGGCCGCCGAATCACCATCTTTCGGCGGTCTGGGAGACGCGAGGAGGAGAACGCCAGAGACCCCCCCGACGACATCCTGTGGGGGTCCTACAATCAGGAGCCGTTCTCGGGCGTCCAGCATGTCGGCAGGGAAGAGCGCATCGCAGACGGGTCCCCTGGCCCGGACATCGGCAAAAGGGGTACCGCGGGGGCCCCTAACAACCGGGAAGAAGACCCATGGGGCCCAGCCGGTGACAACATCCCCAATCGGCACCGCGGTACGAAACCTAAGTGCCGCGCTGATGCCGCAGGCTTCAGAGGGGCCAGGGGATTGGTGAGGATACCAACCCCGCAACGCGGGACTCCGCCCCCCCCCCCCAGATAACTCCCGCCACGCCGCCGCCCATCTGCGGCGTGTGTGCGGGGGTCATTGATTTAGTAACACCGCCATCGTTGCTTGCGGCGTCAGGATCCGCCACATTGACCACCCAAACGGTGACCACAACAACATACGGATCCGTGATGTTCACGGGATATACTGTGGGGAGCGGCACTCCACTTCCTCTCTCCCTTCTCCCTACCATTCAGGAGGTGTCACCGTGTGAGGTAATCAATAGGATGTGCCTCGAGGTAACACTACCCACAACATCCGGGTAGGAGGAGCGGTGCTGAGGTCTTCACCACCATCGGAGAACGAGGGGGACTCTGGTGGGCCGTGGAGGAGGCACGTGGGGCGAAGAGCGAGGAGAGAGTAGAGCGGCGACTCCATCGAGGGTGATAGTAGTCCGGTGCCGGTGGGGCTGCGGCGGACGCCTGGCCATTCGCCACGAACGCCGGCGAATATTCCATCCTCATCGCTAATACGACCGTGTTCGGTCGTTCTTCAGCGGACATTGGTCCGCTCAATTCGAGGGGTCGCTGCGGACATCCCACCTCCGAGGACCAGCGCGGAGAAAGCACCGGGAGAGCGTGCTGAAGCCAGCATCGCGGGACATCCGAGTGCACAGGTAGATGTTCGCAGGGTGATGGGTCGTCGGCGGGGCGCACCCGTAACCGGCGGCTCCGGGACGAGCGACAAGGCACTGCCAGTTTCTAGAGGCGGGGGGCGGGGAGCACCGTCGAGGCCCGCGGCATGCTAACCTCCCGCCTGTCCAGCCGTCCGGTGGCCAACCGACCCCTGCTGCTGTCGCAAGGTAGCACAGGCGGCAACGAGTGGCTGCTCGTAACGCGCTGGTCGGGCGTGCGGAAGCCGTCGCCTCGATTGCTGACCTGGAGGAGTTGGCGGCTACTGTCGCCAATTTTTTCAGGGAAGACGTAGCGAGAGCGGTCGGCGGGGATGCTCCCAGCTCCCGCGACCGCCCAGATCGGTCGCGTGAGGCGCAAACGCGTTGGGGTGAGGGAAGAGTGCCAGCGCGAGACGGCGACAGGAGGGGGCCGGCACCGGCCGGTCCGCAACTGTCGGGAGAAGGATGCGGGGGCTGGGTGCGCGAAGCTACGCGTCTTCAGGTTCTATACAGGGCGAACCGTCGCAAAACTGTCCGAGATGACCTGCAGGGGCCTATTGAATCGTGCCAAGTGCCGAAACAGCGGATTCAGGCGTACTTTGAAAGGCTATACTGCGGCGGGGATCTCCTGGACGAACCGGATGTGGAGGTCGAGCGCGCTGACCCCTCGGCCGATGAGGAGGAGTCCGCGCTTTTGGATCCCTTCACGGAGCTGGAGATGGACCGTCGGCTCCGGCGTATGACTAACTCTGCGCCGGGTCTCGTCGATGTCACTTACCGCGATCTTTGTGGGGCGGATCCGGGAGTGCGGCTCCTCACCGCGATGTTCAAAGCGTGTTATCGGCTTGAGGCAGTCCCAGCGTCCTGGAAGACATCCAACACCGTATTGGTGTATAAAAAAGGCGACCGGGAAATGTTAGACAACTGGCGCTCTCTCGCGCTGGGGGACACGACCTCAAGTTTTTCGCGGCGCTCCTTGCCGATCGTCTGACCGATTGGGCAGTCGATAACAACAAGCTTAGTCCGGCTCAGAAGGGATTCTTGCGAGATGAAGGTTGCTTTGAGCACAACTTTGTCTTGTAGGAGATCCTGACTGATGCGCGGAAGACTCGGGGGCAGGCGGTCGTCTCGTGGCTGGACCTTTCCAACGCGTTTGGCTCGGTCCCGCACGCGGTGATCCGCCGCGCTCTCGTTCGCTCCGGGGTGCCGGGTCATCGTTTGTACATGGCAGTCCATGTATGAGGGATACATGCTGGTGCGCGCTTCCGACGGATTCACCGTCCCTATCTCTGTTCGCTCGGGGGTACGACAAGGTTGTCCGCTGAGTCCCATAGTATTTGACCTCGCTATCAACTCGGTACTGCGTGCAGTCACCGACATCAATGCGGGGTTGGATCTATTGGGCTCACGGTTTAGTATTTTAGCGTATGCGGACGACATTGCACTCGTTGCCGATACGCCTGAGGGACTGCAGCGGCTTCTGGCTGCTGCAGAAGACGGAGCATCGTCGGTGGGACTGCGGTTCAACCCTGCCAAATGTGCCATCCTGCACATTGGTGCAGGAGTAGACGGCAAGGTCCTACCGCCGACCTTCGAAATCGAGGGACAACCCGTTCATCCCCTGGCAAACGGTGTGCCGTATCACCATCTTGGCATCCCGACGGGTTGCTCGGTCGACCAAACGCCACTACACGTTCGTCACTATCGGGGGCTTCCTTGAGGATCTTCGTGCGGTTGACCAATCCCTCCTCGCTCCGTGGCAGAAACTGGAGGTAGTGGCAACTAACATCCTTCCACGAATGGACTTTTTGCTGCGGGGGACCACAGTGGAGAAGCATCCTCTCAAGGCGACGGACTTAGAGATCCGCCGTAAAGCCAAGGACGCAACCTCCCGCAGAGCCAGCGTGGAGGTGGTCTACCTCCCCCCGAAACGAGGGGGTTGTGAGCTACTTCCGCTTGCTGACCTCGCAGATGTCCTGTCCGTCACGCACATCTTCCATATGCTTACGGCTGGCGACGCGACGGTCAGGGGACTCGCGTGGGCGTCTCTGCGGGGATTTGTGGCCAGGCGGATTGGCCGTCCCCCGACCAATGAGGACGGGGCGGTCTGCCTCTTTGGTTCGCAGGAGGGGAAGTTGCGTGATGGAGAGGAGCGCTTCCTGTGGTCGACGGCTAGGAACGCCGCGCGGAGGCAGTCGAGAGGTTGTCCCTTCGGTGGGAATAGTGTGAGGCGACCGAGAAGCTCATTGTCGGATGTCGAGGCGCCACGGTCAAGGTGCCGGCTGGTGCTCGTAACCAGGTGATTACTCGTCTGCACTCAGCGGTGGCGGCATTTTACGCCGACATGCTGTTGCGTAAGCCGGATCAGGGAAAGGTTTTCGAGGTATTGTCGCGTGCGGGTGTGAGCAATTACTATGTCCGCGGCGGCAGCTTTACCCGCTTCGCCGACTGACGTTTTATTCACCGCACCGGGTTGGATGTCCTCCCTCTCAACGGTGCACGCCGTTGGGGGAGACGGACCATGGGTGTCGGCGTTACGGTGCGGCAGCCGAGACCCTTCCCCACGTTTTAGGTCATTGTGGGGTTCACTCCGCCGCCATTCAGCTGAGGCACGATGCCGTGCTGCACCGCCTCTGGAAGGATTGCCGTATGCCGGGGGAGAAACGGATCAACCAGCGGGTTGAGGGCCTTGAGGATGAACTTGGGGAGCTACGACCTGATCTCGTGGTCAGCCACGAGCGCTCCAAGTGTGTCGTCATCTGCGACGTGACGATCCCCTTCGAAAATCGCTGGGAATCTTTCGATGAAGTTAGGACGAGAAAAGTTGCTAAGTACTCGCTCTTGGCTGAGGAGCTCCAGCGGCGAGGATATCGCGTCGTAGTGACGGCCTTCGTCGTCGGCGCCCTTGGCTGGCTCGTGGAATCCGAGAAACGAGGCGATGTTGAGGGTGCTTAGGATTGGCAACACCTATGCCTCGATGATGCGCCGCCTTATGGTTTCGGATACCATTCGCTGGTCTAAGGACATCTACATGGAGCACGTGTTTGGCTTGCGCCAGTACGCCGCTCCCTCTCTCCCTCGACTGATGAGGTGCTCGCGACGCCCCCTCGCGCGATTTGCCGGCGTTGGCCCACCAATGCGTAGGTGCGGCACTTTAATAGCGGCCAGTATTATGTATTGTATTTGCGTTACAAGTATGTATGTCGCGTAACTTATTGCGTGCGTTGTCTTGCCTACATTTATTTATTCGCAGCGGCGAGAGAACAGGGGCTTGGCCTGCCGGCTTGGCCAATGCTTGTTCCCCCTGCTATTTTTATTGTATTACCCTTTTTATATTTTTATATTTTATTGCATGTTATGTGGGCCTCTCTGTTTCGAGTGTGAATGCCGTGTATAATATTGTATTTTAGTCGAGTGTGAGTGCGTCGCGATATACTTTTTTATTCAATTTTTCTTGCTGCGTGTGCCCCTCGGGTCTTTTTATCTCTGACCTTCTGCCTGTGATCGGCCCGGGGGCGATCAGCTGTGATTTGATATACATTGCCCCGATCAGTCAGCCGGAGCAATTTATTTATCACCTTATTATACCCGTGACCTGGGGGAGGCTAGTGTTCCCCCGTTAGGTGGGCGCGTTAGTTTTTAAGGCCCACTGGCGGGAGAGGCTGTTGTCTCCCGCCCATAGTTTTAATTTTAACTTGCGCGCGGCAAGTTTTATTGTACTTGCACCCCGGGGGGGGGGGGTGGTGCTGTCCTCCCGGGAAACATTCCCTAAAAATAAACGGCGATTTATATTCCGTAATTCTTGCAGAATTTCTTTATGAACGGTTAATTCTTCTTTTTTTAATTGCAATTTTTCTTGTTTCAATTCTAACATTTTTAGTTTAATGTTCTCAGATGCAAAAGATTTCTTTTTAAATAAATTTACTGCTGTTGTCATAAATTTCGATTTCTTTGTGCCTAAATAAATAAAGTTTTAAAGAGTTTATTGAAAAAATATTAATTTAATTTTTTAATTTGATATTTTTAATTTAATTTAATATTTAATTAAATTTTTATATACCTTCTGAGTGTTTTGCTGCCACATATTTCGTTGCGCTGTCTAAAGAATCTGTGTAGATCTCTACAGAAGAGTCTGTGCAGATTGTTTGATTATCTTCTTTCTATTGAATAAGTAAAAAAAAGTATTAAATCTATTAATTTATTAATTCATATGTTTAGAAAGGCATAAAATACTATAACATAATCTAATAAAAAATTTTAATACATACCCAAATGTTCTCGTTGTTTTCAATATTATGTGTATTCTGCATGTTACTATCTAATGATGAAGAAATTGTTTCATGTTTTCTTGTCTTTATATTTTGCATATGTTGTTTTTTCTGCAGTGTAGGAGATTGCGTTCTATGGCTTTGGGATGAAATGGGATATAGTATTGGATTCTCAGAAATTTCAGATATCCTAACTTTTTTTCGATGTTAGATGATGAAGTACATGAAAAAACTTCATCATAATTTGGCATATTTACATCTTTAAATCCACCTTCACGTATTCCTGTTAGGCCAGTAGCGTCTGATGTTAAAAAATCCAATAAAGCGTCTGATGTTATAAAATCCATTCTCTATTGCACTTAATTTTGGTGATCCGCCACCTGTTCCCATCATATATGTCTTGTGTTTTGCAACCCTTTTTAGAGTATTGGATTTCCAATCTCTCCATGTTTAAACAATAGTAAGAAATAAATAATAATTTAATACAAAATTTAATTGGCTGAACTTCCGAAAATGACCCACGCTCGATTGCTATGAATTTTTGTAGAAACACTGTAAATGATGTCAAATGAATGTCCTTAAGCGGATTTTTACCGATACAAACATTTAATGCTAAAAATATTAAAATAAAGTTATATATAAATTATTGTCTATTACACTGTTTGGCACGATTACGATAACTACGGCCCCCTATTTGAAAGGTCGTTTCTGAAAGCATTTTTGAAGAGAAACACGAGAAAAATAGTAAAAAATGTTTCCGACCGATAGTTTTCAAGATATATCACTTTAAATTATTGGACATGATAATAAAACGTTACAAAACGGACCCAATGACCTTGACCTTGACATATGTTGTGAAGATTACTGACGCGAGTATCTTCCATGTGTAGCTTAGAATCGTATGTACTACCAATGTCTTGCGTTGTTTACGTTTTTTCGAATCTAACCCAATCCATCTCCTATCCACACAACAATTGTGGGGTGGACCTCGCTTCGCGTTGTAAAGTATATGCATGGACATAGTGGGTTCCGCCCCCCCCCCTACGGGGGGGCTCCATTTCCGAAAGATATAATCTAACCCAAACCTATTTCTGATTTAAAATTTGGTTTGGGTTACGTTATACAACCCAAACCAAATTTTCGTTTCGAATTAAACTTTAACTTTAAATATCTCAAAAATTATAAGAGACCGCCGATTAAGTTATAAGGAAAAGTTACTCAGGATCATGATCTTAACAACATATGTCAAGGTCAACATCGTTGGGTCCGTTTTTATAGTTTTATTATCATGTCCAATACTTTAAAGTGATATATCTCGAAAACTATTGATCGGAAATTTTTTTTACTATTTTTCCCGTGTTCCTCGTCAAAAATGTCTTTAGAAACGATCTTTCAAATAGGGGGCCGTAATTATCGTAATCACCCCTACTGTTTTACCAACTGAATCTATTTTTACTATATTAATGTTGGTGTTACTGTGTGTTTATTATGTCACTGTTTTATCAGATGAGTCTGTATTTAATGTAAGAGAGCGGAAGAATCAGAAGTATACATAAATTATTAATACACAAATATTACAATTGTCACTAGTAAAATGTGTGAAAAAATGACGCTATTTTTACTGGGTTCTAAGTTAAAAGATAAAGCCACTGCATTGCAGTGGATGAGAGAACTTGGATTAATATTGAGTTCGCGATTTTGCAAAATTCATAAATGCGCGATGGTTTTGGATGAATATTATGGTATATGCAGAAGGTTTCGGTGTCGTAAACGTGGAAAATATGATCATAGTATTACAGTTGCACATAATACATGGTTTGAAAGGTCATACCTCAATGGAAAAATGTTTGATAATAACATATTGTTTTGCTGTTGATATGTCTTTTAAACAAGCTATTTGTGAAAGCAGTTGGTTTAGCGATGAAGTAACATCTTCTGAAACGATATCAGATAGATATTCATTCTGTCGTGAAGTTTGTGCAATAAGTTTGGACAAAAATATGAAGAAGAAGGCTATATTGGAGGAGACGGTTTTATCGTGGAAGTTGATGAATGTAAAATTGGTCGAAGAAAGTATGAACGGGGTCGCATTGTTGAAGGTTGTTGGATATTTGGAATGATTGTACGGGGAAAGTCTACAGATTATCGTGTAGAAATATGCCCTGATAATAAACGGGATGCAACAACTTTATTAAATTTAATAAAAAAACATATTGCTCCTGGTACGGAAATTCATTCTGATTGTTGGAAAGGATATAAAAATTTAGAAGAACATGGTTATAAACATAATACTGTGAACCATTCAATGGAATTTATAAATTCAGATAGTGAAGCACATACTCAAAGTATCGAATCATCATGGCGTGTAATGAGAAGATTTTTGAGTCGAGGTGGAATTATGAAAGACAATATGGCTGATCATTTGTGTGAGTTTCTATGGAGGCGAAATGTGAAAAAGCATAAATTAGATCCATTTAAAAAATTAATTGAAGACATTAAAGATGTATATTTTTGTTAAAAAAAAGAGTAATATAAATTGTTTTTGTTAACGTTTTTGTTCTGATATTTTATTTTCGTATTTCTTAAGTCTCTTTATATATGTATCTTGTATATATGTATCTTATATATTTTAAGACTTTATATATATTTATGTTGTTAAATGTGTTATGTTATTATGATAAATTCATTTAGTAGATTTAAAGTTATTTGAATACATATTAATAATTAGTTGAATAAATGTTTCTGTAAAAGAAAATAATTATTTAAATATAATATAATATATATATATATAATAAATAAAATACATAAGTTGTTTTTTGTTCACTTTTTTTCTGATATTCGATGTTCAGTTTTTATAGTTCTTTTTGTATATCTTAGAACGCTTTATATGTACTTATGTTAATAAATGTGTTAAATTATGATAAATTTATTTATTAATTTGAAATTTGAATATACATTGTAAATAATTATTTAAATATATCCTTCTTGATTCCTGATATCCCCATAAAGGGGAGGCGAAACACACTGTCTCCACGCAGACACTTTTTAATTTGTAGCGAGGTTCCACATGGGTTTACAACTTTCAATGCAAAGCGAGTTTCCACATGGGTTTTGCAACTTTCTGCGCAAAGCGAGGTTTCACATGGGTTTACAACTGTCTATGCAAAGCGTTATTGGGACTGCTTTTAATTTTCTAAAGTTTTGATTTATTACAACTTTTAAAATATAATATCTGGAAAACTATTGATTGTAAAACATATAAATTTAAACTTATTTACACACATTATTTATACACATTATTTACACACATTATTTATACACATTATGTGTAATTATTTGAATAAATTATTGTAATTGTCCTAAACAGTTTAATGGACAATAATTTATATATAACTCTATTTAAACATTTTTAGCTTTAAATGTTTGTATCGGTAAAAATCCGCTTAAGGACATTCATTTGACATCATTTAGAGTGTTTCTACAAAAATTCATGACAATCGAGCGTGGGTCATTTTCGGAAGTTTATCCTGACGTTCATCTTTAGAGGTTACAATTCCTGCTGTTGATCTAATAATCTCTTCTTAAAATATTTCTGTAGAGTGAGTCCTGCTCCCGTGAGCATAGTGATATCGCATTTTCACGTTGCCTATAGCCAATTATGCGTATTTCTTCACGTGAGATGAAAGTGTGAGAAGTGTGAACATTCGACAAAGATACACAATCGATCCCTTTGAAACATGTCGCAAATTTTTACTTGAATCATTTTTAAGATTTTTAAGTTCTTGCATCCATTATTCGTAAAAAGAATGTACTAATGCAATGCGTAGAGAAGCGGGAAAACATACATATAATGACAATGCTATCGTAAATTTATACGATAATCATAATATCATAAAAAAGACGCTCCATTCATAGAAGCACTTTTGTCACTTGTCATTTAGCCTGAACGCGCAGAATCTCAGCCTTGTCATTCGTAAAATATAATCGCTTCGCGTTTAAATCCTATAGCCTTGACATTTTTGTATTAGGATTTTCGTCTTGAAATGTTCTAAGGAATTTGCCATTAAGAGGAGATACGGTAGTTTTAGGATACCCTGTATAAAATTCATATCTCTCTTATATTTAAAATTATATTTTATTTTATCAATATGAAAAGTCAACGACTGTACAATACAAATGAAGCAGTACAATGTGAAAGTGCATCCATTACACGTTCTTGAGATTCTACAAAAAAATACAAAGAATTTCAAACTTGAGTTTCCACTCATCATCTTTGCAAGGTGAGCAAATTCATTATATATCTCCATGTAATAATGTAATATTATATAAAATTTCATATTTATAATTAATATTATCAGTTTCAATTTCAATTATTATCAATTATTATAAGTTTAAAAAAGCATACATAATTTTTTACATACAATAATTAAAATAATACATACAACATTAATAATATCTTAAAAATCGTATGCCTGTTTATTTAAAAAATGCCAAATATCACTAATATTAATGGTATATAGGGTATCCGACAAGTAAGTGACCAAACGAAAGGTGAAGGTAGATTGGGTCAAACTGAGTCGAAAAGTCTTATACCATTTTTTTCTATAACGTCTAATAAAGGAGTTATTATTGAATAAAGTCTCTATCATCAGCGCCGACTTTTAGCCGGACACACGTCGGTGAGCCGCTCGCCTGGTAGTGTGCATCGCCGTAGCGACAGAGCGCTCACGCACACTATCAAGCGCGCGGTTAAAGGTCGGCGCTGATTGGAAAGACTTGATCAATAATAACTCTTTCATTAAGCGTTATAAAAAAAAACGGTTCAGGACTTTTCGACTCAGTTTGACCCAATCTACCTCCATCTTTCGTTTGGTCACTTACTTGTCGGACACCCTGTATATATTTTCTAAATGCGCACTGGGTAAATATGCATATTAGCGCCGACCTCACCGATTTCAATGACCTTGACATATGTTGTCAAGGACATGACTCTAAGTAACTTGCAAAAAATTTTAGCCGTCGCTCGTTGTTTTTACAAAGTTATTAACAATTTAAGTTTATGACTTTCCACGCGAAGTGAGATACGATTTTAAATGGATTATATGATATGCGTGGAGGCAGTATGTTCCACCCCCCCCTACGGGGGGGCTCCACTTCCGGAAGAAATAACCTAACCCAAACTCTATCTTTAAAATGTAAGCTTGGTAATTCATGCCGAAATATATACAGTCTTATGTCGCAAGTACCGGTCGGTCACTATCTTTGATTGTTAATAACTTTGTAAAAACAACGAGCGACGGCTAAAATTTTTTGCAAGTTACTTAGAGTCATGTCCTTGACAACATATGTCAAGGTCATTGAAATCGGTGAGGTCGGCGCTAATATGCATATTTACCCTACTTTTTTCCTCCCTATGTAAAAATGACTGATTAGTTTCAGTAACTTGCCTTGGAACATTTTGTAACAAATGTTTATTACAAAATGTTGCGCTCCCTGATGGTCTCACTCTCACTCTCGCGCTCACTCACGCCCGAAATGAATACGCACTATACGTAAGTAAAAGAACTTTAATAACAAGAACACGTAAAGGAGAATATTGTACAATAAGACAACTCGAATTAGTCGCGGATAGCCAGCCGTCGGAGGAAACGTCCTCACGGCACGACAGCACAGGACCAAATCTGTCATGGCGTCCACAAAACATCCGATCGCGAGACTCAAGATGGCCGATCTCTCCCAAGATGTCCGCCGTTGTTTAACAACAACGCTTAGCAACGTTCTCCCGGAGACGAATACAGCAGATTCATGAATAACCGCCTTAGACGATCCGCAGGGACGCAACAGTATATAGATATTCTCTCATGATTATTACTTTAATCAAATTTAAAAAGTTTTTAATGAATTTAATTCATCCGAACTAAACTTTATTTTCAATTTTTACATTGTATAACTTGGAAGTAATTATTCAAACAAAGATAATGTACTATATCAATTAAAATAGAAGAAAAAGTTAAAATAAAGAAAATGTTTTTAATTAGTAAAAAAAGAAAAGGCCAATTGGAGCCCAGACAAGATATTTAGAGCGTAATAATTGCGTACTGTTTTAAAAGACGATGTTAATGCACATAATATAAATTAATAAATTAATATAAAATAATAAATCAAACGTTTCGGCACCTCGGTTCCTTATCAATGAATATAATCAAAATTTAACATATAAAAAGACAACGCAAGTCGAAATAATAAATATGAAACGCAACGGCAGATTCATATAGGGTTGGATACGAGTAATGATACTAAGCCGATTCTAAGTCAGGCCCTCTGGAAGGGGGGGGGGGGCGAGAGGAAACCAGCGCAGGAGGTATGATGTCACGCGGGATGAGATGAGGTAGATGAGGGATCCGCGGGGAAGAGGGGAAACCGCGACGCGACCGATAGGCGAAGGGTCCGCGAGGAAGAGGGGGACCGCGGCTTAACCGAAAAGCGAGGGGCCCGCGGGGAAGAAGGGAACCGCGGCGCAACTGGTAGGCGAGGGGTCCGCGGAGAGAGGAACGCGAAGGTACGATGTCCGCAATGTGTGGGAGAAGGATAACGCTAATCATTCACATGCACATGGGAGAAGGATAGCGCGAGGCGTTCGCATGCACGTGGGAGAAGGATAGCGTTTGCATGCACGTAGGAGAAGGATGGCGTTCGCAATGTGTGGGAGATGGATAGCGCCAGGCGTTCGCATGCACGTGGGAGAAGGATGGCGTTCGCATGTACGTGGGAGAAGGATGGCGTTCACATGCACGTGGGAGAAGGATGACGTTCGCATGCACGTTGAGAGAGATAGCGCAAGGCATGCACGAGTAGGAAGAGGAAAGAAGGAGACGCAGAAATAATTAACACTTTTTAAATATTAATAATAATGTTTATTTAATAATTTGTGTCATATAAATGCGTGCGTACGTGCGTGCGTGCGGGCGTGCATGCGGGCGTGCGTGCGTGCGTGTGTAATGTGCCTCTAGCCGCTAAGGAAGAGGTTTTGCGGGATTTATACGCCCAAAGAATTAAAATCCACGCTCGAAATAAGACACTCCCGGACTTTAAGTATAAATTGGTATATTTCACAAGATTTGGTACACTTTTCACTTATTCGCGGTTATAAGGATCGGGCGCGATATAGCGCTTTCGAAGATGCGATTGAGCGAGCGAGCGAGTGATGTTAATGGGCGAGCGCGGTGCATCTCGCGCTCAATATACATATATTAAGTAATTAGGTCGTTGATTGGGAAGAAGTGTGGTGACCCTGGCCAGAGCACATCTCGTTCTCCGCTTGTCAGTCTGTCTCATCAGCTGCTTACTCAGCTTCCGAGAACTTGGCCGTGACTTCCTTCTCTTTAGTAACGTCTCTTACTTTTATTTTATTAATAATCTTTTATTATTTTATTCTTTTTTAATTACTTTTTCTTAGGCTCTTTTCCTAATTTTAATGCTTTGTTTTACTCAGCTCTTCCTTAATCTTTTCTATCCCACTTTATTGTTTTATATTTTACTGTTGGGAAATTGGTCAGGTTACGACAGTAATATAATATAATGATAATAATAATGATATAAAACATTGAGGGAGACGCTCTATCTGAAACAGAAAAAACAAGTCTTATTAAAATTAATCTAGTTTTAATGTACTATAAAATTTTTTTAAATTTTTAGGAAAGATACATATAATTACTACTGCTCTTCTTCATCATAGGGCTCCAACCCAAACAATTTTCTAAGATTGAAAATATCCACATAACCTCCATATTTGCTATCCCATTCGCGGACTTCCTCCCTGTCGCCCCATAAAGTTGCGTGCTCCCACCGCATATTGCGCCGCATCCACTGCATATATCGACGGTCCAGAATATTTAAAAAACGTATTTTCTGAATGAGCTGAAATATATTATCCAATTAATATATGTATCACAAATAGACACAAAATATATAACAGAAACACTGAGCATTCTACCTACCCGATAATGCGGCAGCATCATATATACGTATGTACAGCGACAATATTCTGACATTTTCGAATACACTTTAATATACTTTACTAAACTTTATTCCTGAACTGTCAAACACTTTATGACGGACACAACAGGATAGACATCGTCTCGATTAAACATTTTAGAATAGGAAAAATATCACTTACAAAGAACGCTTACCTTTTGCGCTTGATAAGAAAACAAAAGTAAACATGTTCCCATGGACAAATATCTATAGTTAAAGTCTTTTAAATATGAATAACGTATTATTATAATATGTAAACCACTATTAAGGATGTTTCGTACCTATTTTTGAAATATTAGGAATTTAACCAAAATTGTACAGAATGTTCTTACATATGTTCAGAAACTTATAAAAAAATCCTGAGTCGATTCACTGAAGCGATCAAAAGTTGAGGATTTTAATTTGCAGCGATTTAACCCGTGATCTTGTGGAAAATGTGTGACCACGTCGATTCAAATGGCCAAAATAGATGGAAATAATATTCAGAATTTGTTTAAAATTTGCAGAAGTGTAGTTTATATATAGAGGAAATATTTGATTAAATAATATTTAACAAGTACTGACTGGTTAACAAGATATTAAATATAATTCGATGAAATTGGTCATGTCATCCGATATGACGCGAAATTCACTATGAAAATATGGCAACATCGCACTCAGCTGAGAAAAATGAGAGAGACGGAAATAGTGCCGAATGGTGCCGAAGTAGCTGGATCCAATCTTCGACGAAACTCTTTTTCAATATATTCTAAAGATAAAGCTTCTTTGCACGAAATACACCACATTTGTCGGCCCAGAAACTTTAAATCGACAATGCGTCGTCCATCTAATGATGTTTCCTCTTCTTCATCGTTCGTCTGCTGAATTTCAGTCTCAATATATTCTTGACCTTGAGTGTCTTGAGACTCAAGAAACACTTTTTTGCGTCTCTCCCCAACTTTTATCTGGAAAAGTCTCTTCTCATACACGCTTTTGGTCACTATTTTTCCTTTCCAACGATAACGTCCATTTATTTTGTCCATTGTGGAAAAACACAATTTACTTCTAAAGCACACGCAGTTATGGAAAATATGATATAACCTACGCATGCGTACAATACAGTAGACCTCATGTATAGAGTGCACAATCTGGCCAACTTATAAAAAATTACCATGTTGTCATATTTCACGCTCGCCAGAGACATGACAAATTATTAAATTTATCAATTAAATAGTTGAAAATCTTGTATATTTTGTGATTATTAACTGTTTTTATTTTTATTCTGATATTCTGAACGAGAAGCCTTCACTTCCACACATACGTTGCAATTGCACACTGTGTTATTAGACACATAAAGTTGCGCACCGTTCGATTGGACACATTTCAATTGCGCACAGTTTGTTTGGACACATTTCATTTGCGCACCGTTCAATTGGACACCGTTGCTTTTGGACACAACACATATTTTTGTATAATTTGGAATACATACACACACATGTATGCATGTATAACTTTGAAATTTTTTGAGATTTATTATTAACTTCATTCTGTAAATAAACGTCTGTTACAGTTCGTTTACACACAGTTCGTTTACACACAGTTCGTTTGGGCACAGTTCTTTTGCGCACAGTTCTTTTGCACACAGTTTATTTGCACACAGTTCATTTACGCACAGTTCATTTGCGCACAGTTCGTTTACGTACAGTTCGTTTGCATACTTTCCCACCCACACAACAATTATAGGGATCTCGTTTCGCGTTGTAAAGTATATGCGTGGACACAGTGGATTCCGCCCCCCTCTACGGGGGTGCTCCACTTCCGGAAGATATAACCTAACCCAAACCTATTTCTGATTTAAAACTAAAATTTATGTAAGGCTCTTAAAAGATTAAAATCAAGTAAAATCAGAGTAAAATGGCGAAAGAGCCACGCGCAGTTTTTAGGGCGCAAAGATATATAATTTAAACCAAAAATAAATTAAAAAATTAGAATTTTTTTAATTACATGGTTCGCGAAAGGCGGACGTTTCGTCCCTTTTTTTTCTGGCCATCATCAGCGCAAATAATATTAAATTCAACGATATAAAACGGTATACAAAAAGAGTCTTAAACAATTAGAGCGCAGAGTTACATAGTAACCAACGGTAGAAGGCGTAATCCCTCATGTCGCTCCAAAAGGCAAAAACCATTCTCCATGTAGTCCATGGTATTTCGGGGCAGAAACCTCGATTCTTTAAGCATGAATCCACTAACATGGTGATACGTTAATAATTGTGTATAAAAGAGACGCAACGCACAAGTCGACAGTACAAATTCTTCAGCAACGCAAAATCTTAAGACTCACTAACTAACCACAGAGTAATGAGAAGTATTGTTCGGCGAAAAAGGTAAGATGTTAAAAAAAACCTAATTATTAACGTATCACCATGTTAGTGGATTCATGCTTAAAGAATCGAGGTTTCTGCCCCGAAATACCAAGGAGTGGCCTTCACTTGGACACAGTTCAATTGGACACGGTGCAAATGGACACGTTGCGAATGGACACGAAACTTTACACACGGCTCAATTGGACACAGTGCATTTGGACACAATAATTTTGGACACAGTAGCTTTTGGACACAGAAGAAAATTAATTTGGACACCGTTCAGTAGCACACCGGTCAGTTGCACACCGTTCAGTTGGACACATAAAAATGCACATCGTTTAGTTGGACACATAAAAATGCACACCGTTCAATTGCACACCGTTCAGTTGCACACCGTTCAGTTGCACACCGCTCAATTGCACACCGGTCAGTTGCACACCGCTCAATTGCACACCGGTCAGTTGCACACCGCTCAGTTGCACACCGCTCAGTTGCACACCGCTCAGTTGCACACCGCTCAGTTGCACACCGCTCAGTTGCACACCGCTCAGTTGCACACACACACACACACACACACACACACGGGGGGGTGCAAGGGGGGCTTTCGGCCCTCCTCCCGCACCCACCCCGCCGGTAAGCAGGGTGGACCTCGCTTTACAACTATGGTGGGCAAATTAACGGTGTGCAACTGAACGGTGTGCAACTGAACGGTGTGCAACTGAGCGGTGTGCAACTGAGCGGTGTGCAACTGAGCGGTGTGCAACTGAGCGGTGTACAACTGAGCGGTGTGCAACTGACTGGTGTGCAATTGAGCGGTGTGCAACTGAACGGTGTGCAACTGAACGGTGTGCAACTGAGCGGTGTGCAACTGAACGGTGTGCATTTTTATGTGTCCAACTAAACGGTGTGCATTTTTATATGTGCAACTGAACGGTGTGCAACTGAACGGTGTGCTACTGAACGGTGTCCAAATTAATTTTCTTCTGTGTCCAAAAGCTACTGTGTCCAAAATTATTGTGTCCAAATGCACTGTGTCCAATTGAGTCGTGTGCAAAGTTTCGTGTCCACTTGCAACGTGTCCATTTGTACCGTGTCCAATTGTACTGTGTCCAAGTGCACCGCTCCCATACCATGGACTGCATGGAGAATGGTTTTTGCCTTTTGGAGCGACATGAGGGATTACGCCTTCTACCGTTGGTTACTATGTAACTCTGCGCTCTAATTGTTTAAGACTCTTTTTGTATACCGTTTTATATCGTTGAATTTAGTATTATTTGCGCTGATGATGGCCAAAAAAAAAAAGGGCCGAAACGTCCGCCTTTCGCGAACCATGTAATTAAAGAAATTCTAATTTTTTAATTTATTTTTGGTTTAAATTATATATCTTTGAGCCCTAAAAACTGCGCGTGGCTCTTTCGCCATTTTACTCTGATTTTACTTGATTAAAATTTATGTGCACAAACGAACTGTGCGCAAAAGAAATGTGCGCAAAAGAACTGTGCGCAAAAGAACTGTATGCAAAAGAACTGTGTGCAAACGAACTGTGTGTAAATGAACTGTGTGTAAACGAACTGTAACAAACGTTTATTTACCAAATGAAGTTAATAATAAATCTCAAAAAATTTCAAAATTATACATGCGTGTGTATGTATTCCAAATTATACAAAAACATGTGTTGTGTCCAAAAACAACGTGTCCAATTGAACGGTGCGCAAATGAGTAGGTGAGATAGGCCGCTGCTAACTCACTTTGACAATGAGAGCGAGAGAGATGGATAGAGAGATAGAAAAGGATGGAGATATGAGTTAGAACAGTTTGTAGACGACCGAGAGGGGAAGCGCGGATAGGGAGGTAGAAGAGGGGGGGTACGTAGGGCGAGAGGGGAAGCGGGGCGAGGGGGGTTGGGGGAGCGCGTGACGTCACGGGAGGGAGCGGATATGAATCGCTAAGATTGCCCGTGAGATGGCGCTCGGCTCGATCGGGGGTCGCGCTTACCGACTCGCCCTACGTACCCCCCACCTCTCCCCCCTGTCCACGCGTCCCCCTCGGCCGTCTACAAACTGTTCTAACTCATATCTCCATCCTTTTCTATCTCTCTATCCATCTCTCTCGCTTTTATAAAAGTGAGTTAGCACTTTGTTGGGCCTATCTAGACGCCCAACAAAATTAACGAGATCGCCCGGGAGATGACGCTCGACTCGATTGAGGTCGTGATTTCTCCCGGCGCGATTAGACCTTGGCGCGAAGCGTGTGATCCGTTATCACGATTCTTAAGGGACGCGCGTCGCTTCTAGCGCGCGATCCGCGAGCGGACGCTGATATATGGCGCCGAGGGAGATGGATAGAGGAAAGGTTAGCGGCGATACGAGCGCGCTTATCGCTCGAGCGAGATAGCGAATCGTTGAAAGGTTGTGGAATAAAGAAAGATTGTGTTTCTGCGCGAGAGGAGGAGCGTTTTTATTGTTTTTCTTTTACAATATTTTTAATTTATTAATAATGTGATAATACGAGTATGCGAATAAGCGTATCACGATTCTCCGAAGAGCAGAGCCTGCAGCTCGCAATCGACGATATCGTTGCGGTCGAAGTTCTCGTTATCGCGTATCATCGTGGGAATAAGCGCTGAATCGTGAGCGCCTGCCGCGATATCGAGAAAACTAGTCAGCTTGTTATCCACATGCGCGGTTAAACTGCTTAAAGATGTAACGATGCGGTTAACACAAAGTTCTAAATTTAATATAGTTAGAACGGTGCTCTTCGATATGGACGAACTTTGGGTGTTTCGAGACGGAGTATTCGGAGATTGTTGAGTTTACCGAATCGCAGCGTTAACTGTTCGATATATATCGGCGCTGGAGGACGCGCCTCATCGCGCTCGTCGGAGCGAAAATATGATAGAAACGTAGATCGAGCAATTCCTTCCATATATCCAGCGTTAGCGAGATCTCCTTGCCGTGGCAATCTCCAAGGACGATTTCCACAAAAGAGGGTCGACTAACTTTAACGCTGACTTCGAGATGTTTGTACGCAGTTTTGGTCAATGGATAGCGTCTTCCTAAGATTCTGAGCGGCCGCACAATCGAAACATCCGCGTCACATCTAGGCGTTCGGTCGCGATCTCGTCTGAAAATGGATGCGGGTGATAAGAGAAACGACGCTAGCGGATTATTAATTCGAATAAACATTTAATAGTCTTACCCATTGTCCTGTTTAGCTCTTTTAGCGTATCCCGCGCTATCCTCGCGGTCTCGCTCGGTTAGCCTCGATCGATTGTCAAATGAGTGCTGCTGTTGCGGTGGCCCACCCATTGTCGCGTACATTATCACTCGTTATTTTTCGTTCGTAGGCTTCGGCGTTCTCCGTCGACAATGAAGCGCTTAACTGATGGATGGTCTTTATATACTCGCGTAGAGATATCTTCTTCCTCTTTCGCGCGCGTCCTCTCTTATATTCTATTTTTTAAAAATGACGGCAGAGTCGCTCTAGTCGTCCTCCTCGTCGATTCTCTCTCTTTCGGTCGCGTCGCTAAGACGATAAACACGACTTAGGAGATCGCGCAATTGCCTTAGCAGCCCATCCGTAGGGCACTCGATACCGAGCGCGTGTAGATCGAAAGGACCCGCCGAAGTTACGATATTCGTAAATTCGTTAAAGGCGTAAAATTGACGTTTGGCAAAAAAATATAGATTGCCATCGATATATCGAAAGGCTGACGTTATCGCGGGCGGTATTCCGGGAAATATATCTTTTAATGGAGCGTGTCTAATAACTATCATGCGGCACTCGTCAATCTCCGCTACCTTGTCGTCGTCGTAGATCGCGTAGGTTCGTCCCGTGTGCGTGTTTATCGCAGCGTTAATCTTAACATTTCGAGGAAGTCCGATATCGTGGAGATATCTTGGCCAACCCGATTTTAGCTTAAGGCTAGGATATTCCGCGAGGTAGATCGAATCGTCCGCGAATAGCGCGAGATCGCCCGAGGGTCTTCGATACGCGGCGGATAGGCGTGTGAAATTCGCTGGGTGAAACGCCGCGTAATCCGTGAGCGTCATGGGCCGTAGCGTTTCTCGATTACGTCGATTGACCACACATTACGGCGATTAGCTATATATAATCGGTGATCCATTATCAGCGCGGCGTCCACGCGCCGTAAAGCGCAGAGATCCGCGCGCGCGGGGTCAATTGGCGAGACACTAGTCGTAGCGGGCGCCGCGGTAGTCGCGGGAGTCGCCGTTGGATAGTTTCCATCGTCGTGAGACCCGTACAGATTCTGTATAGCCAGAATATCCTCTATGCTCAACTTAACCGGAAATTGATTCTCGATATCGGGTATATATGGAAACATTATCGAGTCGTTGCGCATGCTGTGTTGTAGACCCAAAGCGTGGCCAATCTCGTGCGTCAGCGTTTGCAACAAATGATGCGTGTTGGGAGGATTTTTATTTAGATACACGTGCCACGGTTGTGAATCATCAACGTGTACCTCTGACGTGAAATCGGTCATTCCAGAGGGAAAGAACGCGTGAGCTAGGGCTCCCCCGGGACCGTCGAAGGTCGCCAGACAAATGCCTATATTCCTGCGATTCGCGTAAGTGTGCGCGCCCGTTCGATACGATATCAATATATCGGGTCGCAGCGGGTCGCGCGCGAAGGTTAGCGACGAATTCACCGCCCATAACGCGAACGCCGCTTCGGCCGTTCGCAAGAGTTCCTCGCTAGCTACCTGAAAATTCCGCGTGAGGCGCGTTTTCGGCCATTTTCGCGCGATCGGGCTATACGCGCGATCGGGAATATCCGCGAGACCGCATCGCGATTTGCGCATAAGGCTAAGCGTAACTGCCTCTAACTCGCCGTTTCCTGATAATTGATAGTATTCTTGAAACAGCGACAAAGCGCGACGCAGAGATGTCGCGTTATCGGATGATAACGATTCTTCGTTGTCCTTTAGAAAACCGTACGCGCGCAGGAAGCGAAGCGTCTCGGCCTTTTCCGAATTAACGGGCGCGGCGGCCGTCGCGGCGACGAGCGTCGTCGCTAAGACGAGAAGAACCGTATTCGCGTTAGTCATCGCGCGGAGCGGGGAAAGACGCGGGAAACTATCGAGAGACGCCGGGCGCGATTGATTCGCGCGTTCAGCGAGATGCCTATTTTTATCGTTGACGAATTCGGCGCGGGTGGGGGAAGAGGAAATGCGATTCGTTCGAAAAAGAGTCGCAGTTCGCCCCGATTAGAGGGACGCGACCTTTCGATGGTGAGCGAACTGGGATGCGTGTTATCTAGCGTGTTATCTATCTCGAGTTCCTCTCGCGGTTTTACTTTTTTATCATTTCTATTTTTATCATTTCTATTTTTATTATTCGTTTATCTTCTAAGAAGAACACTTGACGAGCGATTAGAGAAACGTACTCTTTTCAGCGACGATAAACATTCATCGCGTATCCGGGATGCGTGTTATTTAGCGGGCGCTCGAGTCCCACTTATCACATTATTTTTGTTATATATTTTTCTCTATAATCTATTTTTATTACTTGTTTATCTCCGCTCGTACCGCGGCATCCGCGCGTCGATCTTTATAAACGCGAGATCGTTTCGAGAAGCGTCAAAATATTCTCGCTCGCGAAATAGTAAAGTGACTAGTCGACGAAGTGCGAAACGGTATAAGAGCAAAGTGGCGAGGTGTGAAATAACGAGAATTAAAATCATTCGCGAACTACTCGATATGGAACGAATCGAGCAGATAATTAACGCGGCCGATTATATTAATGTGAACGGCGATTTAATTGCAATAAAGGCTTACGTTTTGGGAGATCTCGCCTCGGATTTGCGCGATGAGGCGCGAGGCATTATCGAGAACAGTCCGGATTTGCTCAGACTGAACTTTCAGCTGGATGGAGACATCGATATCGCGCGTTCAATGTAAGTATTCGATTAAAATTTTTATAATACTTTTTATAATAAATTATAATTTGTAATAATCCTTCTACTTTTTTACTTTAGACAACAGATAGAAGATTGTATTAGAACGGCGCGAGAATCGCTCTATGATTTATTTACGAAGACGAGGACTATGCTAACGCGACGTCGCGCTAGCCCTCGAGCAATTTGAGTTTCGCGATCGCGACTTCGCCATCCCTGAATTAATCGACAGGCTTCACGAACACGAGAATAGGCGAGTTATCGCGTCACCGATCGACGAAGAGCCCGAATCGCGGCCAATCAGCGAGGAGCCCGAATCACAGCCAATCAGCGAGGAGCCCGAATCGCGGCCAATCGATGAAGAGTCTGAATCGCGACCGATCGACGAGAATCCCGAATCGCAATTAATCGACGAGGAGCCCGAATCGCAGCCGATGGAGGATGAGGCCGAACCGTCGATGGGCGACGAGAATGAACCGCCAGCGAATGTACAATTAGAGGGCTACGAGCTCGAATCACAACCGTTCTTCGAGCTGTAACTTCACGCGTTAATAAAATTTGATTTTTTTATACTTATATATTTCGTGTATTACGCATTTGTAAAATGTGATTCTTTATGAATAAATACTATATATTAAACGAAGCATTGATTCTTTTCGCTTCTCTTTCCTTCTTCGATATCCTCTCGCTCTCGCGCTATCTTTCTTTCGTAGTAAGCGTTGGCGCTCCCTTATCGCGGAAGGGTACGCGCTCGCGATAAAAATAGTATTCGTTATATATATAAATATAAATTTATTTTATAATATAAAATACTAAAATAAAATAGATTTATTTTAATTTTATTATAATAACACTAATCAGATAATCGAACACTTTTCTAACGGACATCTGTATAAAATAGGAGATGCGCGAGCTATTATCGTGGGAAAGGATACGCGACCGCGATAAAAGAAAAACGCGGTTCGTTAGTATAGCGTGTATTTTGCGACAGTATGACGAATACATTTATTAAAGCTTAAAATAAATGATTAAAGCTTAAAATAAATGATTAAATTTATAGATTATATAATTCACTCGGTACATTATATATAATTAAATTTGTAGGTTATATAATTGATAATAAATTCGATACATTATATAAAGCTTAAAATATAATTAAATTTATAGATTAAATAAGTGACTCGATATGTTATATAATATATGATGATGCATAATATACAATAATTCGATATAATTTATAATACAAACGAGTAGATATGAAGTAATATAATATAGAATCAATCGCACATATTACGCAAATGATCGCGTCGTTCGAACCACCAATCGTGCAATTTACAAGCGTTCTCTAACGCGCAATTCTTCGCGTGATATCCGCAGCGAAAGGCCCGCGAAGCGTTTAGAGTTTCCAAACGTTTGATATCCTCGTAATCAGCGTCGATAGTCTCGACGGAGACGGCAACGTCGCGATCGTCGGCAACGTTTCCTAAGATCTCGATTAGCCATTTTTTCTTCTCGTGACCTTTAACGTAGATTCTTATCGCTGAATCGGGGCTAGATTCTCGACATACGGCGTCCCGAATGAGTCTTTTCATCGACCCGTAATTCACGTGTCCGTCATTCCACTTTAATTGATGATGATTAGATGTCAACCAACACGCTCGAGATTTTTCCGCTCTCGTTAGCAAATCCCAAGACATCGGTAGGCGAAAGATGTGATGCGTCAATTCCGCGCCATTTCTTAACACGGCTACTTCTTTCGCGACGAATTCCTCATTAACTACGAAACCTTGAAGATCGACGAAGATCGGTGCGTCCATCACCGTTATTAGCGGTACTCGAAGTGTGCGCCTCTATTATTCTCTCTTCATATTTTGAATATCATCGCGCTTATACGATTCTGCGCACAGCGTTGGTGAGCGGATTGTACTCCACCACTCGATCGTGAATGATAAGACAGTAAGCTGTGGTATTAGAGGGAATATTCTCCTTGCAATCGAACTCTATGCGAACGTCCACGGTGGCACTTTTAATCGATTCGTTTTGTCGTGAACAATCGATGACTACGAGCGGGCCATAGACTAAAAATTTATTCAGATTTAAGAGCGCTTCGTCATTGTCGCATCCGTAATACGTTCTTCGAAATTTTGAGTACATATCGTATAGCACTGCGACTTTGTGCTTATCGAAATCTAAATTCATATCGTCGTAAGGATAGAAATCGGAATTAAGATACAATTTGACATTAGTTAGTTTGCAATCGTCGAATAGGGAAGGTTCCTCGGATAGAACGTTCTTCTTTCCAGACTGTAGCGCGAAAATAACGTATCGCGGTTTTTCGAGTTGCGTCGCCGCTTTGACAGCCCACGAATGTTTAGTCGTGCTCTGTAGAAGTGGAAACTCGTAGAGATCCCACGAACGAAAAGCGACGCTCAGATATCGTCCGTTATCCAATGTGCGCAATAACCTTAATTTATTAATATCGTTTAACACTATATTCGCCACTGTATCTTTAATAAAACGATTTTAGGCTCTTGCGTTTCGCGCGATATGATACAATTGTTATCATTACCCGCTCGTATTAGAATAAGTTCGTGTCGCGCGTTGATCACGACACGCTTGTAATCTTCACAAAAACCTAATAACACGCTGAGAGTTACGCAAAAGTTGAAATCGTTGATCAACGAATGAGTTGCCGCTGATAAATCCCATCCGGCGTTCTTTAATATCTTGCTTTTTTCGACTGATAGCGACGCGTAATTCTTAATCGTGCTAGTTATCCCAACATTTCTGCTTCGATCGATTTCCACACCGTCGAGTTCGTAGCGAATCTCCTCGAACATAAACGCCGCGCAATTGTTCACTAGCCTCGTCACCGACGCAGTTCCCTCTTGCGCACTCGGCGACTCTTTAGACTCGAGTCTATCTTCTATATAGAGAAAACTATCACATGGTAATGTGTACAGATCTTGCTGTTGTATAGGAATTCGTATCTCGTCGCTATTCCCAAACGTAGTATTAGCGTAAGGATTGTATGTGTGAGTTTCAATCTTGACGATACGATCGTCAAAGATCGGCTCCCCGCCGATGCTTAGAATGTCGCACATTTCACTTTTATGGAGAAACGGTTCTTGGTACGACGAAACCCAAAGAGCGCAAGAAAGCCGCGTTAGCGGTGGTTAACCTTCCTCCCTTTTTCTTTTTCTTTTTCGCGTCTAGGGGCGACGCGATAGCGACGATAGGCGCGTTTCTCGCGTTCGATCCGTTCACTACGAGCATCGCGCACCTCTCTATCGTCTTCGCCGCACGTGCAGACGAACTGTGATCTCTTCGCCGCGAAAATCGATTAATCTTCCGTTCTGATCCACGACACGCACATTTATATCAGTAATGGTCCGCGCGATGATCGGGAGGTAAATGATCTGCACTGGGATCTCCGACACTTTATATCCGGGTGGAACATTAGGCGCGAACTCGTGTATAGTATGCGCGGATTTGTCATTGTGATACGCTCCTGTCGTGACATTACACTCTACTCTAATGAGATTAATAGCCATAATATTTATCGGCTTATCAGACGCGTACCATTTATTCGATTGTAACACGCGAGACGAGAAACCCAGTAGCGAACCGATGTTATCAGGTTTTGTGAAATTTACTCGATACGCGCACTTAATCTCGCTTCTCATAGTGTTATCATTACCGCGAAGCGTTATAGAATTTTCACTCTTATCACCGTTGTCATCGTCTTCGAAATAGTCGTCGTCAACACTGTATATATAATCGTCATCGCTCGTTTCCAATTCCTCGTTTTCGCGCTCTCGTCTCTCCTCTCTCACTCGTCGTTTGCGATGAATCGCGGCTCTTAGATACGCGCTGATAGCGCTTAACTCGTAAGATCCCACTGGAATCGCGATAACCTCGTCGTTGTCGTGTTATAAGTCTCGAAATTTGTTAAACCTAACTCGTAATCATCGTCGTTTAAATCCAGAGGCGGAAAGTAACTCGCCGCGAGAATGCTGCTTCGTCCGGAAAGAGTAAGAGTTAGCGACATGATTGACGAGAGTAATCGAACTGCGCTCGATCGACGAGCGACGGTTGATATTATGGCGCGCGATTCCTCCAATCGATCCCCCGGAGAAATCGAAGACTCAATTGTCCACAAATATTCTGATCGCGCGTTTGCTCGGAGCGACGATTGTATCGAATATTAGCATCACGCCCGAGATAACGCGCGAGTTCGCGCGGAGGACGAAGATTGCCGAAACCGTCGTAATAGATCGCGTCGCCCCCTTTTTTCGCATATGCCACCCAATGAGTACCCGGGCCGGATGCGTCGTCTAAATTCACGATGCCGCTCTCATCGCGGCGCGCCCGCGATGGAAGCGCGTCGCGCATAAACACGCCTCTAAAGTGAGGCACGCGCGAGAGTATCGCCGCGCGATTTAACTGTTCGTTCGTCGTTGCTCCGACGGATGGGAGAATTCCTAGCGTCTGTTTACGCGAAGTTTTTTTTTAGCTCTTCCTCTTCTTCTCGTCGTGGACGCGCCACTTCCGCGCTTGTATGGTGCGAGGTATAAACCACGACCCTCCATTGCGCGATCGTGACGCTGCAATTCCTCCAACTGTCGTCGCGCCGCTTTGCGATCGTGCACCGCTTTCGCGATTCCCGCCGCTCCTCCAGCCAAAGAACCGAGAGCTCCCAATAACGGCAGCAGGGGCAAGAAGCCGCCGCGTTTCGCTATCGGAAGCGTTCTTTTCCTCGTAGCGGTCGTCCTCCTTTTGCTCTTCTTTCTCTTGATTCTCGTCGCGCCCATTCCAAGTTTTGTTTTCGATTTCATAGCTATCCATACAGCCGTCGCGGCGACTCTCTCGCCGAGAGTCGAGTCTTTAGCCGCGACGCGCTCGCGCGCTCTCTCAGCGAGCGCGCGGTCAGCGGTGTGTCGATCGGTGAGCTCGCCGCTCCGCGAGTACGCGATATCGTGCTCGCGGCAGGCCGCGTCCAGAGGATTGATGCCTCGATCGCCTCGCTCTAATCATTTCGCGAGACGAGTACCGGGCCCACAAAATTGATATCCGGGTATATGTAATTCGAAGGGGAGCGCGTTTATCGCTCTATTCAATAAGCCGGCGCCGCTGATATCACCGATTACACCGTACCGCTGCTTCGCGAATTGCATTCGCTGCAATCTTTAACGAGTGGCGCCGGGCCGTCGATGTGCGTTCGTTGCCAGGGACGATTGTAATACTCCAGGCATCGACGGTAGCGCCGCACTTCAGGATCCAATCTTATATGTTCGGGCAGTTTCTCCCACAATCGTTTCACATAGCGACCGAAGTATTTTAGTAAAATTACTTTCGGGATAAACCGCAATTGATCGGTGGTGAAATCGAGAATATCGTCACCGTCTATTAATAAAATAAACATCTCGATTCACCGCGCGCGATTCGCTACTGCGCGATCGACGGCGATCTATTCGTATATAAATAAAGAGATCTCGCCCTGCCTCGCGCGAGTGTACCGCGCACGCGCGCGGCGAGAGGAATGCGCTTCGTGCGGCAGCCGATCGCGATAAGGGTGACGAATCTCGATAGTAGGGCGCGACCGTCTGAGGAAGCGCGCAGACACGGTTGTCTATTGCCGAGCGCTATTCGCTGCCTCATTTGCGGTCCCTCTAATTGTGGTAAAACGAACGCGCTGATAAGTTTGTTGGAGAGCCCGCACGGTGTACGCTTCGAGAACGTTTACGTTTACTCGAAGTCATTGCAGCAGCCTAAATATCAGTATTTAGAGAATTTATTGGCACCGATGGAAGATATAGGTTATTTCACATTTTCTGATAACTCTGACGTTATTTCGCCTAGCGAAGCGCTCCCGAATTCTATATTCGTATTCGACGACGTAGCGTGCGACAAACAGAATACTATTAGAGAGTACTTCGCTATGGGTCGACACTCGAATATCGATTGCTTTTATCTGTGCCAAACGTACGCTAAAATACCAAAGCATTTGATTCGAGATAACGCGAATCTGTTGATTCTTTTTAAGCAAGATGGCACTAATTAGCGTCACGCATACAATGATCACGTGAACACGGATATGTCGTATGAGAATTTTCACGCGCTATGCCGCGCTTGTTGGCGATATAGATATGGTTTCCTAGTGATTGATAAAGATAGCGCGCTTAGCGCCGGCAGATATAGGCGAGGGTTTAACGAGTTCGCCGTACCATAGAGCGATCAGTCGTCGCGAATACGTCGAACGCATCGATCGCTCTCCCTCCCGCGAGCGAGAAGGACCGATTTATTAATCACGATGGCTGCGACGGATGTCGGTGAACGAGAGAAGACGGTGAAAGAGCTCGCTAAGACGCGCGCATCGATTCGTAAAAAACACAGAGCGTTAAAGACCGGCAAAATGGAGAACGAGATCGCGATGGAGAGCCGTTTTAAGCCAATCGTCGACCCGCTGCGGCGCATCGCCGAGCGCGCCGAGCGAGACGAGATCGAGCGAGATGAGATTAAACACGAAATGATAAAGCGAGACGCGATCGACGCTTCGCCCGTAACGACGAGCGTCGAGGAAAAATGGAATAAGGAAAAATGGAAGGAGGAAGAGTTGACCCCCGCTTGGAAAAAACCTAAAGTGAAACGAATACGAGCGCGACGACGATTAGATGCCGTTTCTACTCCGTCAAACGTGTATCCTATCGAGAGAGAGATCCATTCGCGCGGGACGAAACTGAAGAGGAAACGTTCGAACCTGAGAATCTTGAGTCATCCTCAACGTTTAAGGGATTACATACCTTTGTTGAGTAAAAAAAATTGATTTTTTTTTATCGGCTTATTAAATTGTATATAGTTTCAAAAATCAATGATTCAAAGCGCATTAAAATATTCACAAAATTGACAAAGATATGAACGAAAATGCGAGAGTCGACACGACTCACGCGCTCGACCGCTTGATGTGCACCGAGCTCGAGACGCATCGAGACGCGCTCGACTGTGTACGAAGCCCTAAGTAAAGAAGAATTGCTGCAAAGGTGTCTAGGAGGTTATACACAAAACAATAATGAAAGCTATAATCAGAAAATTTGGGAGATCGCTCCGAAATCGACTTTTGGCAGTCTTAGAATAATTGAAACTGCTGCTTATGTGGCTGCGAGTACTTTCAATGACGGAGCCGATGCCTATCTTCGAATATTAGATATATTGGGCATACAAATTGGACGAAACGCTTACGATTATTGTCAGCAAGAGGACGCAAACCGGTTGATGCACGCTAGGATCAAGGCGCAGCAACAGATAAAGGAGGCGAGAACTGCTCGTAGGCAGGCAAAATCAATGCTAAATATGGCAAATGAAGCTCAGGAAGGTACTTCTTATGGCTCCGGAATAGCCGAGTAATCGTAAGTTCGATTTATAAAAGATATATTAAAAAGTTCTCATTTTAAAAGTTTAAATGCGTTTTTCTCAAAACGTCTTTTTTTGTCAGTGTCTGCACGATAACTCAGTGGATTTTTAATATTTTTGGATAAAATTTTAACGAAAATTTTCTTCATAAAATTCTCTAACATCTATCGGGAGCTTTTCCCGATTTTCGATCTTGTTTTTTTTTTATAACAAAAAAAGTGGACAAATTTTGAGACAAAATTGTAACTTTTTTTTTCAAGTTGTCTAATTTCGTGAATTTTTATAAATTAAAAAATCCCCCTCGATAGATCGTAACTATAACATTTCTTTATAAGAAAATATTTTTATTTTTCAGATCGAACTAACCTACAATGCAAAATCATGCAGACACTAGGATCATGAACGCTCATCATTGGTGCATGCAACTTGCCATAAAAGTTACAATTTTTTATGAAACTTAATGATTTTTTATATACATATACTCAAATATATAACAAATAAAATAAAAAAAACTCTGTATTGATTACTGCATTATTTACTGAAAAAGAAATTCCCGAAAATAGGCCATTCTTGTGCGCGACAAAGGTATGTAACCCCTTAAAACACCTGTTAAGCGAATCTCACGAATTTCTCAAGATTATGAAATGCCGCACGGCCGGCTAGGACCGTTGGGACGAAAATACTTGGGGGCTCTTCTCGATGGAGAAGCGCCAAATGAGATCGATCACGTTTACGGAGTGTACATGAGCGCGAAAGGCGCGATGCTTGGCAATAGGCGATTCAATATAGACGCGGATGACTCCATACTTATAGATGAAATTAAATACATCGGTACCCCTGGTTTATACGAATTAATTTTCATGAAAAATCCTGATAGTCTCACATATACTGAAAAGGATAAATTAACATACAAGAGTATATTGTTAACAACGAACGCTCATAAACGCGACCATGACCCTAAAAAATCTGTTTTAGGAAATAAAGGATACAAATACAAGTTCGTTATCGCTCCGCTTATTCACGGCAGCAGCGCAAAAAAGATGGGTGCGGGTCGCGTACCGTCAACCATGCGAGTCACGAACGATAGAATCGATTACATTCATTGGGACGATCCAAACGAATTAGTGGATCGTCTGCGATTGCTGGACGCTTCGCGTCGAGCTGGCAACAACGCTCACGAAAACGAGATTCTATCGATAATCGAGGAGCTTCGCGAAACGGGAGCGATAGTATAAATCGAACCGTCGCATCGACGGTCGCCGCAGTCGTGCGTGGAATTCGCGATGTCCGTGAGCAAATTCGGCACACCTTTAAAAAACCGTGGCTATGACGCGAGAACCGGAAGACTACGTCCGGCTATCGAATCTCTGCGAAATTACGTGCGCGATAACGCGCTGTGTCTAAGCTCTTAATACGACGCGAGAGAGCGCAAGATAAAGCGTCTGGCTAAGCCGGAGGAGGACGCCGACGCGACGAGCAAAAGCTACGTTCAAGGAATTACGTCGCAATTGAGAAAAGACGCGGACGAAGCAGGGAAAGGTGTCATTCTACTATTCACGAGACTCACCCAGCTCGATAACGCTCTGGGTAAACGAATAGACGCCGCGGAGAATTTTGTTTCCAAGATCGAAGCGCGCGACGACATTTTGAGTAAACGGATAGACGCTGTGGAAAATTCCGTTTCGAGAACAGAATCTAACGCTAATGCTCTAGGTAAACGAATCGATGCCTTAGATAAACGAATTAATGGTTTAAGCGATCAAATCGATGTCGCAAAAAAAACAATATCGCTCAACGCGGCGGAGTCTTCGACGAAAAGCGCGAGCGATCGTAAAATACTGTTCAATCAGGGGAAAATAATACAGGAACTAACCCAAAAATCACGTGTCGCCGCTAATTCTGCGGCTGATTCTGCGGTGAAAATACGAGAATTAGAAAATTCAACATCGCGATTGAAGAGAGACGCGGACGAGCTATCGGGGAGAGTGACGAAACTAGCGAAGATTCGCGAGACCAGCGGCGACACTCGGAGCGGCCAGCCGCTCGAGAGAGAGATCCCACCCAACGTCATCCTTGAGAGAAAGAGAAGAGAATTATGAGCGCCGAAAAACGAAAACTAGTCGAGGAATTGCACGCGCCCGCGAGAAGAAACTTTCCGCGTCGTCGCGTCGCGATACGCGGGTACGACGACCTATGGCAGGCGGATGTGGTCGAGATGCGTCCTTACGCGAGACTTAACAAAGGCTACAACTACATACTCACCGTTATCGACGCATTAAACAAATACGCTTGAGCTATACCGCTTAAAAGCAAGAGCGCGAACGAGGTTACACGAGCGTTATCTAAGATAGTGCGAGACTCTAAGCGGTGCCCGAAAAATCTGCAGACCGACAAAGGAAAAGAATTCTATAACGCTGAAGTGAGAAAATTCGTGGAAAAGCGCGAAGTGAATCATTACTCAACGTACTCGGTGATGAAAGCGTCGATCGTTGAACGATTTAATCGCACACTCAAAAATTCTATGTGGAAATATTTCACGCTAAGCGGAACGTATAAATGGATAGACGAATTACCTCGACTCGTCGAGGAATATAACGCGCGAAAACATCGCACTATAGGTATGAGACCCATCGTGACTCCAGCGATCGCCGATAAACTTTTAAATACAGTATACAGCAATATAAAGATCGCGACTCCGGCTAAATTCAAAGTAGCTGATCCAGTACGCGTCAGCAAGTTTAAGACGATCTTCGAGAAAGGCTTCACACCTAACTGGACCACCGAAATTTTTCGAATAGCCAAGATACAACGAACTAATCCCGTAACATATCTGTTGAAGGATTCGCGCGGCGAACCGATCGCCGGAGGATTTTACGAGCACGAGTTGCTGCGCGTCAACGATCCCAACGTGTATCTCGTAGAAAAGGTGCTGCGCCGAAGAGGCAACGAAGTTTACGTGAAATGGCTGGGAATGGATGAGTCGCACAATTCTTGGATAAATAAAACGGCTGTATTATGATAAAAATATATTTTTATTAAATAAAACTATATATATTAAATACAATTACATATATTAAATAAAATTATTCGTTAGAAAAATAAAAATTATAATATCACGAAATTATCGCGTTCCATACGGGTTCTCTCTCGCGCTCCATACGAGTTCTCTCTCACGCTCCATACAGATTCTTTCTCGCGCCGCTACGCGGCCGCCGCGTCCTGCGTTTTCTCTTTCGCGCTTTATACGGACTCTTTCTCACGCTCTATATGTATTCTTCATCGCGTTGTTAAGCGAACGTCGTATCTCGCGGTTACCTTTTTTCGCGTTGCTCGATATATAATGCTTCCGAGAACATAATAAAGAGAAGGTGGAAATTTTCTCTCTGTCTAACTTGCCGCAAATCCTGCCTTAGATTTAGTAAGTTACTCCAGTCACGATTTGGAATAGCTCGCATAATCTGAGTCAAGATTCGTGGCAAGTTAGACAGAGCGATGGTTTCCATTCTTTTTTATATCGTGGAAATACTCGAAAAAAACACGCGCGAGTCCGTCTTTCTCGCATTCCATACGGGTTCTCTCTCCCGCCGCTACGCGGCCGCCGCGTCCTGCGTTTTCTCTTTCGCGCTTTATACGGACTCTTTCTCACGCTTTATATGAATTCTTCATCGCGTCGTTAAGCGAACGTCGTATCTCGCGGTTACCTTTTTTCGCGTTGCACGATATATAATGCTTCCGAGAACATAATAAAGAAATCACGGAAATTATCGCTCTATCTAACTTGTGGAAAATCCTGACTTAGGTTAGGATTCACCGCGAATTGGACAGAGCGGCAATTTCCATGATTTTTTATTTTGTGGAAATACTCGAAAAAACACGCGCGGGTCCGTCTCTCTCGTGCTCCATACAGGTTCTCTCTCGCGCTCCATACAGATTCTTTCTCGCGCCGCTACGCGGCCGCCGCGTCCTGCGTTTTCTCTTTCGCGCTTTATACGGACTCTTTCTCACACTCTATATAAATGCTTTTATCACACCATTACGCGGACGTCGTATCTCGCATTAACCTTTTTCGCGTTGCTCGATATATATAATGCTTCCGAGAACATAATAAATAGATTGTAGAAGTTTCCAATCTGTTTTATTTCTAATAAATCTCGATGCAGATTTGGCAAGTTGCTCTCATCAAGATTTATTTGCTCTCTATAAATCTTTGGTTGGAGCAACTTGTCAAAACTAGCTCGAGATTTATTACAAATAAAACAGGTAGGAAACTACTACAATTTTTACGATATAAAAATACTCGAAAAAATTCGCGCGTCTCTTCGCGAATATTTCGTACCTTCGCGTATCCCATTTTTACTATTTTTTCTCTCGGAATATTTTATTAATTATATATTATTTATAAAATATTATTTATAAAATATTATTTATTATTTATAAAATAGTCTTTATTATTTATAAAATAAACTGTGTTTATGCTAACACTAAACTGTGTTACATTTATATTAACAATAAGTTGAAAGTTTGAACATTTTAAGAAGCATCTCCGGGAGCGTCGTAAATAGAATGGCGAACGCGCGTCTCGCGAAATTACAAAACATTTGAGAAAAAACGCGATCTCGCGAGTTCGATCCTCGCGTTCGTTTATAAATATTCTCACGATTTTCGCGAGGCATGCGCTCGTTATTCTCTTATATCGCGCTCTCGGAGTATTTTATTACAATAACCTATATTAAAATAAACTATATTAAAATAACCTATATTAAAATAAACTATATTAAAATAAACTATATTAAACGCAAATATTATTTATTACATTCTCGATATATAACGTTTCCCTCGCTCCTTATCGCGGTATTTTATAATGCCCCCACGGTAAAGTATCCGTAGTTCCTGATACGATGTATCGTTCATCATCATGCGGGCTAAACGCAACTTTCAATTCCGACACCGTATACACCTCGTGTAACTTAGATCTTATGCAAGATTGTTCGCGCCTCATCTCGATTCTTCCTCGAAGACAGCGCGCGTAATCTTCGAACGTTATCGTTCTCGCGACGACGCCGCTCTTAACACCCTTAATTTTTTTCGTATCGTCTCTACCTTCGACTCGTAGCGCGTACATCTTCGCTCTAAGCCCGACAAATTCCGTCATAATCGCGCCAGCATTCTCGTCCTTCATAACACCAGGTATTTTCTTATTAGCTAGAGGCATACCGTACGCGTTGTCCACCGCGTAATCGCTCGTATCAAATCTATCAATGTCGCGCTTCATATCTTCATACACATTCTCGCACTCGATATGATAAATGAGGCTATCCGTATCGGTATACATTATTTTACATTTATCTCGATATAACGGTAGCATATACTCGTAATGAAATTCGTATAAACGAATCTTAGACACATTGTTGCGGAAGTAAACGAAATCACCGACACCGTTTGCGCCAAGGGCTAAATATCAATCGCCGACATTGCGGGCCCCCTGCGGAGGCGCGAGCTTCGATCGCCGTTCCTTTATCGATAGCGCGAGGCCGCGGAGGCGCTGATACAGCGGCGTGAGAGAACCATAGCAACGGGCGGCTTCTTGATTATTAATTGCTTGGTAACGGCCAGAGAAGAAGAAGGTTTTTTCCTGAGAGCTTGTGTCGCGATCGCTAGTACGAGTGTGAAAGTGATTATACGGTTGAGTTTGAGGGCAGCTACTAAATCATCCTACGGATGATTTTCGGGGTTTAACCCTTTGCCATTGCCATTCCTTACCAAAGGAATCGAGGGCAGCAACGAATCTTGGTGGCCAGAGCGAACTTCGCTCGTTTCGCGGCGTAGTACCGTCCGCCATAACGGCATTGCCTGGTTTTCTGCGTACTACGTCCGCTATTAAGGGCAGCTACATTCCCCGCCTAGAGTAGAGGAAGGAGGCTTCTCGGCTTTAAACAAGCCGAACCTCCTTCTAAAGGTAAAGGAGTTTTGGCCGACTCTTACACCTTTTCCTTCGGTGATTGCTCGAGGTAACCGTGTTTTAATCAACTCTTACTTTTCTACCATAATGAATGCGCTGTTATTCGTCTTGATACGACGACATCATTCACAGATATGTATATTATTACAGTCCTTACACATTTAACAATGATCAATTTATGTTTGTACGATTACCGACTATTACTTATTCATATTGAAAAAAGATCTATGATTATTAAACAGAATTCGGCGACGTTTTCTCTTTCTGTTCTGTGTGTAAAGTTTTGGATTAAGTAACATTTATATTATAACAATTAACAATTTATTGATATATTATTATTATTATTCCGATAATGTGTTCTGTTCTGAATATACTTTGGCCAAAGTTCTTGTTTTCTCGTCGCGTTGTATCATATTGAAATCGCCATCGGCGAAGAAGACATTCCTACAGTTACTAAGATAATTCTAATTATAGCCTGTTGTTTAAATAATTTATCATGGTTCCAAACTCAATACACTGTTGAATCTACTCCCGTAGTAATATAACTGATGTCTCTCGATATAAAAAAAAGCACCTTGTTTAATTCTTTCCCCCCTTTGATATTTTTATTGTTCTTCTCAGACCTTATTACTTTCAGGAATTAATTATTACTCGAGACGAGCTCGACGCGGAATACAGATCCGAACCCACATCCTTTAGTTACACACATCGAGAATACACATACTCACATAAACCGGTTTGTTAAACTTAATCTCGAGTTTGCGCAATTCCACGGCTACGAGATTCTCCGAGAAGACGCTTCTGCTATAAGTTCGGCTTCGCGATCATCGCTTCCGCGCCGTATCGCCCGTCCCATCGAGTCACCAGCCGGACATCCGAGTGATTGCGCACATTCTCCATAGTCTTACCGAACACGGCGTTATTCATCAATTTGTAAAGATTTTTCTCAAACTCGTTTTTCGCGTTAATTCGTAGTCGCGTGTTTAATTCGATATATCCGCGCAGCCATGGAGATTGCGCGAATTGTAATATTCTGTGTATCCTCGTAACGCGTAATCCGTGCCGAATGCATTGCTGCAAATTGCGATAATATATTACGTAACGACTCTTATGGCACAGCGTGGCGAGAAGTTTCTCGTCACGCTTTCCGGGCGGCTTATCGCGCGTCGGGCAGAATGGCAAGTCCGCGTGAGAATCGTGAAGGTTGGGCGGATACGCAAGGTCGACCTCTAGAATGTAATCGATAGGCGAGTTCGGTCTCACAGACATTAAGTTGATACTCGTGACATCGTCGACCCATCGAAAATCTTCGTAAGGTAAAGATTGACACATCGCCCATCCGTATAAATTATTTATATCGAAATACATGAGATAAGAAGACGGTTCTGAAGGATCGTAAGTCTGCAAATACTTGTTATTAGCGCGCGCGTATCTATTGGAGCATTGACTTAGCCCGCCGCGTATCCCGCGTTCCACGAACATCACCATATCGATATCGGTTAATAACTCGAATCGAATATTCGTGTGCTTTAACATAGCGTCCCACGTATATCCAGGTAACGTGTAATAGTATGCGGGATCTAAATTATAACTTCTCATACACGCGTCGCCAAAATTTTCGAAGACATCGGCTAATAAAAGAACGTCGGTTTTTAAATACAAATCGCTATAGTCGCCCAACGTTTCGACGCGAAATCGCTCCCAGACTCTTATCGCGCGCGCGTAATCGCTCTCGGATATCGCGTCACCGGTTAGCGAACTATGCGAAAGCCTCGCGCGGTGGTAGACGAGTCTCCAGTAATTTATTGACGTCGTCGATGTACTCATAAGGAAACACACCTTTTCGCGCGAGAAGCTCGAAATCAGCGTCGTCAAGATCGGAAAATTCCGAACGCGCGATCTTCAGCTCGCTCTTGTCAAGATACGACGCCAATTTTTCGAGACTCGCGCTTAAAAATTTGAAAGAATCCACGAAGCGCAATTTCAGGCGTTTCCCAAAGCATCCTTCGTTTGACGCATTCTCAATGTTCTTCGTGAAAGAGATATACATTTCCTTCATTAGCGGCAATAACTCGACACTGCCGGGAAAAGCGTTAGCCACATCTTTAATAATGAAATGCGCATCGTAACCCGATAAATTGTGAAAGAATATTGGAATTACGTAAGTCTCCTTATAATTTAAATTACAATTCGAATGCGCCGGACCTTTATACCGTCCGGTTAGATGACAGTGATCGCGCACGCGAGCGTCTTCCGATTCGAACGGTTTCTCGCATACGCGACAGTGCGTCGCGCTCATGAATCTCTCACATTCGTCCGGTGTAAGATCCACCATAGGCGCATCAATGTTGAAAATAGTCTTCGCGCGAAGCGCTAAATCGTACAATTCTTTAACAAACCACGATACGCAATTCTCACCGCGATAGGCTTTGTATGTCGAGCCAGCATCATCGAACGCGCATCGCGCGTAATATCCAGCGCTATAGACTTTGTGATGCTGAATGATAGATGTATTCGGTGTTCTCTTCTCCTCTTTCTTCTCCAGCACGCATTCGAGATCGGCGTACACTACGAATGGAAGTCTCTCCTTTCTACAGTAGTTGCGAAACTCTAACCATTTGTCATCTTCAGTAGGAAGAACTATAGCGCACTAGTTCATCCTTCTACAGTCCGCGCTGTGAGCCAATAATTTATCACTCGTTCGAAAATAATGCATGCAGCTGGGACATAAAAAACATTTTTTAAATCGTGTATATTATCCACACTACGCGACACATTTTTTAATTCGTACTCACCGATCGCATATATGCGCTTTATGTTCCCTATTGCTCAGTTGCGATCCGATGAGTCGAGACAAATTCTTAATCCATGCGAAATGCGCCGTATTATCTCGTTGCGTCGTATCGCTCAGATACAGTAGATTAATGTGTCTGTCCTTCTTATTACAAGTGAGACGCAGAGGAACGATGCGGCAGCTACTTTTCCCCTCCTTCTTATCTCGAACGGTTTACACTTTAATAGATATGTTGTTAATACGCTCGAATCTAGTAATTCCATTTAAACTCATGGGAAACTCGATACCCTCCAGATTCAGCACCGTCGAGTAGTGAGGATACCACGAGTTTCTCTCCGTGTTTTTCTCAACCGGATATAAAGCGGCGACTACCGCCCACGCGAAACACGCGTTATCCGTAGATCGCACGTTAATCACCGCTTTCTTCAACGCGATCTCTCGCGGTATCTGGATGTGGCATCCAGCGTGCATAGGATTATATTTATTCACATTCACCGTTAAATTTAGAATTCGCGATAACGCCCATCCGCTATCGCGCTCTTGAAACTCTTCCAGCGAAGCTAAAGTAGCGTCGACCACACGCTTCCCATACCACTCTTGCAAATCGGAAAGAGGTAGAAGCGGATAATTCTTCGTAGCGATAGTCTTAATATCAATTTTGTCGCCTGAGACGAACTCACCGATAAACACGGTATTGACCTTAACACTGTTATGTTCATCTATAGCATCGCGTACTCTATCGAGCACGGTATTTCTAGCATCTTCGAGAAATCGCGAAGGTTCGATATAATCGAAGTTGATAACCGCGCCGGTTAAAATGCGTCTAGAGAAAGCTGTCTCCATCTCAAACCATGAGAATCCTTCGCGCCTCTCTACGCCGCCTCCCACGCGTTCGAAACGTCGACGCAGATCGTCTCTGGCGCCCGTCAATCGAAAGGTTCGAGCGATTAGAGAATTAATCGCTCCGGTAGATCTCCCCCGGCGCTCGCCTCGAGACCCCTCCCGCAGAAACTCGAGACACTCGTCGCACCGTCTCGCCCACGCGCGATACGCGTCCACCGTTGAGACATCCCGCGCGCTATTAAGAAGATCGCGCTCCTGCATCGTTTCTCGATTCATCACTCGTCGTTTAACGAAAGCCAAGATCTTTTATTGATAAACCACGTCTCTTCCTCGTCGTAACCCTCGATATAGAACAAAGCTCTCGTCGCGCAGCCGTCGCACCAATTATTCGACACGTCGAAGACTTCGTCGATAAGATCGCAGGCGGGCACTCTCTCGCTATACACCGATTTTTTCATATGCGTCGATACGCTTCTCAAGAAGCTCGATCTATGCGCGCATTCCACGCAATATCTCACATCCTCCTCGAAATAATTTCTGTTCTCGAATTGGCAACCGAATGTATAGAAGCAATGCACGACGTGATTCACCTCCCACGAAAAGTTTGGAATTCCGTATCGCCGTTTCCAATTGCGATAAAGCAAATAGCCATCGGCTCCGACATTCGAGAAAGGCTCGTCGAATCGCGCCTCGCTCGCCTCTCGCACGAACTCTTCCGCGAAGCTGATCTTTTCTTTACAGTACAGACAGTCCTCTATATAACATTCGCTTAGTTCCTTCTTCAAACAATTCGGTATTTCCAAATTTTGTATATCCTCGATACTTCTAATTCGAATATTCACCACTTTTCCAGCTAATCTCGATAAATCGCTCGGTGCGCGCTTCATCGCGCCGCGAATATTCTCGAACGTACTAATATCTCGAGATCGTCGTCGCATCCTTTTATAACGAAAAAAATTGCGATAACGCGCTCCGATTAATCGAGCTGAATATTCGCTCTCGGACGCGTCTCGTCACCGGAAGCGCGTCGTCGCCAAGAAACGAAAAAAACGTCCCGAAACGCGATAAGCGTGCTCGTATCGCCGGAAAACGAAGAAAAACTCGCTCCGATACGCGATAAGCGCGCTCGTATCACCGCTAATCATTCCTCTCTCCCTTCGACTGCCCCCGATATTCCTCCGTCTCCCTCGACGCCGGATACCCGGCATCCGCTCGCGGATCGCGTGCTAGAAGCAACGCGCATCCCTTAAGAATCGTGATAACGGATCGCGCGCGACGGGAGAAACGCTTCGCGCGGGAAAATATAGAAGAGGGTTTAATAACTTAGCCGCGCCATAGAACGGTCAGTCGTCGCGGATACGCCGAGCGCGTCGGTCGCTCTTCCTCGCGAGTGAAAGAAATTGTGTAGGCCGTATCTAACTCATGGCTCCATGAGTGCGAGAGAAAAGTACCCTTGGAGAACGTGAGACAGCGAATACTTTGTTAGCAATCGCGGGGAGGAGTTCGGGCAGGGGGGGGGGAGCTGGTGGGAAGGATCAGGGGGGTACGTAGGGCGAGGAGGAAGCGTGGTCTCGATCGAGCAGAGCGCCGTCTCTTGAGCACTCTCGGCTCTCGGCGCCACGCTTTCCCCTCACCCTACGTACCCCCCTGATTCTCCGCCCCCCCGGCTCCCCCCGCCGAACTCCCCCCGCATTTGCCAACAAGCGTACGCTATCTCTTTTTCTCTTATGGGTACCTCTCTCTCGCACTCATGGAGCCGTAAGTTAGATACGGCCTACTCTAACTACTATACCACCGCGCTTCGCTATAGGAAGTATTCGTTTTTTCGCAGTCTTTTTCTTCATCGATGATTTTTTTGTTTTCATCCCCATACCGAATTTTGTCTTTGCTTTCATAGCCGCCCAAACAGCTGTAGCGGCTGCTTTATCGCCAAGAGTCGAATCTCTCGCAGTAATACGTGTTCGCGCTTTCGTGGCGAGTATATTATCCGCAACGTGTCGTGGACCGAGATCGTTGCTTCGGGAATAAGCTATGTCGTGCTCGCGACACGCGGCATCCAATGGATTGATACCCCGATCGCCTCTAGCCAATCGCATTTCTAAATGAGTTCCCGGTCCGTAAAACTGATAGCCTGGAATATATAATTCGATAGGAAGTGCGTTTATCGCACGATTTAACAAACCACCACCTCTTATAATTTTTGCTGGCATTTGCCACAATTTTTTATTAACGGTGTTGGACCGTCGAAATGTGTTTGCTGCCACGGCAAATTATAATGTCGCGTGCATCGACGATACTGTTGAATCTCTGAGTCAGCTTTTATATGTTCGGGAAGCTTGTCCCACAATTGTTCCACCAATTGTAGCTACCAAAATCTCGCAGTAAAACAATCTTGGGGATAATTTGTAACTGCTCGGTGGTAAGCTCGAGAATATCGCTGTCAACCGATAGAAGAAGAAACATTTTTGAGACTGAGCGGTTTCGTTTCGGTGCGCCTCTATAAATAGGGCCCCGATGACTCATTTTCCAAAATCTGATTTGAGATTCGCGAGAGCAAACATGCGGTTCGCGCGAAAAGCGACGATAATCAAAGTGATAAATTTTGACGATAAAACACGAGTAATGTCCGAGAAAGAAATACGCAAGCATGGAAACATGCTGCCGACAACTATACGCGGTATCATTTGCGGTCCTTCGAATTGCGGTAAGACTAACGTGTTGATAAGTTTGATAGAAAGTCCACACGGTGTACATTTCGAGAATGTGTACGTATACTCGAAATCACTTCAACAACCGAAATATCGATACTTGGAAAATTTGCTATTATCGATCGATGAAATTGGTTATTTTACATTCTCTAATAATAGTGACGTTATTCCACCGAGCGAGGCGCTTCCAAATTCCATTTTTATCTTTGACGACGTGGCATGCGATAAGCAAGATACGATAAGAGAGTACTTTGCAATGGGTCGACACTCGAGCGTCGACTGTTTCTATCTTTGTCAAACGTATGCCAAGATACCCAAGCATCTTATACGGGACAATGCAAATTTACTTATTTTATTTAAACAAGATGGTACAAATTTGAAACATGTATACAACGATCATGTAAATACTGACATGTCTTACGGAGATTTTCGCGCATTCTGTCAGAAATGTTGGCAACACGAGTATGGATTTGTAGTGATTGATAAAGACAGTTTACAGACTAATGGACGATATCGAAAAGGATTTAACGATTTTGTAATACCGTAAAGTGGTTAGTTGCTATCGATACATCGACCGAGCAACGTCTAAAAATTTTCGTCCGAGCGCAACATGACGACGACGATTGACAGTGACGATCTTGAGAAGATTGCGAGAGAGATTGTAAAAACGAGCGAATCGATCCGCAAAAAATATCGTTCTTTAAAAACTGGTCAAATGGAGGAAGACGTCGCATTGGAGAGGCACTTTAAACCAATTATCGAACCTCTAAAACAACTTGTCGAAAATACAGTCAATGTGGAATGTAATGAAGCGAAAATCGAACCATCGAGTATGCTCGAAGACAAGCATCTGAAAAAAGAGTCTGGAACAAAGCGAACAAGGTCAAATATATCATTGAACGATTCGCTAATAACTTCTACTCCAAATCAATCAAAACGTAAGCGAATGATACAATTATCGAATGTGGTTACTTCCACTCCGATAAACGATGTACAATCGAGTCAAATATTGTACGAAAGATCGTCTCCGTATGTGGAAGAAATTTTCGAAACCACGCCTGAAACTCTTGTGACTTCTGTTCAACATCAATTACAAACATCCGAGGGTCAAAATACATTGCGCACACATCTGGGTCCACTAGGGCAAAAATATGTGGGAGCTATTTTGAGTCAAGGTAAAAATAACTGTATGGATTATGTTTACGGTGTTAAATTTTGCAATGAAGGAATGATGCTTGGTGATAAAATTTTTGATGTGGATAAAGATGACAATATAATTATCGGTGGAATAAGATACGTGGGAACACCAGGTCTCTACGAGTTGATTTTCAAGAGAATACCCGACGGTGACGTATACAATGACGATGATAAAATTAAATACAAAAATATATTACTGGCGACAAATGCGCATAGACGTGGCAATGATATGCATAATCCAGTATTAAGTAACAAGGGATACAAGTATAAATATATGATAGCGCCATTAATCTCTGTTAAAAATATAATAGCGCCTGGAAAAAAAGCTGGAAGAGGTATAAACATACCGCGCGCTATGGCGTTAAACGATAATAAGATTGATTATGTGCATTGGAATTATCCCAACGTGTTGGTAGATCGCTTGCGATTGCTGGAAGCTTCGCGTCAAGCCGGCAACAATGCCCACCACAATTAAATATTATCAATTATCGAGGAACTTTACGAAGCTGGCCTTATTATAAATTAATCTATGCGTCGGCGAAACGAGTCAGTCTGTCATTATTGTTTGTATCGAAAAGTCGATTAATAAATTTGGATTATCGTTGGGAACACCGAACAACTCATACTATCAATGGAATGGATTACTAAGAAATTACGTGCACAATAACGCTCTATGTCAGACAGCCTCCGGCTTTGACGCAAGGTCGCGCAAGATACGACGCGTAGCGCAACCGGAAGATGATACTGATGCCGCAAACAAACAGTACGTGGAAATACGTGTCAAGCTTTCGGAGGACAGACAGGAAGAACTTGAGAACAAAATAATCACGCTCGAGACGAATGTGCAAACGCTGCAAATAATGATGGATGAGATGCAGAAAATGCTTCGGTATGCAACTCATGTGCAGACTACATCTAATTCAGCGCAGGAGAAGAAAGATATATAAAGAATATACGTGGAGGAATTATCTCATTATTGCAAATTATGCCTCGATCAAATATGTCGCAAAAGACCTCTGAAAAACAGCTGCTCGTGGAAGAATTGCATGCTCCAGCGAGAAAAAATTTCCCACGTAAACGTATCATAGTACGCGGATACGACGATCTGTGGCAGGCGGACGTGGTCGAGATGCGTCCATATGCACGATTCAACAAAGGCTACAACTACATACTCACAGTTATCGATGTGTTGAGCAAGTATGCGTGGGCTGTAGCGCTCAAGAGTAAGAGTGGAAAGGAGATGTCGGATACGATCGCAAAGATAATTCGAGACGATGGAAGATGCCCGAAAAATTTTCAAACCGACATAGGAAAAGAATTTTACAACGCAAATGTACAGAAACTCGTGAAGAAACACAGCATTAATTATTATTCGACGTACTCTATCATGAAAGCCTCGGTCGTGGAAAGATTCAACCGAACGTTAAAGAACAATATGTGGAAAATGTTTACGCTTAATGGAAATTACAAGTGGATCGACACGTTGTCCCGGCTCTTTGGAGAGTACAATGCGCGAAAACATCGCACTATCGGTATGAGACCTATCGATGTTAGTAGTATACAATGTGTTACATTCTGGGTCACATTTTTTCCTTTATCAAAATCAACTAAAAAAACATCAAAATCACCCGTAAAAGCAACAAATTAAAAAAAAAAAGACAACAAAAAGAAGAACTTTCAAAATATTGAAAGTAACTAAGGGCGTCCTTCGGACTAAGCCTTTCAGGCGCTTGACCTGAATTAACAAAATAAGGGCTTGACCTGAATTAACAAAATATTGGAAAAAACCTTCCAAAATATTGACAGAAATCTTAAATTCCAAGAGTGTTAAACTCTAAATCAAGACCATTTATAATACAACGACTAAGTGTCTGAAAGACTAAGTCCAAGGGACGCTAAGTCCGAATGACGCTTACGAAGTGATTAGATCCTTCTTATTTATCCATTGATTATGTGTATTATCAAAGCCTAGCCATTTAACATAAACTTTATTTCCTTTTCTTTTTATTATTTTTTCAACTAAATAGATGTTAGAGGGAATTTTAGTTTTTTGTAGTTCTTGTTCATAAAAAGTTCTTTTAATCTCTTCACCTTTCATATCTTTAATATGATAATATGGAGGTATGTTTTTAAAAACTTTATCTATTACAAATATTTCAGTTGACCAATTAGGCGTATATCCTTTTTCAAACATATGTTTTAATTTATTAATCCTTACATAATCACCAACTTTGAATTGCGTCCTATGGACTAAGCCTTTCGGGCGCATCTTCAGGTGTCTTTCAGGCGCATCCTTCATACTTAGTCTTTCAGACGTCTTCTCAGGTAGTTTACTAGTTTCAGATGCACCCGAAAGGCTTAGTCCATAGGACGCTTCACATGGTGTCATTCCTATAGTTCTATGCTTTCTATTGTTATAAATATTCAACAAATTTGGTAATATATCAACCCACTTGTAATTACCCTGTATACTAAATTGTTTCCACATTAATTCTTTGAGTGATCTATTAAATCTTTCAACAATTGCAGCTTTTTTATCACTATATGTTGATTAATGATTAATTTTATTTTGTTCCATGAGTTTTTTAAAATCTTTATTATAAAATTCTTTCCCATTATCAGTTTGTAGATTTTTGGGTGGTTTATGCTGTGAGTTCAAATCAACCCCTTGAGACAAACCTTCGATTCTTGAATGTGAAGCGTTTGAAAGACTTAGTCCGAAGGACGCATTCGATAGGTTTTTAAAACAAATACTCATTGCCTTTGATACTCTTTCTCCAGTTTTATTTTTAACAGGAATTGCCCAAGCAAATTTGGAAAAAGTATCAATAATTGTTAATAAATATTTATATCCCCTATTAATTTTGAATATTCCCTTTAAGTTACCTGAATCCATTTCAACAAGATCAGCCTGCCAAAGATCATCAACTCCTAATGTAATAGTAGATCTTCTTGGATAATTTCTCCTTGCTGGTTTGTGTAATTCATCAATAATATCGTTTTTATTAACGGTCATTTATTACAGAATAATCATTTAGCTTCATTTGTTTTAAGTACTTTTCACGTGGAAAGTATTTCAAATTTTTAATAAAATCTTTTTCACGTAAATGAATTTCAATGTAATAACTCACAATAAAAATTAAATGATAATTTATATTCTTCAAGCCTATCCATTAATTTGCGTCCTTCGGACTAAGTCTTTCAGGCGTTTAATGATGTTTTGAATTCATTATCTAATATTTCAATTATAACAGATATGACACTTATTATAAATAATGGTGTAACACTAATACCTGATAAACTTGATGCCACAGATATTGCTTTACTAAGTGATATACCAATTTTACATTTTAAAAAATACTTATAACTTTTTCGATAAACATAAATGCTCGAGCATAAAGAAAATAAAAATGCGCGAGTATAAATTAATTACTCATTCGTTTTTAAAAATACTTTTCCATTTATTATTAATAAATGTCCAAACATCATCTAAAAATGAAACATTTTAATTTTATAGATAAATATAAAAGGGTTGGTGGATTCTTTCCAGATGTAGTACGTGGTATAATTTTAGGAGAATCGGGTAGTGGAAAAACATTTTTATCTACTAACTTTGTCGCAAACAAATGGCTACCATATAGGCGATTATATGTTTATAGTCCATCTATAGACCAACCTACTTATATAGGATTAGAGAAAGAGTTGGAAAAAGATAAATATGATATTGATTATTTATTTGAGGGTAATTGGGAAAAAATTTTACCGGTAGAAGAATGTGCATCAAATAGTTTAGTAATTTTTGATGATGGAATGTTGAAAGATCAAAATAAAATAATAAGATATTATTGTGAAGGAAGACATAAAAATATTAGTATTCTCGGATTATATTATAAATACACTAAAATAAACCCTATAATTAGAAAAAATTCAAATCTGTGGTTTATTTTTAATGAGTTTGGAGATAATCTCAGAAAAATACATGAAGAGTTGGCTTCTGAATTAACGTATGAAGAGTTTTATAAGTTCTGTAAAAAAGCTTGGTCAGAACCACATGGATTTTTGGGAATTGATAAAACAAAAAATGATAAATATTTCTTTCAAAAAAATAATGGATTAATATTATTATTATAAATGGGAAGAAATTTACGTAATGTATCAGACAAACCTTCGGTTCTTGAGACAAACCTTCAGTTCTTCGACAAAGGACAACTGTTAAATACTGATTCAGAATTGTCGAATGCTTCACCATCGTCGTCAAATACAAAACCGTTAAATACAGACTGTACACATAAGATGTTAAATACAAACTGTACTAATAGGATGTTAAAACCACCTAACAAACTTCCAGTTCTTGAATGCAAATCTCCAGTTTTTAATATGAAAACGGGGTTTAATTTTGGAAATAGATCATTTAAAAGTACATATGAAATGATGGGTACAACTCCACAAGAACTAGCTGAAATAGAAAAGAAGCAAAATGAATTAAGAAAAACATTCAAAATGCAAGAAATTTAAATACTAAAAAAAGTATAGATTTAGAGGAAAAAAATAAATCAATAACTTCTAGACTGGATGAAACGAATAAAGAAATTAACATATTGATTGATAAACTGGACTCGAGTCTAAAATCTGCACCTGAAAGGCACCTGAAAGGCGCCGAAAAGGCGTCTGAAAGACTAAGTCCGAAGGACGCTAAGTCCAAAGAATGCTTAGTCCAAGGGACGCTTAGTCCGAAGGACGCCGCAGATGTACAGCCTTATCAAGATACTAAACTTGAAGAAATAATAAAAATCCTTAAAGGTTATACAGAGACTGACGATAGTGATGAAGTATTTGAAGAGACCTTTGAGCACCCCTTGGATGCGACACCATCTGTTAGCTCGAGCCATTCACATAAAAAATCAACTTTTCCAATGTCACCAAGAATTAAAGAAGAAGGGGGCCCCTTATGGAATAAATATAAAAACCATCTTTATGATGAAACGTTTGGATTCTGGCGTGACAGAGACAATGATGATAGGTTAATGATAGGGAATAAAACTGTAAGAGTAACACAAAATGATAATCTTGTTTTTTATGATGATAATAATATAAAAATAGTAACTCAACTTACTAATCCTTTAATAAAATTATTAACAGAAAAAAAGTACCATATAATTTCAAAGATATTTATGGTGAAGATGCTATAAAAAAGTATAAGAATATAATTTATAAAACTAATGCAATTTATAAAGATAATTATCCTACTAAAAGACCAGCTTCAAATAAATATACGAAATGGGAATATATTTTGAGATATTTATGGGAAGAAATGGGTGAGTCAAAAATTAGAAAAGGAAGTAAAAAAGAGGGTGGTTTTATTAATAAACTTTCAAATAAACTAACCGGAAAGGTTCCAGAAATGCATTTACTTGGATATAATGCTTGTGGATCTTTTACGAATGTTGAGGAGAGATTAAAAAAGGGGTGGAAAGGAATAAATCCTTTAGATGAACATTGCAAACAACACGATCTTTTTTATTATACAAACCCAAATGTAGATTATAGTGAAATAAAGAAAGCAGATAAAACTTTACAAGAAGCAGCGTGGATGAGAGTATTGTCACCAGATGCTAGTAAGTCGGAAAGATTTTGGGCGTGGGTTGTTACAAATACCATGAAATAAAAAACAAAATTAGGAATGGGATACATGAGTGAAAAAGATTTATTATCATTATTAAAGAAGGCATTGGAAATATATAAAAAGAATTCATTCATAAAAACAATTAGCTAAGAACATTTTAAAATATTATGAAGATCAAAATCATCCATATAAAACAGCTGGATTGATGTCAAGCAAAACTATTGAGAACTTAGCGGGTTTTCCTTGGTTAGCAACTCTCCCAATGATTTTTGCTGGTTTATATTATCTTATGAGTTCGGGTATGGATATATATATAACAGTTAAAGAGAACAAATTTCTGGATGAAACATTAAAAGAACAGATAAGAAATAATAAGGCATCCGAAGGACGCGACGAAGGACTAACCCACGTAGATAAAATTCAGGCAGATAAAATGATGCCATTTGTACATTATAATTTTGATGTCCCCCGTGAAGAAACTTTCAACACACCAAAATATCAACCATCACTCTTTAAATATCGTTATTAAATGGAATTAAATCTATCCTCTTATCAAAAACAAAAATTGAAGAAAGCTTGGTTTTATGATACAGGTGAAAAAATTAAATTGAATTCAAAACATGTTAAAAAACAAATACTGATTATTATGGACTATTTCCATCATTATCTATTAGAAATGCAAATAAAGTATTTAGACAAATGGAAAATAATAAAGGTGCAGAACTCAGCCTATCTAAAAAAGAAGTTGAAAATTTAGTATTAAAAGCTTTATCAGATGATGATATAAAACAATATGTAAAAAAACTTAAAATACCTAATTTTAGAAACGTCTATTTTAATTTAAATGAATTACCTAAGAAAATTAGAAAAAATGAGTGAGGTATTATTAATCTTTTTTTTCATTGGGTTTGCTATTTCAAAAATAAAAATCATATATATTATTTTGATTCTGTGGGGGAAGATGCACCTATAGAATTGAAAAATTATTTCAGGGGAAATAGACTCATTATGAATGAACAAAGAAAGTACAAAAGAAGAGTGATCCAGCTATTTGTGGTTATTTATGTATAATAGTTCTTTATTTGTTGGGAGTTAAAAAGGTGATATTAAGGATGTTTTATACTATATAAGGGTTTGACCTGAACTAAGAGTGACAAATGACATTGATATATTGCCTAAAGTGTAAGACAGAAAAACAAAATCAATGCGTGACTAAAAAGAAAATAAAAATGTTAAATGAAGATTACATACGTAAAATATAATGAATATTTTGATAGCAAATTGAAAGCTCCAAAATGCAAAAAAAATAAATCTTATAAATGGCATCAAAACATAGTTCACATCAAGACCTTTTGTTTGAAAAATATCAAAATAAAATTGTGAAATTACAATACAAATATATTTATCCTGAAATTAAAAGGCATGGCAAGGAATATGATTTTCATATAAAATTTAATGATAAACATGGTTTTATGCCAAACAAAACAAGAAATTTACCAAAAATACGAATTACAAAGGAAGATGGAAGTGCTTATCCTGAAGGTACAACTCGCTTTTTAGTTAACAATTATTTTGCTTACATGTGGAGTTTGATTAAAGTTTCAATGTTCAATACTGAGTTGGATAATAATTATAACGTTGGTCATGTTAGTACATTGAAAAAGCGCGCTAATATTTCAAACGAAGGCGAAGGAAGTGGTCAAGCAAGTGGTTTTATCGCTGAGAAAAAATATGGTTTGATTAAGGGTGATGGTTTGTTTTATCCTACAATTGATATGGGAGATTTAATTCCTGGTTTCTTTGATGATATAAGTGGACCTATATTTGGTGTAGACATACACATTGTAATGACTTTAAAAGATGATTTGAGTGACTCATTGTTTACGTTTAGTGACGCCGAAATAGCCCCGCCTCGTGGAAAAATTAATTTAGAAAGTTATCGTTTAAAAGTTTGGTATATTGAATATGATGAAATTACAACGACAAACTTGATAGACGAATTGAAACATTTTAGTTTAGCTGGTAAATATGCGTTTACATATAAATGCTTTCAGTGTGTAGAATATCGAGGATTACCAGATTTAAATACTTTACGTATGTCCTTAAATGATTTTGTTTTTACTCAGGAATCAAACTGGGCATTTGTTTTCTTTATAAAAGATAAATTTCTGTACGACCAAAATGAGAATCCAACAAATTGGGACCACGCTAATATTAAAAATATTCAAATATTGTATGGAGAAGAAAGACATCCTTCCGAACCTCAAAATTATGAAATTGAAAAAGGAGATTATTACGAGTTGTATCGTTCAAGTTCAGAATACGATGAAGCATTATATGCTCCTGATAGAATGATTTCTCAGTTTCACACGGTTGACATTTTTATAAAATATAATTGCTTTTTTAATATTGATTTGAGGAATAAACCAAAGAGTATTTCCACTGTGGAGAAATTACCAAAAATTTTAATTGCTGATTCTTCCAAATCTTTCAAGGGATTAAATTGTTACGTAGTATTTGTAAACCAAAAGACTATAGCTTATGATATGGTTATGAGTAGAATGATAGTTCAATATTTTAAATTAATTTTAAATTAATTAAATTAAAATTTTTGGATATACATAAATTTATAATTTATAATTGCTAATAAATGCTGTACAAACTGAAAGGAAATTTAAAAGATGGGGTATCTTTTAGTTTTGATAAACTTAAACACATAAAGTTTGGTGAAATAGGGCTGGTAGATATATATATTCCTGGATATGATAACGCGCCAGAAAGTGTAAGCGTCAAAAGAGTGTCTGAGGGGCACCTGAAAGGCGCTGAAAAGGCGTCTGAAAGACTAAGTCCAAGGGACGCTAAGTCCGAAGGACGCTTAGTCCAGGGGGCGCTTAATTCGAAGGATGCTTTATCATCTGAAATTACATTTTTATTTGTGCCGGAAGAACTAAATTTAGAGGATGCGCCTGAAAGGCGCCTGGAAGGCTATGCCCGAAGGATACTAACAAAGTATACAATAGCTATTAATTTAGGTCAAGGTCTTAATTCAGCTGAAGATATTCAAAAGAATGTCATATATAAAGTTAAAAATATTCTAGAAACAGAAAAAAAGAACTGGGCACCAAAATATAAAATTGATTTAGAAGTGAGTTCTATTAGCGTCGAATTTGATAAAAATGATAAATTAGTGAACAAAATATTTGACGCAATAGAATCAAGGGTGTTAAACTCTGAAAATGAAGGACTTTCTCTTATTAAAAAAGAACATGGTAAAATTAATCTAGGTTTACTAATCCAGGGTGTATTTGCTATTCAAAACTTAAAAAATCTTATAGAAGAAGAAAGAATAAATCTCATAGAAGAAGTACCGCTAGCTTTTGATATAAACAAATTTAAATTTGAGAAGAATAATAATGAAACAAGGGTATATAGTCCTGTAAAATTAATAATAACCCATCCTGGTAAAATATTTATTTCAGGTCAAGCCCTTGATATTCCACAATATGCTGTTATAGAGTCGGGTAAAGAAACTATATTCAAAGGTGAAAACCAGAAGGGAGTCACTCTTAGTTCAGGTCAAGCATCTGAAAGACACCTGAAAGGTTTAGTCCAAGGGACGCTAAGTCCAAAGGACGCCCTTGATATGTGTGTATATTCAAATTTTGTGGAAGGACCGATATTTAGATTTGTTGCAAATAAATTACCTGCTTATATTAAACCTGTGAATGTAATGTATTTTCATTTTGGAGATAACATAAGTCTATTTGATAAATTAAAACTTACTTTCGAAGGAGAGGGTCCGAACTTAACTCAGGTCAAGTCCTTAAAAAATGTGAGCGTAATGATTGACTTTCATGAAGTGCATCCTACGGACTAAGCGTCCTTCGGACTAAGCGTCCTTCAATATACAAAATAGAGTGATGAATTAATAAAAATTTTATATAATAAATGGAGAGGAAATGTTCCACATGTCATATTATTAAACCACATTGTAATTTTGTTAAATCAAATAATTTAAAATATGGAATCAGTTACACCTGCTATGAATGTAAAAAACTTCAAAATGAAAAAATTACTTGTGATGTATGCTTTAAAGAAGTTCCAAAACGATATATGACTAGACATTTTAAACTAGAATGGCACATCAAATTAGATAAATTTATTAATGAACTATTACAACAAAATGATGAATTATGTTCAGAACTTTCACAGATTTAAGAATGTTAAGAATGTTAACTCTAAAAATTATGTTGATAAAAATTTTCGCTAATAAATGGAGCCATCAAGTAGTAACGAATTTCCTTTCCATAAAAATATTTTTTCTCAACCGAAAAAAAGGAAAGATGGGATTATAAATAAATCAAAAGACTTTAAAGAATTACCAAACAATTATTGTGATGAAGAAGAGGAAGTAAAAGTTGTTAGAGCTAAAGGCGTGTGGAATAACATGCTTGTTGATTATTCATTCTACTCGGATATAAATAGTTGTGATTTAAATATATTTCTTAGAAGAACCAAACCATACGTAGAAGATAAAATACGAACTGGATTTAGAAAACATACAACTGTAACAGTAAAATTAGTTGCAAAGGTGCAATATCATGTATTGGATTTATGTGGTAATGTAATTGACTTACATACACATTATTTTCATAGTAACGTTGAGCATATTTTATCTGAGGATATAATATCTGATATAATAGAAATTATATATAATATCATTTTAAATAAATTTGCTAGCTTTAATGCAAAAAACACCAAGTTTACATTCGATAGAGTTATTCAACTTGATTTACAGTCCGATAAATACACCCCTCTTCGAGGTGGAACTTATGTTAAATTACTAATTATATTATAGCAAAAAAATGCTGTGTTAATGTTAACAATACTAAAATTAATAAATTTAAATGTGAGAAGCAAGAAAATCTTAGATGCTTTAAGTATGCATTAGAGAGTATACTTAATCCTGCTGATGATAATGCAAAAAAACCTTCTAATTATAATATATCAAAGTATGAAATGTTAAATATGAATTATCCTGTACAAATTATAAAAGAAAATACGAAAAAATATGAAGATTTTTTAAATATAGCTATAAATGTTTTTAGAGTAGATGAGAATAATGACAAGTCGAATGTAAAGAATTCAAGAACCGAAGGTTCGTTTACTATTGGTCAAGCTATTGTAAGTGATAATTATAAAGATAGAAAATGTATACATCTTTTAATATACAAAGAGCATGTAGTTGGAATTAAAAATATGAGTGCTTTATTAAGAGGACAAATAATAAAAAGACACAGAAAGCGATATGTGAAAAATGCAACGATTCGTTTGAAAAAGAAGAAAAGTATAATGATCATGTTGCTCTGTGTATATATGAAAAACAAAAGATAAAAATGCCTACTAAATTAAATAGACAATATTTTTCCATAGGTGCGGAGCAATATCACCCATATACAGTTAGTTCTGATTTTGAAGCAACATTACAAAAATCAATTATGAAGAATGTCATTCACGAGCATAAGCCAAATAGTTTCTGCTTTGCTACAATAGATGAAACACAATTAATAAATAATGGGAGTGTTGAACAGTTAATGAATGAATTTAACAACCTTATTGTTAAATATGCAAGAAGATATTATGAACTTAGAGAAATAAATAAACCAATAGCAATGACAAAAGAAGATATTGACAATTTCAGAAAAGCTAAAAAATGTCATATTTGTAATGGTGAATTTACAAATATGAAATTAAGAAATAATGAATTTAATGAAAAATTAATAAAAGTAAGAGATCACAATCACTATACAGGACGTTATCGAGGAGCAGCGCATAGCAACTGCAACTTAAAACTAAGATTACCAAATTTTGTACCAATATTATTTCATAATTTGAAATATGATTCTAAATTATTTCTAAAATGGATTCTGAAACTAGGAGCTAAATACACACGGAAAAATAAGAAAGCTCTAAATATAATGCCAAACACAAAAGAAAATTATGTTACAATTTCCATAAATAACGTAGTTGTTGATCAATATGAACAACAGTATGACGTATCAAAATGTAAAGAATGCAATAAAAAATATAAAAATGAAATTATTGAAACCTGTAAAGAATGCAATTCGAAAACCATCATTAAAAAGAAAGGAGATATTAATAATATATATACGGAGGTGAGATTCATTGATACATTTAGATTTATGGACAAACCTTCGGTTCTTGAATGTGAAGCATTCGACAAAAGTTTAGATTCATTACTTAAAAACTTACTTGACGTAAACGATTGTCTTTGTTCACGTTGCAAATCTGTTCAAGAAATAACAAATATGAAGTTACTTCCTATAAACGAACATGATGTACTTAAAATGATTGGAAGATGCAAAAAGTGTAATGGGAATGTATTTAAGCCAGTTGATTATTCTAAATTTAAAACTATGTTAAAGAGATTTAAAAAAGAAGACTTACATTTAGTTCTACAAAAGGGAATTTATATGTATGAATGGATGGACTCTTATGCTAAAATGTATGAGTTATATTTGCCCAGCAAAAGTAAAGAATGGTATTCAACTTTAAATGATGAAAATGTGAGTCCTTCTAAACTTAAATTTGCGCATAAAGTATATAGACATTTTAAATGCAAAAATGTAAAAGAATATCATAATTTATACTTGAAATTAGATACTGTTTTATTACATGACGTTTTTGACAATTTCAGAGAAAAATGCTATAAAGAATATGGTCTTGACCCTGTATATTATATATCTGCTCCACATTTTGCTAATGATGCTTCATTAAAATATACAGAACAAACATTAGAATTATTATCAGATAGAGAAATGTACGAAACATATGAAACTGGAATAAGAGGTCGAATATCTATGATTCCACACAGATATGCATTAGCTAATAATTGTTACTTTTATGATAATAAAATTGGAAAGACTGTTAAACTATCCAAAGAAAAAGCAATAGAAAAAGGTATATATAACAGTAAAAAGCATGTTAGCTATATTTTATACTTAGATGCTAATAATCTATATGGGTATGCGCTTAGTCAACCCCTTCCTATAGGAGAATTTAAATATGAAGATGTAAATGATTTCACTCTTGAGACAATTAAGAACTTGCCTTATTACGGAGAATATGGTTATACATTTCTCGTTGATTTGGATATCCCATTGGAATTACATGATAAATTTAAAAATTATCCAATGTTACCCAAACATTATGTACCTAGTTATGATGAATTATCCGAATATCAAAAAGAAATGATATCTAAAGGAATTGGTAAAATACTAACTGGCACTAAACTTATGTGCACGTTAAAATCAAAGAATAATTATTTAATTGATTATAGAATGTTACAAGAATGCCTTAATCAAGGAATAATCTTAAAAGATATAAAAAAAGTAATATCATTTAGACAAAAAGCATGGCTGAAGTCCTACATTGACTTAAACACAAAACTTAGGCAAGAAGCTAAAAATGTTTTTGAAAAGGACTTTTTTAAACTCATGAATAATTCGGTATACGGAAAACAAATGGAACAGGTAAGAAACAGATGTCAAGTGGACTTATTTTATTCATATAAAAATTTTGCAAGGTGTAAAAATTATGAAGATAGACAAATAATAGATGATGATAAAGTGCTCGTGTATCGGAAAAAGAAAGAAATAACATTAAATAAACCTATATATGGTGGGTTTGTTGTTTTAGAGTTATCAAAGTTATTGATATATAAGTTTTATTATAATTTTTTGAAGAAAAAATATAATGATAAAGCTAAATTGTTAGGAACTGATACTGATTCATTTATTATTTATGTGGAAACAGATGATCTTTACATGGATATAAAAAGCAACATACATTATTTTGATACGAGTAATCATAAAATCGATTGGATGCCACAAGTTAATAAAAAAGTAATCGGTTTATTCAAAGATGAATATCTTGGGATAGCTTTAAGAGAATGGGTTGGATTGCGATCTAAAATGTATGCTTTTAGATACGATGAAACTGAAACAAAGTTTTGCAAAAATACTAAAAAGTTTATAACAAAAATAAAAGAGAAAAGAGTATGTAAAGGAATAAAAAGATCAAATATTAAAAAAATGAAATTTGATATGTACAAAAACTGTTTGTTTGAGGGTAAAAACACAACTGAAACTGTATACAATATTACATCAAAAGAGTTGAAACTTTACACTGTTAAAACAAATAAAATAGCATTATCAGCATACGATGATAAAGTATATTTAAATAATAATATAGAAACGTCTCCTTTTGGTTATGAGAATACCAGACAAAACCTGAAAGGCGCTCGAAAGGCTAAGTCTGAAGGACGTTTAGTCCAAGGGACACGAATGTAGTTCTTTCGAAGGAGAGGATTTGAACTGTTTCCAGTATGGAAAAAATATTAATTGAAAAAAAAAATGTGAGCGTAATGATTGACTTACATGAAAAAGAATGAGAAAAAAGAACATCTTAAGCAGGTTTACAAGTGAATTAACACTGTGCCAATGACCTGCTGGGACATTGCCGAAGGGCGCGTCTGAAAGACTAAGTCCAAAGGACGCAAAAACCTCTGTGAGGAAAATCACCTGACGGTATGTGCTCGCCAGCGCTGGTTTTTTTTTTATTTTGAGTACAACCGTCAGGTGATTTTTTTCTTTTTAGTTCCAATTAACTTTAATTCATTGCTTGATTCAGAGTTTAACACTCTTATATGGGGCCCCTGAGGTATACAATCTTTTCTAATTCATATCTAGTTTCCTAGATGTGATAGAAAGAATTGTATAGCTCTTGTCGAAGAACTGAAGGTTTGTCGAAGAACCGGAGGTTTGCCTATTCCTATTCCTGGCGCCAGGACACACACACACACACACACACACACACATACACAACGCCGCTCAGTTATTTTTTACATGTCATATTATTTACCAAGCCGGCCGCACTTGGCAAATAAAATCTTGAATTGCTGGGATTCGAACCGACAATCTCAAGATTACTAGGCATGTGTTATCTCCGTGAGCCATACGAAGATAACAGTTAAACATGACTAATTATTGAGTGATATGTGATCCGAGCGCTTCGACGCTTGCGCTTCGACGCTTAGTCTTTCAGACACTTAGGGCCAATTTCACCAACCTCGGTTAGATTAACCGACAGTTAAAATTAGCAGGGTTCCAACTGAAATGATAAGAATGCTTGGTTTTCCTTCACCTCTATTTTCTGTTGGCCACCCTGCTAATTTTAACCGTCGGTTAATCTAACCGAGGTTGGTGAAATTGGCCCTTAGGCCCAGTTCCACAACTTACTTTAACCGAAGTTTAACTCGTTAATGGAAAATTCACATTACGTCTGATGTCCGATGTATCCAATCGGACGCCATACATTGTACATCAAATGCAATGTGAATCCTCCATTAACGAGTTAAACTCCGGTTAAAGTAAGTTGTGGAATCGGGCCTTAGTCGTTGTATTATAAATGGTCTTGATTTAAAGTTTAACACTCTTGGAATTTAGGATTTCTGTCAATATTTTGGAAGATTTTTTCCAATATTTTGTTAATTCAGGTCAAGCCCTTATTTTGTTAATTCAGGTCAAGCGCCTGAAAGGCTTAGTCCGAAGGACGCCCTTAGTTTCTTTCAATATTTTGAAAGTTCTTCTTTTTGTTGTCTTTTTTTTTAATTTGTTGCTTTTACGGGTGATTTTGATGTTTTTTTAGTTGATTTTGATAGAGGAAAAAATGTGACCCAGAATGTAACACATTGTATAATACTGATGTTACCCCCGCGATCGCCGATAAACTTTTAAATACGGTATACAGCAATGTAAAGATTGCGGCACCGGCAAGATTCAAAGTAGGCGATCCGGTACGCGTGAGTAAAGTCAAGACCATCTTTAAGAAAGGTTACACGCCAAATTGGTCGACCGAAGTGTTTAAGATCGTTAAAGTGTAGAAAACTAATCCCGTGACCTATGTACTCAAAGATTCGCGCGGAAATCCCATCGCCGGCGGATTTTACGAATACGAGTTACAACATGTTGCTAATCCCGACGTACATCTTGTGGAAAAGGTGATACGCAAAAAGGGTGACAAGGTTTATGTGAAATGGCTGGGATTTGATGCGACACACAACTCTTGGATAGATAAAAATAATATATTATAAATATGTTAACAATAATACATAATAATATTTTATAAATATAAACAATATTGTACACTTTATAAAATATACATATAATTTACAATAAATATACATATAATTTTTATTTACAATAAATATACGTAATTTTTATTTACAATAAATATACATGATTTTTATTTACAATGGTATTTTGTAATGTCTCCACGGTAGCGTGTCGGTGGTTTCGGGTACGATATACCGCTTGTCATCATACGGACTTAGAGCAATTTTTGTCTCGCGGATAGTGTATACTTCGTGTAATTCAGATCTTATACAAGACTGCTGACGCGTCATTTCAATCTCTTCGTTCAAACACCGCGTGTAATCGTCGAACGTTATCATTCTCGCGACGACGTTACTCTTGACGCCTTTTACTTTTTTCGTGTCTTTCTTACCATCTACTCGCAACGCGTACATTTTTGCCCTAAGCCCGACGAATTCGGTCATGATGGCGCCATTATTCTCGTCCTTCATTAAACCCGGTATCTTTTTATTCGCGAGCGGTATACCGTACACATTGTCCACCGCATAATCGCTGGTCTCGAATCTGTCGACGTTGCGCTTTATATTCTCATATACATCGTCACACTCTGTGTGATATATGAGACTGTCGGTGTCGGTGTACATGACTTTACATTTCTCTCGATACATAGGTACCATATAATCGTGGTGAAACTCGTACAAACATGTCTTGGATATGTCGAGTATACATATACCCACGTAGATTGGTTTATTAAATTTAACTTCGAGATTGCGCAATTCAACGGCGATCAGATTCTCCGAAAACACGCTTCTACTATGAAAATTTGGTTTTGCGATCATCGCCTCTGCACCATATCTTCCATCCCAATGTGTCACGAGCTTAATATTAACGTGATTGCGCACATTTTCCATCGTTTTGCCAAATACCGCATTATTCATTAATTTATATAAATTTTTTTCAAAATCATTTTTCGGGAGTGTTCGGAATTGTGTATTGAGTTCGATATAACTGCGAAGCCATGGAGATTGCGAAAACTGTAATATTCGATGTATTTTTGTAACGCGAAGTCCGTGTTGTGTGCATTGCTGCAGGTTGCGGTAATGTATTACATAACGTTTCTTATCATATAAGGTTGCGAGCAGCTTATCCTGCCGCTTACCAGGTGGTTTATCGCGTGTCGGGCAAAACGGTAGGTCGGTGTGCGCATCGTGAACACGTTGCGGATACTCGAGATCGACTTCAAGGATGTAGCCTATAGGCGAATCGAGCGCGATCGATGATGTATCAAAATCGGATACGTCGTCGACCCATCGAAAATCTGCATAGGGCAAAGGTTGACACATTGCCCATCCGTACAAATTATTTACATCAAAATACGTGAGATATGATGAAGGTTTCGATGGATCGTACGATTGCATATACTTGTTATTAGCATGTGCGTATCTGTTGGAACATTGACTCAAGCCACCGCGTATTCCGCGTTCAATAAATAAAACCATGTCGGTATCCGTAGGCAATTCGAATGTAATATTCGTATGCTTCAACATGGCGTCCCACGTGTATCCGGGAAGAGTATAGTAATACGCGGGTTCGAGCCCATAACTTTTAATACAACTCTCGCGGAAATTTTTAAAAATATCTGCTAATAACAAGACATCAATTTTGAGATACAAATCGCTATATTCACCCAGCGTTCGAATGGAGAATCGCTTCCAGACGTTCTCGGCGTGCGCGTAATCGCTCTCGGATATTGCGTCACCGGTCAAGGAACTGTAAAATGTTTCGCGCGGTGGTAAACACGTATCTTGCAACCTGTCGACGCAGTCAATATATTCGTACGGAAAGACGCCCTTCCGTGTTAATAAATTGGAATTGTCATTCGATAGATTTAGAAATTCAGATTTTAAAATTTTGAGTTTATCTTTATTCAAGAATGATGCCAATTTATCGAGACTGGCTGTGAAAAATTTATACGAATCGATAAAACGCAATTTAATATGATTTTTTGATTTCTCTTCGGTAAGCTTAACATTTTTCGTAAACGATATACAGGGTGGTCCATTTTAAAAGAGCCAGTCAAATATCTCGAATAATACAAATAATTGTTTAAAAAAATACATTGTAAATAATTACATACTTTTTCTTAAAAATAATTATTTTTTTTATACTAATTGATTTGTCTCATTATTCTGAACATAAAAGTATTACGGTAAGATTATTGAAAACTAAATATTTTACGAGATATTTTATTTTTTATATCAAAATATGTCAGATTAAAATATAAAATAACTCAAAAAGTAGTTAATGAAAAAATACTTTATTATAGTGTTTTGGAAAGCTCTCGACATAAGTTATAAGAATATGCAATGAAAAATGGGGGTTTCCATTTAAGAAATTGAAAGTGACCTTCATGTGACCTTCAAATGACTATCCAAGGTCACATCAATGGCACCATCTTATGTCCCCCTTCGAACCCAACAACTTTTGTCTGAAACGTTTTTCCGTATCTTCCATATTTTTCGAGATATTTGACTGGCTCTTTTAAAATGGACCACCCTGTATATTTTTCTTTTGTTATCGGAAGTAACTCGATTCTTCCTTCGAACGCTGTAGCTATTTCCTTTATAATAAAATGTGCGTCGTAACCGGCTAAATTATGAAAAACTATTGGAATGCAAAAAGAATCTTTATAATTTAAATTGCAATTTGAATGCGCGGGACCTCTGTATCGCCCGGTCAGATGGCAATGATCGCGTACGCGTGTATCGTCTTGTACGAATGGTTTCTCGCAAATGTGACATTTTATATATGAAATTTTTCCCATTCATCAGATGTTAAATTTACCATGGGGACATTAGCTGATAAAATAATTTTTACACGTTGCGCTAAATTTTTTAGTTCTTCGACGAACCATGATATGCAATCGATATCGCGACGGGAATGATACGCGGATAACGATTCGTCATACGAGCAGTGTACATAATATGCTATACTAAATACTTTATGATGTTGGTAGTTTCTTTCCTTCTCCGTCTTCTCCAAAACAATCTCCAGATCGGCGTATACGACGAAAGGAAGCCGCTCCTTCCGATTATAGTTGTTGAACGTGAGCCACTTGTCCTTATCGCTCGGTAATCGGATAGCGCACTCGTTCATCTCTCGACAGTCCACCATATGTGATTGTAACTTGTCATTCGAATCAAAGTAGTGCAAACATCTGTAAAAAGAAATAATTTTTTATTTTTTGTTCAATTATTTCTACAATGTGATTTATTAAATATATACGTACCGATCGCAGATATATTTCTTGTGTTTTTTTTTTTGCTCAATTGCGAGCTCACGAGGCGGGATAGATTCTTGATCCACACGAAATGTCCAACGTTGTTGTCTTCAATGTACAGCAGGTTGACGTGTTTGTCTCTTTTTAGCTCACTCAGACGTATCGGGACAATGTTCTTTTCCTCGATACTATATACATTGATTGAGATATCGTTGGCAAGTTCGAATTTTTTAATTTGGTTCACAGTCACTGGAAACTCAATGTCCTGGAGATTCAGCACTGTTGTATAATGAGGATACGAAGATTCCCGACCTGCGTCCCTTTCAGCTGGATGTAGAGCGGCGACCACAGACCACGCGAAACACGTATTGTCTTTAGATTGTACGTTGATCACCGCTCTCTTCATTATTATCGCCCGCGGTAATTTTATGTGACATCCCGCGCGCATAGGATTATATTTATTTATATTTACAGTTAAATCGAGTATTCGCGATAATGCCCACCCGCTATCACGTTCCTGAAATTCTTCGAGCGATGCTAGAGTGGGCTCGACAACGCGCCGCTCGTACCACTCGCGTAAATCGGATGTGCGAAAGAGTTTATAGTTTCTCGTATTGATACTTTTATTTGCGCGTTTATCACCCGTCACAAATTCACCATTGAACAATGTATTAATTTTCACATTAAAGTGTTTTTCCAGCACGGTTTGCACGTGTTCGAGCACAATGTCTTTGGCATACTCGAGAAATTGACGAGGCTCGATGTGATTATGATTTATAACCGCACCAGTCAATATGCGGCTCTCGAACGCCGTATCGATCTCCCGCCAAATCAATCCGTGTTGTCGCGTGCTGCATCCTGCATCCGCGTGTACAAAACGTCTGCGTAACGAGTTCTTCAATCCCTCGAGTCGCGCAATTCGGGCAATCAGCGATTGTCGAATCCCGATCGATAATCGTGGACGTTTGATTCGACTTTGCTCTTCCAACGATTCGATATATTCGTCGCATAGTTGCTCCCACGCAACGTACTCCTCTATCGAATTTACCCTTGCAGATTGCTCGCGCAGAATTCGTTCGGCACTGTTTTCCACCATATTTCTAAATTTATGCCAAAAATTTTGCTAACAAGATGCGCTTATTAGTAGCTCTTGTCTCGGAACTCTTGGCGAAAATACTGACAGGGTGTGCCTCTTTACCATGATTTTATATTCTGTCTTGATGTCTCTTTCTATCATGTGTATCAACTAAATCTTTATTTCGCGGTTTGTCACGTACATTTTGATTAATGTCGATTATTGCATTTTTTTTTGTCGTCTAGAGATGATGTCATCTCAGCCAAGATGCATCGCGAAAGTTTCAAATTACATGCTGCTGTCCAAGTATGTTAGTGCAATTTAACCATGAGGATTATCCTTATATTTCACGATTTTGTCATGTTTTGACACGCGCGTTTGAATTCTGATATCTAGAATGATGTCATCGCGAAGCAGCCGCACATCGGCGCTTGAAAATTTTATATTACATTGCATTTTTTTGTGCATTCCGCTAAATCTCACACCTGGTGATGATGTCATCTCAGCCAAGATGCATCGCAAAAGTTTTAAATTACTTATATATTAGCACAATTTAACCTTGATAATTATTCTTATATTTCACGATTTTGTCACGTTTTGACACGCGCGTTTGGATTCTGATATCTGGGTGATGTCATCGCGAAGCAGCCGCACATTGGCGCTTGAAAATTTTATATTATATTGCATTTTTTTTGTGCATTCGGCTAAATCTCCACCTGGGGGTGATGTCATCGCGAAGCAGCCGTACATCGACGCTTGAATGGAAAAATTGAAAAAATATCGCGTCGAGAAAGCTGAGGGTGCGTAAAGTAGATGAAGGGGCAAGAGTGGCATACAGACCGTTTCCCCTTCTCCTAAATTTTCAGAGTATTAATCTCCCACCACGTCATACTTTTGAAAAATAAGCGTCACGTATACTCGGTTAATTTTTATACGATCAGTGTCGCGTCAACTGCTAGTACCAACGGTCCACTTCTCATAACCGAGAGACAAAATGTACTCTCCTGAAGGAAGTAGCAGCAACGCTTGCAAACGCATGAATTATTACGTTCTACGAGATGAAATTAAGCCGTGCAAGAAACCACGAGATGAAATTAAGCTGTACAAGAAACCACATGATTTGTAAGTATCACAAATGTTTCATATATATATATATATATATATATATATATATATTTTTTTTTTTCATATATGTTTTTCCATGCTATTTTATATTTAATTGTATTTTTCAGATGCGGTAAACCTCGTTGTATGCCGCGTATTTTGGTACGCAGATTTGCTTTGACGCGCACTGCTTATAAATACTTGGATATTGGAATCAGCGTTGGAGTAACATCTTACGTGGAATTACATCTCGGCGATAACCGAGGCAATCAAATCGTATTATCTATTGACACATGGGAATCGCTAATGCTGAAACGAGCGCACGTTGAACAGCTTGTACAAACGCCTAATCATGCACCAATATGGATTTACGATTTATCAATTGAGATTGTTAAAATACACAATGCGAGTATTATGAAACTTACGTTACGCGATTATTGCTTGTACATGAAACCGTCAACTATATTTTTTTATTCGAACTCGAACATTGTGTTAATCATGAATATTTGAGACTGTGTGAGAATATAAAAGCCGTAAATGAGAATTTCGATCGACTTGTCGTTAATTTGCAAGGTAATATGTTTGGTGCCGAAAAAGATGATGCTATCAAAATCTTGCGCGACGTCTATGATAAAACATCTGTCACAGATTGCGAACTATTATGCTGTGGATGAACTTTTGTCTGAAACCTTGAGACGAGGTGATGTATTTTAATATAAATAAATGTGTTAAAATGAAAAAATGATTATGTATTTCTTTCGCTTCCCTTCCTTGCTCGCGCTATCCTTCTCCTACACGCGTGCATGCCTCGCGCTATCTCTCTCGCACCGCCTTGCGAACGCCGTATTATCCACGTGCATGCTTCGCGCTATCTCTCTCCAACGTGCATGCGGACTCTATCCCTCTTCCACACATTGCGAACGCCTCGCGCTTTTCTTTTCCAACGTGCATGCAAACGCTATCCTTGTCTTACGCTCATATGGACGCCTCGCGCTATCCTTCTCCCACGCCCATAGAATATCATTAGCGCTATCCTTCTCTCACACATTGCGGACGCCTCGCGCTATCTCTCTCACACCTCCTCGCGGCATCGTACCTTCGCGTTCCCTCTTGACCCCTCGCCCATCGGTTTCGCGCAGTCCCCCTCCCCCTCTCTGCGGACCCCTCGCCTGTCGATTTCGTGCGGGTCCCCCTCCCCCTCTCCGCGGATTCCTCGCCTATCGGTTAAGACGCGGTCCCCCTCCCCCCTCTCCGCGGAACCCTCGCCCATCGGTTAGGACGCGATCCCCTACCCCCCTCTCCGCGGACCCCTCGCCAACCGGTTAGGACGCGATTCCCCCGCGTGACGTCATACCCCCCGCGACGGTTTCCCCGTCTCAGAGGACCTGCGTTAGAACCGGCCTAGATACACTACTTATATAGTTTAAGAAATGTATTATCTGGGATATCAAACGGATTTTGGGTATCTCTTAATCTTCTTCTTATTACATTAAGATTTTTTTGCTGTCTCATATTGTTGTTCTCGTTTTTTCTCTCTTCCATTAGTAGCATAAAAATAACCTCCATTCTAGCGCACTTCTGTATTCTAACCTTTGTAAGATATAATATAATACTTATATAAGAATTTTGGCACGTTTGACACAATTCGACACCAAATTACTTGTCGAGCAGTTTCATGTGAGAAATATCACATTTTCATCATAGTGGAAGTTATTCAATCAAGTAAGAGCTTACTTTTGTAGTTTTCACTATATTTTAAAATACACAATCGACCCCCAGCTATCAAAGTGGTCGATCAATGTTACCATGAAAGTGTCTACTATTTCGCCGTGCCTGAGCGCGCGAAATCTCAGCCCTGTCATTCGTAAAATATAATCGTTTCTTGTTTATAAACTATTATAGTTTCGACATTTTCATATTAGGATTTTCTTGAAATGTTCTAAGGAATTTGCCATTAAGAGGAAGTACGGTAGTTTTAGGATATCCTATATACAGGGTGTCCCACCAAAAGTGGCCACCTCCTTTTGTCGTTTAAACTAAAAGAGATGGTTTGTAACAAATATATATTAAATTAAATGGTTCAAACTGAATTCTATTGTAAGCATAGTGGTTGTTTTCAAAAGCTATCTGCATTAACGAACGAAGAGATATGCAAAATTTTTTTAGAATAATGTGGATATTTCGACATAATAAAAGATGTAGCGCTGTTTGAAACGAATACAACAATGTATGATATAATGTAAATATTTTACATATTATACAAGTTTTATCGACTTGAAATATCGCGGGCGATGTCTACCTTTTCACTTTCTGTCCTGCGTTATGGTCCACTTCTGACTCGTGCATTAGAGATTGATCATAGACAGAAATATAAATATAAATATAAATATAATTCTATATCTATGAGATTGACATAAGTATGTCATGTTGTCATTTGATCATAATACTCAATCCGAAGTTGGCCATATTGCAGGGCCGATAATGAACAGGTAGGCGTCACCCGCGATATTTCGAGTTGATAAAACTCATATAATATGTAAACTATTTACATTATATCATATATCGTTGTATTCGTTTCAAACAGTGCTAGAACTTTTTTTATGTCGAAACATTCACATTATTATAAAAAAATTATGCATATCTCTCCGTTCGTTAACACAGATAGCTTTTGGAAACAACCACTATACTCACAATAGAGTTCAGTTTGAACCATTTAATTTATATATATATTTGCTACGGTCTATCTCTTTTAGTTTAAAAGATAAAAGCGGGTGGCTACTTTTGGTGGAACACTGTATATAGCGATAGAATTGTTTATAATTACGTTTTACGGATATTAGGAGGACCTGATTCTTCTTCGCTTTCGGATGAAGATAAAACTGTTCTCGCTCTATATTTTCTGTAATATTTTGTTTTCTTCTCAGTATCCATATCTAATATATGTAAGGCCATTTTCTGCTTTTGCATCAGCTTTCTGTAAGGACGCTGAAAATATTATAAACATTAAGTATTAAGAATCAGTAAAACTTAAAAGCAATAAAAACTATTTTATTTAAATACTTACAATATCCGCCAAAAATTCGATTAATTTTAAAGAAAGGCCAATCAGAATATGGTATTTCTTCTTTTTCAATTGCCTTTTGAAGTCTTAAATCTGTTTTGAAATATAAACAATGTTTGCATAAGTTCTCACTTTGTAGCCAAATTTTAGGTATTATTTGGATACCATCGGAGAATCCTACGACGACAAATCCTCGATTCGACATCTTCTGTGAAATTATAAAAAAAGCTTCTACGAGTAATATCGTAAACAAGATATCAATTTGTATAGAATATTGTGTATGTGTAAAGAAGGTAGTATCACAAATTCACAATTTTATCAGAAATTATTTTAATTTTTTATTTTATCGTCAGATTTTATATTGATTTTATTGTCAGAATTTATTTTAATTTTTTATTAAACAAATTAAAGCGCAGTATACAAATATTATAAATGTGCAGTGTTTATTACAGTGTTTATTAAGCGTTATTACTGCGAAATATCTTTCATTTCTGTATGGCAATTTTACAAGTTTATAACTGATTTTATGCAAAAGTCAAACTTGAATGTCAGATAATTGACTTACTTTAAATATACCCAAATGAATAAAACTGCATGGATTATTATAAAGTTTGTCGTAACCCGACCAATTTCTTAATATTAAAATATAAAACAATAAAGTAGCACAGGAAAGATTAAGAAAGAGCTGAGTAAAGCAAAACATTAAAATTAGGAAAAGAGCCCAAGGAAAAGTAATTAAGAAAGAATAAAGTAATAAAAGATTATTAGGTAATTATTTACATTAATAGATAACTCGCCGATGACCTTGACCTTGACATATGTTGTCAAGGACATGACCCTGAGTAATTTTTCCTTATAACTTAATCGGCGGTCACTGTTTATTAAAAAGTTATAAACAAAAAAAGTTTGAAAAATTTGCCACTTTGTGTCAGTGCTAAAGGAAGAAATTGGTATATTGATTATATGCAATATAGGGGAGGCAGCTTCGATAACCTTGACCTTGATATATGTTGTCAAGGTTATCACACTGAGTAACATACAAAAGATTTTAGTTGGCGCTCATTGTTTATTAAAAAATTGTTCTACAAACAAAAGTTATGAAGCTTTAATATAAGCATAAGCAGAGGCATAAATTTTAATTTTAAATCAGAAATAGGTTTGAGTTAGGTTATATCTTCCGGAAAAGGAGCCCCCCCCCGTAGGGGGGGGGGGAGCGGAACCCACTGCGTCTACGCATATACTTTATAACGCGAAGCGAGGTCCACCCCACACGGCCCGTTGCTTACATAGCGAAACGAGGTGACAGAAATATACGAGGGCTGTATGATAAGTACCCGTGTTAGGGGAGGAAACGCATCTTTTTAAAATTTTTTTTATCTGTTTCTCAACATAGTCTCCTTTCAGCTCGATACACTTAGTTCAGCGATATTCCAACTTTTTTAAGCCACCCAAAAAATATGATTTGTTGAACTCTGCAAAATAGGCCTCTGTTTCGGCGATGACCTCCTCGTTTGACGTGAACCGCTTTCCGCCAAGCCATTTTTTCATGTTTGGAAACAAAAAGAAATCCCAGGGCGCCAAATCTGGAGAATAAGGTGGATGAGGCAGCAATTCGTAGCGTAATTCGACCAGGAATCGAATCACTGACCGATATTGCTCTTTTTCCATGGTTGCAAACAAACACAAACTTGCCCACTTTCAACAGCTATCAAAACAAAACTACTCGATAAATCTGTCTGAAATTTTGACAGGCATCGTTCGAAATGGCGTTAAACGATGGTATACAGATTTTGAGTCAGTGGCGCTATCAGTCGTTAAACACGGGTACTTATCATACAGCCCTCGTAAACAGCTTAGGTATGTGTATATATTTATATGTACATATAACATATAATAGAGGCTTTTTTTCAAATAATGAGAGAAACTTATTTTATTAATAATAACATTGGTGAATAAAGTATATGTATAAATTTGAAATATTTATTTTTCTTCTTATGGAACAGTCATAAATGTTGTTGGATGGGGATGCATTTTTGTTAATAACTTTTTAATAAAAAACGAGCGGTGGCTAAAACCTTTCGAATGTTGTTCAGAGTCATGACCTTGACAACATATGTCAAGGTCGAGGTCATCGGGATTGTCTCCCTTCATCGGCATATTTACCCAAGCTTTTATAGGATTAGCCGGATATTATAGAAAATTTATCGAGAATTCCTTGAAAATTGCAAAGCTAACGAAGCTAACAAAAAAGAAAAATAAATTCGAGTGGATTCAGGAACAACAACAAGCATGCTTCAAGAAAAATTAACGACGGCACCTTTATTAAAATATTCAAATTTCAAAAAAGAATTCATCGTAACGACCGATGCATCAGACTGCAATCGGAGCGATATTATCGCAAAGACAGATAGGCCAAGATCAACCGATAGGATATGCCAGTCGAGTATTATCAAAGGCCGAACAAAATTATAATACGATCGAAAAGGAACTATTAGCAATAGTATGGGCCGTTAAGCATTTTCGATCGTACTTATACGGGACAAAATTTATAGTTATAGATCATAAATCGCTAGTATGGTTATTCAATGTAACCGACCCCGAATCTCGATTAATCAGATGGAGATTGAAATTAGAAGAATACGACTATGAGATCGTTCACAAGGCCGGGACAGCGAACAGAAACGCTGACGTACTAAGTCGACACGTGGCGGATATCAACAAAGTCGAGGAGGATGAGACCAACGACACGAAGATAACGCGAGAATACACGGAAGACGAGAAGCGACGTATTCTATATGAATATCACGATGCTGTGGGAGAGCATCAAGGAAAAGAGCGCACAATTAATCGAATTCGCCTAATGCACAATTGGCGAGGATTGACAAAAGATGTCGAAGATTATATAGCAAAATGCGAATTTTGTCAAAAAAAACAAACTATCGCAGAAAATTAAAGCACCGCTAATAATAACGGATACTGCCGATAAGCCCTTCGAAAAACGTGCTTTAGATATTGTAGGTCCGCTAACTATTACAAACAACGGAAATAAATATATTTTAACTTTCCAAGATAATTTAACAAAATTTAGTAAAGCAATTACGATACCGAACCAAGAAGCCGCGGCAATTGCGAAAGAATATGCGACGAAAATAATTTTCAAGCACGGTATCCCAGAAAAAATATTAACGAATCAAGGAACAAATTTTTTAAGTAAAATATTTAAGAACACTTGCAAATTGTTGAAAATCGAAAAGATTCAAACAATCGCGTATCATCCAGAAAGCAACGAAGCGCTAGAACGATCTCACCGTACTCTAGTCGAATATCTCCGACATTATATAAACGCCGATTAAACGGATTTGGATCAATAGACTCCCTACGCGATGTTCACATATAATGAACTAATTTCAATCGCACCGAACACTACCGACGACATTGTCGCAACCGCCTAAGCCCACGTATACATATGATGATTACGCACAAGAATTAAAAGAAAAATTACGCGCCTCATAACAAGTTGCAAAAGAGCATCTTTGGCATCAAAAAACGAAAAATGAAAACTAAGGAAAACTACGATAAAAAGACCAAAGAAATTAAACTCAAGGTAGGAGAAAAAGTCCTCCTGTACGACGGAACAGTTCGCCGAGGACGATCGAAGAAATTGGACTTCCTGTGGACCATACATGATAATCGAAAAGAATTCGGAAGTGAACTATACAATAAAAAGGGGAAGGAAAACGATACACGTTCACGTAAACCGATTAAAACCGTTTATTGAAAATTAAAAAGTAGGAAGAAGAAGAAAAAGAAAATGAAAAATGCGCGAATAAAATAAAAATAGGATAAATAATAAGAAAAACAGAAATAAAAAAAATTCTTACCTTAACGCCCTCTACTTCCACGTCCAGCACCGCGACCCAGGTTCCACTCTCGCAGGTCCTAAAGAAGAGGCGACCGGGCACGACACGCGCCAACGGGACGAGGCTCCCGCGCCACGGCGCACAGTGGGGAGAACGCGTTGTTTTTCGGTCATTTGCTTATAATTTCCACATTTTGCAACAGAATAATTTGAAATTTAATATAAATGATATATGATTGGTATTGTTACGTCCAGACTCGGGGAAGGATGAGTCGACGGAAGGGCGCAACAACTATCTTTAATTTTCCCGAAATTAAACGTCTCGTGGCGTTTGGAATCGGGTCGAACGAACTGACAGGTCTGAAAAGCAGGTAAACGACTGAGTCGCTGTTACGCTGGTAATTCAGACGTTCGTTCGGTGGTCCCTTTTTGGTAAGAGAATTTAATCTCTTTTACGCGGGATGGGACCAAGTGCGATCTTTCGACTAGAGGAATGAGTGGGGGGTTTAATAAAGAGTTATTTTGATTTTAAATTAACAAAATGTAAATTTATTCATTTTAAAGTAAATGGTGGATATACATGATTATATAAGAAAAATTAAAATAAAATATTGTTGATTATAATTTCTCGGTGAGTGTACATGTGTATGTGTGTTTTTTAATTCGCGGGTGTTACATCAATACGGAGGACATCAGTCAGAAATGCAATGGAATGATTTTACTGTTAAATTTAGAATCTGACTGGGTGATACAATATAAAAATATATTTGATTAAAGGATAAAAACATAAAATCAAAATCAATATGTATAAGTAAATAAGTGTATATGTTAAGAACGGTCAGAAATATAAAATTGGTCGCTCGCATATGTGTTAGATTAAGATCAGGATTTAAAATTTTCTAAGACTTATTACCGAAACGGGTTGATGATTTAAAAGAATGAAACATTCTTCGGAAAGTTTTGATTTAAATAAGAAACAAGACAAAAAAGAGGAAAAGAAAAATTATTCAATTAAACTTACTTTTTTAAATAGTAATTCAGAGGTGGAGGGGTGGCGAATTTGTACGGTGTTTCGCCCTGTGTCTCATGTCGGCAGCCCGATGTTCGATTCGTGATTGCTCTGGAGATGATGCCAAGTGAGGACACTGGTGGCACAAGTGCCTAACTCGCGAATTACAGAGTAAGACTGCGTGAAGCTGAAGACCGGAGAATAAGTACGTAAGTGAGAGAGTAAGTAAGTGGTCGTATGTCCCTTCGAGTCCTCTTTTTATATCTCTCTTTTCGGGGTGTATTCTAATTTCTAAGAGTGGGAATCTTCCAAAACTTTAACGAATTAAAAGTTGTGCCAGTGTCCTCATTAGGCGCGGTGTTTCTCCTACTTTTCAAATTTTCACTCATGACGATCGTCGATTGGTGATCAGTTCAGAATCCCTTGAGCTGTAGGTTTCCCTTACGCCCGTGATTTGATTTAGACAAAGTCCAAATGTGACGTCACAGAAGTTTCGTCATTATTGATTTAGTTGTATTCATCGGATATTTTGTGAGAATTTTATTATCTTTCCGTTATCAGCGTTGGAGAATTCCACTGCGAGGGTATCTACTGGTTTTTATTTGTTTTTAGGCGACCGGCGCGGTTTCGTCGCGTCTTTCTCACGGTTACTCGTAGATATAGATATTGATAAGTGACTAAATGTTTAAGGAATGTGTGACGCAGGATGCTTTATTTACCGAACGACTCATTTCTATCACCGATCGATTATCATTGCCGCAACTTCGCGGAAGGAAGGAATCGTGGAGTCGCCAGGACGTAACAGTATATTTAATGTTTATGACATCAAAATTAATAAAAATTTATTATTATTGACAAAACATATAAATAATCATTCCATAACGTTCCAATTTTTTGGAAAGAAGTAAATGGAAAATATAAAAATGAGAACAATAAACAATATATAAGATTTTTGAAAAAAATACAGTTTAAAACCAATTTGACTCTAGTAGTAGCTACACGGCACGGACACATGTAAGTTCAGACATTGATTAAATGTAGAGTTAATGTTGAATTTTAATGATGTTCCTGATATAATGAAGGGACGAGAAAAAATGTAATATGAACGCATCAAAATGTATTGGTATTACCAGATTTCAAAAATGTATCAATTCATCTGTTCTCAACAATAATGATGTGGACATGGCAGATATCTAATCCCTCGGGGTGTTAGATTTTTGTGAATCCCCTTGTCTTACATTTTTTTTGGATTTAGTCATCTAAGTCATCATCACTGAAATATAATAAACGTTTTGCATCTTCAGTTAATTCTTTCTTCTTATTGTCGTAACCCGACCGATTTCTTAATATTAAAAGATAAAACAAATAAAGTAGAACAGAAAAGATTGAGAAAGAGCTGACTAAAGCAAAGCATTAGAATCAGGGAAAGAGCCCAAGGAAAAGTAATTAAGAAATAATAAAAGAGTATTAATAAAATGAAAGTAAGACACGGTCAAGTTCTCGGAAGCTGAGTAAGCAGCTGACGAGCGGAGCACGAGACATGCTCCGATCAGGGACACCACACTCCTCCCTAATCAACGACCTAATTAATTAAGATATATAATAAGCGCGAGATGCACCGAAGCTAGCTCAATAATATAGCTCATTAACATCGCTCGCTACTCGCTCACTATTCGCTCGCATATATCGATAGTATCGAAGTACCGTACGTATCGCGCCCGACTATTATAATCGCAAATAAGTAAAAGTGTACAAAAACCTGTGAAATATATCAACTTCTACCTAACGTCCGGGAGTGTCTTATTTCGAGCGTGGATCCTAATCCTTTGGGCGTATAAATCCCTAAAGACCTCTTTCTTAGCGGCTAGAGGCACAACATTAATTGGTGGCAGCGGTGGGATACGCCAGCTCTAACAAGATCGACACCGGCAAAGGTCCACAATCACGAGGAAGAAAAAATTCCGTGGAATCGACAGAACGAGAGACAGCAAAGGAAACTCCGTCAAACGGTCAACAACTACAACTGAGGAAAAGGAAGTCCATCAGGAACTTCAAGTCACCCGGTACATCGAGGCGACAACGATAAGCGGAACCTGAGAAGGCGCACCGACCTATCTCAACAGCACGCGACGATCGACGCCCGACGGCCGACACCGAACGAGAGATAATGCTGCTCATCGTATTATTGTAAGTCGAACAATTAAAAATTTGTAAACGCGTGAATGTCGGAAAACCGAAACGCGCAACAAAAAAGCGTAGCGAATAAATCGTGGCTATTTAGCGAACCAGCGAATAGAGCCATTAGAAATAGCGCAGTAAGCCCTATAAGAGTAGCAGTAGAAGCACTCCGGGATATACGCGATAACGTACGAAGAAATCTAAACGAATTAAATTCAAGCGAGAATTTGTCCGAACCAGAACTCGGAGCAAACGTTGTAATCGGACGCGAATTTTCATTCGGCGAATTAGACAACAGTTTAATAGCGAATAATATAGAACTAGATGTTGATGTCGAATCATCAATAAGCGCGTCTAGTAGACTAACACACCGCCGCGAATTCTCACTAACGTCATACGATTCAAGTATCTTTGACCCCGACGAAATCTATCGTACTCGAGACATGTATAACTCAAACGCTTCCGCATCGCAACCCATCACATCGGAAGATATCGATGAGAGAATTAAGCGATTACAAGAAGAAGCAAATAGAAACGCGACACAATCAAACGCGCAAGCTCAATACAAACCGCAGAAAGAAACGGACGGAGCAGCCGACGACCTTAGGGACATATTGCGGGAAATGAGAGAGGAAATGAGACGGGAAATTAGAAGTATGCATGCCGAGATATACGATTTAAGAATGAGAGGACCGCAACCCCGACAAAACAATGAGCATAGAACTCCGCCGGGAGAAAGAACCGAAACCGCGTACGAGTCCACACCCGAAGATGTACGACATCGAAGAGGACGCGGATTTCTACCATTAAAAGAAGCTCGCGGATTGATTCCGGAATTCGACGGATCGCCAAATAAATTACAAGAATTTCTAAGTGCGACTACATATGCAGTAGAACATATTGACCCCTTAGACGAAGTAACGCTATTAGGAGCAGTATTATGCACGAAATTAAAAGGCAGAGCGGTGCTAGACTTTCAAACGCGTAAAATTCGAGATTTCGCACAGTTGAAACAAGAATTAGAGGTCTGTTACGCAAGTAAAAAGAGTACGACCCATCTACAAGTTGAATTTAACACGCTAAAACAGAAAAACGGAGAAAGCGCGCGAACTTACGGACTTAGAGCCGACAAACTAGCCATGGAGCTATACGAATCGATGATGGAAGGACGTCATCATACAGTAGATAATAAACGCGCAATCATGGAAATAATACAGCAACAAGCCTTAGAAAATTTCCAAATAGGCTTGCAAGACGAAATTAAAACAATTGTTCGATCACGAGGATATGCTACGTTGCAAGAAGCAATAACAGCGGCCAGCGCGGAAGAAAAAGTTAAAGGACCGTCCGCGACCGGCACGCGAAGCAAAATCAATTTTACACCGACCTATAAACAGGAAAATCAAATGAGTGTGAAATGTCAAAAATGCGGAAAAACCGGGCATTACGGTCGAGATTGTCGAACTAGTCGATACGCGAACCGATTTTCATTGCCGAAACCCGATAGACAACCCCGCGTAAATACGGTAAATAAATATTGCAATTATTGCAAAAAATCCGGACACGATCGCGAAGAATGTTGGTTATTACACGGACGACCCAATAGAGATCAATCGAGCCGAACCAAACAATATAATTCGCGACCGGAAAATAAAAACCGCAAGAATAGCGAGCAAGGAAAAAAGAAATTTAACTCCGAGCAAAGTAGCGATGAGGAGGAAAGGAACGAAAGAAAATCGCACCGACCTGCAATTGAATATCAAGTATCACACTTTAAAAATACGCCGCATATACAGACAGGATTGGACCTTGTCACATTACCAATGCGAGAAGCGAAACGCGAAAAAATAAATTTGCTATTCGATACAGGAGCCGCAATATCACTAATTAAAGTGAAACATTTAAAAGATTGAGAAAGAGCTGACTAAAGCAAAGCATTAGAATCAGGGAAAGAGCCCAAGGAAAAGTAATTAAGAAATAATAAAAGAGTATTAATAAAATGAACGTAAGACACGGTCAAGTTCTCGGAAGCTGAGTAAGCAGCTGACGAGCGGAGCACGAGACATGCTCCGGTCAGGAACACCACACTCCTCCCTAATCAACGACCTAATTAATTAAGATATATAATAAGCGCGAGATGCATCGAAGCTAGCTCAATAATATAGCTCATTAACATCGCTCGCTACTCGCTCACTATTCGCTCGCATATATCGATAGTATCGAAGTACCGTACGTATCGCGCCCGACTATTATAATCGCGAATAAGTAAAAGTGTACAAAAACCTGTGAAATATATCAACTTCTACCTAACATCCGGGAGTGTCTTATTTCGAGCGTGGATCCTAATCCTTTGGGCGTATAAATCCCTAAAGACCTCTTCCTTAGCGGCTAGAGGCACAACATTATGTTCCATTATTTTTCGTGAATTAGATATTATTGGATCTGAAGCAATCAACAAATTATTGACAATATCTTCATCATTTTGATTCCGCGACATTTTTCGCGAATGATTCTCTCTGTAATTTCTAAAATATTTGTGATTTACTTCTTGAGCATCTTCAGATAATTGTCCTATTGGTACAATAGCATTTTGTACAATATCGCTCCCATGAATCAATAATTTGTGTACTGATACTGGCATATAATACCACGAGTATAAAGCCCACTTTACACGATCTATAATTTGCAACAGAATTCAAGGCAGAATTCTATTTATAATTTTTATGCGTTCTGTAATACAGAAAACATGTGAACAATCAGAATTATAACTATCATGCTATATTTTTATAAATAGAAAAGACGCATGAAATATGCGCAATGTACCCATGATTGGTGAATTGTAAATGACATAAACTACATGTTAACTTATTCTCGTATCTGCTTAATAATCTAAAGAAAGAAAAGAAGAAAAAAAATATATGTGACAATGTCTTGGTCCCGGGAGCAAGTTACTTGTTTATTAACTGAATATAAGAAATATCCTTGCCTATACGTAGTAAACTCTATCAATTACAAAAATAAACATGCTCGTGCCGATGCATTAGAAAAGATTCTTTCTGAATTAAAATGTTTGAGACCGAACGTTACTGTTACGTCCTGGCGACTCCACGATTCCTTCCTTCCGCGAAGTTGCGGCAATGATAATCGATCGGTGATAGAAATGAGTCGTTCGGTAAATAGAGCATCTTGCGTCACACATTCCTTAAACATTTAGTCACTTATCAATATCTATATCTACGAGTAACCGTGAGAAAGACGCGACGAAACCGCGCCGGTCGCCTAAAAATAAATAAAAACCAGTAAATACCCTCCCAGTAGAATTCTCCAGCGGAATAAAAAGCTGATAACGAAAAGATAATAAAATTCTCACAAGATATCTGATGAGTACAACTAAATCAATAATGACGAAACTTCTGTGACGTCACATTGGACTTTGTCTAATCAAATCACGGGCGTAAGAGAAACCTAGAGCTCAAGGGATTCTGAACTGATCACCAATCGACGATCGTCATGAGTGAAAATTTGAAAAGTAGGAGAAACATCCCGCCTAATGAGGACACTGGCACAATTTTTAATTCGTTAAAGTTTTGGAAGATCCCCACTCTTAGAAATTAGAATACATCCCGAAAAGAGGGATATAAAAAGAGGACTCGAAGGGACATACACGGACTTACGCACTTATTCTCCGGTCTTCAGCTTCACGCAGTCTTACTCTGTGCTTTTGCACCGTAGTTCGCGAGTTAGGCACTTGTGCCACCAGTGTCCTCAATTGGCATCATCTCCAGAGCAACCACGAATCGAACATCGGGCTGCCGACATGAGACACAGAGCGAAACATCGTACAAAAATTCGCCACCCCTCCACCTCTGAATTACTATTGAAAAAAGTAAGTTTAATTGAATAATTTTTCTTTTCCTCCTTTTTGTCTTGTTTCTTATTTAAATCAAAACTTTCCGAAGAATGTTTCATTCTTTTAAATCATCAACCCGTTTCGGTAATAAGTCTTAGAAAATTTTAAATCCTGATCTTAATCTAACACATATGCGAGTGACCAATTTTATATTTCTGACCGTTCTTAACATATACACTTATTTACTTATACATATTGATTTTGATTTTATGTTTTTATCCTTTAATCAAATATATTTTTATATTGTATTAACCAGTGAGAATCTAAATTTAACAGTAAAATCATTCCATTGCATTTCTGACTGATGTCCTCCGTATTGATGTAACACCCGCGAATTAAAAAACACACATACACATGTACACTCACCGAGAAATTATAATCAACAATATTTTATTTTAATTTTTCTTATATAATCATGTATATCCACCATTTACTTTAAAATAAATAAATTTACATTTTGTTAATTTAAAAATCAAAATAACTCTTTATTAAACCCCCCACTCATTCCTCTAGTCGAAAGATCGCACATCCCGCGTAAAAGAGATTAAATTCTCTTACCAAAAAGGGACCACCGAACGAACGTCTGAATAACCAGCGTAACAGCGACTCAGTCGTTTACCTGCTTTTCAGACCTGTCAGTTCGTTCGACCTGATTCCAAACGCCACGAGACGTTTAATTTCGGGAAAATTGAAGATAGTTGTTGCGCCCTTCCGTCGACTCATCCTTCCTCGAGTCTGGACGTAACATACTGGTCTTTAAATTTTGGGGGCTCAGCCGGGATTGTAATGTGCGATCTTTTAAACTGGAATGAGTAAAGGGACAAGAGGTACAGCTGATAAAGACGAAGTAGAACGAAATTTTCAGCTTGCTCAGGAAACATACAATCGAACAAAATCTAACCAATCAGAAACACATCCACTCCTAATAAAACCACTAGAAACATTAATTTTTCATTAGACGAAACGGTAATTGAAAAAGATTTCGAAAAAAAGTTTAGCGAAACAGCGGCCGAGTCTCATTTCGCCGATTCCTGCGATAAGATTATTATACCTGAATTTAATAAATCCGAAAAAAAGAAAGACCCGTGCGGGACCGGCAGCAACATGACTCAAAATAATCCTTTCGCTACTTTGAAATACGCGATCGAAGCCGTCCCTTATTTTGACGGTCAAAATATTCCATTAAATTATTTTATCGAGGGATGTGAAGAAGCGAAATCTATGTTGCCTAGTGAGGCTGAATCACAGTTTACCAAAATAATAAGAACCAGGATAATAGGGGAGGCTCGCCGAACTATACAAGGTCAAGATTTTGATAGCGTTTCCCAATTAACTAAATATTTAAAACATATTTATGGACCAGCAAAAAACGTTTATCAATTACAAGGGGAATTGGGTTGTATATATCAAAAGGGTGATGAAGATGTAATTACTTATGCAAATAGAGTAAAGATTCTTGGAAAACAAATTTTAGAAACATATAGAAGTTCGGGAAACGTGTCGTCTGACCAAAATATTAAAGCATCATTAGAAAAGGACATGTGCAAGTGTTTTATTAGAGGATTAAAACCAGAGATTGAACAACGAGTTGCAAGAAATTTATTAAATGTACAAGAAACTGCAGCCGACGCTATAAGGATAGAAAGAGAGCTCCGAGCAATGACAGATTTACGACAGGGAATAGATAGCATTTCAAGTAGACAGAAAAGTAACAATCTAAAAGAAATTTGTCAAATCTGTTATAAGGAAGGGCACGTAGGCAGTAACTGCAAGAAATATTTACAAACATCTCAACAAATTAATAACCAGATTGATTTAGGAACCGCGATATTAGTATGTCAAATTTGTAAAAAACGTGGGCATGGAGCAGAGAAATGCCGCTTTCGCGATCCACAACAACGCCGACCGGTAAACGTAGTTCAAGGGAAAATAATAACTTGTCAATTATGCTTAAAATCCGGTCATGATGCAAAATCTTGCCGACAGAATAATACAACTAATAACAATAAAATCTCAGTAATTTGCCAATGGTGCGAAAGATCCGGCCATTCTGCAAATAATTGCTGGAAGAAACAGAACGAACAACGTTATGCGGGAAATAAAACTTGCGTAACTTGTCAAATTTGCAACAACTTCGTACACATTGCTAAAGATTGTCGATCAAAACTAAACCAGCAAACGGGATCCAGGAGTTCTTTATTCTGCCGCTATTGCAAGAAGCAAGGTCATCTTCTCGAAAATTGTCAATTACGCCATGCCAGTAACTTTCGAGAAAAAGAAAATAATCAGGGAAACTACAACGATCCCTCGACGTCGGGTGCACAACAGGGGTCCGAACGAGAGCCGCACCCGTCCAAAACTCAAGTAGCCAAGTAGACAAGGACAGAACTATCATATGGCCCGTGACTGTATATCTCGACAAACATAGTCGCGTGCCTACCGTTCAAATTAACATCGATAACTTATCTACTCGTATAATTTTTATGCTAGACCCGGGATCTGGACCTAATATAATTAAAGAAAATCTAATTCCCGAAGAAATAAATATTAATTACACTAATATCCTCAAATTGAATGGCATAAATAATTATCCTGTGTACACCTTAGGTGAAATTACATTAACTCTTTTTGAAATACCGGTTATATTTCATATTGTATCTAACGATTTTCCAATTTCACAATCCGGCATATTAGGAAACGATTTCTTTAAACAAACTTCATCGAAAATAGATTACGCACAAGGGCACTTGGATGTCTCCGGAATCAACATACCTTTCTTATCACCTGAAGCCATTATAGTAGCTCCGCGATCCGAATCATTATTTTATGTAAGAATAGAAAATCCAGAACTAAAAGTAGGATATATACCGAGATTAAAGGTGGCACATGGAATTTATTTGGGAGACACCATCGTGGAGAACGTTGATGGAAAGGCATATTTAAACGTTATAAGTACTTTGGATGAAGAGGCGGAAGTACATGTTCCGACTTTGCGCCTAAAACCATTGAGCGAATTATTAGACGACCATGATTCAAAAATTGAGGCTCTAAACAGTCCAGAAGAAGCAAGGAATAAGGAAGAAGAAACTACTTACGAATTCGACGATTATAAAAATAATATGAATACTGAAAATGAAGGTGAAAATGTAGATGAAGAAAATATTATTATCGACGAAATCAATTATGAAGACGAAGAAAAAACTTTAAATAAAGAAGAAAATAAAAATAAGAATAAAATTAAAAATGAAGACGAGATAAAAAATAAAACTGAGAGGAGAAATAAAAAATCAGACGATTCAAAAATTCTTGGAGAGGGAAATTACCAAACCTCTCCTAAAAATCTAATAAATCCAACCATTCCTGGAGGGTGAAGTTACCAAACCTCTCCTAAAAATTTAATTAATTTAAAAACCCTCAAAGAGAGAAATTATCAATCCTCTCAAGAAGGGAATAATTCTAGGATTTCGGAGGGAAATTTCCAAACCTTGTCAGAAAATCCTAGCTCCGTCGATTGCGAGGAGGAAAATTATCAAACCTCACTACGTATTTCGGCAAAATCTCATTCCAAAAAAGGGAGAAGTCCTTTATCCTCCCTGGATATCAAATTTCCTAAGGTTGGATTATTTAAAGAAGAAAATGATAATGAATTAAAAATCTCTCATGTTACAATAAAAGACCTCTTTGAAGAGGCTCAAAAATATAATTTAAATATTAAAAATTCGAATCTACGAAATATGAAAAATAAAAATAAACCGTCTTCAAAAATTCTTATATCCTTGTTGAATAAATCTCAAGAAATTTTAGAAAAATTTATGCGAAAACGCAAAACAAGATATAAAAGGAAACAAGAAGTTGAAAATTATAATTTGCATAATTGTCTAACAATCTCCGAAGAAAAAGGGAAGAATCGACCCGCCGAAATTATAGAATCATTGCGATTAGAACATTTAAATGAAGCAGAGAGAAAAAGCATTATAAAATTAATAACGGACAGTCAAGATCGATTTCATATTCCTGGAGAAAAATTAACCGCAACTCACGTATTACAACATCGAATACCTACTACAGATGACCAACCAATAAACACTCGTCAGTATCGATTTCCGCAAATTCATAAAGAGGAAATAAACAAGCAGGTAGAAGAACTGTTAGAAGGAGGAATTGTAAAACACTCACAATCACCATATAACACGCCTATATGGATTGTATCTAAGAAAGAAGACTCCAAAGGAAATAAACGATGGAGAATGGTATTAGATTTTCGCGCTTTAAATGATAAAACTATCGGAGACGCATATCCTTTACCAAATATCGTCGATATATTAGACCAATTAGGAGGAGTTCGATATTTTTCAGTATGCGATTTAGCATCTGGATTTCATCAAATAAAAATGGACCGCGAAGATGGTCATAAAACAGCTTTCACTACTCCTTTTGGACATTACGAATTCGACCGAATGCCGTTCGGTCTAAAAAATGCTCCGGCTACTTTCCAGCGCCTAATGGACTTAGTATTAACTGGGTTACAAGGCAAAGAATTATTCGTTTATATGGACGATATTGTTATCTATGCAACGTCTTTAGAAGAACACGAAAGAAAATACAACGCTTTAATGGAACGTCTTCGAGAAGCTAATTTAAAATTACAGCCAGACAAATGCGAATTTTTAAAAACGGAAGTAACTTATCTGGGACACGTAATCAGCAAAGACGGAGTAAAAACAGATCCGAAAAAATTAGAAGCGGTACAACGATTTCCAAGACCTAAAACACCTAAGAATATTAAACAATTTTTAGGACTTGCAGGATATTACAGACGCTTTATACCGAATTTTTCCAAATTCGCCAAACCATTAACAAATTTATTAAAAAACGACACCCGCTTCGAGTGGACATCTGTGCAAGAAGAATCTTTTGAAATTTTAAAACAAAAACTGTGCGAAGAGCCAGTACTGCAATACCCAGATTTTTCCAAATCATTTATTTTAACGACCGATGCATCTGGGATAGCCGTCGGAGGAATATTATCACAAGGAGAGATAAATAAAGACCTACCGATAGCATACGCCTCACGAACCTTAACAGATAATGAATTAAAATACGATACATACGAAAAAGAAGCACTAGCTATTGTATATTGCGTTAAACATTTTCGACCATATTTATACGGAAGAAAATTCACTTTAGTTACAGATCATAAACCTTTGATGTGGTTTAAAAACGCACAAGACGCAAATATGCGAATACTTCGTTGGAGATTAAAATTAGCAGAATATGATTATGAGGTTGTATACAAAGCGGGAAAAACAAACGTAAACGCAGACGCATTATCCAGAAATCCTGTAAATATCGAAGAAATAGATTGTAAAATTATAAAAAACAAGAAACTTTTAAACCCAGATAACCCTAAAGATGCACGATAAATTGCTGAACTATTAGAAAAATCCGATAGCGAAGAAGAAGAAGAAGATGACGATTTCCATTTATATCTTTCCGATATGGAAGAAAACGAAGAAATAATAGCTGAAAGCGATTTATTAAATAACAATAACGATACTATTCCATTTACACAAACAGAATTAAACGAACCAGATTATTTATCAATTACCGAAAAAGCTTTAATACACGATCCTCCTAAACAAAATAAAATTCAAACAAGAAGCCGAACTGCAAGACAAAGTATTGAGCAAAATAAAATAACCAACGAATTGCATAGTGACGAGGGAGAGATCGAAGAAATCGAAGAAAGAAATGATCCGCCTGATAAAATTCCTGACAGTGAAAAAGAAGACGAAGAAGAAAATGAACAAGATATTATTAACAAAAATTTAAAATCAAGGAAAACGAAACCTGCATTTATTGAAAATAGAATAATTCATGGTAATGTCATAGACTCTCGAGAATTATTATTTTTACGAAAAGATAATATAGTATATTTCGTCGACACCCAGGGAAGACCTTTAGATTCAAGCTCACAAAAACTTTTCGAACGAAAAGAGATTCCAAACCTAGGATCCCTTGTTCTAGGAAAGGTTAAGGCCATAAAACATAAAAATCATTATCATATGGCTTTACCTGTCAGCGAAGAACAACGAGAAGGCCCTACAGCTACTCTTAAACAAATTGTTAAAATCTTAACAGACTTACGGAAAATAACCGAAGATTTAAAATTAGAAACATTTAGTATTGCAAAAACCGAGTTTATTAATAATGTTCCATGGAATGACGTCAAATCACATATACAATCAATATTCACCGACGCTCCTACTAAAGTTATTATTTGCCACGGACTAATTAAATATCCACCGAAAGATTTACGTTCCGTTATAATCGGTGAAATGCATTGCTTACCGACGGGAGGACACCGGGGAGTCACAAAAACTTATAACAGAATAAAACATAATTATTACTGGGAAACTTGAAAGCAGATGTTCAACGGTATATACAGCAATGTTTACAATGTCAATTGAAAAAACTTGTACGAGTAAAAACGAAACAACCAATGATAATCACAGACACACCAGGATCTTCTTTTGATAAAGTAGCCATGGATATCGTAGGCTCTTTACCTAAAACTGAAAGGGGAAACGAATATATTCTAACATTACAAGATCAATTAACTAAATTTTGCATGGGAATACCATTACCGAATCAAACTTCCGAAACCATCGCAGAAGCTTTTGTAGATCGATTTATTTGCGTACTTGGAGCACCAAAAGCAATATTAACAGATCAAGGCAGAAATTTCCTTAGCGATCTAATAAAGAAAATTGCAAAATTATTTAAAATTCGTAAATTTCGCACAACAGCCTTCCATCCTCAATCAAACGGATCATTAGAAAGATCACATCACGCATTAGGCGAATATTTAAAACAATACGCGAATGAACAAAAACAATGGGATAGATGGATTAGCCTTGCCATGTTTAATTATAATACGAGCGTACATGAAGCAACAAAGCACACTCCATATGAGCTGGTTTTTGGAAAGATAGCACGTGTTCCATCAAACGAACTTCTACCTCCTGGGGATAAATTAGCAAATTACGACGAATATTTAATAAATCTTGTAACTCAACTTCACGCAATTCAGGGAAATGCACGCGATAACGTTATTCAAGCTAAAATTAAATCAAAAAATTATTACGATAGAAAAATTAACCCACAAACTTTTAAACCGGGAGATCAAGTATTTTTATTAAAAGATCCAAAACCGGGTAAATTCGGAGATCAATATACTGGACCTCACGAAGTTCTAGAAATTTTTAATAAAAATAACGTCAAAATTAGAATAAAGAAAAATAGCCGAGTTGTACATCGTAACCGCTTACGAATTTCATATATTAAACCTACTAATAAACAATAATGAGAATTTTCAGATGGACCTCAAAATTGGAAGACAAATCACGATAAAACAAAAAAAAATAATAATAATTGAAATTTTATCAAACAGAGTAATAGGAACAGACTCAACTTAGCAGTCACAGTAAATATATTCCCCATCGTGTAAAATAAAAGAGAACATAAGCGAATATGCCATACTGTATCATTTGTTAGATTAATCAATATACTAAAATTGTTAGATTAATCAATATGCTAAAAACGTATATATATATACATATATATATATACATATATTATACATATATTATACATATATACACCCACACACATATATATTTTTAGTCTTAGACACATATAAACATTATAAATGTTACTGCGTTTAACATTAATTTAGCGGACAAAAATATTATTAGCATAATATATAGATCAAATATTATATTATATAATATGCATATATAACAAAAACAGAACTATCTTTTCTGATAAAAAAAAAAAATTTATATATATAAAGAAATATTACCTGACCATCTTAAAAAAAAGGGAGAAACAATGAGCTAGAAAAACATCATAGAGAAATTATATCATCGGCTCCAGCAACCAATAGGCGATCACTATGCTACATTTAGTGATAAACTATCCAGCTTATTATTCTGCAGACAAACACGGTATTTCAACCAACAGCTAATTAAAAGAACAAGGAGAACTATCCCAGCATTTGTCAATTGACAAGTCACCTTGGCGCTCTACATCCATTAGCGAATCCACCTATAACTATTCAGCATCCGAGCAAATAAAGCCTGGACATTTCACTATGGGATTCAACATGATATCCCAATCAATGGCTAATTACTCACAGTAAATGAGAATTCAAGCCAAGCATCGAGAATCTTCCTGACAAGCTGCACCTGCGTTGTCCGGAGGACATTGATAACCAGAAAAAATGGGAAGAAGAAAGAAAAACATCCTATTTCTCTCAGAGCAATAAAATTTCCAGCTGAAGATTTGAGACTACTGATGTTGGTCAGGTAAACATTATGACATATACAGTTTCTTTTTTCTCTTACGCTATAAATGGGCACATATAAGAAATGATAGTTTTGTATTAAGATTCTTTAATAAACGTATTAAATAAAAATATCATTATTACAACGAAATTATTGTTAATACAAGAAGAATTATTGTTATTGTGAGAAAAGTTCTTGTTATTACGAGAAAATTTAAAAGAATAAGTAAAAAAAAAATATATATATATTTTTGTAAAAGGAGGACGAAAGAAGAAAAAAGGTTTTGGTGGTCGCCTTCTCTTTCCTCCTTCTTAATAAACAAATCAGCATGCACGAAACCACATACAATTAGGATACTTTAGTTAACTGCGAAAGGAAGGAATCTATTTCATTTTTGCAAATGTCGGGCTTCTCCCCAACATTTGTCTAAGGCCGGGGGTGTTACGTCCTGGCGACTCCACGATTCCTTCCTTCCGCAAAGTTGCGGCAATGATAATCGATCGGTGATAGAAATGAGTCGTTCGGTAAATAGAGCATCTTGCGTCACACATTCCTTAAACATTTAGTCACTTATCAATATCTATATCTACGAGTAACCGTGAGAAAGACGCGACGAAACCGCGCCGGCCGCCTAAAAATAAATAAAAACCAGTAGATACCCTCGCAGTAGAATTCTCCAGCGGAATAAAAAGCTGATAACGAAAAGATAATAAAATTCTCACAAGATATCTGATGAATACAACTAAATCAATAATGACGAAACTTCTGTGACGTCACATTGGACTTTGTCTAATCAAATCACGGGCGTAAGAGAAACCTAGAGCTCAAGGGATTCTGAACTGATCACCAATCGACGATCGTCATGAGTGAAAATTTGAAAAGTAGGAGAAACACCCCGCCTAATGAGGACACTGGCACAATTTTTAATTCGTTAAAGTTTTGGAAGATCCCCACTCTTAAAAATTAGAATATACCCCGAAAAGAGAGATATAAAAAGAGGACTCGATGGGACATACACGGACTTACGCACTTATTCTCCGGTCTTCAGCTTCACGCAGTCTTACTCTGTGCTTTTGCACCGTAATTCGCGAGTTAGGCACTTGTGCCACCAGTGTCCTCACTTGGCATCATCTCTAGAGCAACCACGAATCGAACATCGGGCTGCCGACATGAGACACAGAGCGAAACACCGTACAAAAATTCGCCACCCCTCCACCTCTGAATTACTATTGAAAAAAGTAAGTTTAATTGAATAATTTTTCTTTTCCTCCTTTTTGTCTTGTTTCTTATTTAAATCAAAACTTTCCGAAGAATGTTTCATTCTTTTAAACCATCAACCCGTTTCGGTAATAAGTCTTAGAAAATTTTAAATCCTGATCTTAATCTAACACATATGCGAGCGACCAATTTTATATTTCTGACCGTTCTTAACATATACACTTATTTACTTATACATATTGATTTTGATTTTATGTTTTTATCCTTTAATCAAATATATTTTTATATTGTATTAACCAGTCAGAATCTAAATTTAACAGTAAAATCATTCCATTGCATTTCTGACTGATGTCCTCCGTATTGATGTAACACCCGCGAATTAAAAAACACACATACACATGTACACTCACCGAGAAATTATAATCAACAATATTTTATTTTAATTTTTCTTATATAATCATGTATATCCACCATTTACTTTAAAATAAATAAATTTACATTTTGTTAATTTAAAAATCAAAATAACTCTTTATTAAACCCCCCACTCATTTCTCTAGTCGAAAGATCGCACATCTCGCGTAAAAGAGATTAAATTCTCTTACCAAAAAGGGACCACCGAACGAACGTCTGAATAACCAGCGTAACAGCGACTCAGTCGTTTACCTGCTTTTCAGACCTGTCAGTTCGTTCGACCCGATTCCAAACGCCACGAGACGTTTAATTTCGGGAAAATTAAAGATAGTTGTTGCGCCCTTCCGTCGACTCATCCTTCCTCGAGTCTGGACGTAACATTACAATCGCAGAAATTAAAAATAAATATAGTGCTCTTCGCTCAAATTTTCTTGTTGAATATCGCAAACCATAATATACTTTAATTATATTTACCATAATATACTTTTATTATATTTATATGTATTTCTTAATAACTATGTCGTATTTTTTAATAACCCAACCATATGTCAAAGAAAGAAACAATCGAATATTCTATACATAATTTAAAATCAAATTATGGTTCGTGTAATACAAAATTTTTTCTTATCTATAATTATATTCATAATTTGATATATAAAATTATAAATAGAATTCTGTCTTGAATTCTGTTGCAAATTATAGATCCTGTAAAGTGGGCTTAAGGATACGAATATTTCGGCGGTTTCAAAAACGTAGGATTCGAACTTTACGACACGTTAATCCTTTTACCACTAGCGATTGCTTGCAACAAGACTTCAAATCGGGTTATCAGATTTTCATCTAAACCTGTGATAGTAGCTGATAATTTTGGATTGGCAAAAAATTTTCTAGCAGTGTTACCATCATTTGATATACCCTTTCCTTGTTTTATAACATCTACTAAAAGACCTAGTCTTGTCCTAAAAGCAGTTTGTATTTCACTCTTTCTTTGCTCGACATCTCGTTTGTGACTTTCGTCCCTTACTGCCCAACATTTTATATTGATTCTATATGAAATATGTAATAAACATTCGAAACAGCGAATCCAATAATGTAATGAAGAAAGCCCAAACAAAAAATATTCATCTTTCACAATTTTCTCTTTTATTAAATTCAAATCGTTCATTTCCTTTGGAGAAGCGCCACAAAGATAACATTTTATCGATGATTGCATATTTGTCATTATGTTACAGATCTTATTGTCAACCATAGTAAATAAAAGCGTATGTTTCACCGAAATTCCTTCTTCGGAGACAGATGGTATCAAAGAGGATGTCTTCATTGATTCTCTTAACGATGGCTTTGAATTCAATTTTTTCTTCCTTCACAAATTTAAATTCGATTGGCCTACAGAAACGAGTTGAAGAAGGGGCATTGTTTTGCCACAATACTTTGCCATTTTCGTTAGAATAAATTTTTATCGGTACAAAACTGCATATGAAAATGCTAGAATCATCGTGCAAAGGATGATCAAAATTAAATTTATAACACGATTGATTGGAAGCGCCATCGCATTCCCATTTGGATATCATCGTTAAATTTGTAGGTACACTCAAATGAGGACGTAGCAGTTTGATGAATCTGAATGCAGTGTGATTCAACAGACTTTGTAGAGAGATTTTAACACCAATCTTAGAAATTTCTATCGTTTCTCGCTCTGGAAGACAATCTTTTTCAATAATTGAATTTGATAATAACTAGGCAGTGCTCTAAATCTAAATTTTCTTACATCACGAATAATATTGTATTGGTAACGTGTTAATTTTGCAGAAACAAAAGTAGTTAATGCAGTTTCTCTATCAATCAAATCTGTTCCACTTTCGATTTCTTCACAGAATTGTTTAATTTTTTTCACATGTTTGGGATGTTTGTTATAGCCCGAAAAGGCTATATACGAATTACTAGATACATATTATTTTAGAGATATATTATTTTATACGATAAGACATTGCTCAACGTGTAACGCGAATACAGATCACGTTACGAACGTTGACCGAGCGAAGCGCTGACAACGCGAGCCACGCGCGAAGTCCGAGCGACCGCGCAATCATTTCATTGCGAAAACGCGGAAATCAAGGCAAGCGGAATACGGGCGTTGCGAAAATGCAACGTAGAGGTCCTACCTAAAAGCGAAAAGGAAATTGCGAAAATGCAAGCAAAGAAGTCCTACTTAGAACTCTTTAGCTTGCATCCGGATCTTGCCGCAAAAATCGAGCAACACGACACATGGTCTCGTCGCTAAACGATCCCCTCCTGGGAAACCAAGGGGAGATAATAAAAAGACCCATCGCTAACGAGCGGCGGGCAGTATTTATCATTAATTAACATTACGCGGGCAGTCAATAACGCTTGTTACGGGAAACTATTAAATTAACGACACGCAGTCGGCAGAAAGAAATACGAAAGATCGAGAAGTGAGTCTCGCGACCGAAACTCGACTCCAGACACGCGCACGCCAAGATATCCGATATCGCGGTACGCGACGCGAGTGACGTGTGGGAACTTTGTAATTAAGCCAAGTTACGAATAAAATAGTTATATATATATTTATTCCGAATACAAAGGTGTCATTTTTATTTATAATAAAATTATTTTTATATTTTATTTATAATAAAATCAGTGAGTTACTCGGGCGGAGCCCGAATTCCCAAATTCCTTCCGGCAAACGATCCTAACTACCGTGCCTCTCCGGAGGCATAACATGTTTCTGGATAAAATCATATATAAATAGTGCGTCATCGGATTTTAACTTTTTCTGAACGATAAAATCGATCATTTTCGGATTATTCCATACTTCCTCAGTTTTTTTTCTTTTGTATCGTTCGGAGAAATGTGCAAAATTTTTTGATCTATTAGGAGGCATACGTGAAGAAATAGGAATTAAATTCACTATTTCATTTGGAAAAGAAAATTCGCAATCTAACCAATTTTTATTTTTTTTAGATGAATTTATCGTGATCGTATCGGCTAGATAACCATCTTGACTTTAAAGTCTTCGTAAAATTCGAAATTCTTTGTTTCAATGCTTTAGACGTGCAGTTGGGTAGCTCAAAATTAAAAAATGATATCATGTAATTTGGTAAAGCCTCGAAAACTGATACATCAAAATTGTTTTCACGCAAACAATTAAAAAGATCACGATTTGTTCGGAAATTTTCCATCTTGTATAACTCACGTTTTTTTCAAGAGGCGTAAAAACTAATGCAAAAAATTTCAAATCTTACAAATATAATTTATCAATCTTTTATTTGTTTTACTTGTTCTCAACAAAGTATTATCAATATGATTCTATTTCAAATGGATAGAAATGTAGAGTTAAATCAAGTCGTATAGAACGATTCAAAAAGAATAATAAAAATCGAAACTCTATAATATAAATTCCATAGTATGTACGAACAAAGAAACTTATTTTAAATAATGCTTGTTCTCTAAGTTGATACTTTTTAATATAAGCCAATTTCAATTTGAGCGTCACTTACGTGTAATATAGAGCACGTTTTGTAAGCGAATATTTGTCCCGTTATAATCTGTCTCACCTTTCGCAAACTAAGTTGCAATAAGCGCTGCTTCAAAGACTTTCGGTAGCACTCAAACTCGGAATCGAGACAGTTGAAAATGATAGAGATCAAAGTAGGGGAAAAACACACACAAGCGCACATCGATTATGCTTATGCAAGAATAGGTCGCGCGACTTATTGTTAGTGACGGGGTTAGCATTTATATACATTATTTTACAACAAGATATAATTAAATTTAAGCTTATCAAATCATATCGGGTGATTTCTCGGATATAATCACACATGATCATATATAATGACATATGATCCCCACTCATGACATTATGACATTTATTCCCGTACAGTTTTATTAGGCTAAGAAAAGACTAAGTGCTCATCTATATTATATTATAGCCGCAGAATTTTAATTCTGCGTTTTCAAAAATGCCAAAATATTCATATTGTTATACTCGTGGTATGCCAATATCAGTTTACAAATTACTGATTCATAGAAACGAATTATAAAGAATATCGTACAGCCTTAAAGTTATTTCTTATTCTCTTATTAAACCGCGTATTGAAATACTTTGTAATATATTTCTATTTACATTTTCCATCTCGCACCTATTAAATAAATTCACACTACATGTATGTATATTTAAAATATTTATGCATGCGTGCATACCTAGAAGTAAATAATTCCTCTTATAAAGTTATACAAGCTTAGATTAATACACGTCATGATTTTTCTATCGTTTTCTTGATAGCAAAATCTGTTTGGATGAAAATCACTTGAATTTTTCTTACTACTATAAAATAAAAAAACATTTGATATTAATTTACATTTATCGAATAACATTCATATTTATACCATTATTATACTAATCAAACTGATATAATAATAACACATTGCTTTGAATATTACAATTTTTTAACAATCTTTATAAGGAATTCGAAATACATTGTTATTTGTCATTCTATTGGAATATTGTTGGACAGAATAGCTAAGTAAAAGACATTCGATTACGTCTAACTAACTTTGATGTGCATTTTTTTCAAGAAAGGGGGACGAAGGGGGATATTAATCAGAAATGTCATGAAACTAGATACTTTGCCTTATCAAATGGTGGAAAGTTTATCTTATTCCATTTTATACTTTAAATTTTCTTCTTCTTTGAATACGAAAGTAAAAATTTTTTTGTTAGGCAAGTATGTCATATATTTATTAATATAAAACAGTACTCAAATGACGTGAAACCAAAATAAATGTATTTTTTGGAACTTAAATAAACAAGTTCTAATAAACATCTAATTTATATTTGCAATTTCAATAGACACAGGGAGTTTAGAAAGCAGTCTATCGAATTTTGCAATGCCAATGTTTACGAAAACGTCATACTTCATCGGATTATGTTGAAAAAGGAAGAATAAATTGATTATAAACATATTTATTGATAGTTCGGAATATATATTAAAGGAAAAACTCTTAAAAATTTGAATTTATGCATCTTTATTTTTTCTTCCAATATCCAGTTTTCGATAGATTCGCCCCACTGTGCGGCGCCGCGACCTACGGGACGAGGAGCCCACCGGAACTCAAGCCCGCGACCCCGATTGATATGGGACGGCGGCGCGTCCAGAGGCACTCCGGGCACAAAGACGACGTCACGATCAATCACTAGATCCGGGAGACCCAGCAATTCGCGAACAATCGCTGGCGCCGAGATCTGGTCCCGAAAAAAACGGGCAAAATGGTCCGGCACTTCCCGATTCTCCACTAAGGGATACTGACCCCTAACGAAATCTCGATTATCACTGAAAAACAGCTCGTGACAGTTGGGAGCTATAACACTCAAACAACACGCGAAAAAACTTTCATACAAGACAAAAGTACGAGACGACATCGGAAAGCAGACTGAACGAAAGAGCGAACAAAAAGCCTGGAAAGGGCTGGATAAAAGCGAAAAATAGCTGCATATGCATCCAAAGAAAAAAGGAATGCACCGCAAATGATTCTAAGAAAATATTATAATATAATACAAAACTTTCTATTACAGGAGTCTTATTGCATGGAGCACTTGCAAGGAAACCGAACCTGATACCCAAGTCGAAATAAAAGAGTTCAGATATGAACCAGGTATCTATTTCGAAAAAATGGGCAAGATAAACCAAATCGAATCTATCTGAAAAATGGTGATAAGACTAGATATCGCCGCAATGGACCATCGACAGAAACAATTAAAAAACTACATGGCACAAACGAAAGCCTTATGCTACGCTAAACCATTGCAGAAAGAAATGAAAGAAACCTGCCACAACCTGCTACAAATAGCAGAAAAGGACAGAGAATAAGCAGCAAAATTGCTAAAACGTCTAAAAATCACGTACTAAGCACCTAAGAAGACACGACAAGGACTAATCAACGGTCTAGGAATAATAGCCAAAATACTTTTTGGCACAATGGACGCAGACGACGAAAAAATTATAAAAGAGCAATTAAATCTAATGGAAAGAAATCACCAACATATTGTAATCAATTCTTGTTTCGATGCATCGCTTGAGATAGATGAAGCATGTTTTAGTATCGTTAATGAATATAATAGATCTGTTACATGGTATTTTTCCATCTGTCAGAATGCTATTTGTTATATATATTTGGCAAATGAAATTTAGTATTAAAACTGACATTATCGATAATTTTGTTCTGTTTAGCATTGAGACAAGAATTGATTACAATATGTTGGTTTGCAATAGACATGTTGCTGCAGGCTTTGTCAAAATCTTATCAATAGTTTGAAAAATTTTTCTAGTTCCTTTTCTATACTGCGTTCACGGAGAGAACGACCTCGCTCCGCGCAGCTTTGGGCGGAGTGGGGATTAGGTGAGAGACTTCAGCGCGCTACTTCAATGCCGTATGTCATATGCGTATCGAGCGTGTATCACGTATGTGATCCGCCTATAAAGCTCGAAAGAAATGTCATAATATTGAAAGCTTGAGTTGTTCTCTGTTAATCGATTTTTATTACTCTTTTTAATTAAATCGCGATGTATCTATTATATTTATTTTCTCTTTTTGCAATCTAAAAATTATTAATAAAATTTAATACTACAGTATTATAAATAAATAGGGTCCCCTTTGTCGGCTAGCCGGATCTGAAAGTTGCAAGACCAATCTTGGCGTAGAGAGGGCAAAATGGGCGGTCGGTCGGGCGGGATCTGACCGAACCGGACGAAAAGCGAGGTCGTTCTCTCCGTGAACGCAGTATAGTTTCATTGTAAAATAAATGTATTTATAAATTATAAAAATTTATAAATTATTAAAAAAAAAAAATACAAATGGAAATAAAAAATAAATAGAAATTTATAAGACTTATACACATTAATCTTACAGACTATGTTTTACTAATGTTACTTATACCTGTAGCTGCATATGATGCATGACAAATAACTATATGATGACAATCATTTGACAAATATATTTGAATATATTGTATTCCTTTTTACATCTTTTGCTTTTGATATATAATCAGGATACAAGACAGATTAGTCAGATAATTTATAGCATAGCACAAGCGTATAGTAATATACTTTAATTTTTTTTAAAAAGAACGTAACATTTGTCACTTTTATAAAAATACTTGATTTGCTTAATCTGTCTCATAGATATGTAGGATGCACATCATTTTTACACTAATCGCTTGTGCTATGTACACCCGACTAATCTGTCTCGTAGATATGTAGAATATACACATCATAATTTATATTATAATTTATATACCACTAGCTTATAGGCCCGCGCTTCGCGCGGGCTTTTAAGTCTATCCGTCTTCAATATTTTACCTGGCATATAATAGATGTTATATTTTTTATTATTTATTCACATATTTTTTTTAAATTTCGCAAATATTATAAATATTTTACTTGACATATATTTTTTTTTTTATTATTATTTACTCACCGTTATTTTCTTTTTACAGCTGAAACTCTCATCACTTACCCTTTTTTTTGTGTAGGGGGAGAAAATGCATGATGCACACCTCACCACCCGATGTGATGAGCTAGTGTGGGAGTCTCACCCACTAAAAACTCGCAACGAAGGCCCGACCGCCGGCACGACCGGAGCAACCACCATCGATCCGGCTAAGGCCATGAATCAAATCCGGAAGTGGGGGTGCCATTTCGGAAAGGACCCATTAGCGTTCTTGGAACGCGTCGACGAGCTGAAAAGAGGATACAGCTACACCGACGAGCAGTTGCTCTTGGGGCTACCCGAACTTCTCCGCGGCGAACCATTGATGTGGTACCGCAACTGCCGCGATAACTGGACCCTGTGGGCCGAGTTCTGTCGAGATTTCCGCGCCCAGTACCTGCCCAGTGAGTACTCCTATCAACTAAAGAGTACGATCCAAGGGCGGAAACAGCAACCACGGGAGGCATTCCAACAATCCGCCACCGAGTTGCTGACCCTCATGCGGCGCGTCGGCGGCTACACGCCCCAAGACCAACTTGAACAACTGTACGCCAACATGCGCCCGGAATATCGCCTGTATATCCGAAGAGGCGAGATTACCAACGCTAGCGCACTCAGCGCACGAGTCACCGACATTGAGGTGATTGAGAACCTGCGCCGGCAGGAAGAGCGTAAGACTCCCGGACCAACGGTAGCGGCCGCCGCTTACAGCCAAGATGACTGCTGCTGGAGGTGCAAGCAGCGAGGGCATACCCGGCAAGATTGCCGCCGTCCGCCGAGAAAGTTTTGCTCCCGGTGCGGGAAAGACGGGGTTTTGACTCGAGACTGTCATCCCCCGGCGGGAAACGGACCGCGGGCCGGAACTGTCGCGGCCAATACCCAGCCCGAATCCGAGTAGAATTTACTCCGAGACCGCACATACAGGTCCGTGTTGCCCGCCGAACAATACGGGCCCTGCTCGACTCCGGTTCGGAGGTTTCCTTCGTCAGCGCCGAAACCGTCAGTCGCCTGAAGATCCGCACACGTCGTCCAGACACCGTGGCTAAACACATTAACTTAGCAGATGGGACGCGGATCCCCATCACCAGAGTTCTCACACTCCCCATCACCGTCCAGGGGGAAAATATCCGGCACCAGTTCTCCGTTCTGCCGAACTTGAGTAGCCCAATGCTGATAGGCGTGGACTTGTGGGCCAAATTGCGAATCACGCTACCGCCACCACCGCCGGAAAAACCGAGAAACGGTCCGACCAACTTGGGCGTCGTAACCGCCGGCCCCACCGGAAGTACCTCCGAGGAGGCACAACGCCTGGCAACCTTTTTGAAGGCCGAACTGCCAAAGTTCGAGCAGGTCCAAGGGCCAACCAATCGGGTACAACATCACATCCGATTGAAGCCCGGGCCCGCCATCAAACAGCGGTATCGCCCACGTAATCCGGCCATGCAGGCGGTTATAGACCAGGAGGTCCGAAAAATGGAAGACGAGGGAGTCATCGAACCCTCAACCAGTGCCTGGAGCTCTCCCATCGTCCTCGTCAAGAAAAAGGACGGGGCCTACCGGTTCTGTATTGATTACCGAAAGTTAAACGCGGCATCCGAAAAAGACGCTTATCTGCTGCCACACATCACGGCTACTTTAGACAAGCTGCGTAGGGCCAGATATTTGTCCACGCTCGATTTAAAAAGCGGATATTGGCAGGTGCCTCTCACGCCGCAAAGCCGCCCAGCGACTGCGTTTACGGTGCCCGGTAGAGGTCTGATGCAGTTCCGAGTAATGCCTTTCGGACTGCATTCAGCACCCGCCACCTTCCAACGGCTCTTAGATACGATACTCGGCCCGGAGCTCGAACCGCATGTATTGGTCTACCTAGACGACATCATTATCGCCAGCCGCACGTTCGAGGACCATTTACGGCACCTGACCGAGGTATTCCGCCGTTTGCGCCAGGCACGACTCCGGCTTAATCCAGACAAGTGCCACTTCTGCCGAACGAGCCTCCGGTACCTGGGGCACGTCGTCGACCGCCGGGGCATCCGCACCGATCCCGAAAAAGTAAGCGCCGTCGCAAATTGGCCGGCACCTACCACGGTGAAGAAGGTACGACAATTTCTTGGGGTGGCCTCCTGGTACCGGCGTTTCATAGCCGATTTCTCAACCCTGGCCGCGCCGCTCACCAGATTGACGCACAAAAACGTGAAGTGGTCCTGGACAAACGCCGAGGAAACCGCCTTCCAGCAACTAAAAGGAGCGCTCACCACCGCTCCGGTCCTGGCATGCCCAGATTTCGCACGGCCGTTTACTCTTCAAACCGACACCAGCACACACGGCCTGGGGGCCGTGCTCACTCAACACCTCAACGAAGGAGAACGGGTCATCGCCTATGCTAGTCGAACGCTCAACTCGGCGGAGCGAAATTACAGCGCTACGGAGCTAGAGTGCCTGGCGGTAGTCTGGGGCATTCGGCGGATGAGAGAGTACCTGGAGGGGTATCATTTTACGGTCTTGACTGACCATCAAACTCTCCGCTGGTTATAACGGATCGAGGAGCCGACCGGCCGTCTGGGAAGATGGGTGTTCGAATTGCAACAACACGACTTCGACATCCAGTATCGCCGAGGGGCCCTCAACCGAGTCGCCGACGCCCTGTTCCGCACACCGGAGACTAGCGCCGTTACGCAAGCACCAACATGCCGGTAGTACGGCCGCATACTCGCGAGCGTAGAGTCACGGCCAGCCGACTTTCCCGATTATGAAGTACGGGACGGCCAACTCCACCGACACTTACTGCATGACCTCGACTTCGGGGAAACGGCGGCCGCCGACCAGTGGAAAAAATGCGTCCCGACCGAGCAACGGCCATCTCTGCTCAGCCGACTACACGACGACCCGACAGCCGGACATCTAGGCGTCGCAAAAACTATCGCCCGCGTCGCGCCGCTATATTACTGGCCCGGCATGTTCCGGGATATTACACGATATGTCCGGCAGTGCCCGAACTGCATGGCGCATAAGGCATCGCAGCGGCGACCGGCCGGGACGCTACGAGCAACCGCCTGTACCGTGCCTTGGCAACAAGCCGCCGTCGACCTGGTTGGACCACTGCCGAGGTCAACCAATGGCCATACCTGGTTGCTGACCATGCAGGACCGGTTCAGCAAATGGGTCGAGATGGTCCCCCTGCGACGCGCCACCGCCGAAAACTTGGCCCGCGCCGTGACCCACCACCTCATTCACCGGCATGGGTGTCCGAATACGCTAATTTCAGACAACGGAACCCAGTTCGCGTCCCAGCGGTTTAAAGAACTTCTCGCCGCCTTCGGAATCACCCACCGAAAATCGCCCGTCTACGCGCTACAGTGCAACCCGGTGGAACGGGCTAACCGCACGATTAAGACCATGATTGCCCAGTACGTGGATCGACGACACAAGAACTGGGATGAGCGGATCGGAGCTCTGCAATTCGCGATAAATACCGCGAAGCACGAGGCCACCGGCATATATCCTGCACGGGCGTGAACTGGCTCGACCCCACCCGGAGGACCGGAGACCACCGGCCCCAGCTCCGAGCCCTGATATACACCACAAAAGGCTCGAGGAAGCCTTCGAGGTGGACCGAATCCACCTGGCTCGCGTATTCCAACGGCAGGAACGCCATGTAACGGTTCACCTTTCCCGTACGCCGCGGATCAAGGCTCGCCGGTGCCAGGATTCGGGAGAAGGGGGAAACTACAACTTACTTTACCTCGGTATAAGCGGTTTAAACAATTAGGTTTATTCAAGCGGTTATTATTAAAGATATTTAACACTGAAAGCTATGTACAATGCAGCAGGCGGGAGCGATGCCTACAGAGTTTCGCGCGTGAGCGGTTGTTATTCACAATGCGACATGCAAGTGCGGTGCGTACAGAGTTTCGCGCGTGGTTGGTGCGTGTGGAGCTCGGGAAGCGAGCGTGGCTCAAGCGGCCGTGTTCTGCAATCGCGAGGTTCGCATGCAAGTAACGGGGGTTATTCTAGGCGGAACAGAACAGATCTTAAATGCTACGGGTGTCGCGTGGCCTTCGTTCGTAATACCAACGGCCTGACTACCTTATCCTTAGAAGGACGGGGCGTCGGCACTTTCTGCGGCCTACCCTTAGAAGGGCTGGCGCGCTTGTGTAGTCTGAAGGCCGTGCGTACAAGTGGAGTCGGCTCTCGATTTCCGGATGCAGTCCCACGAACATCTGGGAATATGCGCCGCGTCATGATACATCGACGCCCGTTGCAAACACTATAGTAATAACGGCATCGCCGTCCGCGGCTTTAGCGACTTACGCCGAATAACCGCCGCTTCTTTATATCATTATCTTGCGCGCTTTAAACTTGCGGAATCATCCGCCTGTGCATATCACAACACGCGTTGAACAACCGCCGCGCTTTAGACTTTTCGCGCCGTAATATCCGCCGCACAGTGGGAGAAAATGAGATTCCGGGGTCAAAAATTTGCCAAATCTATAAAAATAAACGAATCTTTTTGAAATTTGCAGATTATACTAAATAAAGATTGGATATTTGAATTATGGATTAACAAATTATGTATCATATATACTATATATATATATATATATATATATATATATATATATATATATATATATATATTTCAAGGGCATTTAATTTGAGAGGCAAAAATGTAGTACCAAATTTTAAAATTAATTAAAAATGTGTAAATTTGAACATAAAATATTGAATACCTTACATTAATATAGCATTAAAAATCAACTATACATAAAATTATAAATATTATTTTTTAACATTTTTTTAAAACTTTTTTTTAATTTTTTTATTTTCCTGGTATAATTTATAATTTTAAACATATGTTTTTTCTCTATTCATAAAATTTACTCACCATAAATATTATTCTTTAATAATTGTTTTGTTTCTTGCATTAATTACATTAGTTTTTTATCTTTTTTAATCTTATTGCGCTAATAAGTGGATCCGAAGAAATTTTACTTTGATAACGACGATAAGGAAATTACGATTCCCGAGGAATCGTACGAATTACACGCTATAAACGAATATCTCCGTGCAATTTTACGACATCGATGCGTAGTTGATTCCAACGATATTGTTGATGACGAAGATAATATCGAAGAACACGATGAATATCCAATAATGCTTCGCGCTAATCATAATACTGTTGTGCCTCTCCGGGTACAACGGGAATTTTGGGGATGATCCAAGAGTTCGGCTCGTCTTAGGAGTTGGGACTCCGAGTGTCGAAAAACACGAGACAAAGATTCCATGCAAAATGATTTATTTGTACAGCTTACGTATCGTAGAGTTCGGGTTGGTGATGCTTCGGCGTAACAATATCGGCGCTTGCAGAATCTCACAGTTTCTTCAAGTATACGCGTCACCACTTAGTTTCGGAATACGGTCCCGAGGTTACTCGTTATCTCTCCTTTTATTGTCCGAAAGTTGGTGATTTTGTGGTACTAGGTCGCGATGTTTTAATTGCATATTGCAACGAATTGCATACATTGCATTTAATCGCGGTTTTGGGACCGCGCGCAACAGCTTACAAAGTGCTGAAATTGCGCTGTGCTCCTTTTTACTTTTGTAGGTCGTAATTACGTTATTCGATTTCGAGTTACGACAATACGCTAAAAAGTGAAATCAAATGTGTCTATAGAATAAATTTTAGTAAACCAGACAACGTTGGATCGTTGTTGGGATTCTCATCGAATCGTATATTACAGCCTCGGAAATGGCACGAATCGGATGTACCGATTAATATTATTAGCGTAAATATTATTCGTATAGAATGCAGCGTAACCACTGGCGCGTACAGAAATGATATGCGCGTACATACAGTACATCAACTTTCACCGAGCGTGCCGCCAGGATATAAGATAGCGGAAACGTCAGCACAGATCATTTATCTACCGATCGTCGCACGGAGCATTACTGATTTAATGATACGCATTGTTGATCAAGGATGATTGCTCGATTTTCGAGGAGAGGAAATTACCGTAAGATTGCATATACGGCGGCGGCAAAAATAATAGCGTTTGACAAATGAAATACTTATGTTGAACGAAAGCACGGAACACGCGAGAGATAATATCTTTACGAGGGACAATATTTTTGCGAGAAGGCGAGTGGCTGTAGTATCAGGTGACAATAATCAGATATCTGGTTACGCTAAAAAGAAGCTCAGCGCGTTGGATCGCGAATTTTTAAAATCATTGGGATTCGTCGTACGAAATCCTTGAACAATATGATTGACATCTTGAATATCAGAGGCGAACCGATTTTTGATGCTCGTATCGTCAAGATTGAGACTCATACGTACAATCCATACGCCAACACAACGCTTGGATATAGCGACGAGATACGAATACCGATACATCAGGATTTGTACACGTTACCATGTGAAAGCTTTCTATACGTCGAGAGAAAATTGATGTGGTGGCCTACAGCCAACCATAACTATCTGCCGCGATACTTAGCGCAAGTCAAACGCGTCCACGCGATAGTGCAACCCGCGAGACTTAGCGCGAGCCGCATCATGGCGGCCAAAGCGCCCACGCAGTAGCGCGTAGTTCCGGGCGCCGCCGCTAGGCGGCGAAGGTCAAGCGAGTAAACTCGAGCTCAAGAAATCTTCAAGCGAGATTATAAGACAGGCACTCTGCGGACAAAAGGAAGAAGAAAGCTTTTGGCGCCTAACTTTCTAGCACGGTTCGCTAAAATAATTAACGTTGGACGACGACACGGCGCCAGTCGCCGCGAAGTCTTTCAAGATGCCACGGATCAGGAGCATCGTCACGCTGCCCACTGAGGCCGAAATCACCCTCCAGCAAAGGACTCGTCCAACGCCGCTTCACCGGATGACCAAGAAGAGAAAGATGGAGGCTAGCACCCGGCGGACAATCAACTTCCGCTCGCCAGGCGCCAGGTCGCCGGTGTCCCCCGGCGCTCGCCCGCCGTCACTGCCAGGCGCCAGGTCGCTGACGTCCTTCGGCGCTCGCTCGCCATCATCGCCAGGCGCCAAGCCACCGACGTCCTTCGGCGCTTGCCCGCCGTCACTGCCAGGCGTCAGGTCGCTGACAACCACTGGTGCCCGTTCACCTTCATTTCCCGGGACCTGTTCTCCAACGATCACCGGTGCCTGCTCTCCGATAACGATAAGCGACGTGTCGCTATCGCCCATCAGTGTTGGCTCACCCGTAATCTCCGGCCTCTGGCCACCCTTCAGTGGCCATTCAAGGGAAGATGCTCGCTCCGGCGCCCAGTCGCCGAGTGACACCCGTTTGGACACGGAACGATTGGACACCGCTCGATTGGACACGCAGTATTGGACACGGAACGATTGGACACTGCACGATTGGACACAGAATTATTGGACACCGCACAATTGGACACGCACACTGCACGATTGGACACTGCACGATTGGACACCGCACGATTGGACACCGCATTATTGAACACTGCACGATTGGACACCGCACGATTGGACACTGCACGATTGGACACCGCACGATTGGACACGCACACTGCACGATTGGATACCGTACGATTGGACATTGCACGATTGGACACTGCACGATTGGACATCGCACGATTGAACACTGCACGATTGGACACAGTGGGTTCCGCCCCCCCTTCGGGGGGGCTCCACTATCAAAAAACTAGACACATAACTTTGCGTTGAACCTCGCTTCGCGTGGAAAGTTGTAAACCTATGTGGAACCTTACTTCGCATTAAAAAGAATATGCGTGGAGGCAGTATGTTCCGCCCCCCCTACGGGGGGGCTCCACTTCCGGAAGATATAACCTAACCCATACCTATTTCTGATTTAAAACTAAAATTTATGCTTCTGCTTGTGCCCTCTTTGTGCATAATTACCGGTGTCCAATCGTGCGGTGTCCAATCGTGCGGTGTCCAATCGTGCGGTGTCCAATCGTGCGGTGTCCAATCGTGCGGTGTCCAATCGTGCGGTGTCCAATAATGCGGTGTCCAATCGTGCAGTGTCCAATCGTACGGTGTCCAATCGTGCAGTGTCCAATCGTGCAGTGTGCGTGTCCAATCGTGCTGTGTCCAATTGTGCAGTGTCCAATCGTGCGGTGTCCAATCGTGCAGTGTCCAATCGTGCAGTGTCCAATCGTGCAGTGTGCGTGTCCAATTGTGCGGTGTCCAATCGTGCGGTGTCCAATAATTCTGTGTCCAATCGTGCAGTGTCCAATCGTTCCGTGTCCAATACTACGTGTCCAATCGAGCGGTGTCCAATCGTTCCGTGTCCAAACGGGATACGCCCCCAGTCGTCCAGGGTCGCCAGCATCCGAATGACAAGGGAACTCGACGTTCAGGCACCTAGCAACTTCAGCACTGAGAGTAATAGACGGAGGAAGGACCGGCCAATCTCCTCGCCACGATTGGAGCGGATCCTGGCGTCACCAACAATAACCTGGAAGCCACCTCCGCTGATTTCTCCAATCAAGGTCTCGCCTATAAGGGGATCCCTTAGAAGGAGAACTTGCGGGACTCAGACCAGTCCAATCCGGTTCCCTGGCCTTAAGAAAACGACAGACGTTGCGACGCAGACGAAGAAATGCGGAGGCAAATATAAGCCCATGTTTAATAATAATAGCCCTTATGCGTGCAACCGCAATCTCCGCTATTAATGTAATAAGAATAAACGTATTCTATGTGTAAAAACTAACTCGTTCATTCATCTACCCACAATTAGCATAAATTGGGTAGCATCCTACTAAACCAATCAGTGTATTCCGAAACGATAGATCTCCTATCCCATACCTACCCACAATTGACAACGCATAAAGTAGATGAAGGGGTAAGGATGGTATTGGGAAACAATTGTATCGCGTTTATATTTGATGAATTTCGATATGAACTCGACGGTGTGGAGATTGACCGCAACAGAAACATTAGAATAACTTCAACGATTAAAAACTATGTCTCTCTAACAACTGAGAGAGGTAAAATCTTGGAGAATGCTGCGTGGGATATGTCACATGCTGTCAATGTGCATTTTTATGTGTGCAACTGAACGGTGTGCAACTGACCGGTGTGCTACTGAACGGTGTCCAAATGAATTTTCTTCTGTGTCCAAAAGCTACTGTGTCCAAAATTATTGTGTCCAAATGCACTGTGTCCAATTGAGCCATGTGCAAAGTTTCGTGTCCATTTGCAATGTGTCCATTTGCACCGTGTCCAATTGTACTGTGTCCAAGTGCACCGCTCCCGTCGGGAGCACGGCGGTAGACGAGAACACTCGTCGGAGGCGGAGAACTCTCCACCCCGTGAATACGGCCGGCGTGCACGGTGGTCAGAATTATTCCGAAGGCGTCGAGAACGCTCCACGGAGATAGAATAATTCTATCCCGGTGCGCTTCGGTCGGAAATCAAAATCGGCCTTGAGATGCCGAGAACGCTCGGCGGAGGCGGAGCACACTCCACCCCGGTTTTCTTTCTCTCGGTCGTTTCAGGAGTCGGAAATTGCTAGGCGCTGTACCACCTCTAGCTCGGTAACTAGCGGTGAAGACAATGTCTCTGTTAAGCCGAAACGGTCGTCTTTTATACGCGGTGCGCCGATTGTTTCCCGCGCTCTTAATTAACGGCGCGGTGGGGATGCCGACGTTCGGTGCTTCCCGGGAGCGCGCGGATGACTCCGGGAATCGTTTGAACGGCACGTACAAACAACGGCGGCCGCTTAACGGCTTACGCTTGTTTTCTATGTTTAAAAAGGGCGCACAGCGCCGCTGCTTGTATGCCCGGTAGGTTGAAGCCGGGCAGCAGCCTTCCGGCGGACGATAGCCGGGTAATGATGGGGTGGATCGTTACAAAACTATCCTTGCTACGCGTGTTGGAAAGTGGGCGATACTTGAAGATGAGTTTTCGCTCTTGGGATTTATACGAATTTCCTCTGTTGTATAACACGACCAAGCATTCATGGACCGTGAAAGCCGCCAGCTGGAGAAACCGCGATACGTGATCTTTGCACTGCAAACTGGCAGAAAAAATTCTGTGCCAAAAGGTATTTCTACATTCGACGACTGCAAATGGACCAACGTTAACTGTATCTAAACTCGGAATTTTATCTTTACAATGATTTGATTTTGGATTTCGATAAAAATAGATTCGCCCTCTTGTTCGATATGTATTCTATTTTGGCAAATCTTATTATGGATGCGATATTGATGATGTGCTATTATAACCACCACAAAATTTCTATATTGCGGTCTTCTCGCGGTTATTGATTGCTCGCGACAAAACGAGTCTGTGAAAAATTCCACCGTGGATGTCTTCTTTATTCTTCTCTTTTCCTCTTTTTTATCTCAGCGAGTGTAGCGAGTATTAAATTTCAGTACGTGACGTTAGATAGCAGCGTCAACTATTTCATTAAAGTATAGATGTTACATTTCAGTACATGTCTATAGACATAAAATATTAAAAATATTTATTTGAATGGTATATAAGTATTTAATTTGTCGTTTGATAGCGGTTCAATGTAGTTGATAGTGGTTCAAAAGCTGTTCGATAGCTCTTCAATAGTTGTTCAAAGTGGTTCAAAAGCTGTTTGATAGCTGTTCGATAGTGGTTCGATAGCTATTCAAAGGCTGTTCGATAATGGTTCAAAATGGTTCGATAGTGGTTCAATAACTGTTCGATAGCTGTTCGATAGTGATTCAAAGTGGTTCGATAGTAGTTTAATAGTGGTTTACATGTTATAATAATACGTTATCCATATTTAAAAAACTTTAACTATAGATAATTGTCCGTAGGAACATGATTACTTTTGTTTTCTTATCTAGTGCAAAAGATAAGTGATCTTCTTTGTAAGTGATATTTCTCCTACTCTAAAATGTTTAAGACAGTATTCTACTCTAGAATCTTCAAAAACCTGAAATTTTTTTTTATTTTCTTACAGTTTGGGGTCTCAAAAATGTGTCCCTAAAATATTAAGGTGAAATTTGCAAAACTGCTAGAGTTATACAGCTTTGAAGGCCGCGGCGCGGCAGGTAATCGTTCCCTCGATCCTTGTATCCGTTGTATACCGGCTTCGGGAATTCCTGCGCCTATCCCTTGCCCCTTTTCTTTGGCGCTGTTTGACGTCACATTTCCGTTACAACAGTCAGTATCTGTGTTGCCAGAAACGTAGTGGTTTAGGACTACTCGAGGAGGCTTCCATTCATACTGGTGACGAGTCAAGACTCATCGCTGAGCGGCTACGGGCGCCAATTTTCAATCGTTATGATTTGGACCGCTCTGGAGACGTGCTGGGGATTTCGTCTCTCCGTGGCAATCGACACTGCATCCATGGAGCGAGATTCCAACATCGCTCTGGAGTCGTATGTACTGTGTGCGTAAACACATTAAAGTGGCGTAAGGTGTGAGGTCTGAATAGCTCAGTGGTAAGAGCAGTTGCCCGGAAAGCGAAAGACTCGGGTTCGATTCCCGATTCAGCCACTTGTACCTCGCATATTTTTTCAGACCCGCAAATGTTGTTTTCTAACAATTATTTGTCGGGCTGAGGAAGTGTGTAAACGCCCTACACAGACACGACAGTGCCGCTGCCACGGAAGAGATGGATGCTTGGTTCGTGCCTCCTCCCGCCTTAAATCCCCCCCTCGCTTCCCTCGCTTCACTCGCTCAGAGCGCAGAGCGCTCTGCGCAGTACATGTACGAGGTTCTCTGATTGTGTGCGTGTGAGCCGGGACCCGTTTCTGGCAAAACAGGTCAGTATACTTTTGAACTCTGAACGAACTAGACGTGTATTTTTGAAAAATGGATAAGAAAGGCAAACGAGGTGGTTACGCGCGTAAGTCAGTACCAAAAAAAAGAAAATTTTGCGGAAATCGATATAGTTTCGAAGCTGATACTGAGTATGCCAGTACATCAGCAAAAAATTGAAAGATAGTAGAGACGATGAATTTCGTATAAGCAAAGAACAGCCATAGCATTCTCAACCTTTTTTCGGTATTCTCTGCTATCAGTGCACTTGTTATGTGTAAAAAGTGTAAAAAGACATAACTTTTACTGAAGCAAGTCCGCGTGGATTGGGTTTTAAAATAGCAGTGGAGTGCAGTTGTGGTGTAATTTATATCAACTCATGCCCTTGATTGATAAAGCTTTTGAGATAAATCGAAGAATAGTTTTTGCCATGCGACTTTTAGGCATTGGTTTAAAGGGACTCGCCTTATTCTGTGGAATTATGGATATTGGTCAAGGACTTGCTGCGAAAACATATTATGTATGTCTCGAAAATATTCATTGTGCAAGCGAAGCAGTCTATGACATTGTGACGAGAAAAGCAGCCGAGGAAGAGAAGGAAGAGAACGCTAAATAATCCCCCATCGGAATTGACTGTGTCCGGTGACGGCACGTGGATAAAAAGAGGCTTCACCTCGCTGTTTGGCGTCACCACCCTCATTGGAGTATACTGTAATAAAGTCATCGATACAGTCGTGAAATCGAGTTTTTGCCAATCATGCAATTTATGGAAAAATAAGTATGGCACTGCAGAATACGAAACTTGGAAGAGCAGTCATGATGATGAATGCACAATCAATCATCAAGGTTTTGCTGGCAAAATGGAAGTGGATGCGGTAAAGGAAATGTTCTCGCGATCGATGGACAAGTTCCAAGTAAAGTATAAAAGATATGTAGGGGATGGAGACAGCAAAACCTATAAATCTCTTGTAGAGGCTATGGTATACGGTGAAGACTTAGTCGTTGAAAAAAAAGAATGCGTTGGACACGTTGAAAAACGTATGGGTACGAGACTACGTAATGCCAAGAAAAAGAATAAAGGCATCGATGGAAAAGGAGCAGGAAAATTAACAGATCAATGAACTGACTACGTATTACGGCTTGGCAATACGAAGAAATGCAAATTCATTACCAGAGATGAAGAGAGCTATATGGGCCACATTTGACCATAAAAGATCGATCGACGATAATCCACATCATGAAGGCTGCCCTGAAGGCCCTACGAGCTGGTGCGCGTGGTGTTGAGCGGAAGCTATAGGAACACTAGACACTTTCGCACATGGTAAACCACCGCTGAGCGATGCAGTTTTGGAAGTCATCAGACCCATTTATGAGTCCTTAATGTCAGACGATTTATCGGAGCGATGTCTCGGAGCTTTTACCCAAAACAATAATGAAAGTTTAAATTCATTAATCTGGATGTTTGCTCCGAAACATTTGCACTGTGGCAAAAAGACCGTGGAAATTGCGAATTTCTTAGCCGTCGTCATTTTTAATGAAGGGTTTCAAAAAATCCTAAAAATCATGGAAGTTATGGGAATAAAAGTCGGCCAAAACGCCAAAATCTTCGCAAACGATAGAGACAAGGAGCGCGTACAACGGTCTAATGGACGGGCGTCTGCCGCATCTAAAGAGGCGAGGACTGCCAGCAGAGAAGAGAAAGCTACTTTACAAGACTTCTTCGAAGCTGAGGAAGGTTTTCTCTACGGTCCTGGTATAACTGATTAGGGGTAAGTTACTGAAATCAGTCGTTATCCACCGTAACTTCAGTCGTACTAGTCGTAATAGCATGGAAAACTTTAAATGCATTTTTCTCGAAACAACATTTTTCAGATCAGGCGCATATTTTTCTCAAAAACTACTGGGCCGATTGATTTGAAATTTTCCACACATATAGAGTGAATGTGTACCTATGGCCGGAACTAGAATTATATCGATAGTTTGGATATTTCCCCTCCGCCCCCTTGTTTTAGCTGAAAATTTTTCAAAAAAATCGAACCTTAATTTTTAAACAGCTGCGATTTCAGTGAAAATGTTCAGACTTGGTTAATTTTAGTTCGAGCGATAACTACATTCATATAGATTTAAAAAATCTTTGGTTTTTTTGTTTCAGACGACTAGGATGATCGCAATTCGTACGCTCGGTTTGACCAGCATTTTACAACATGACCTGCACATCGGCGTATAACTCGTACATTTTTCAATAAAATACCTTATAAAAATTTGTGTTGTTAGTTTAAATATTACTAAATATGTATGCGATACCTCTGCCCTGTAAGATCAATAGTTTTTTCAAAATTAATTCCTAAAAAACACCTTAAAAACGGGTGTCTAGAGTAGAATACTGCCTTAATCGAGACGATGTCTATCCCGTTGTGTCCGTCATAAAGTGTCTGACAGTTCAGGAATAAAGTTTAGTAAAGTATATTAAAGTGTATACGAAAATGTCAGAAAATTGTCGCTGTACATACGTATATATGATGCTGCCGCATTATCGGGTAGGTAGAATACTTAGTGTTTCTGTTATACATATATTTTGTGTTTATTTGTGATACATACATATAATGGAATGATCAACATTTATTTATGAACTTATATTATTCAATATTTGTTGAAGCAATAATGAAGTTTATCCTTTATAACTGAAATGGCTTCACTAGTTCAGAGTTTATCTCTTTCCAATCGTCGGATATTGTTTTTTATAATATAGTTTTATAATAATTATAATTAAAATCGACTTAAAAGTAGTTTTCATCAAAAGTAATTTTGTGTTGTCAATTCTTTATATTTTTTTTATTAATTCTTTTTTACTCGTTTATTGTGTCTGGAATTTATTTGTGTATTTTAAAATAGTTGATATATAGAATGTCGTTAAAATAATCGTTTCATAAAAAATAATAGTGTCGTCATATCAATCATATGATATATTATTGTAAATAGTTTTGTACTGTCGTACTAGCCAATTGGTAATTTATTTCTTATACATATATACTAGTACATTTTATGTTAAAAATAAAAGTAATGTATACGTTAGAAAGTAAATATACTCTTATGTATGCAATAAAATATTCATTATTTAAATGTCGTCAAAATAGCCCTTTGACATATATATATAAATATATATATATATACATATATACATTACCTTTTTTCTTAGTAAAGTTTTAAATATTTAATTGTATTTTAATTAAATTTTATCTGTGTATGTCAGAACGTTATCAGCCGTATATTTTTTTATGTTTGCTCGTATACATATTGTATATATATAATATTTATTTTTAAAAATATTTTAAGAGAAAGTTTGATACTTGTAGAAATACAGAAGGACACTTTTGAGATCTCATTTTTATGAATATAGAATATATTTTATATTACTGTATACATAGCTGTTATAGAATGGCATATTTCCGGTTCCTCGAAGCAGCCACGCCTCTGGGTACCACCGCCATCTTCGTTAGCTCCCCCGGTGTGTTTGGCCTTTCCAGGATACCCCGCCATGCTCGCACTTAGGAATTCCGACTCTGTGATGGTATTTGCCGTTTCGCTCGACCATCTGCCGCTTTCCCTATATTCTTTATGTTGATCGAAGATACGCTTACGCATCATGGCTAATAGTCGCAGAGGGGGCATACGTGCTAAAATCAGCGCTGTATTACCGGATACTGTCCTGTACATCGATATCACTCGTTGCGCTACAGAACGTTCTAAACTATTTAACGCTATTTCCATGCGACTAGACACATGCATCGCCCCATACTGGGGCTCCGTACATTATAACAAATAGAATCACGTTCGCGAACAAACGGCGGCGCTTTTCGTCGGGACCTCGTAAGTTCGACATAAGTCTATTAAGGGCCTGGACAACTCGACCAGTCTTATCTTCGACATATTTAAAATGTTCGCTAAAAGAACATTTTACATCGATGTAAACATCTAGATACTCAATACTCGAAGCAAAGTTTATAGGGGCATCGCTAACTACGATAGAGCTTGGTAGATCTGTCGCTGTTTTACCAGAGAACAAAATAGCCTCGGTCTTATCCTTGGCAACCGTAAGCCCTAATTTATTTATTCGGTTGATGACTCTTGCAGCCGGCACGCTGGTACAGTAAGTACGTTCAGTAAGAAGCGATGTAAAAAAAGGGTACTAGGGCTGGGTAGGTCATAATGGTAATATAAGTATCTGCTTTGTCATTTGTTATAGCCCGAAAAGGCTATACACGAATTACTAAATATATATTATTTTAGAGATATATTATTTTATACGGTAAGGCATTGCTCAACGTGTAACGCGAATACAGATCACGTTACGAACGTTAACCGAGCGAAGCGCTGACAACGCGAGCCACGCGCAAAGCCCGAGCGACCGCGCAATCACTTCATTGCGAAAACGCGGAAATCAGGGCAAGCGGAATAAGGACGTTGCGAAAATGCAACGTAAAAGTCCTACTTAAAAGCGAAATAAAAAGGAATAAGGAAATTGCGAAAATGCAAGCAAAGAAGTCCTACTTAGAACTCCTTAGCTTGCATCCGGATCTTGCAGCAAAAATCGAGCGACACGACACATGGTCTTGTCGCTAAACGATCCCCTCCCGGGAAACCAAGGGGAGATAATAAAAAGACCCATCGCTAACGAGCGGCGGGCAGTCTTTATCATTAATTAACATTACGCGGGCAGTCAATAACTCTAATTACGGGAAACTATTAAATTAAAGCCACGCAGTCGGCAGAAAGAAAAACGAAAGATCGAGGAGTGAGTCTCGCGACCAAAACTCGACTCCAGACACGCGCACGCCAAGATATCCGTTATCGCGATACGCGACGCAAGTGACGTGCGGGAACTTTGTAATTAAGCCAAGTTACGAATAAAACAGATATATATATATTTATTCCGAATACAAAGGTGTCATTTTTATTTATAATAAAATCAGTGAGTTACTCGGGCGGAGCCCGAATTCCCAAATTCCTTCCGGCAAACGATCCTAACTACCGTGCCTCTCCGGAGGCATAACATAATTTGGTGGCAGCGATGGGATCTGCCGAGGCATCGTCAGAGCTCACTCAAGACCTGCAAAAGACACGGTTGTGTTAAAAAAGCGGGCACGCCAGCAATCAATTCAATTGAAGTTGACGGACGGAAGCAGCAGCCAAGCCTTCCCCAAGACCTGCAAAGCACCCAGGGTGTAAACAGAACAGGCACGCCAGCACACGTAAAACGTAAGTTGACGGAAACCACAATCGACGGAAGACAACGCACGGACAACAGAACGAGCATCGCCACAACAGCTGTAGCAGAAACGTGAGCCGCCAAGCATCGCGACCTACGATAACTCTATGGACAACGCACCGACGCCGGACAACGACCGCCGTACGACAAGCATCGTCAGCCGTATCAGCCGCCGAGCGAAGGCCTGCAGCATCAGCGACCTACTGACACAGCGAGCGAACATGCGAGCCGTCATACTATTGTAAGTCCGAAAAATTTAATAAATATAACTGCGGGAATATCGGAAGGTTCCAATATACCGAAACCGATAGCGAACCGATCGTGGTTACTGAGCGAACCAGCCCGACGAGCGATTAACTTAAGCTTAACACCGCGAGAAAATCTTTATAACGCGCGAAGAAACTTAGAAACTCAATACTCGAGCGAAAGCGAGCCCGAGTTACCGGAAAACGTCGTCACAGAACGCGTATTTCAATTTGACAATTTGGACGAAAGCCTATTCCCGCGTAATACGACTGACGCAACTGACAACACTCAACGCGAGACTAGACGTACGCGACCGTATATTAGCAGAACTCCAAGTAGAGTATCTTTACGGAGTGGCACCCGTTTGATCACGTTAATATTGACCACGGTCCCAATTAACCACGTTGAGATTGACCACGTTGCGATTGACCACGTTGATATTGACCACGGGCCCGATTGACCACGGTTCCGATTGACCACGGTCCCGATTGACCACGGTCCCGATTAACCACGTTAATATTGACCACGATCCCGATTGACCACGTTGATATTGACCACGGTCCCGATTGACCACGGTCCCGATTGACCACGGTCCCGATTGACCACGGTCCCGATTGACCACGTTGATATTGACCACGGTCCCGATTGAAAAACCATGTAACACACACACACATGCGGGGGGGTGCAAGGGGGGCCTTCGACCCCCCTCCCGCACCCCCTTCGCCAGTCAGACACAATGGACCTCGCTTTACAACTTGCAAAGTACATGCCCTAGTAACGACATGTATTGATCCGTGGTCAATCGGGACCGTGGTCAATATTAGCGTGGTCAATAGAGACCGTGGTCAATCGGGACCGTGGTCAATCGGGACCGTGGTCAATCGGGACCGTGGTCAATCGGGACCGTGGTCAATCGGGACCGTGGTCAATCGGGACCGTGGTCAATATCAACGTGGTCAATCGCAACGTGGTCAATCGGGACCATGGTCAATATCAACGTGGTCAAACGGGACGCTCCCATCTTTACGACGCGAATTTTTGTTAACTTCCTACGAGAGCGATCTGTTCGATCCGGAAGAAATTTATAGCCAACAGGAAAATAATATGGCCGAATCGCGAAATCCGCACGAACGCACTCCCGCGAACCCGCCGCAAAGCGCGGTAGACGAGGGAATAGAACACATGCAACGATCCATTCGCCAGATGGACCAAAACATAGCGGAGGCGAATCGCACGCCGCCTCCCGAAATACATCGTGAGGAAAGAAGAGATGATACGCAACTCCTCGAAATACTAAATGAAATGCGCACAGAAATAAGAGCATTGAATAGGCGAGTAACGCGAGTAGAAGACGCGATTATGGATTTGCCACGTCACGGATATAAACACCGAGAGAACGATAACGACGCGTTTAATACCACATACGAGCGAACCGATCGCGACATCAGAAATCGACGAAGCATTGCTCCGAACTACTTGCCGTTAAAGGAAGCGAAAACAATGATTCCCGAATTTGACGGAACATCGCGACATAAGCTATTAGAATTTTTAAATGCATGCACGTACGCCGTTCAAGACATAAATCCCGCGGATGAAGATTCTTTAATCCGAGCAATTTTATATACGAAACTAAAAGGAAAAGCCATGCAGGATTTCGAGACACGAAATATTCAGACTTTCGACGAACTAAAACAATAACTCGAGACTTGTTACCAGTCGAAACAAAGCACGACACATTTACAGATCGAATTCAATTCGCTAAAACAAAAGCCGAATGAAACAGCGTACGCTTTCGGACAACGCGTTGATTTACTGGCAATGAAATTGTACGATTCTATGATCAAAGGAGAAGAGTACTCCTCATCTCACGATTCAACAAACTATTCAAAAACAAGCGTTAATAAATTTCCAAATCGGATTACGCGATGAATTAAAAATACTCGTACGCGCGCAACGATATACGACGCTCCAAGAAGCGATAACGGGCGCGAGCGCCGAAGAAAAACTCAGACCGGAAACGGCGAGAACAAGTAGCTTTGCTAATAAAAATAAAACCGAACCAAGTTACTCGCGAAATAGTCGAAATTCGACACCGCAATGCTTTAAATGCGGAAAAAACGGACATTACGGACGCGATTGTCGAAGTAGCCGATACGCGCTCCCGAAACCGGAAATACCCTCGCGGATAAACGCGATAAGTAAATGCTGCTCGCATTGCAAAAGAACAGGACACAGCCGCGACGAATGCTGAAGCCTGAACGGAAAACCGAAAAGTAGTGCAAATAAAATAAAAATCGGTAATCAGCAAAAGACGCGCGAAGAAAATATACGCGACCGAAAGAAATCGCGACAACAGAAAAGGAACGCCGATAGCGCAAGTAGCAGCAGCGAAGACGAGCAGGAGAAAGCGAGAAAGAGACAACCGCGACCTGCATCTGAGTATCGCGTTACGCATATTAGAAATATGTCACGCGCACAGAAAAAGACGGACTTATTGCTAATAGCATTACCAATGCGACAAGACGGAAAGATACAGATGTACGACTCAGGGTCGACCATCTCATTAATAAAATTGAAACATTTAAAGGACGACACACTAATGAAGGTAAAATCGCGCTCACAGGCATAACCGGGCATAAAGTACACACCATAGGAAAAATTACGCCACGATTAAAATAGAAAATCACAAGGTAAAACATGCATTTTACGTTGTAAGAGACGACATTCCGATCGAATATGAAGGAATACTAGGAATTGACTTTCTTCGTCAACATTCGGTATCTTGTGATTATAATCAAAATCAATTAAAAATAGGAAACGCCGTACTAAAATTCCATTCGCTTAATAAAACGACCCTAAAACCGCGCAGCGAAACCATCGTAAAGGCGACAACAAACCAAAATCGGATAGGAATAGTACGAGCAGAGGAAACAGCTCCAGGAATCTACCTTGGAAACTGCTTAGTAAAACCGGAAGATTACACGTGTCCCGTTAGTATCATAAATACAACCGATACGGAAGTCGAGATACAGACGCCGAACGTCACTCTTGAAGACATAGAACGCGATATCGAATCCAAAATACATACGATACAAGCAAGAAAAAATTTTAAGCCTACTAATTCGAGACACGGACAGATCTGACAACTACTACGCACGCAACATTTAAATACGGAAGAAAAACAGGCACTCCTATGGATATGCGAAGAATATTTCGATACATTTCAGTTGGACGGAGAACCACTGACGTGCACCGTGACGGTAGAGCACGAGATAAACACGCGCGCCGATACCTCGCCGGTGAACACGAGATCGTATCGTCTTCCCGATAAGCACAAGACGGAAGTAAATAAACAAGTGCAAGAAATGCTAAAAAACAGCATAATCCGAACAAGCGCGAGTCAATGGAACGCACCCTTATTAGTGGTACCGAAAAAAACCGACGCATCCGGAAAACCTAAACTGCGAGTAGTAATAGACTTTCGAAAGCTGTTAAAGCTAAACGATTTAACAATAGGCGATTCATTTCCACTGCCCAATATCACCGAGATACTGGACCAGTTAGGAAACGCTAAATATTTTATCACACTAGACTTAGCGTCAGGATATCATCAGATACCGATGGCTGAACAAGATAAACAAAAGACAGCTTTTTCAACGCCCTACGGACATTATGAATTTAATAGAATGCCATTTGGATTGAAAAATGCGCCCGCAACATTCCAGAGACTGATGAATTCAATTCTAACCGGAATGCAAGGATTTAAATGTCTAGTTTATCTAGACGACATCGTCATATACGGAGCGAGCCTAGAGGAACACAATAAAAGACTCAAGGAACTACTGCAGAGACTCCGAGAAAATAATCTAAAATTGCAACCGGATAAATGCGAATTTTTGCGCAAGGAAGTAATTTATCTAGGTCACATAATTTCGGAGAATGGAATATCTCCGGATCCGTCAAAGTTAACGGCAATAAAGAAATTTCCGACGCCGAAGAAAGTAAAAGATATACAATCTTTCATAGGACTAGCTGGATACTACAGAAAATTCATAGAAGATTTTTCAAAAATAGCCAAGCCACTGACAAAATTAACGAAGAAAACGGAAAAATTCGAGAGGACTATGGAACAGCAAAATGCTTTCGAAATATTAAAAGAAAGATTAATGACAGCGTCAGTGCTAACGTATCCAGATTTCAATCAAGAATTCATAGTGACCACAGATGCTTCCGATGCAATCGGAACAGTATTGTCACAAGGAAAAGTAGGTAACGACCGGCCAATTGCTTACGCCAGCAGAGTTTTATCGCGGGCGGAGCAGAATTACAATACAACCGAGAAAGAATTACTAGCGATTGTATGGGCTGTAAAATATTTTAGGCCATACATATACGGTACGAAATTTAAAATCGTAACCGACCATAAACCATTAATCTGGTTATTTAATGTGAACGATCCCGGATCGAGATTGATCCGATGGAGATTAAAGCTCGAAGAATATGATTATGAAATCATTCATAAAGCCGGACGAGCGAACGCGAACGCCGATGCACTGAGCCGCAATGTAACAAGAGAAGCGCATGAAACAGAAGAGGAAAAACGGGAGATCCTCGCAATAGAAGAAGAAACAAACTCCGACGAAAAAAAAATATACACGGAGGAAGACAAGAGACAGATATTATATGAATATCATGATGCACCCACAGGAGGACATCAAGGAGTTGAACGAACGATAAAAAGAATCCGCCTAAATTATAATTGGCCAGGAATAACAAAAGACGTAGAAAAATACATTGCAAAATGCGAATTGTGCCAGAAAAATAAACTATCGCGAAAAAATAAAGTACCGTTAATAATCACGGATACGCCTACTAAACCTTTCGAAAAATGCGAGTTAGATATTGTAGGACCGCTAACAGTCACAACAAACGGAAATAAATATCTTTTAACATTCCAAGACAATTTAACGAAATTCAGCAAAGCAATACCGATTCCAAACCAAGAAGCGAACACGGTCAGTCAAGAATTCGTTACAAAAATTGTACTTGAATACAAAATACCAGAAACAATTTTAACGAACCAAGGCACAAATTTCCTCAGCGAAATATTTAAAAATATATGTGAATTATTAAAAATAAATAAAAAACAAACAACTGCCTATCATCCGAAAAGTAATGGCGCATTAGAACGATCGCATCGAATATTAGCGGAATATTTAAGACACTACATAAACGAAGACCAGACAGACTGGGACGAATGGATTCGCAATGTTCACATACAACACGACGCCACACACAGCTACGGGGTATACATCCTTCAAATTAGTCTACGGGCACCAAGCGGATCTATCTACGTCACTGACGAGGCCGCCTAAACCGACATATAATTACGACGATTATGCGCAAGAATTGAAAGAAAGACTAAGGGCAACGAATCAGCTCGCAAAAGAGCATATCAAGGAAGAAAAAATTAAAGCCAAAAAACAGTACGACAAAAGTACTAGAGAAATAAAATTTAAAGTCGGCGACAAAGTACTAATGCATGACAAGACCCTCCGACGCGGACGATCTAAGAAACTTGAATCTGTATGGACCGGACCGTACGTAATAATTGAAAAAAATTCAGACGTTAACTATACGATAAAAAAGGGGAGGAAAGCAGTTCGCATGCACACCAATAAACTAAAACCGTTTATAGAAGATTAAAATAAAAACTTACCCTACTCGCCGTTCAAAGTGAGAGATCGCATTCGCTCCAAAATACGACGCCTCTGCTCGAGCGTCGCCCGACCTCGCCCTCCAGAGATACCGAGCGTACGGATCTGCCCCAGAAAGAAACGACGAGCACCTCGAATGGGTAAAGGCACACATCAACCATAGTCTCCGCAACAACGGAATGAACCCGTCAGGGGACTCATAGCGAGGGGGCACCCAAAAATCGTCAAAACCGTCGTCCACCATATTCATATCGGTTTGAGGAACAATCACCAACACTGCATCATCACCGTCAACCTCTTCCTCTGAAGAGGGAAGATAACGGGATCGATTGATTAAACTCGCGCAAACCATGTTCACTAAACTATCAGTAAAGCGCGATTGAACAAAAAACCAAACGACGCTAAAAGCTAGGAAGCAGAAAGGCTAAACTCATAAAATGAAAATCGATAAGACGGTTATATGAAACATTTTAACATAAAATTACAGGATACTCGTCAGCTGGAACAGCCGACAGGCTGAGAGTCGCACGGGGCAACGTGAACCGGATTCACCTTACAAAATCCAAGAATTTCTACACAACCCCGGCATATATTTCGAGAAAATCGGACAAATGCAACAAGCCATAAAAACGTGGAAATTTGTTATTAAATTAGATGTAACGACGCTAAACGACAAAGTATGGCAAATAAATCAATACATCCAACAAACCAACGAGATGTGCGAACAAATAAAATCGGAATTCCACCATAAACGTACTTGCAATAATTTAAAAGAAATTGTAAAAAACGAGTCGAAACAATTAACAAAATTGATCACTCTAATAAATACGCTATATAAGACACGGACGAACGGACGTAGAGGCTTCGTCGACGGAATAGGTGCAATAGCGAAAACATTGTTCGGTACAATGGACGCGACCGATAGAGAATTAATAAACAAACAGTTAAATCTCTTACAAAATAATCAACAAACCCTTCAACATGTCGCGAAAAATCAAATAAAAATCTTAAATAGTACAATAGTACACCTAGATAAACTAGAAAATATATTAGACCATAACGGTAAATTATTAAATCATTATGTTCGAGAATATAGTATTCGCGAAAAAATAACCGAACATTTTACGGTAATCATCGCGATGATAACAGATTTAATTCGGGATGCGGAAGATGTAATAGAATAGAAATATCTTACGTATGTACGCAAGGGCACTATGCACCCCGTATTAACACCTATTAGCGACATTATAACACATTTAAAGGAAGCAGCTATCCAGTTACCTCAGGGTTTATATTTCCCTTTCGAAATCCGAAACGACGAATGGTTAGCACTAGAAGAATACATTAAAATAACTGCATACCGTGAAGGATCAATCATATTTACTATATTGCGATTCCCGTTAATTTCACAACCAGTGTATGATATAATAAAAGTAACCCCATTACCTACATACGACAACAAAAATATATTTACTCAAGCGGAAGTCATACAAGGCAACGAAATAGAAACGTATTTACCGGAAATTAATATTACATTTATACGGGACAATACAGACATATTAGACACGAAACAACAAAACATCGTACAGCATTCAGAATTAACAGAATTAAAAAATAAATTAAAGGATATAAACAACGATTTGCAAAATACTAACGACAAATTCTTTACGCAAAAACAATTCGTATATCCTATGGCGACAAGGGAAATAATCACAATAATTATAATAATATTAATAATTTATATAATTATAAGAAATAAAAAGAAACATACGAAACGACCGTCAGTCAGGATATACGAAGAAGACGATCCACGTATATCCTACGGATTCCCAAAACCCATACTAAAACGTAGTTTAAGTACACGATTTTAGATAAGTATAGGAATAATAAGAAACGATTATACCTCATATTACATACGGGAAAGATATTGTACATTAGAATAAGAAAAAATAATTTTGTTTGTTTTGCGAAAAACGTCACTTTTACACCTCCGTTTTTCTTTTTTTTTACGGGGGAGGGATGTTATAGCCCGAAAAGGCTATACACGTATTACTAGATATATATTATTTTAGAGATATATTATTTTATACGGTAAGGCATTGCTCAACGTGTAACGCGAATACAGATCACGTTACGAACGTTGACCGAGCGAAGCGCTGACAACGCGAGCCACGCGCGAAGCCCGAGCGACCGCGCAATCACTTCATTGCGAAAACGCAAGCAATAAAAAGGAATAAGGAAATTGCGAAAATGCAAGCAAAGAAGTCCTACTTAGAACTCCTTAGCTTGCATCCAGATCTTGCCGCAAAAATCGAACGACACGACACATGGTCTTGTCGTTAAACGATCCCCTCCCGGGAAACCAAGGGGAGATAATAAAAAGACCCATCGCTAACGAGCGGCGGGCAGTCTTTATCATTAATTAACATTACGCGGGCAGTCAATAACTCTAATTACGGGAAACTATTAAATTAAAGCCTCGCAGTCGGCAAAAAGAAATACGAAAGATCGAGGAGTGAGTCTCGCGACCGAAACTCGACTCCAGACACGCGCACGCCAAGATATCCGTTATCGCGATACGCGACGCGAGTGACGTGCGGGAACTTTGTAATTAAGCCAAGTTACGAATAAAACAGATATATATGTATATATTTATTCCGAATACAAAGGTGTCATTTTTATTTATAATAAAATCAGTGAATTACTCGGGCAGAGCCCGAATTCCCAGATTCCTTCCGGCAAACGATCCTAACTACCGTGCCTCTCCGAAGGCATAACACATTGATTATTTTTTTTAAAGTACGAAGGATAAGTGCGAAGGGAAAAAAAGCATAGAAGAATTCATTCTTCCAAGATCTAGTGAAAATATCCACTGACTCTGCTTCGGGGTCAGGGAAACGAGAGTAAAATCTATTGCACATTCTATTCAATCTAGTTGCAAATAGATCTACTGAAAAACACTCAAATCTCTTTTCAAACTTGTAACAGGCCGCTTTCGCGAGGCCGGATAGGCTCGGTCGGGATCAGGGCTCGTGAAAGGGGTGAGACACAACGATAGAGGCGGATGGAGTGTAGTCTCTTTCGGCAATGGTCAATTTACAGATCGTGTTAAATCCCGCGGAGCGGGCTCGCGACGGCTGACAAGACGCGAGTGATAATGCAAGCGCGATAGTTATTCGGCGCGCTACAATGAATGCGTGATAATTAGTCGGCGCTGTATAACAGAAGCGCGTTACAATAGATGGGTGATAGTTGGTCGGCGCGTTATATTTTAGATATCGAAATCGTGTTGAAATCGGGCGTCGTCGGCGTACGGCAAGGCCGTGTTTGTTATGACGGCGCGCGAGACGCGCAAGAAACGGGACGCGGCTAGTCGGCGTGTGTATGGTAAGGCCGTGTTTATTATGACGGGCGCCGAATATAATATATCGATGCGCGACAGGTATCTCGGCGCGGCGATTACTGTGCGTGGACGGTAAAACCGTAGGCTATCGATGCAGCGTGATTAAGTGTGCTTAGTTGCGTATTCCCAGATGTGCGGGGAAACGGTCGGAAATCGGGTACTCCCGATTAGGCGAAGAACTCTCCCGTCCCTGATTCCGTACACGGACTTGAGGATAGCTGGTCGGAGTCGAGAAATCTCGACGGGGCAGCGAACTCGCAAACCCACGGTCCGTCTGGCTGGAGCGGTCGGATGGTAGACCGGCGATCTACGAGAGCGGCGAACACTCCACTCTCGTTGAGTCGGTCGGAGGCTGGCGAGGATTAGGGGACGGCGCGGAAACCGAGAATGCTCAGCAGAGGCTGCGAACTCGTCAACCTCACGTTCCGTTGTTGCTACGAAATAAAAGGATCGGATCTGGCGGAGTATCTCGAGCGTACTGCTCGAGAGGCTTCAAGTACCGGAAATGGATTTCGGCGGCCTTTTTATATCGAGGACCTAACGGTAACCGCGTCGTTTATTCTGGTGGGGGTAACGACGCGTTGTTTTCGGATTCGGTAATTAGCGGTTAACGCACCGCTACCCTGCGGCGGGAAAACGACGCGGCGTTTCGGCGGTTGAGCGCTCGGTGTTTTCCGGAGACGGTTCTCGGAATTCGGGCCGTAACGGCAGCCATATAACGGCTGTAAGGTATCTCCGATATCTCGTGTTCGGTATTGACAAGTATTAAAAAGGGCGCTAAGCGCCTCTGCCCCTGCCCGGCCGATGTTCGCCGGGCGGCAGACTTCCGGCGGTCAACTGCCGGGTAACGATGAGGGTGCATCGTTACAAACTGTTTGAAAATTAATGGAGGAAGTTCCCGTTCAGTATCTACGTTAGTATTGCATGATGCTCTGTCTGCTTGTACATTCTTTGCTGAACTAATGTGTGATGCTCTCAGCCAAATTTTCCTCTCTTCGCACCATATCCAAACTTCCCTGGCAAGTTCACTAAGGTGTGGAAATTGAACACCTCCTACCCTATTCATGTATGATATAGCTGTAGTATTGTCCAGACGAAGAAATACTTCGCTCTGGGATAGATTTGAAGCAAAGCATTTCAGTGCGAAAAAATCAGCAAGTAACTCAAGGTAATTTATATGTCTTTCCTTTTCTTCCTCATCCCAAAAACCAAACGTACTTATATCATTACAGTAACAGCCCTAACCTGATAATGAAGAATCGGAATATATTTTCATAGAGAATTTTTGATTTCTTATTGAATTCGATCCAATTGCTGCATTTGTTTTCCACCAGTTAAGGTCCTCTATCATACATTCTTTTATATAGATCTTTCCTTCATAATTACCACCAGTGAATTTTAAAGCTAAAAATTTTTGTCTCTCAAGTCTTTTGCAATATATAAAGCCGTAAGCTACTGCTGGACAAGCTGCTGTTAAAATCCCTAGAAATTTTGCAATTCTATAAATATTTCCTTTCTTAAATTCATTTGCAAGTTTTATTATCTGATTCTTCTTTTTATCAGTTAAATTTAAGGTGAAATCCACTGAATTGATGATGAAATCCAGATATTTACATTTCTAGCTAGTAACTAATGAACTTTTTTCATAGTTTATTATGAATCCTAAACCTTGCAGAAAATTAATAGTTTCTTTGATGTTTATTTCACATATGTTTTTTGATTTATGAATGAAAAGAAAATCGTCCAAATATATAATAATACTAGTAACATTCCTTCTAATCTCAGTTTATTAACTATGGGTTTCATTATTTTAGTAAAAATATATGGGCTGGTATATAATCCAAAGAAAGGCAATAAAATTGAAGAAGTTTTCCCTTAAATTCAAAGAAACTTTTTATGTTTTTTATAAATATTATAAAGTAAGCATCTTTTCAAGTCCAAAGAACCCATTAAATCTCTTGGAGATATTAGGCCCAGAGCTGATCTGATGTCTTGTAATTTGAAATGTAGAGGTTTAATGAATTTATTTAATTCTTTAAAGTTAAAAATAAATCGGTTGGGTCCATAAGGCTTTGGAATAAGGAAGTTGGAAGAAAGAAATTGACCTTCATAATATTCATTCTGCTCAATAGCACCTTCCCGTAATAATTTGTCAATTTCTACTTGAATTTGCTTTATTTCTTCCCTAGAAAGTACTTTTTCTTTCGGTGACATTTTTTGAAAGGGTCTTTCAATAAAAGGGATTCGATATATAACTATCCTTCTAAATAACTTAACACATATTCATCCGACGTAATTTCTTTCCAACTATCTACGAAAAAACGGAGACATTCTGCCGTTTTATCTACCTGTCTTATTTCTTGGATGATGATTGGCTCGTCGTTTGAGAGTTCGTCTTGGATGAACTCTGTGTCGAATTTTCGGGGACTCTCCTCTTGAATCTGAATTGCCGATGTTTTTGTTGATAACTCACCTGCCGATAATTCGCAGGTGGGTACTTCCAGTTTTCCCGATTCGATTTTGACGAATATTTCTGTTGGACTTTATTTTTAATTTCTGCGCAAGCCTTTTCGATCTTTTTTGCGTCTTTGACTTTTTCCTTAAGATTATTGCCATAAAGCCACTTATCAGAAATCATCACATCCACGGTTGATTTAATATTTTTATTAAGTTGTGGAGTGATATATGATTTCCGAGCCACTGATTGTTGATGGAAGACATCTGTCAGGATCTGACCAGCATGGCTCAAATAGTCTGTTGTAACGGTTCATTTTTCTCGACGCCGCGGATTAGGCTTGCCGGTGCCAGGATTCGGGAGAAGGGGGAAACTCGAACTCACTTTTCCTTGATATAATTGAACGGTTTATTTGGATCAAACAATTAAAGCTATTTACAAAGCGGCCGTGCAAGAGCAGTGCGCAGTAGTGCTTGTAAGAGCGGCGTGAGGTAAGCAGGCGCAGGCAAGGCTAGGCATTACCCCTGAAGCGCGGTCGCGGTGTTTACAAACAAGCGCGGTGCATGCAGCAAGTCTGAGTTGTTATGCGGTGTATACAAAAAAACAGAGAAGCCCCGAGGGCTTGGCGGATGCGGTATTTACTGATATATCTATAAGGGAAGATAATTAGAGTCGGACGCGATATTTATAATGAACTGGTGACGACAGGTCTTACTTTCTATCTGGACGCAGTATATACAGAAAAGCGGATAAGCCCCGAGGACTTGGCGGGCGCGCTATTTATTGGAATATCTACAATGTAAGATAATTAGAGTCGGACGCGATATTTACAAAGAACGGGCGACAACAGGTCTTATTTTTTATCTGGACGTGGTATATACAGAACGGTCTTACAGTGTAGACGCTGTCCTAGGGTCCCTAGCCGGAAGCCCGGCATAACCACGGGAAGTCCGTGGCCTGGTTTAGCGGAGTCGCAGGATGTGCGGTCCCAGCAACCGGGTAACCCGGCCTAACCAGGGGAAGCCCGTGGCCTGGTTTAGCGGAGTCGCAGGATGTGCCGTCCCAGCAACCGGGAAGCCAAGCCTAACTACGGGAAGCCCGTGGCCTGGTTTAGCGGAATTGAAGGATGTGCCGTCCCAGCAACCGGGAAGCCCGTGGCCTGGTACTAGAGAGAATCGGTTACGGATCAGTAGTTGTGCGAGACGGGACTCGAGATCAGACATGAGCGCTGAGCCTCATAATGCGCGCGACGGATCAGCCTGCAAGGCCGTTAGTAACGGTATCGGTACACTGTGAAAATATCTTTATTCAGATCTTCTTCTGGAGGATCTACGAGCATAAAAACTGCACCGCCTAGGGCGGCAAAGCTGTGCCAACGCAGTTCTGCATCTCCAAAAAATGTTGGTCTCTCTTTTTTGCAATCTCTGAGAGGAGTGGAACAATTTCTAAATTCATTTTAGGCGCTTCTGTGTATAGCTCTCCTTTACGATTGTAAAGTTCCATAATTTCTTTTTTGTTTTTCTTTGGGAGACCTTGTTTTATCCACTTTGACCATGTGTTTTTCAATTCTGGATGATACTTAACCTCTTTGAATTTACATTCATTTAAGCCCACTCCCAATACTTTCAAGACATTATCTTTTAATGTTGACTCCTCAGAAATATCATCCGTCGATTGTTTCTCCTAGATACATCTGTCGATTACCTCAGTATTTGATTCTTTTTTCGATTTTGGGTTATTTTCTTTTTTCTCCTCAACGTCTGTAGTAGATAAAGACAGAAGAGAGGAGTTAATTGGGTAACACTTATTGTGTGCATTGTGAAAAGTCAATTCTTGTTGAACTAATTCACAAAAATACTCTGTCAGCGTCGTGTGGACGTTGACTCTTAATATTCGTGTGTGGAATAATTGAGATTTAACCTTTCTACTAAGACTTCGCTCGTATAGAGTTTTACTTACGAAATATCTCAGTATCATCAATCTCGATTTCTGTAGACTGATTTGCTGGTTTTTGTTCTTTTTGAACGTGTACTAGCGCCTCAACGACCTTTGTTAGGTTATCCAACTGTTTTTGCGTATCATTGAATTTCTTTTCTCGGATGTGCTTATGTCGATGATCGTCTTTAGACCGTGATCTTGACCGTTTCCTCTTATGTTCTGGCATTGTAAAATGATAATACAATGGAAATTTAATTTTTACAATGAATTTTTTTAGGACTAACAAAAAAAAACGTATCGATGTTTCGGCACAACAAAACAATATGAAAGTAGAGAGGAATCATCCTAGAGATAAAATGGCGATGGTGCCAATTTTCAAATTTACTAGGAGCTAAATGTTGTGATCTTGAGCATGACAAGCATGACTATAATACTATCATCGAGAACGAGACGTGCAATATACTTATAATAATAGTAACAATTTATATAATTATACAAAATAAAAATAAAAGGACAAAATGACCATCGGTCAGGATATACGAGGAAGAATCACATATATCCTACGGATTCCCGAGACCCATATTAAAACGTAGTCTAAGCACACGATTTTAGATAAGTATAAATGAAAAATCTCATAATCATTAGAATAAGAAACGATTATATTGAATATCATATACGGGAAAAATATTGTATCTTTTAAAACAAGAAAAATATTTTTTTTTTGCGAGAAACGTCACTTATGCACCTCCGTTTTTCTTTTTTAACGAGGGAGGGATGTTATAGCCCGAAAAGGCTATACACTAATTATTAATATATTTATTACTTTATATTATAATACGCTGTCCAACCTGTAACACGAATATATATAACGTTGCGAACGTTGACCGCGTGAAGCGCTGACACAGCGAGCCACGCACGATGCCTAAGCGACCACGCAATCATCCCGATTGCGAAAACGCGGAAATAAAGGCGAAAGAACTGAGGAAATTGCGAAAGTGCAAGCAAAGAAGTTCAACTTTGAACTTCCTTGGCTTGGACCCAGGCCTTGTCGCTAAAAACGAGCGACACGACCATATGTCGCTAAGCGATTCCCTCCGAAAAAACCAATCAAAGGGGAAACAATAAAAACACCCGCCGTTAATGAGTGGCAAGCAGTCACAATCATTAATTTATACCGAGCGATCACAGTATTGTTAATCTATGCAGTTGCAAGCGTTAATTGCACAAAATGATAATAAATATTAATTAATAAAATCGAGTAAGTAGTATAGCAATGAGAGTTCTAACGCAGCTCCTCTGAGGGGAGGTGAGGGTCGAGGGAAAACCGCGCGGGGGGTATGACGTCACGCGGGGGAATCGCGTCCTAACCGGTATGCGAGGGGTCCGCGGAGAGGGGGAGGGGGACCGCGTCCTAACCGATGGGCGAGGGGTCCGCGGAGAGGGGGAGGGGGACCGCGTCCTAACCGATAGGCGAGGGACCCGCTAACCTAACCGGTAGGCGAGGGGTCCGCAGAGAGGGGGAGGGGTACCCGCGGCAAAACCGATAGGTGAGGGACCCGCGGGGAAGAGGGGGATCGCGGCGAAACCGATAGGCGAGGGACCCGCGAGGAAGAGGGAACGCGATGCCGCGAGGAGGCGTGGGAGAAGGATAGCGCGAGGCGTCCATATGAGCGTAAGACAAGGATAGCGTTTGCATGCACGTTGGAGAGAGATGGCGCGAGGCATGCACTTGGGAGAGGGATAGCGCGAAGCATGCACTTGAAAGAAAGAGAGAGAGATAGTGCGAAGCATGCACGCGGATGATACGCCGTTCGCATGCATGTGGGAGAGAGAGAGACAGCGCGAGGCATGCATGGACGTGGGAGATGGAGGCGCAGAAATAATTAACACTTTAATTTTAATAATAATAATAATAAAAATATTTATTTAAAAATTGTGTATATAATATAATTGTGTGTGTGTGTGTGTGTTAAAAAAAAATAATAATAAAAATATAAAATATACAAAAAGATATAAACTATGTATAATATAATAATAAGGCGGCGCTCCTTATGAAACAGAAAAACAAGTATTATATTAATCTAGTATATTAATCTAGTTTGAACGTACTAAAATTTTAAAAAGAAGATATTTACAGTTAGTTCTATGCTTCTTATTCGGAGGTTCTTTTAGCTCTTCCAGTCCCCTTCATCACCGAAATAATCACTGTAATCGTCATAGGGTTTGAGCTCCAAAAGCTTTCGAAGGCAAAAGATATCATTAAGCGGAAATATTTCCGCCCACTCGCGGGCCTCTTGGGTGTCAGCCCATAACTCTACAAGATCTTTTTGTGCATTCCGCCGCAACATAAGCACCCTCTGTCGATGCCGTATATTTATAAATCCGTCTATGCGGACATCGATGAGGCACTGTAAATATAATGTAAAAATTATAATACACAATTTGCACAAAAGATGTACACCACAAAACTACGTACCCACGGTAAAAATGCAGCCTTTGCAGCATCTAATATCTTTTGATAAAATTTGGTTGCTTGCCGCGACATATTAATCATCTCTTGAGCCATTTTTATACTTTTTTCACTTCACTTCTTTCAAAACTACCTCACGAATAGTCAGACACTTTGTGACGGACATACCGGGATAGACATTGTCTCGATTAAACATTTTAGAGTAGGGGATGTATCACTTTACGAAGAACGCTTACTCTCAGCTCTTGATAAGAAAACAAAAATTAGCATGTTTCCACAGACAACTATTTAAAGTCTTTTAAATATGAATAATATATTATTATAATATGTAAACCACTATCGAACGGCTATTGAACGACTATCGAACGGGTATTGAACAGCTTTGAACGGTTATCGAACGGCTATCGAACGGCCATTAAACGGCTATGAACGACTATTGAACGGCCATTGAACGGCTATGAACGACTATTGAACGACTATTGAACGACTATCGAATGGTTTTGAACGGCTATCGAACGGCCATTGAACGGATATGAACGACTATTGAACGACTATCGAACGGCTTTGAACGGTTATCGAACGGCTTTGAACGGTTATCGAACGGCTATCGAACGGTTATCGAACGGCTATCGAACGGCTATCGAACGGCTTTGAATAGCTATCGAACGGCTATCGAACGGCCATTGAACGGATACGAACGACTATCGAACGGCCATTAAACGGATACGAACGACTATCGAACGGCCATTGAACGGCTATGAACGACTATTGAACGACTATCGAATGGTTTTGAACGGCTATCGAACGGTCATTGAACGGATATGAACGACTATTGAACGACTATCGAACGGCTTTGAACGGTTATCGAACGGCCATCGAACGGCCATTGAACGGCTATGAACGACTATTGAACGACTATCGAACGGCTTTGAACGGCAATCGAACGGCTATCGAACGACAAAACAATTATTTATACGCAATTCAAATATTTAAAGTCTATGTCCATGTACTGAAATGTAACATCTATATTTTAATTAACTAGCTGACGCCGCTATCTAACGTCACGTACAGAAATTTAATACTCGCATACTGGGATAAGAAAGAGGAAAAGGAAAGAATAAAAGAGAATAAAATATATTTTAACAATAGTTTATTCTAAATAATGTTTGGGTGAACCTTTATGATGATTCGTCCACCAATTGAATATTTTAAATACATTTTGTAAAGCGCAATTTTTTAAATGTTTTTCACAGCGCATAGTATTAGTAGCATCTAGCTTATTTAACGAAGAGATATCTTCATAGTCCGCATCCGAGGCCACATTGCTTTTATTTTTGTTATAAACTTTTTAGATTCTTTACAAAACTTGGTTTCATCGTATCTAAAAGCATACATTTTAGATCTTAATCCAATCCATTCTCTTAAAGCTATCCCAAGATATTCATCTTTGAATAAACCGATTACTTTTTTATTTACTTGTGGCATCCAATCGATTTTATGATCACTCGTATCAAAATAATGTATATTGTTTTTTAAATCCATGTAAAGATCATTTGTTTCCACATAAATAATAAAAGAATCAGTATCAGTTCCTAACAATTAAGCTTTATCACCATAATTCTTCTTCAAAAATTATAATAAAATTTATACATCAATAACTTTGATAACTCTAATACAACAAATCCCCCATATATAAGTTTATTTAATGTTATTTCTTTCTTTTTCCGATACACAAGCACTTTATCATCATCTATTACTTGTCTATCTTCATAATTTTTACACCTTGCAAAATTTTTATATGAATAAAACAAGTCCACTTGTCATCTGTTTTTCACGTTTTCCATTTGTTTTCCATATACCGAATTATTCATGAGTTTAAAAAAGTCTTTTTCAAAATCATTTTTAGCTTCTTGTCTAAGTTTTGTGTTTAAGTCAATGTAGGACTTCAGCCATGCTTTTTGTCTAAATGATATTACTTTTTTATATCTTTTAATATTATTCCTTGATTAAGACATTTTTGCAACATTCTATAATCAATTAAATAATTATTCTTTGATTTTAACGTGCACATAAATTTAGTACCATTCGGGTTTCTACCAACTCCGTTAAATACTATAGGTATTTTACCTATACCTTTAGATATCAATTATTTTTGATATTCGGATAATTCATCATAACTAGGTACATAATGTTCGGGTAACATTGGATAATTTTTAAATTTATCATGCAATTCCAATGGGATATCCAAATCAACGTGAAATGTATAACCATATTCTCCGTCATAGGGCAAGTTCTTAATTGTCTCAAGATTGAAATCATTTACGTCTTCATATTTAAATTCTCCTATAAGAAGAGGTTGACTAAGCACATATCCATATAGATTATTAGCATCTAAGTATAAAATATAGCTAACATGTTTTTTTACTGTTATGTATACCTTATTCTATTGCTTTTTCTTTGGATAGTTTTACAGCCTTTCAAATTTATTATCATAAAAGTAACAATTATTAGCTAATGCATATCTATATGGAATCATAGATATTCCGCCTCTTATTCCAGCTTCATATGTTTCGTACATTTCCCTATCTGATAATAATTCTAATGTTTGTTCAGTGTATTTTAATGAAGCATCATTAGCAAATTGCGGAGCAGATATATAATATACCGGATCAAGCCCATATTCCTTATAACATTTTTCTCTAAAGTTGTCAAAAACATCATGTAATAAAACAGTATCTAATTTCAAGTATAAATTATGATATTCTTTTACAGTTTTACATTTAAAATGTCTATATACTGTTGTGCCTCTAGCCGCTAAGGAAGAGGTCTTTAGGGATTTATACGCCCAAAGGATTAGGATCCACGCTCGAAGTAAGACACTCCCGGACGTTAGGTAGAAGTTGATATATTTCACAGGTTTTTGTACACTTTTACTTATTCGCGATTATAATAGTCGGGCGCGATACGTACGGTATATCGATACTGTTGATCTGAGCGACCGAGTAGCGAGCGATGTTAATGAGCTATGTTACTGAGCTATGTTACTGAGCTGGCGTCGGTGCATCTCGCGCTCAATATATATTAATTAATTAGATCGTTGATTAGGGAGGAGTGTGGTGTCCCTGACCGGAGCATGTCTCGTGCTCCGCTCGTCAGCTGTCTCGTCAACTGCTTACTCAGCTTCCGAGAACTTGACCGTGACTTCCTTCTCTTTAGTCATGTATCGTTACTTTATTTTATTAATAATCTTTTATTACTTTTATTCTTTCTTAATTACTTTTCGTTAAGCTCTTTCCCTGATTCTAATGCTTTGCTTTAGTCAGCTCTTTCTCAATCTTTTCTGTTCTACTTTATTTTACTTGTTTTATCTTTTAATATATTGAGAAATTGGTCGGATTACGACATCCCTCCCCTTTGGAAAAAGAAAATTAACTATACGTGAATTTTCGTCTACATATCTTTCGCTATACATTTTTCGCATTTTACAATTGTTTTTTATATCTACTTTATTTTAGCATCGCAGTATTAATTATTGTGGTGTCGGTTTCTATCTCTATTGTTACATTTGATTCGCTTGCGGTGCCGTAGATGTGCTCTTGAATTATTTTCTGTTTGCACATCGGATTTATATCGAGGTTTTTCTGACGCATCAGCTTTCTTAGGAACTACCAATAACGGTGCGTTCCATTGGCTTATGCTTGATCTGATTATTCCAGTTTTTAACATTTCTCGGACTTGTCGATTTACTTCTTTATGCTTCTCGGGCAGGCGGTAAGGCCGTACGTTGACCGGTGAGCTATCTGCTTGCGTTGCAATCTTATGCGCGACGGTATCTGTGCACGTCAGTGGTTCTCCTTCGATATGCATCACGTCGCTAAAATCCTTGCAGATTTCCATTATCATTTTCTTTTCTTCTTTATTTATATGTTGTGTACGTAATAATCGTAATACTTTTTCACTACGCGGGATTACTTCCTCTTTATTTGGCGTTCGTATTACGTTAATTTCTTCTGTTTCACTTCGTTCGATTTCCTCTGTATTTACTTGCGGCATTAACATTTCGATTATGTTATCCGTTGTATTTAGAATGCTTGCTGCACATCTGTAATTCGTAGGTTCTACTAGGCAATTACCTATAAATATTCCTGGTATTGTTTCTTCTGCCTTTATCACGCCTATCGTGTTCTTATCAGTAGCGACCTGTATTATAGTTTCGCTACGTGGTTTCAATGTCACTTTTAGATAGGGATAAAGCTTTAAGATATGCTGTCCTACCTTTAATTGTTTTGTTTTATAATTGCAAGTGACTTGATGTTTTCGTAGGAAATCAACGCCTAGTATTCCGTCATATTCTATCGGAAAGTCATCCTTAACAACGTACATAGTATGCTTGATTCGGCGCTTTCCCAGAGTTATTGTCGCCTTAAATTTTCCAATTGTACATATTTTATGTCCCGTTACGCCGGTGAGCGTTATCTTTTCTTCTTTTATTAACGTTTCGCCTTTTAAATGTTTCACTTTAATTAGTGATATTGCGGCTCCTGTATCGAATAGCAAATTTATTTTTTCGCGTTTCGCTTCTCGCATTGGTAATGTGACAAGGTCCAATCCTGTCTGTATATGCGGCGTATTTTTAAAGTGTGATACTTGATATTCCATTGCAGGTCGGTGCGATTTTCTTTCGTTCCTTTCCTCCTCATCGCTACTTTGCGCGGAGTTAAATTTCTTTTTTCCTTGCTCGCTATTCTTGCGGTTTTTATTTTCCGGTCGCGAATTATATTGTTTGGTTCGGCTCGATTGATCTCTATTGGGTCGTCCATGTAATAACCAACATTCTCCGCGATCGTGTCCGGATTTTTTGCAATAATTGCAATATTTATTTACCGTATTTACGCGGAGTTGTCTATCGGGTTTCGGCAATGAAAATCGGTTCGCGTATCGACTAGTTCGACAATCTCGACTGTAATGCCCGGTTTTTCCGCATTTTTGACATTTCACACTCATTTGATTTTCCTGTTTATAGGTCGGTGTAAAATTGATTTTGCTTCGCGTGCCGGTCGCGGACGGTCCTTTGACTTTTTCTTCCGCGCTGGCCGCTGCTATTGCCTCTTGCAACGTAGCATATCCTCGCGATCGAACAATTGTTTTAATTTCGTCTTGCAATCCTATTTGGAAATTTTCTAAGGCTTGTTGCTGTATTATTTCCATGATTGCGCGTTTATTATCTACTGTATGATGACGTCCTTCCATCATCGATTCGTATAGCTCCATGGCTAATTTGTCGGCTCTAAGTCCGTAAGTTCGCGCGCTTTCTCCGTTTTTCTGTTTTAGCGTGTTAAATTCAATTTGTAGATGGGTCGTACTCTTTTTACTCGCATAGCAGACCTCTAATTCATTTTTTAATTGCGCGAAGTCTTGAATTTTTCGCGTTTGGAAATCTAGCATTGCTCTGCCTTTTAATTTTGTGCATAATACTGCTCCTAATAGCGTTACTTCATCTAACGGGTCGATATGTTCTACTGCATATGTAGTCGCACTTAGAAATTCTTGTAATTTATTTGGCGATCCGTCGAATTCCGGAATCATTCCGCGAGCTTCTTTTAATGGTAGAAATCCGCGTCCTCTTCGATGTCGTACATCTTCGGGTGTGGACTCGTACGCGGTTTCGGTTCTTTCTCCCGGCGGAGTTCTATGCTCATTGTTTTGTCGGGGTTGCGATCCTCTCATTCTTAAATCGTATATCTCGGCATGCATACTTCTAATTTCCCGTCTCATTTCCTCTCTCATTTCCCGCAATATGTCCCTAAGGTCGTCGGCTGCTTCGTCCGTTTCTTTCTGCGGTTTGTATTGAGCTTGCGCGTTTGATTGTGTCGCGTTTCTATTTGCTTCTTCTTGTAATCGCTTAATTCTCTCATCGATATCATTCGATGTGATGGGTTGCGATGCGGAAGCGTTTGAGTTATACATGTCTCGAGTACGATAGATTTCGTCGGGGTCAAAGATACTTGAATCGTATGACGTTAGTGAGAATTCGCGGCGGTGTGTTAGTCTACTAGACGCGCTTATTGATGATTCGACATCAATCTCTAGTTCTATATTATTCGCTATTAAACTGTTGTCTAATTCGCCGAATGAAAATTCGCGTTCGATTACAACGTTTGCTCCGAGTTCTGGTTCGGACAAATTCTCGCTTGAATTTAATTCGTTTAAATTTCTTCGTACGTTATCGCGTATATCCCGGAGTGCTTCTACTGCTACTCTTATAGGGCTTACTGCGCTATTTCTAATGGCTCTATTCGCTGGTTCGCTAAATAGCCACGATTTATTCGCTACGCTTTTTTGTGGCGCGTTTCGGTTTTCCGACATTCACGCCTTTACAAGTTTTTAATTGTTCGACTTACAATAATACGATGAGCAGCATTGTCTCTCGTTCGGTGTCGGCCGTCGGGCGTCGATCGTCGCGTGCTGTTGAGATAGGTCGGTGCGCCTTCTCAGGTTCCGCTTATCGTTGTCGCCTCGATGTACCGGGTGACTCGAAGTTCCTGATGGACTTCACTTTCCTCGGTTGTAGTTGTTGACCGTTTGGCGGAGTTTCCTTTGCTGTCTCTCGTTCTGTCGATTCCACGGAATTGTTCTTCCTCGTGGTTGTGGACCTTTGCCGGTGTCGATCTTGTTAGAGCTGGCGTATCCCACCGCTGCCACCAATTAATGTTGTGCCTCTAGCCGCTAAGGAAGAGGTCTTTAGGGATTTATACGCCCAAAGGATTAGGATCCACGCTAGAAATAAGACACTCCCGGACGTTAGGTAGAAGTTGATATTTTTCACAGGTTTTTGTACACTTTTACCTATTCGCGATTATAATAGTCGGGCGCGATACGTACGGTATATCGATACTGTTGATCTGAGCGAGCGAGTAGCGAGCGATGTTAATGAGCTATATTACTGAGCTATGTTACTGAGCTGGCGTCGGTGCATCTCGCGCTCAATATATATTAATTAATTAGGTCGTTGATTAGGGAGGAGTGTGGTGTCCCTGACCGGAGCATGTCTCGTGCTCCGCTCGTCAGCTGTCTCGTCAACTGCTTACTCAGCTTCCGAGAACTTGACCGTGACTTCCTTCTCTTTAGTCATGTATCTTTACTTTATTTTATTAATAATCTTTTATTACTTTTATTCTTTCTTAATTACTTTTCCTTGAGCTATTTCCCTGATTCTAATGCTTTGCTTTAGTCAGCTATTTCTCAATCTTTTCTGTTCTACTTTATTTTACTTGTTTTATCTTTTAATATATTGAGAAATTGGTCGGGTTACGACAATACTTTATGTGCAAATTTAAGCTTAGAAGGGCTCACATTTTCATCATTTAAAATTGAATACCATTCTTTTTTGTATATCTATGTGGAATCATAGATATTCCGCCTCTTATTCCAGCTTCATATGTTTCGTACATTTCCCTATCTGATAATAATTCTAATGTTTGTTCAGTGTATTTTAATGAAGCATCATTAGCGAATTGCGGAGCAGATATATAATATACCGGATCAAGCCCATATTCCTTATAACATTTTTCTCTAAAGTTGTCAAAAACATCATGTAATAAAACAGTATCTAATTTCAAGTATAAATTATGATATTCTTGTACAGTTTTACTTTTAAAATGTCTATATACTTTATGTGCAAATTTAAGCTTAGAAGGGCTCACATTTTCATCATTTAAAGTTGAATACCATTCTTTTTTTTGTATTTGGTAAATATAACTCATACATTTTAGCATAAGGGTCTCTCCATTCATATAAATTCCCTTTTGTAAAACTAGATGTAAATCTTCTTTTTTAAATCTCTTTAACATAGTTTTAAATTTAGAATAATCATCAACTGGCTTAAATACACCACCATTACATCTTTTGCATCTCGCAATCATTTTAAGTAAATCATGTTTGTTTATAGGAAGTAATTTCATATTTTTTATTTCTTGAACAGTTTTGCAGCGTGAACAAAAACAATCGTTTACGTCAAGTAAGTTTTTAACTAATGAATCTAGACTTTTGTTCATAAATCTAAATGTATCAATGAATCTCACCTCCATATGTATATTATTAATATCTCCTTTCTTTTTAATGTTGGTTTTCGAATTGCATTCTTTACAGGTTTCAATAATTTCATTTTTATATTTTTTATTGCATTCTTTACATATTGATATGTCATACTGTTATTCATATTGATCAACAACTACGTTTTTTATAGAAATTGTAACATAATTTTCTTTTGTGTTTGGCATTATATTTAGAACTTTCTTATTTTTCTGCCCGTTTTCGTATTTAGCTCTTTATATCAATAAAAAGTTTCTAAGGCTTCTAGTTTCAAAATCCATCTTAGAAATAATTTAGAATCATATTTCAAATTATGGAACAATATTGGTACAAAATTTGGTAATTTTAGTTTTAAGTTGCAGCTGTCATGAGCTGCTTCACGATAACGACCTGTGTAGTGATCGTGATCTCTTACTTTTATTAATTTTTCATTAAACTCACCATTGCAAATATGGCATTTTTTAGCTTTTCTGAAATTGTCAATATCTTCTTTTGTCATTGCTATTGGTTTTTTTTTACTTTTCTAAATTCATAATATCTTCTTGCATATTTAACAATAAGATTATTAAATTCATTCATTAACTGTTCAACACTCCCATTATTTATTAATTGTGTTTCGTCTATTGTATCAAAGCAGAAACTATTCGGCTTATGTTCATGAATGACATTTTTCATAATTGATTTTTGTAATGTTGCTTCAAAATCTGAACTAATTGTATATGGATGATATTGCTCTGCACCTATGGAAAAATATTGTCTATTTAATTTAGTGGGCATTGTTATTTTTTGTTTTTCATATATACATAGAGCAACATGATCATTATACTTTTCTTCTTTCTCAAACGAATCATTGCATTTTTCACATATGTATCTGTATGCTTTCTGTGTTGTTTTGTTATTTGTCCTCTTAATAAAGCACTCATATTTGTAATTCCAACTACATGCTCTTTGTATATTAAAAGATGTATACATTTTCTATCTTTATAATTATCACTTATAATAGCTTGACCAATAGTAAACTTACCATTATTCTCGTCTACTCGATAAACATTTATAGCTATATTTAAAAAATCTTCATATTTTTTCGTATTTTCTTTTATAATTTGTACGGGATAATTCATATTTAAAATTTCATACCTCGATATATCATATTTGGAAGGTCTTTCTGAATGATCATTAGCAGGATTAAGTATACTCTCTATTGCATATTCAAAGCATCTAAGATTTTCTTGCTTCTCACATTTAAATTTATTAGTTTTAGTATTGTTAACATTAACGCAGCATTTTTTTTTTGCTATAATATAATTGGGTAATTTAACATAAGTTCCACCTCGAAGAGGGGTATATTTATCGGACTGTAAATCAAGTTGAATAACTCTATCGAACGTATACTTTGTATTTTTGCATTAAAGTTATCAAATTTATTTAAAATGTTATTATTTATAATTTCTATTATATCAGATATTATATCCTCAGATAAGATATGCTCAACTATAATTATGAAAATAATGTGTATGTAAGTCAATTATATTACCACGAAAATCGTGACAACCGTTTGTTTATTATCTACTAAAAATATAAAATAGAAATTAACTTCCATACAAATAAAATCTTTAATTTTATAAATTAAATTATATAAATTATATAAATTATTTAAATTAAATTATTTAAATTGTATAATATATATTACATTAATATGTGTGTTATTATATATTATTACTGTAATTGGTCTTAATTTTGCCGTCAAACAAACGTCAGAAAATAACGTCGTGAATGTGACATATCGACGTTATTTTCTGACGTTTGTTTGACGGCAAAATTAAGACCAATTACAGTAATAATATATAATAACACACATATTAATGTAATATTTATTATAGGTAAATTTATATAATTTAATTTATAAAATTAAAGATTTTATTTGTATGGAAGTTAATTTCTATTTTATATTTTTAGTAGATAATAACAAACGGTTGTCACGATTTTCGGACAGTTATTGTCCAAATAAGTAAAAATCGGATTTATCTGTCCGATTTTCTAAAAATCAGTTTAATATCTAAATTTCCCGATACGGGAATTATATCAGAAATTAAACTGATAGAAATAATTACAATGTTATCAGCCGCATTCTGCAGGCTTTATAAACGTCACTTTTACTCCCGAAGGACTTAATTCAGGTAAAACCTTTAAAAAGCCGCTTGAAAAACTAGTAAACTGCATGAGAAGGCGCCTGAAAGGCGCCCGAAAGGCTTAGTCCGTAGGACGCGATTCAAAGTTGGTGATTATGTAAGAATTAATAAATTAAAGCATATATTTGGAAAAGGATATACGCCTAATAGGTCAACTGAAATATTTGTAATAGATAAAGTTTTTAAAAACATACCTCCATATTATCATATTAAAGATATGAAAGGTGAAGAGATTAAAGGAACTTTTTATGAACAAGAACTATAAAAAACGAAAATTCCATCTAACATCTATTTATTTGAAAAAATATTAAAAAGAAAAGGAAATAAAGTTTATGTTAAATGGCTAGGCCTTGATAATACACATAACCAATGGATAAATAAGAAGGATCTAATCACTTCGTAAGCACTTTTGGTGATGAAGAATTGATTGTTGACTTAATAAAAATTTTATATAATAAATGGAGAGGAAATGTTCCACATGTCAAATTAATAAACCACATTATAATTTTGTTAAATCAAATAATTTAAAATATGGAATCAGTTACACTTGCTATGAATGTAAAAAACTTCAAAATGAAAAAATTACTTGTGATGTATGCTTTAAAGAAGTTCCAAAACGATACATGACCAGACATTTTAAACTAGAATGGCATATCAAATTAGATAAATTTATTAATAAACTATTACAACAAAATAATGAATTACATTCAGAACTTTCACAAATTTAAGAATGTTAAGAATGTTAACTCTGAAAAAAATATGTTGATACAAATTTTCACTAATAAATGGAGCCATCAATCGAACATAGTAACGAATTTCCTTTTAATGAAGATATTTTTTCTCAACCAAGAAAAAGGAAAGATGGGATTATAAATAAATCAAAAGACTTTAAAGAATTACCAAACAATTATTGCGATGAAGAAGAAGTAAGTATATTTCTTGAAAGAACTAAACCATACGTAGAAAATAAAATACGAACTGGATTTAGAAAACATACAGCTGTAACAGTAAAATTAGTTGCAATGGTGCAATATCATATATTGGATTTATGTGGTAATGTAATTGACTTACATACACATTATTTTCATAATTATAGTTGAGCATATCTTATCTGAGGATATAATATCTGATATAGTAGAAATTATAAATAATAACATTTTAAATAAATTTGATAACTTTAATGCAAAAATACAAAGTATACGTTCGATAGAGTTATTCAACTTGATTTACAGTCCGATAAATATACCCCTCTTCGAGGTGGAACTTATGTTAAATTACCCAATTATATTATAGCAAAAAAAAATGCTGCGTTAATGTTAACAATACTAAAACTAATAAATTTAAATGTGAGAAGCAAGAAAATCTTAGATACTTTGAATATGCAATAGAGAGTATACTTAATCCTGCTAATGATCATTCAGAAAGACCTTCCAAATATGATATATCGAGGTATGAAATTTTAAATATGAATTATCCCGTACAAATTATAAAAGAAAATACGAAAAAATATGAAGATTTTTTAAATATAGCTATAAATGTTTATCGAGTAGACGAGAATAATGGTAAGTTTACTATTGGTCAAGCTATTATAAGTGATAATTATAAAGATAGAAAATGTATACATCTTTTAATATACAAAGAGCATGTAGTTGGAATTACAAATATGAGTGCTTTATTAAGAGGACAAATAACAAAACAACACAGAAAGCATACAGATACATATGTGAAAAATGCAATGATTCGTTTGAGAAAGAAGAAAAGTATAATGATCATGTTGCTCTATGTATATATGAAAAACAAAAAATAACAATGCCCACTAAATTAAATAGACAATATTTTTCCATAGGTGCAGAGCAATATCATCCATATACAATTAGTTCAGATTTTGAAGCAACATTACAAAAATCAATTATGAAAAATGTCATTCATGAACATAAGCCGAATAGTTTCTGCTTTGATACAATAGACGAAACACAATTAATAAATAATGGGAGTGTTGAACAGTTAATGAATGAATTTAATAATCTTATTGTTAAATATGCAAGAAGATATTATGAATTTAGAAAAGTAAAAAAAACCAATAGCAATGACAAAAGAAGATATTGACAAATTCAGAAAAGCTAAAAAATGCCATATTTGCAATGGTGAATTTAATGAAAAATTAATAAAAGTAAGAGATCACGATCACTACACAGGTCGTTATCGTGAAGCAGCTCATGACAGCTGCAACTTAAAACTAAAATTACCAAATTTTGTACCAATATTGTTCCATAATTTGAAATATGATTCTAAATTATTTCTAAGATGGATTTTGAAACTAGAAGCCTTAGAAACTTTTTATTGATATAAAGAGCTAAATACGAAAACGGGCAGAAAAATAAGAAAGTTCTAAATATAATGCCAAACACAAAAGAAAATTATGTTACAATTTCTATAAAAAACGTAGTTGTTGATCAATATGAATAACAGTATGACATATCAATATGTAAAGAATGCAATAAAAAATATAAAAATGAAATTATTGAAACCTGTAAAGAATGCAATTCGAAAACCAACATTAAAAAGAAAGGAGATATTAATAATATACATATGGAGGTGAGATTCATTGATACATTTAGATTTATGAACAAAAGTCTAGATTCATTAGTTAAAAACTTACTTGACGTAAACGATTGTTTTTGTTCACGCTGCAAAACTGTTCAAGAAATAAAAAATATGAAATTACTTCCTATAAACAAACATGATTTACTTAAAATGATTGCGAGATGCAAAAGATGTAATGGTGGTGTATTTAAGCCAGTTGATGATTATTCTAAATTTAAAACTATGTTAAAGAGATTTAAAAAAGAAGATTTACATTTAGTTTTACAAAAGGGAATTTATATGAATGGAGAGACCCTTATGCTAAAATGTATGATTTATATTTACCAAATACAAAAAAAAGAATGGTATTCAACTATAAATGATGAAAATGTGAGCCCTTCTAAGCTTAAATTTGCACATAAAGTATATAGACATTTTAAAAGTAAAACTGTACAAGAATATCATAATTTATACTTGAAATTAGATACTGTTTTATTACATGATGTTTTTGAAAACTTTAGAGAAAGATGTTAAAAGGAATATGGGCTTGATCCGGTATATCATATATCTGCTCCGCAATTTGCTAATGATGCTTCATTAAAATACACTGAACAAACATTAGAATTATTATCAGATAGGGAAATGTACGAAACATATGAAGCTGGAATAAGAGGCGGAATATCTATGATTCCACATAGATATGCATTAGCTAATAATTGTTACTTTTATGATAATAAATTTGAAAGGCTGTAAAACTATCCAAAGAAAAAGCAATAGAATAAGGTATACATAACAGTAAAAAAACATGTTAGCTATATTTTATACTTAGATGCTAATAATCTATATGGATATGTGCTTAGTCAACCTCTTCTTATAGGAGAATTTAAATATGAAGACGTAAATGATTTCAATCTTGAGACAATTAAGAACTTGCCCTATGACGGAGAATATGGTTATACATTTCACGTTGATTTGGATATCCCATTGGAATTGCATGATAAATTTAAAAATTATCCAATGTTACCCGAACATTATGTACCTAGTTATGATGAATTATCCGAATATCAAAAATAATTGATATCTAAAGGTATAGGTAAAATACCTATAGTATTTAACGGAGTTGGTAGAAACCCGAATGGTACTAAATTTATGTGCACGTTAAAATCAAAGAATAATTATTTAATTGATTATAGAATGTTGCAAAAATGTCTTAATCAAGGAATAATATTAAAAGATATAAAAAAGTAATATCATTTAGACAAAAAGCATGGCTGAAGTCCTACATTGACTTAAACACAAAACTTAGACAAGAAGCTAAAAATGATTTTGAAAAAGACTTTTTTAAACTCATGAATAATTCGGTATATGGAAAACAAATGGAAAACGTGAAAAACAGATGACAAGTGGACTTGTTTTATTCATATAAAAATTTTGCAAGGTGTAAAAATTATGAAGATAGACAAATAATAGATGATGATAAAGTGCTTGTGTATCGGAAAAAGAAAGAAATAACATTAAATAAACTTATATATGGGGGATTTGTTGTATTAGAGTTATCAAAGTTATTGATGTATAAATTTTATTATAATTTTTGAAGAAGAATTATGGTGATAAAGCTTAATTGTTAGGAACTGATACTGATTCTTTTATTATTTATGTGGAAACAAATGATCTTTACATGGATTTAAAAAACAATATACATTATTTTGATACGAGTGATCATAAAATCGATTGGATGCCACAAGTAAATAAGAAAGTAATCGGTTTATTCAAAGATGAATATCTTGGGATAGCTTTAAGAGAATGGGTTGGATTAAGATCTAAAATGTATGCTTTTAGATACGATGAAACCAAGTTTTGTAAAGAATCTAAAAAGTTTATAACAAAAATAAAAGAAATGTGACCTGGGATGCGGACTATGAAGATATCTCTTCGTTAAATAAGCTAGATGCTACTAATACTATGCGCTGTGAAAAACATTTAAAAAATTGCGCTTTACAAAATGTATTTAAAATATTCAATTGGTGGACGAATCATCATAAAGGTTCACCCAAACATTATTTAGAATAAACTATTGTTAAAATATATTTTATTCTCTTTTATTCTTTCCTTTTCCTCTTTCTTATCCCAGTATGCGAGTATTAAATTTCTGTACGTGACGTTAGATAGCGGCGTCAGCTAGTTAATTAAAATATAGATGTTACATTTCAGTACATGGACATAGACTTTAAATATTTAAATTGCGTATAAATAATTGTTTTGTCGTTCGATAGCCGTTCGATTGCCGTTCAAAGCCGTTCGATAGTCGTTCAATAGTCGTTCATAGCCGTTCAATGGCCGTTCGATGGCCGTTCGATAACCGTTCAAAGCCGTTCGATAGTCGTTCAATAGTCGTTCATATCCGTTCAATGACCGTTCGATAGCCGTTCAAAACCATTCGATAGTCGTTCAATAGTCGTTCATAGCCGTTCAATGGCCGTTCGATAGTCGTTCGTATCCGTTTAATGGCCGTTCGATAGTCGTTCGTATCCGTTCAATGGCCGTTCGATAGCCGTTCGATAGCTATTCAAAGCCGTTCGATAGCCGTTCGATAGCCGTTCGATAACCGTTCGATAGCCGTTCGATAACCGTTCAAAGCCGTTCGATAACCGTTCAAAGCCGTTCGATAGTCGTTCAATAGTCGTTCATATCCGTTCAATGGCCGTTCGATAGCCGTTCAAAACCATTCGATAGTCGTTCAATAGTCGTTCAATAGTCGTTCATAGCCGTTCAATGGCCATTCAATAGTCGTTCATAGCCGTTTAATGGCCGTTCGATAGCCGTTCGATAACCGTTCAAAGCTGTTCAATACCCGTTCGATAGTCGTTCAATAGCCGTTCGATAGTGGTTTACATATTATAATAATATATTATTCATATTTAAAAGACTTTAAATAGTTGTCTGTGGAAACATGCTAATTTTTGTTTTCTTATCAAGAGTTGAGAGTAAGCGTTCTTCGTAAAGTAATACATCCCCTACTCTAAAATGTTTAATCGAGACAATGTCTATCCCGGTATGTCCGTCACAAAGTGTCTGACTATTCGTGAGGTAGTTTTGAAAGAAGTGAAGTGAAAAAAGTATATAAATGGCTCAAGAGATGATTAATATGTCGCGGCAAGCAACCAAATTTTATCAAAAGATATTAGATGCTGCAAAGGCTGCATTTTTACCGTGGGTACGTAGTTTTGTGGTGTACATCTTTTGTGCAAATTGTGTATTATAATTTTTACATTATATTTACAGTGCCTCATCGATGTCCGCATAGACGGATTTGTAAATATACGGCATCGACAGAGGGTGCTTATGTTGCGGCGGAATGCACAAAAAGATCTTGTAGAGTTATGGGCTGACACCCAAGAGGCCCTCGAGTGGGCGGAAATATTTCCGCTTAATGATATCTTTTGCCTTCGAAAGCTTTTGGAGCTCAAACCCTATGACGATTACAGTGATTATTTCGGTGATGAAGAATGGGAACTGGAAGAGCTAAAAGAACCTCCGAATAAGAAGCATAGAACTAACTGTAAATATCTTCTTTTTAAAATTTTAGTACGTTCAAACTAGATTAATATACTAATACTTGTTTTTCTGTTTCATAAAGAGCGCCGCCTTATTATTATATTATACATATTTTATATCTTTTTGTATATTTTATATTTTTATTATTATTATTTTTTAAACACACACACACACAATTATATTATATACACAATTTTTAAATAAATATTTTTATTATTATTATTATTAAAATTAAAGTGTTAATTATTTCTGCGCCTCCTTCTCCCACGTCCATGCATGCCTCGCGCTGTCTCTCTCTCTCCCACATGCATGCGAACGGCGTATCATCCGCGTGCATGCTTCGCGCTATCTCTCTCTCTTTCTCCCAAGTGCATGCTTCGCGCTATCCCTCTCCCAAGTGCATGCCTCGCGCCATCTCTCTCCAACGTGCATGCAAACGCTATCCTTGTCTTACGCTCATATGGACGCCTCGCGCTATCCTTCTCCCACGCCTCCTCGCGGCATCGCGTTCCCTCTTCCTCGCGGGTCCCTCGCCTATCGGTTTCGCCGCGATCCCCCTCTTCCCCGCGGTCCCTTACCTATCGGTTTCGCCGCGGGTACCCCTCCCCCTCTCTGCGGACCCCTCGCCTACCGGTTAGGTTAGCGGGTCCCTCGCCTATCGGTTAGGACGCGGTCCCCCTCCCCCTCTCCGCGGACCCCTCGCCCATCGGTTAGGACGCGGTCCCCCTCCCCCTCTCCGCGGACCCCTCGCATACCGGTTAGGACGCGATTCCCCCGCGTGACTTCATACCCCCCTCGCCGGTTTCCCCTCGCCCCCCCCCCCCCCCCTCAGAGAACCTGCGTTAGAACTCTCATTGCTATACTACTTCGAGTAGTCAAACGTTACAAAATCACGGAGATCGAGGAGTGAGTAACGCGACATAAACTCGACTCCGGACACGCGCACGCGAAGATATCCGCTAACGCGACCACGGTCTTACATACAGGTCTTGAAATTCCAATGGTGGGGGAAGGTCGCTTAATGAAGCAGTTTTTAGTTCTCTAATGGCCGCTAGAGTCGTTGTGTCAGGTTTAAAGCCTATCACACACAAATTGGCATAGCTGCATATGCATAGCATAAGATCGTCTGGACCAATGAGCATGCTATGTAAATCAATATGGCGATTTTATTTCGAAGCTCATTGGTCCAGACGGTCTTATACTATGCATATGCAGCTATGCTAATTTGTGTGTGATAGGCTTAAGGGCCGGAGCACAGATTTTTGCATAAGTGCATAACCATAAGCATAAGGAAATTGATTGGTTCATTTCCTTATGCATATGCTTATGGACCAATCAATTTCCTTATGTTTATGGTTATGCGCTTATGCAAAAGTCTGTGCGATAGCCCTAATCATGGTGGCAAGGGACGCCGGAGGGCGGGGGATATCTCTCTGTCTCCATCTTCTCCTCTTTTATATTATTTTTTTAATTTTTACAAATATTTTAGTTTTTCAAATTAAATTGGATACGAATAAAAATAAAAAGATAAAGGTTAATAATAATAATAAATAAATCATTAATTTTAATTATTTAATTTTATTTAACTAATTTAATTAATTTAATTTAAATAGTTAATTTAATTTGTCAATTATTTTAATTTTAATTAATTTTATTTTAAGTTTAATTTTAGTTATTAATAATAAATTAATAATTTTTTAAATAAATAAAAATTAATCCTTTCATTTTTCAATCTTTTTTATTTTTCTTAAGGCGTAAACGTCTTACTCATTCGTCAACTTGGACAATTTTTTTTAACAACAAATTTCTTTTTTAATTTCAAATTTTCTTGGTGAGCGTATTACCTCATCCTTAATCTAAGATAATAAATTATTGCAAATGACAAGATTTCTGATGCATGTTTTTTACAAGGAAATGTAAAAGTGTAAGTATCAAGTACTTTATCGAGAGTTACATCGAAAAAGTCAAGAGGAATATTTCGCAAACGACGATTCTATATGCCGAATGAGATGAAAGAAATGGAGATTTGCGTAAATGAAATCACCGCGTGATTTCATTTGAACCAATTGCGACTCCGAGAATCCGCAGCTGGACTTTAATTTCACGGCTTCTTCGCACACTGAGCAAGATTTATATTTTTTAAGGACCTGTTTGCACAAGTAACCTGTAAACATACTATAATAAATTTAGAGCATAATTTTGAATAGAAATTCCCTGTTCCTAAAAGAGAAAAACAAAAAATAAGAATAAAATAATACAATCGAGGATAGGGGAAAGGACATAATGATGTTTGGAATGAGGATGATCGATGATTAAAAATCAAAACCTGTAACATAATAGATAATATAATGAAGGATAGGGGAAAGGGCATAATCATGTTCAGAATGAGGATCGATGATATCATCCGCCTCCCAATCATCATGTTGCAATATTGCATCTAGTTTATGCCCAAATTGTCGCAGATATTCCGCACTTTTGGCCTCGCGTTTGTTGCCATAAATAGTTTTTATTTCACTGATAGAGATCAATGTCGCCGGCTTTGTATCTGACGAAACTGTGCAATTGCCATATTTCGGTGGCTTGATCACACTATATACCGATAGCAGTTTGTACAATTGTAGAAACATAGGGCAATTTGGATGATCATTGCATCCCGCGCATTGACGTCTTGTGCCGAAGAATTTCTAAAACAGGCCAGTAATTCTAACAATACACACCCCAGTAAACACTGTTTGTTGCAACAATATAACGTAGCAGTAACAAATAATATAACACAAGTTACTTATATGATATATAGCTGAGATATATCATATGTGTTACTATGTAATGTTACAATGGTTACTGTATTAGATATTATTACAATCTAACATTGTTATATTAGTGTTATAATATAACAGAATATGATTGCAATATAATATTCTTATATATGCGTTCCTTCGCTTGCCGCTACGCGGCGAAATCAGATTTAACTAACTCGTATTTAAGTTTTTGCAATGAAGTGTATATAAAGCCCACAAAAGATGGATACTAACAAAATACAAGATATATCTTTTTTTGACAGTTTAATTTCTGATAAACGCTGCATTTCGATATTCAATGCCGGAAAATCTATAGTGTACGTGACGTAAACTATAGATTTTCAGCACTGGTAGTGAATATCAGAACGCAACTATAATCTAAACAAGAAATCCAGGATATGAAACAGATTATTTGAAATTGGGCGGGTAAATGGGAAATAGTCCATTTATAGCCTATTTCAAGTAAAAAATTGGAATTTTTATAAAAATTAAATCTTAAATTTTATAAATTAGATACATACAAATTATTTTATTTACTTATTTAATTATTTTTTTATTTTTTTTTTAAATTTATTTATTACCTCTGGATGTCTTTTGAGCGTGTGTGTTGTTAAAGAAATGGTTCATTGTAGAACAATGAAGTACTTGTTAAATATTTTTGTAATACAATGAACAGCTATATCAGTAGTGTATCTAGGCCGGTTCTAAGCCATGGTCCTCTGAGGGGGGTTGAGGGGCGAGGGGAAACCGGCGCGGGGGGTGTGACGTCACGCGAGGGGACCGCGGCGAAACCGGTAGGCGAGGGGTCCGCGGAGAGGGGGGAAGGGGAACCGCGTCCTAACCTATAGGCGAGGGGTCCGCGGAGAGGGGGGAGGGGGACCGCGTCCTAACTGATAGGCGAGGAACCCACTAACCTAACCTAACCGGTAGGCGAGGGGTCCGCGGAGAGGGAGGAGGGGGACCGCACGATTCGTGCGGCACGAAATCGGTTAGCGAGGGACCCGCGGGGAAGAGGGAACGCGAAGGTACGATGCCGCGAGTAGGTGTGAGAAAGATAGCGGGAGGCGTCCGCAATGTGTAAGAGAAGGATAGCGCTAATGATATTCTATGGGCGTGGGAGAAGGATAGCGCGAGGCGTCCATATGAGCGTAAGACAAGGATAGCGTTTGCATGCACGTTGGAAAAGGATGGCGCGAGGCGTTCGCAATGTGTGGGAGAGGGATAGCGTCCGCATGCACTTGAGAGAGAGAGAGAGAGAGAGAGAGAGAGAGAGAGAGAGAGAGAGAGATAGCGCAAAGCATGCACGTGGATGATACGGCGTTCGCAAGGCGGTGCGAGAGAGATAGCGCGGGGCATGCACGCGTGTAGGAGAAGGATAGAGTCCGCATTGGCGTGGGAAAAGGATGACGTTCGCGGGAGAAAGAGAGAGATAATGCGAGGCACGAGTAGGAAAAGGAAAGAAGGAGATGCAGAAATAATCGACATTTTTAATATATTAATAATAATATTTATTCAATAATTGTGTGTATATCATATAAATGTGTGTGTGTGCGTGTGCGTGTGTGTTTCAAAAATAATAATAATAATAATATATAATAAAAATATTTGCTGCAGGCTCCTTCTGAAACAGAAAAAATACATATCTTGTTAGTATAATGCGCTTTCCCTAATTTAATTTTATAAATCTGACATAAATTTTAAAAAGAAGATACTTACATTATCCTCCTGGAGCCGCAAGCTCTTCCTCCCAATCCTCCTCTTCCTCCCAATTTTCTTCCTCGTCCCACACCTCTTCCTCCGGCTCCCAATCCTCCTCTTCTTCGTACGGCTCTAAGCCGAAAAGAAGCCGTAAGTAAAAGATATCTTCATATTGCGTAGGGTGCACGCATGCCCACTCGCGGGCTTCGCGAGTGTCACCCCACAAGCTTGCGTGCGCCCAATGCAAATTTCCTCTCATCCACCGCATGTATCGGCGGTGGATGACGTCAATTTGTACGAACTGAAATATATTATTAATTAATAAATATCACACATAACCTCGCACACAAAAACACTGAACACTACTTACCAGATTAAGGCGAAACATTTTTATATACTGTTCTTTACTCGCTGTCAAACACTTTGTGACGGGCATAACGGGATAGACATTGTTTCGATTAAATATTTTAGAGTAGGAGATGTATCACTTACGGAGAACGCTTACTCTCAGCTCTTGATAAGAAAACAAAAGTTAGCATGTTTCCACGAGCAAATATCTAAAGTCTTTTAAATATGAATAATATATTATTATAATATGTAAACCACTATCGAACGGCTATTGAACGACTATTGAACAGCTTTTGAACGTCTTTGAACGGCTATCGGACGGCTATCGAACGTCTTTGAACGGCTTTGAACGGTTATCGAACGGCTACCGAACGGCTTTGAACGGCTATCGAACGGCTATTGAACGGCTTTGAACGGCTCTCGAACGGCTTTGAACGGCTACTGAACGACTATCGAACGGCTATCGAACGGATATGAACGACAAAACAATTATTTATACAACATTCAAATATTTAAAGTCTATGTCCATGTACTGAAATGTAACATCTATATTTTAATTAACTAGCTGACGCCGCTATCTAACGTCACGTACAGAAATTTAATACTCGCATACTGGGATAAGAAAGAGGAAAAGGGAAGAATAAAAGAGAATAAAATATATTTTAACAATAGTTTATTCTAAATAATGTTTGGATGAATCTTTATGATGATTCGTCCACCAATTGAATATTTTAAATACATTTTGTAAAGCGCAATTTTTTAAATGTTTTTCACAGCGCATAGTATTAGTAACATCTAGCTTATTTAACGAAGATATATCTTCATAGTCCGCATCCAAGGTCTCAATAATAACGTCGTTTCTCGCATCATCGTCAAGTATATCGACCAGCCATTCTCGTTTTTCGCATCCTTTAACGTACACGATAGGAGATGCTCCATCTTTCTCTTCCGTCGCGCCCATCACAGCTCTCGTAATCAAACGCCTGGCGAAGCTGTATGGAACGTTTCCATCCTCCCATTGAAGTACATGGTGATGTCCAATTAGCCATGAAGCTTGGAATCTCTCAGATATTGTAAGCGCACGCCATGGTACGGGACTTGCAAAAAAGTAATGAGAGAGAACAAATCCATTTCTCAATATCGCTACTTCCTTCACGATAAAGTTTCGCCCGATAATGAATCCCTGCAGACCCACAAACGTTGGCGCGAGCATGCTGATAATATTACCGTACGATTGCAAGAACGATGTACGATTGTTGTCGATCGTCAAAATCTCAATCTTTATATATTTTGACATTGGAGGGGATATTTGCTGATTTAGGTAATTTTACGAACTACGTTGGTCAATGGGCAATATTCGACAACGCGATCGTGCAAGATGAGACAATAGGCGGTAGTATTTGCAGGTATATCCTCCTTGCACTCAAACTCTAATCTCACGTCCACGGTGGAATTTTTGACAGACTCGTTTTGTCGCGAGCAATCGATAACCGCGAGAGGACCGCAGTGTAAAAATTTTGAAATGTTTAATAGCACATCATCATTATCACATCCGTAATAAGATTTGCGAAAACGAGAGTATCGATCAAGAGGGCGAATCTATTTTTATCTTAATCTAAATTCAAATCATCGTAGGGATAAAATTCCGAGTTTAGATAGAGTTTAACGTTGGTCAATTTGCAGTCGTCGAATGTAGTAATATCTTTTGACACAGCATTTTTTCTGCCAGTCTGCAGCGCAAAGATCACGTATCGCGGCTTCTCCAGCTGAGAGGCTGAGAGCTTTCACGGTCCACGAATGCTTGTTCGTATTATGCAATAGAGGAAATTCATATAGATCCCAAGAGCGAAAACTCATATTCAAGTATCGCCCGCTTTCCAACGCGCGTAGCAAGTTTATTGACCTCGCTCAATATTATATGTGGCATACGCCATTGTATCTTGAATAATTCGATATCAGCTTCAGCCGAAGCATGTCCAAATATGCAATTGTTGTCGTTGCGCGAACGTATCAGAATTAATTCGTGACGAGCGTTAATCACAACTCGCTTATAATCTTCGCAAAAACCCAGTAGTATGTTTAGCGGCACGGAAAAATTGAAGTAAGCTTCAGCAGCATTATGTGATATATTCCACGCAACATTCTCCAAGATTTTACCCCTCTCGGCTGTTAGGGAGACATAGTTTTTAATCGTGGAAGTTATTCCAACGTTTCTGTTGCGATCAATCTCCACACCGTCGAGTTCATATCGAAGTTCATCAAACATAAACGCGACACAATTGTTGCCCAATATCACTCTTCCCCCTTCAGCTACTTTACGCACCATCAACTTTCCCTTGACGTATAGAAAACTTTCACATGATAACGTGTACAAATCTTGATGTTGTATCGGTATCCGTATCTCGTCGCTATATCCAAGCGTTGTGTTGGCGTATGGATTGTACGTATGAGTCTCAATCTTGACGATACGATCGTGAAAGATCGGCTCACCTCCGATATTCAAGATGTCAATCATATTGTTCAAGTATCTCGTACGACGAATCCCAATGATTTTAAAAATTCGCGATTCAACGCGCTGAGCTTCTTTTTAGCGTAACCAGATATCTGATTATTGTCACCCGATACCGCAGTCACTCGCCTTCTCGCAAAAATATTGTCCCTCGCAAAGATATTGTATCTCGCGTGCCCCGTGCTTCCGTTCAACACAAGCATTTCATTTGTCAAACGCTTTATTTTTGCCGCCGCCGTATATGCAATCTTACGGTAATTTCCTCTCCTCGAAAATCGAGCAAATGTCCTTCTTGTGATCAACAATGCGTATCGTTAAATCAGTAATGCTCCGTGCGACGATCGGTAGATAAATGATCTGTGCTGGCGTTTCCGATATCTTATATCCTGGCGGCACGCGCGGTGAAAATTCATGTGTCGTGTGTACGCGCTTGTCAATGCTGTACGAGCCAGTGGTTACGCTGCATTCTATACGAATAATATTTACGCTAATAATATTTATCGGTACATCCGATTCGTGCCATTTCCGAGGCTGTAATATACGATTCGACGAGAATCCCAACAATGATCCAACGTTGCCCGGTTTACTAAAATTTATTCTGTAGACACATTTGATTTCACTTTTCAGCGTATTATGATTAGCGCGAAGCATTATTGAATATTCATCGTGTTCTTCGATATTATCTTCGTCATCAACTATATCGTTGGAATCAACTACGCGTCGATGTCGTAAAATTGCACGTCGGAGATATTCGTTTATAGCGTATAATTCGTACGATCCCTCGGGAATCGTAATTTCCTTATCGTCGTTATCAAAATAAAATTTATTATTCCAAGAATTCACGTTCGATATCGTATGATAAGTTTCAAAGTCCGTTAAACCAAGCTCGTAATCGTCATCGTTTAAATCTATAGCCGGAAAGTAGCTTACAGCAAGAACGCTACTCCTGCCAGTCAACGTAAGTGTGAGTGACATGCTGGAAAACTGTCGAACGAATACTGAGTCGCGACGGTGAATTGTCAGGCTTTAAATTCATATCGATCATCGACCGTTTGAAGAAATCGAAGACAAAATTGTCCACAAATACTTTGATTATAATTTTGATAGGCCGTGTGATTGTATTCTATATTCGCAACATTCTGTCCAAAATATCGTACTAATTCCTTGGGCGGTCGAAGATTTCCAAAACTATCGAAATATACTACACGATCTCCTCTCTTTGCATACGCAACCCAATGCGTACCGGAACCATCGACGTCATCCAAATTGACGATACCGCTCTCATTTCGCCGTACACCGTTTATCGGTAAATTATAGCGCATGAAAAAGCCTCTAAAAAATTGGATACGCATACGTCTTGCAAGTTGTTCCAATTGTACATTGGTCGTTACACCGGCAGGCATTTTTATTGTTATTTTGACGTTTTTTTTTCTTAGCCGCTGTTGAGAACCCTCGTCCACGCTTGTATGGAGCGAGATAAAGTCCGTGACCTTCCATGGCGCGATTATGACGCTGCATTTCTTCGAGCTGACGTTGCGCCGCCTTGCTATCGTTCATCGTTCACCGCCTTCGCGATTCCCGCTGCTCCGCCTGCCAACGAACCGAGAACTCCCAATAATGGTAAAATGGATAAGATACCACCGCGCTTCGCTATAGGAAGTATTCGTTTTTTCACAGTCTTTTTTTTCATCGATGATTTCTTTGTTTTCATCCCCATACCGAATTTTGTCTTTGCTTTCATAGCCGCCCAAACAGCTGTAGCGGCTGCTCTCTCGCCAAGAGTCGAATCTCTCGCGGTAATACGCGTTCGCGCCTTCGTGGCGAGTATATTATCCGCAATGTGTCGTTGACCGAGATCGTTGCTTCGGGAATAAACTATGTCGTGCTCGCGACACGCGCCATCCAATAAATTGACGCCTCTAGCCAATCGTGTTTCTAAATGAGTTCCCGGTCCGCAAAACTGATAGCCTGGAATATGTAATTCGATAGGAAGTGCGTTTATCGCACGATTTAACAAACCACCACCTCTTATAATTTTTGCTGGCATTTGCCACAATTTTTTATTAACGGTGTTGGACCGTCGAAATGTGTTTGCTGCCACGGCAAATTATAATGTCGCGTGCATCGACGATACTGTTGAACCTCTGAGTCAGCTTTTATATGTTCGGGAAGCTTGTCCCACAATTGTTCCACGAAAATACCAAAGTCTCGCAGTAAAACAATTTTGGGTATAACCTATAACTGCTCGGTGGTAAACTCGAGAATATCGCTGTCAACCGATAGAAGAAGAAACATTTTTGAGACTGAGCGGTTTCGATTCGGTGCACCTCTATAAATAGGGCCCCGATGACTCATTTTCCAAAATCTGATTTGAGATTCGCGAAAGCAAACATGCGGTTCGCGCGACAAGCGACGATAATCAAAGTGATAAATTTTGACAATAAAACACGAGTAATGTCCGACAAAGAAATACGCAAGCATGGAAACATGCTGCCGACTACTATACGCGGTATCATTTGCGGTCCTTCGAATTCCGGTAAGACTAACGTGTTGATAAGTTTGATAGAAAGTTCACACGGTGTACGTTTCGAGAATGTGTACGTATACTCGAAATCATTTCAACAACCGAAATATCGATACTTGGAAAATTTGCTATTATCGATCGATGAAATTGGTTATTTTACATTCTCTAATAGTAGTGACGTTATTCCAGAGCGAGGCGCTTCCGAATCCCATTTTTATCTTTGACGACGTGGCATGCGATAAGCAAGATACGATAAGAAAGTACTTTGCAATGGGTCGACACTCGAGCGTCGACTGTTTCTATTTTTGTCAAACGTATGCCAAGATACCCAAGCATCTCATACGGGACAATGCAAATTTACTGATTTTATTTAAACAAGATGGTACAAACTTGAAACATGTATACAACGATCATGTAAATACTGACATGTCTTACGACGATTTTCGCGCATTCTGTCAGAAATGTTGGCAACACGAGTATGGATTTGCAGTGATTGATAAAGACAGTTTACAGATTAATGGACGATATCGAAAAGGATTTAACGATTTTGCAGTACCGTAAAGTGGTTAGTCGCTATTGATACGTCGATCGAGCAACGTCTAAAGATTTTTGTCCGAGCGCAACATGACGACGACGATTAACAGTGACGATCGTAAGAAGATTGCAAGAGAGATTGTAAAAACGAGCGAATCGATCCGCAAAAAATATCGTTCTTTAAAAACTGGTCAAATGGAGGAAGACGTCGCATTGGAGAGGCACTTTAAACCAATTATCGAACCTCTAAAACAACTTGTCAAAAATACAATCAATGTGGAATCTAATGAAGCGAAAATCGAACCATCGAGTATGCACGAAGACAAGCATCTGAAAAAGAGTCAAAGTATAGAACAAAGCGAACAAGGTCAAATATATCATTGAACGATTCGCTAATAACTTCTACTCCAAATCAATCAAAACGTAAGCGAATGAAACAATTATCGAATATAGTTACTTCTACTCCGATAAAAGATGTAAAATCGAGTCAAATATTGTACGTAAGACCGTCCCCATCTGTGGAAGAAATTTTCGAAACCACGCCTGAAACGCTTGTTACGTCGGTTCAACATCTATTACAAACGTCCGAGGGTCAAAGTACATTGCGCGCACGCTTGGGCCAACTAGGACAAAAATATGTGGGAGCTATTTTGAGTCAAGATAAAAATAACACTGTGGATTATGTTTACGGTGTTAAATTTTGCAACGAAGGAATGATGATTGGTGATAAAATTTTCGATATGGATAAAGATGACAATATAATTATCGGTGGAATAAGATACGTGGGAAACACTAGGTCTCTATGAGTTGTTTTTCAAGAGAATGCCCGACGGTGACGTATACAAAGACGATGATAAAATTAAATTCAAAAATATATTACTGGCGACAAATGCGCATAGACGTGGCAATGATATGCGTAATCCAGTATTAAGTAACAAGGGATACAAATATAAAAATATAATAGCGCCATTAATCTCTATTAAAAATATAATAGCGCCTGGAAAAAAAGCTGGAAAAGGTATAAACATACCGCGCGCTATGACGTTAAACGATAGTAAGATCGATTACGTGCATTGGAATGATCCCAACGAGTTGGTAGATCGCTTGCGATTGCTGGAAGCTTCGCGTCAAGCCGGCAACAATGCCCACGACAATGAAATATTATCAATTATCGAGGAACTTTGCGAAGCTGGTCTTATTATAAATTTATCTATGTGTCGGCGAAACGAGTCCGTCTGTCATTATTGTTTGTATCGAAATGTCGATTAATAAATTTGGATTATCGTTGGGAACACCGAACAACTCATACTATCAATGGAATGGATTACTGAGAAATTACGTGCGCGATAATGCTCTGTGTCAGACAGCCTCCGGCTTTGACGCAAGGTCGCGCAAGATACGACGCGTAGCGCAACCGGAAGATGATACTGATGCCGCAAACAAACAGTACGTGGAAATACGTGTCAAGCTTTTAGAGGATAGACTGGAAGAACTTGAGAAAAAAATAATCACGCTCGAGACGAATATGCAGACGCTGCAAATAATGATGGATGAGATGCAGAAAATGCTTCGGTATGCAACTCACGCGCAGACTACATCTAATTCAGCGCAGGAGAAGAAAGATATATAAATAATATACGTGGAGGAATTATCTCATTATTGCAAATTATGCCTCGATCAAATATGTCGCAAAAGACCTCTGAAAAACAGCTGCTCGTGGAAGAATTGCATGCTCCAGCGAGAAAAAATTTCCCACGTAGACGTGTCATAGTACGCGGATACGACGATCTGTGGCAGGCGGACGTGGTCGAGATGCGTCCATATGCACGATTCAACAAAGGCTACAACTACATACTCACAGTTATCGATGTGTTGAGCAAGTATGCGTGGGCTGTAGCGCTCAAGAGTAAGAGTGGAAACGAGATGTCGGATACGATCGCAAAGATAATTCGGGACGATGGAAGATGTCCGAAAAATTTTCAAATCGACAGAGGAAAAGAATTTTACAACGCAAATGTTCAGAAACTCGTGAAGAAACTCAGCATTAATCATTATTCGACGTACTCTATCATGAAAGCCTCGGTCGTAGAACGATTCAACCGAACGTTAAAAAACAATATGTGGAAAATGTTTACGCTTAATGGAAATTACAAATGGATCGACGCGTTGTCCCGGCTCGTTGGAGAGTACAATGCGCGAAAACATCGCACTATCGGTATGAAACCTATCGATGTTACCCCCGCGATCGCCGATAAACTTTTAAATACGGTATACAGCAACGTAAAGATTGCGGCACCGGCAAGATTAAAAGTAGGCGATCCGGTACGCGTGAGTAAAGTCAAGGCCATCTTTAAGAAAGGTTACACGCCAAATTGGTCGACCGAAGTGTTTAAGATTGTTAAAGTGCAGAAAACTAATCCCGTGAACTATGTACTCAAAGATTCATGTGGAAATCCCGTCGCCTGCGGATTTTACGAATACGAGTTACAACGCGTTGCTAATCCCGACGTACATCTCGTAGAAAAGGTGATACGCAAAAAGGGCGACGAAGTTTATGTGAAATGGCTGGGGTTTGATGCAACGCACAATTCTTGGATACATAAAAATAATATATTATAAATATGTTAACAATAATACATAATATTAAAGATATTTTACAAATATAAACAAAATTGTAAACTTTATAAAATATACATATAATTTACAATAAATATACATGTAATTTTAATTTACAATAAATATACGTAATTTTTATTTACAATAAATATACATGATTTTTATTTACAATGGTATTTTATAATGTCCCCACGGTAGCGTGTCGGTGGTTTCGGGTACGATATACCGCTTCTCATCGTGCGGACTTAGAGCAATTTTTGTCTCGCGAATAGTGTATACTTCGTGTAATTTAGATCTTATACAAGACTGCTGACGCGTCATTTCAATCTTTTCGTTCAAACACCGCGTGTAATCGTCGAATGTTATCGTTCTCGCGACGACGTTACTCTTGACGCCTTTTACTTTTTTCGTGTCTTTCTTACCATCTACTCGCAACGCGTACATTTTTGCCCTAAGCCCGACGAATTCGGTCATGATGGCGCCATTATTTTCATCCTTCATTAAACACGGTATCTTTTTATTCGCGAGCGGTATACCGTACACATTGTCCACCGCATAATCGCTGGTATCGAATCTGTCGACGTTACGCTTTATATTCTCATATACATCTTCACACTCGATGTGATATATGAGAGTGTCGGTGTCGGTGTACATGACATTACATTTCTCTCGATACATAGGTACCATGTAATCGTGGTGAAACTCGTACAAACATGTCTTGGATATGTCGAGTATACACATATCCATGTAGATTGGTTTATTAAATTTAACTTCGAGATTGCGCAATTCAACGGCGATCAGATTCTCCGAAAACACGCTTCTACTATGAAAATTTGGTTTTGCGATCATCGCCTCTGCGCCATATCTTCCATCCCAATGTGTTATAAGCTTAATATTAACATGATTGCGCACATTTTCCATCGTTTTGCCAAATACCGCATTATTCTATAATTTATATAAATTTTTTTCAAAATCATTTTTCGCGAGTGTTCGGAATTGTGTATTGAATTCGATATAACTGCGAAGCCATGGAGACTGCGAAAACTGTAATATTCGATGTATTTTTGTAATGCGAAGTCCGTGTCGCGTGCATTGCTGCAGGTTGCGGTAATGTATTACGTAACGCTTCTTATCATATAAGGTTGCGAGCAGCTTATCCTGCCGCTTACCAAGTGGTTCGTCGCGTGTCGGGCAAAACGGTAGGTCAGTGTGCGCATCGTGAACACGTTGCGGATACTCGAGATCGTCTTCAAGGATGTAGCTTATAGGCGAATCGAGCGCGATCGATGATGTATCAAAATCGGATACGTCGTTGACCCATCGAAAATCTGCATAGGGCAAGGGTTGACACATTGCCCAGCCGTACAAATTATTTACATCAAAGTACGTGAGATACGTTGAAGGTTTCGATGGATCGTACGATTCTATATACTTGTTATTAGCATGTGCGTATCTGTTGGAACATTGACTCAAACCACCGCGTATTCCGCGTTCGATAAATAAAACCATATCGATATCCGTAAGCAATTCGAACGTAATATTTGTATGTTTTAACATGGCGTCCCACGTGTATCCGGGAAGAGTATAGTAATATGCGGGGTCGAGCCCATAACATTTAATACAACTTTCGCGGAAATTTTCAAAAATGTCTGCTAATAACAAGACATCAATTTTGAGATACAAGTCGCTATATTCGCCCAGCGTTCGAATGGAGAACCGCTTCCAGACGTTCTCGGCGTGCGCGTAATCGCTCTCGGATATTGTGTCACCGGTCAAGGAACTGTAAAATGATTCGCGCGGTGGTAAACAAGTATCTTGCAACCTATCGACGCAGTCAATATATGTATTCGTACGGAAAGACGCCCTTCCGTGTTAATAAATTGAAATTGTCATTCGGTAAATCTTGAAATGCAGATTTAAAAATTTTGAGTTTGTCTTTATTCAAGAATGATGCTAATTTATCGAGACTGGCTGTGAGAAATTTATACGAATCGATAAAACGCAATTTAATATCGCTTCGCGAATCTGATCTTTCGGCGGTATCTTTAACGTGTTTCGTAAATGATACATATTTTTCTTTTGTTATTGGAAGTAACTCGATTCCCCCTTCGAACGCTGTAGCTATTTCCTTTATAATAAAATGTGCATCGTAACCGGAAAAATTATGAAAAACTATTGGAATGCAAAAAGAATTTTTATAATTTAAATTGCAATTTGAATGCACGGGACGTCTGTATCGCCCAGTCAGATGGCAATGATCGCGTACGCGTGTATCGTCTTGTACGAATGGTTTCTCGCTAAATGTGACATTGTGTCGCTCTATGAAATTTTTCCCATTCATCAGATGTTAAATTTACCATGGGGACATTAGCTAATAAAATAATTTTTACACGTTGCGCTAAATTTTTAAGTTCTTCGACGAACCATGACATGCAATCGATACCGCGACGGGAATGATACGCGGATAACGAATCGTCGTACGAACAATGTACATAATATGCTATGCTAAATACTTTATGATGTTGGTAATTTCTCTCTTCCTCCGTCTTCTCCAAAACACACTCCAAGTCGGCGTACACGACGAAAGGAAGCCGCTCTTTCCGATTATAGTTGTTGAACGTGAGCCACTTGTCCTTATCGCTCGGTAATCGGATAGCGCACTCGTTCATCTCTCGACAGTCCACCGTATGTGACTGTAACTTGTCGTTCGAGCCAAAGTAGCGCAAACATCTGTAAAAGAAATAATTTTTAATTTTTGTTTAAAGATTTCTACAATATTTTATTAAATATATACATACCGGTAGCAAATATGTATTTGGCCATTATGTTTGCTCAATTGCAAGCTTATGAGGCGGGATAGATTCTTGATCCACACGAAATGTCCAACGTTGTTGTCTTCAATGTACAGCAAGTTGTCTCTCTTTAGCTCGCTCAGACGTATCGGGACAATGTTCTTTTCCTCGATACTATATACATTGATTGAGATATCGTTGGCAAGTTCGAATTTTTTAATTTGATTCACAGTCACTGGAAACTCAATGTCCTGGAGATTCAGCACTGTCGTATAATGTGGATACGAAGATTCCCGATCCACTTCCAATTTAGCTGGATGTAGAGCAGCGACCACAGACCACGCGAAACATGCATTGTCTTTAGATTGCACGTTGATCACCGCTCTCTTCATTATTATCGCTCGCGGTAATTTTATGTGACATCCTGCGCGCATAGGATTATATTTATTTATATTCACGATTAAATCGAGTATTCGCGACAATGCCCACCCGCTGTCGCGTTCTTGAAATTCTTCGAGCGATGCTAGAGTGGGCTCGACAACGCGCCGCTTGTACCACTCGCATGAATCGGATGTGCGAAAGAGTTCATAGTTTCTCGTATTGATACTTTTATTTGCGCGTTTATCACCCGTCACAAATTCACCATTGAACACTGTATTAATTTTCACATTAAAGTGTTTTTTCATCACATTTTGCACATGTTCGAGCACAATGTCTTTGGCATTCTCGAAAAATTGACGAGGCTCGATGTGATTATGATTTATAACCGCACCAGTCAATATGCGGCTCTCGAATGCTGTATAGATCTCTCACCAAATCAATCCGTGTTGTCGCGTGCTGCATCCTGCACCTGCATGTACAAAACGCCTGCGAAACGAGTTCTTCAATCCCTCGAGTCGCGCGATTCGGGCTATCAGCGATTGTCGAATCCCGATCGATAATCGTGGACGTTTGATTCGACTTTGCTCTTCCAACGATTCGATATATTCGTCGCATCGTTGCTCCCACGCAACGTACTCCTCTATCGAATTCACCCTTGCAGATTGCTCGCGCAGATTTCGTTCGGCACTGTTTTCCGCCATATTTCTAAATTTATGCCAAAAATTTTTTGCTGACAAGATGCGCTTATTAATAGCTCTTGTCTCGGAACTCCTGGCGAAAATACTGACAGGGTGTGCCTCTTTTATGATTTTATATTCTATCTTGATGTCTCTTTCCATCATGTGTATCAACTAAATCTTTATTTCGCGATTTATCACGTACATTTTGGCTAATGTCGATTATTGCATTTTTATCGTCTAGAGATGATGTCAAATCCCAGGTGCATCGCAAAAGTTTCAAATTACATGCTGCTGTCCAAGTATGTTAATGCAATTTAACCATGAGGATTATCCATTTATTCCACGATTTTGTCATGTTTTGACACGCGCGTTTGCATTCTGATATCTAGGGGTGATGTCATCGCGAAGCAGCCACACATCGGCGCTTGAAAATTTTATATTACGTTGCATTTTTTGTGCATTCGGCTAAATCTCGCACCTGGTGATGATGTCATCTGAGCCCAGATGCATTGCAAAAGTTTTAAATTACTTGTATATTAACACAAATTAACCTTGATAATTATTCTTATATTTCACGATTTTGTCATGTTTTGACACGCGCGTTTGGATATCTGAGGATGATGTCATCGCGAAGCAGCCGTACATCGGCGCTTGAATAAAAAAAATTGAAAAAATATCGCGTCGAGAAAGCTGAGAGTGCGTAAAGTAGATGATGGGGCAAGAGTATACAAGCCGTTTCCCTTCTCCTAAATTTTCAGAGTATTAATCTCCAACCACGTCATTCTTTTGAAAAAGCATCACGTATACTCGGTTAATTTTTATACGATCAGTGTCGTGTCAACTGCTAGTACCAACGGTCCACTTCTCATAACCGAGAGACAAAATGTACTTTGCTGAAGGAAGTAGCAGCAACGGTTGCAAACGCATGAATTACTACGTTCCACGAGATGAAATTATGCCGTGCAAGAAACCACGAGATGAAATTAAGCCGTACAAGAAACCACATGATTTGTAAGTATCACAAATGTTTCATATACATATATATATCTTTCATATATGTTTTTTCCATGCTATTTCATATTAAATTGTATTTTTCAGATGCGGTAAATCTCGTTGTATACCACGTATTTTGGTACGCAGATTTGCTTTGACGCGCACTGCTTATAAATACTTGGATGTTGGAATCAGCGTTGGAGTAACATCTTACGTGGAATTACATCTCGGTGATAACCGAGGCAATCAAATCGTATTATCTATTGCCACATGGGAATCGCTAATGCTGAAACGAGCGGACGTTGAACGGGTTGTACAAACGCCTAATCATGCACCAATATGGATTTACGATTTAACAATTGAAATTGTTAAAATACACGATGCGAGTATTGTGAAACTTACGTTACGCGATTTTTGCTTGTACATGAAACCGTCAACTATATTTTTTTTATTCGAACTCGAACATTGCGTTAATCATGAATATTTGAAACTATGTGAGAATATAGAAGTCGTAAATAAGAGTTTCGATCGACTTGTCGTTAATTTGCAAGGTAATATGTTTGGTGCCGAAAAAGATGATGCTATTAAAATCTTGCGCGACGTCTATGATAAAACATCTGTCATAGATTGCGAACTATTAGCGTATGCTGTGGATGAACTTTTGTCTGAAACCTTGAGACAAGGTGATGTATTTTAACATAAATAAATGTGTTAAAAATGAAAAAAATTATTATGTATTTCTTTCGCTACCCTTCCTTGTTCGCGCTATCCTTCTCCTACACGCGTGCGTGCCTCGCGCTATCCTTTTCGCACCGCCTTACGAACGCCGTATCTCGCATCATCCACGTGCATGCCTCGCGCTATCTCTCTCTTTCTCTCTCTCTCTCTCTCTCTCTCTCTCTCTTTTCCAAGTGCATGCGGACGCTATCCCTCTCCTACACGCGTGCGTGCCTCGCGCTATCCTTCTTGCACCGCCTTACGAACGCCGTATCTCGCATCATCCACGTGCATGCCTCGTGCTATCTCTCTCTCTTTCTCTCTCTCTCTCTCTTTGAAGTGCATGCCTCGCGCTATCCTTCTCGCACTGCCTTGCAAACGCCTCGCGCTATCTCTCTCATACCTACTCGCGTGCGTTCCCTCTTCCCCGCGGATCCCTCGCCAATCGGTTTCGCCGCGGTCCCCCTCCCCCTCTCCGCGGACCCCTCGCCTACCGGTTTCGCCGCGGTTCCCCTCCCTCTCTCCGCGGACCCCTCGCCTACCAGTTTCGCCGCGGTTCCCCTCCCCCCTCTCCGCGGACCCCTCGCCCACCGGTTTCGCCGTGGTTCCCCTCCCCCCTCTCCGCGGACCCCTCGTCCACCGGTTAGGACGCGGTTCCCCTCCCCCTCGCCGCGGACCCCTCGCCCATCGGTTAGGACGCGGTTCCCCTCCCCCCTCTCCGCGGACCCCTCGCCCATCGGTTTCGCCGCGGTCCCCCCGCGTGACGTCATACCCCCGCGCCGGTTTCCCTTCGCCCCTCACCCCCCCTCAGAGGACCATGGCTTAGAACTCTCTTAGTATCACTACTGACGATGAAAGCAACAAAAATTTGAAAGTCCTAGAGACAAATAATGATAATAACAATTTAAATATTAGTGATGTATCACATGATGCTGTAATGACTCACGTAGATATTTTAAATGAAATGGAGTCGTGGAGAGGAAAAAATAAAACAAAAAAGCGAGGAAAGTATTTAGTCGCGTGTCCAGACATCGAAGATTTACACCAACGACCTAAATATACTAATACGACACCATTATTAATCAACGGTAACGCTTTATCACCCGCTAAATTGGATAACAAATCCATCATGATGAAGAACACCTATCCATTTGACGCAACCGTACAATGCGTTATTGGCGGATATAGTAATTGGTCCGAATATAATAAATACATTGAGCAATCATGTAATGCAACATTTGTATTTATTAAAAACATATATACAAAAGGCCTTACACTAAAAGCCTACAATGCAAGAGCTGCAATAATGCAAAGTATAATTTCTCCAGAATACGGTATCCTAGATTGTGCGATGAACGTTTCCTCTTTCGCAATAAAATTAATGCATGACGTGCCATTCCTCGAATTGCTACGTAATTGTAACAATTGCGGATTTACCAAAAAAGACATAAGTCCGGTATTAAGTATAAATACCATTCCGTTTTATCAACGCGGTATGAAAGGACTGCAAGAAGCAGTAGATCAATGTACTAAGATACAAAACTTTATATGCAATCGTTGCAATGGTACGAAAACAACATTCAGTTGCAATGGCGGAAACCACATTTTATAGACATAGAATGCCTCGAAAATGAACTGCTAGCATCAAGACTTGGATATCCAGATTCATCGAGGAAATACACGTTAGCCGAATTATGTAATGAAATATATTTCTGCGAAAAGCAATACAAACTTGTCGCAGCTGTAATATACATCCCAGGTGGGGTAATAAGTCATTACATAACATACATTCGAAAAATAACTGGCAGGTGGCAGAAATATGATGGTCTCGCTACCGATAAAAAACCATGTCTAATAACAGATCGCGAACTATCAGAAAAAAAAGGATACACTTAGTATTCTATGTAAAAAACTAAATAGTTTTTTCCACAAGAACTTCTTTTCTTTAAGTTTTTATACAGCAAAAGACAAAAAAATAACAAAAACATTTAAAAAAAATTATAAAAAAAATTATAAAAAATAAAACAAAAAAATTAAAAAACAAAGATACAAAAAAATACGAACGATTTTAAAACACATTGCGCAAGCGAATTGCAGATAATTTTACAATTGACAAAATTGCGTTATTTGTTTATTGCAAATGCGTCGTAACTTTTAAACTTTTCAACTACAAACGAAAGAAAAATCACTATAAACAACTACCAACGATTCTAAAACACATGGCGAAAGCGGATTTAAGATATCTTTAAAATTGACAAAGTTACGTCATTTGTTTATTGCAAATACGTCGGAACTTTTAAACTATTCAACTACAAACGAAAGAAAAATCACTACAAACAACTACAAACGATTCTAAAACACATTGCGAAAGCGGATTTGAGATATCTTAAAGTCGGGTGATAGTCATTTTTTATAAATTTTTTATTTATTTATGGATCGAACTACAAACGAAAATATTTTTATTACTAACAACTACAAACGAGATACTGTCATTTTCTGTATTGAAAACTTTATTTATTAAAAGTGGGATGCCAACTTCACATAGGTGCAGGAAGGCGGGGGTGAGTGGTCTTCCATTTGCTTCTGCCACTCTGCTGGGAAGATGGCGGTGAAAACCACCGGGGATTTTAACCGTCGGGGGCCTGCAGGCTGAAGTGGACGGGGGTCCATGGAGGCCATTGCACGCAGGCTTCCGAGCTGGAGGGGGAAAGGCGGTCGTGACCCCGTCTCGTCCCCTAGGTACTTTTTGGGAGAGTCCTTCAGACCCTCCCCGGGATAGAGTTAGTGCGGGTCCTTCTGACACCCCCAGGGATAGGGCCTGGTTCAGTCCGGGCGTAGCGGGGGCGGGCGTCTGGTAAGGATGTTACACGTTGCCCAGGCGCCCGTCCAACCGCAGAGGATGGTCACTATGGGGTTTCAGCCGGTAAGAATCCGGCATAACCTCTGGCTCCCCCCGGAGCCGGGGGTATCTATGAAGATTTCCCCATGTAAAAAAAAAAGATTAGGTTGTGATCGGACGATGGTACACGAGATGGAGGAATTCGCTTTTAAACAGGTTTCTTACCTTTTAATACGGTCGCCAGTTCGTTTATCCTCCAACGAACAAGGTACTTCGCTGTCCGCCGCTCCCTCTCAAGATGGCCGCTGAACAGGATTGTGCGCGTCAGGCTGACGCAATATGTCCGCTGCTACGCAGTTGGACGTTTCTCTGCTTTTCTCTGCTAATTTTTACTTCTTCTGTTTCAGGTCGTCGCTGGAATCTTCAAGGATCAACGCCCAATGGTTAAGGACTACACAAGGGTGTCTCTGGATCGACGTGGGATGGATTTCACAGATTCGAAGGTAAGTGAATAACTTTTACACTGATTTTAATGTATTAAAATATATACTGATATAAAATATATTTCGTGTATGAAACACAACTCTTCACAGACTCTAGATTTTAGTCGCGTGTCTCCAAATTTCGGAGATTTGTTATACGGACTTATCTATTTTATAAAATATCACGTACTTACTATTGCAAGTTGGTTATACGTAATTGCAAGATGTCCACTAGCTGTTACTATGACTAGCTGTTTCCCGGGACGAAAGGCCTCGAAGCTTCCGCCGCATCGCCTCTTATAGCCTCCCTTCCTCGCCGGATTCTCTCGGTAACGCCTCCTGGGCGTCCTTGCGCATGCGTGTTACATCGCATGCACCGGGTACTACACCCTATAGCTAAAACTCTATAATGCGTGCTTAAAACTAAAAACGGCTTAAATTTAGGTACTATACCCTATCTATATTACATGCTAAAAATATATATCTAATTGCTATAGTATATTACAAAAAAGTGCAGATGATCTACACTTTGAGTGCAACTCTTCCGGGCTGCACTTTTGTGCTCTGCGTGTCACAGGCTGTTTCCCTATGCTATTTACACACAAATAAAAGATATAAAATAATAAATATCAAATGTTCGCATGTTTTCTCGCACAACGTAAAATATAAAATTCGCACGCTTTATGCACGATAAAAAATATAAAAGTTCGCACGCTTTTCCGCACGATAAAATAAAGTGTTCGCACGCTTCTCGCACGATAAATAAAATGTCAAAAACATAACCTTAAAATTAGAATCCTCGCTATCATGTCGCGCTCTTACGCGATCTTAGTCTCGTCGCGTATGTGTTCTGTTCGTCGGCTGCGCGTCATTTTCGCGAACTTTTCTTGGTCGACTTTTTCTTCCTTCCAGGCTCCCAGCTGCTGTCACTGTCCGAGCCGCTCTTTGGTGACACTTTCTCCAGGATCACCCGGATCTTCTTTCTGCCGCTTCTGTCCATGCTTGACTCGCGAGACACAGATCTATATCTGTCGGGTTTCGTAGTTAAAATCGGCGATTTTCTCGCGACGATTTGCCTTGGCATTTCCGGCACTGTCTCCTCGCCTGACTGCTGACCGGATATCGGGTTGGATTTATCCTCCGGCTTCAAGGTTAGGTTTAAGTTATCCGACGGGAAGAGAGATGCGTTGGAGAGAGAAACGCGACATCGATGATTCGTTCGAGAAGAAGGCGCGATACTCGATGATTCGTTCGAGAAAGCGTCTCTCTTATCGCTTTTTATTTATATTTGTTTATTTGCGATACACTGATGATTCGTTCGAGGAAAAGCGTGGTTCTTTCCAAAAAAGCGTCCTTATCGCTTTCTATTTTTATATGTTTATTCCCGATGAACCGATGATTTATTTGACGCGCAATACTCGATGGTTCGTCGAAGAAGCGTCTCTTCCATCGCTTTTTATTTTTATTTGTTTATGCGCGATACATCGATGACTCATTCGATGAAAGCGCGATTCTCGATGATTCGTTCGAGAAAACACGAAGAAAATGCTGCGATCGACAAAATCATATCGCCATCTGTTTATAGAAGGAGCCCGAGATCGCTCCGAGAAACAGAAAAAATACTGCGATCGACAAAATCATATCGCCATCTGTTTATAGAAGGAGCGCGGGATCGCCCCGAAAAAATTTCCATGCGAGCGAAATGCGTATTAACCGCTCATAAAAGGAGCGCGAGATCGCTCCGAAGAACAAAGTATCGTTGGAACGCGATGGATCTTATTAATCAAATTATTGACATGGTTGACTATGTCACGATGACAGCCGACGAAATAGAAAGAAAAGCTGCGGCAGTATCGTTGATGGCTGCCGATTTGCGAACTGAAGCCTGTAATACGTCATAGCCCGAATTCATTTCGCGTTGATTTCGAGATAGACGGAGACATCGAAAAATTGTTGGAAGTATTTGCACGCTATTAACGACGATGATGCGGTTGATTCATATTTTATATTCTAATATTTTTTAGAAAACGAATAACAACCGGCGTGAGAGTCACGCGTCACGCTTTGGCCGAGCTTTCCGCTCGGACCAAGATTTTACACACATAAGCGCGGGATGTTCATCGGGCGTTACGCGAAATGTGGGAGATAAAAGAGAACGAAAATAATGAACGGGAGCTTCAAGTCGAATGTCCGTCAACGCCCGAGCTCCCGCCACCGCCAACTAATATAAATAAATAATTGTAAGTATCTTCTTTATACGTATATTTATAATTCTTCTTTGTATATTTTATAAAATAAGTTCGCTAATAATAGTTGTTTTTGTTTCAGAAGAAGGGACATGCAGATTTGCATATTTACATATACATATATTTATACACATATCTATACAGATATTCCTATATACATATTGTATACACATACATACTTATGTAACTTGTATACTTATATTTACTTAATAAATACAAATATATTAAATATTAATAATTTTTATTTATCACCTTCGCGAATGTTACACTTTTTTCACTATACCATCGCGCTGTATTTCGTACTATTCTTTCTTATCGTACACACCTCGCGCTATCCTTCTCTCGCGATCGCGTGTATTGGTTCGCCCGTTTCGCTATCCGTTTCCAGCCATTCTATGTTGCTCGAAATGTCCCGGTTCGTCCCTTCGTCGACGGCGTCGCATTTGCGAGCCCGCGCAGCGTCTTCCCGTAAGTTCGCGAGGTCTCGTCTCGTTCGCCCTTCGCATCCGTCGTATGGCTCCAGACCGAATAATTTTCTCAAACAGAAAATATCTCGGCGCGTCCCCTCGTTGGCGGCGTCGTATTCGCGAACCCACGCGCTGTCTCTCCATAAGTCGGCACAAGATTCTCTCTCGCGTTCCGCCGCACGCATCCAGTGCCGGTGCTCGATGTTTACGAATCCGTCTATACGAATATTGCCCTCGAACATTGCATATTTGTTCTATAAATATTATGTAAAAACTATTATAAAAAAAGTATTATGCGAAATATATGTAAATAATATCACACGATTTTTTATAAAATGTATACTGTGAAACGCTACGTACCGGTTTTGGAAAGACCACGCGAAATGTCTGTTTATTTAAAGTAATCGTCCACGTCGTCGATTTCATTCACGCGCACTTTGTTCGCGGACTGCGGGATACTTTATGGCGAGCAAAGAGGGATAAACGTTGTCTCGATTAACGTATTAGAGTAGGAGAAATGTCGCGTTCGGGGTGACTACCGCGATAAAAACGAAGACGCGATAAGAGGGATACGCTATAAAAGGAAGACAGAACTCATTCGTGTACTATGTGTATTTCACGTATATGGTGTATAAGTGCAATAAATATGTACATCCGTAATAGATAAAAATATATAATTAAATGACATATATTATATACATGTAAATAATATATAATATAAATATATAATATAAGTATAGATATAATATAAGTATAATAGAAGTATATAATATAAGTATATAATATGATTATATAATATTTTACAGAATTAATCTTGTATATCGCGCAAACGATCGCGTCGCTCCGACCACCAGTTAATGTAATTTCTGCACGTTCTCCAACGCGCAGTTCTTCGTGTGATATCCACAGCGAAACGTTCGCGCAAAGTTCAGAGTCTCCAAGCGCCCGATGTCCTCGTAATCGGCGTCGATGGTCTCGATAGCGACATCGCGATCTTCGGCGACGTTTCCCAGAATTTCTGCTAGCAACTTTTTCTTCTCATAACCTTTGATGTAAACTCGCACCGTCGAACCTCGATTTGATTCGCGGCACATAGCGTCCCGAACGAGTTTTTTCATAAATTCATAATTTACGTGTCCATCGGTCCAATTTAGCTGATGATGATTCAAAGTTAGCCAACTAGCTTGCGACTTCTCCGCCTTCGTCAGCAGATCCCACGATATCGAGGCGCGGAAGATGTGATGTGTCAATTCCACGCCATTTCTTAGCACGGCTACTTCTTTCGCGACGAATCTCTCGTTAACAATAAAACCTTGCAGATCGACGAAAATCGGCACGTCCATCGTCGTCGTTAGTCAGAGTTGGAATGTTCGCTTATCTGTCCTCTCTTCTTAAACGCTTTATCCCCTTCTATGTTTTTCAAATATCGCTGCATTGCTCTATACGATTCTGCGTACAACGTTGGTAAGCGGATTGTATTTCACCACTCGATCATGAATAATGAGACAGTAGGCTGTGGTATTAGAGAGAACGTTCTCCTTACAGTCGAATTCTACGTCCACGGTAGCGCTCTTGATCGATTCGTTCTGTCGAGAACAGTCGATGACCACGAGCGGACCGTGAGTTAGAAATTTGCTTAGATTTAAGAGCGTCTCATCGTTATCGCATCCGTAGTACGTTCTCTGAAATTTTGAGTACATATCGTACAGCACGGCAACTTTGTGCTTTTCGAAATCCAGATTCATATCGTCATAGGGATAAAAATAGGAATTAAGATATAGCTTGACGTTGCTCAGTTTACAATCGTCGAATTGAGAAATCTCCTGAGATAGAACATTCTTCCTTCCGGACTGTAGCGCGAAGATAACGTATCGCGGTTTCTTGAGCTGCGTCGCCGCTTTGACCGCCAACGAGTGTTTGGTGCTTTGCAGAAGCGGAAATTCGTAGAGATCCCACGAACGAAAAGCGATGCTTAGATATCGTCCGGTGTCTAACGTGCGTAATAGCGCCAATTTATTGACGTCATTTAGCACTATATGCGGCATTTGCCACTGTATCTTCAATAAGACGATCTAGGTTCGTACGTTTCGCGCGATATAAGGCAATTGTTATCGTTGCGCGCTCGTATCAGAATGAGTTCGTGTCGCGCGTTGATCACGACGCGTTTGTAATTTTCGCAAAAACCTAGCAACACGTTGAGTGGTACAAAAGTTGAAATCACCGATCGGCCAATTATTTGTTTTTTTCTTTACATTAATTGATTTGTCTCATTATTCTATACATAAAAATATTACGGTAAGATTATCGGAAACTAAATATTTTACAAGATATTTTATTTTTTATATCAAAATATGTCAGATTAAAATATAAAATAACTCAAAAAGTACTTAATGAAAAAATACTTTATTATAGTGTTTTGGAAAGCTCTCGACATAAGCTATAAGAATATGCAATAAAAAATAGGGAATTCCATTTAAGAAATTAAAGGTGTCCTTGACTTGACCTTAACGATGCCATCCAAGGTCAAACCAATGACACCATCTTATGTTCCCCTCAAAACCATACAATTTTTGTTCAAAACGTTTTTCTCTAAAATGCTTAGTTTTTGAAAGAAGAGGGGTGTACGGGTGCTCTAGGACACCCTGTATAATCGTCGTCATCATCGTCGCTCGTCCTTCGTTCTTCATTTCCCTTCTTTCGCTCCGCTTCTCGTGCGACATTTGCTCGTCGTTTGCGACAAATCGCGGCTCTCAGGTACGTGCTTATGGCGCTTAACTCGTAAGATTCAACGGGAATCGCGATAATATCGTCGTTATCGTCGAAGTAAAATTTATTATTTGTAGAATTTACATTCGGTATCGTGTTGTAAGTTTCAAGATTAGTAAGACCTAGTTCGTAATCACTCATCGCTGAGATCCAAGGGTGGAAAGTAGCTCGCAGCGAGAACGCTGCTTCGTCCGGATAGCGTGAGAGTCAACGACATTATCGATGAGAGCGAACGAATCGCGAACGACTGCGCTCGACCGACGAACGACGATCGATGTTATAGTTGAAAATTTTTCCAATCAATACTTCGAAGAAATTGCAGACACAATTGCCCGCATATGCTTTGATCGCGCGTCTGCCGAGAACGATGATTGTACTGGATATTCGTATCGCGTCGTATCTATTCGTAGTAGATTGCGTCGTCGTCTTTTTTCGCGTACGCCACCCAATAAGTACCAGGCCCCGACGTATCGTCCAAATTTAAGATACCGCTCTCTCTACGACGCACTCGCGACGGAAGCGTGACGCGCATAAACACGCCTCTGAAGTGAGGCACGCGCGGGAGTATCGCCGCGCGATTCAACTGTTCGTTACGCCGACGGACGGGAGAATCCCTAGCGTTTGTTTCCACGAAGTTTTTTTTAGTTCTCCCTCTCCTTCTCCCTCTCCTCCTCGCCGTATATGCTCCGCTTCCACATTTGTACGACGCGAGATACAAACCGCGACCTTCCATCGCGCGATTGTGGCGCTGTAGCTGCTCCAGCTGTCGTCGCGCGGTTTTGCGATCGTTCACAGCCTTTACGATTCCCGCTGCTCCTCCAGCCAAAAAACCAAGAGCTCCCAATAACGGTAGTAGGGGCAAAAAACCACCGCGTTTTGCTACGAGAAGCGTTCGTTTCCTTGTAGAGGTCGTTATTTTCCTCTTGCTCTTTTTCATCTTGGTTTTCGCGGCCGTACCCATTCCAAGTTCAGTTTTCGCTTTCATGGCTACCTATACGGCCGTCGCAGCGGCTCTCTCGCCGAAAATCGAGTTTCTCGCCCCGACGCGCTTGCGCGCTTTATCGGCGAGCGCCCGATCGGCGACGCGTCGATTAGCGAGATCGTCGTTTCGCGAGTACGCGACATCGTGCTCGCGACAGGCCGCGTCCAGCGGATTAATACTTCGATCACCTCGCGCGAGTCGTTTCGCGAGATGGGTGCCCGGTCCGCAAAATTGATAGCCGGGTATGTGCAATTCGAAAAGAAGCGCGTTTATCGCTCTGTTCAATAAACCAGTGCCGCTGATATCACCGGTCACACCGTTCCGCCGCTTCGCGAATTGCATTCGCCGCAATCTTTAACGAGCGGTGCCGGACCGTCGATGTGCGTTCGTTGCCAGGGACGATTGTAATGTTCCAGGCATCGGCGGTAGCGCCGCACTTCCGAATCCGCTCTTATATGTTCGGGCAATTTCTCCCACAATCCTTCCACGTAGCGACCGAAGTGCTTTAGCAAGATTATCTTCGGGATAAACCGCAACTGCTCGATGGAAAAGTCGAGAATATCGTCGCTGTCTAGCAGTGCGATAAACATCTCGATTTACCGCTCGCGATTCGCTACTGCGCGATCGACGGTGATCGATTCGTATATAAATAAAAAGTAGCACCTGTTTCGCGCAAGTGTGCCGCGCAAGTGTGCCGCGCATGCGTGCAACGATAGAGAGATGCGCTTCGTACGGCAACCGATCGCGATAAGTGTCAAATCTCGACGATAGAACGCGAACGTCGAATAACGCGGGGACGCGCAGACACGGTCGCCTGCTGCCGAGCGCCATTCGCTGCGTCGTTTGGAGTCCCTCTAATTGTGGTAAAACGAACGCGTTGATAAGTATGCTGGAGAGCCCGCACGGCGTACGCTTCGAGAACGTTTACGTCTACTCGAAGTCGTTGCAACAGCCTAAGTATCAATATTTGGAAAATCTTTTAACACCAATGGAAGATATTGGTTATTTTATATTTTCCAACAACTCCGACGTTATTCTCCCTAGCGAGGCGCTCCCGAATTTGATAATCGTGTTCGACGATGTAGCATGCGACAAACAGGACATCATCAGAGAATACTTCGCTATGGATCGGCACTCGAATCGTCGATTGTTTCTATCTCTGTCAAACGTATGCTAAAATACCGAAACACTTAATACGAGATAACGCGAATCTGCTAATTCTCTTTAAACAGGACGGTACTTATTTGTGACACGTGTACAACGATCACGTGAATACCGACATGTCGTACGAGAATTTTCACGCTCTGTGTCGCGCGTGTTGGCAACGCAAGTACGGTTTCCTAGTGATAAACAAAGATAGCGCGCTCCGTAACGGTAAATACAGACAAGGATTTAACGACTTCGCCGTAGAGCGATCAGTTGTCGCGGATACGTCGAACACGTCGATCGCTCTTCCGTACCTGAGCGAGAAGGATCGTTAATCGCGATGACTACGGCGGCGAACGAGAGAAGACGGCGAGAGAGATCGCTCGGACGCGAGTGTCTATTCGTAGAAAACACAGAGTATTGAAGACCGGTAAAATGGAGAACGAGATCGCTATGGAGAGCCGTTTTAAGCCGATTGTCGAACCGTTGCGGCGCATCGCCAAACGCGCCGAGCTAGACGAGATCGAGCGAGACGCGATCAAACGCGAGACGATTAAGCGAGATGCCATCGACGCCGCGCCTACGATGACGAGTATCAAGAGAAAATGGGAGGAGGAAGAGCTGACCCCTGCGAAGTGGCTGAGAGAGATCCATTCGCGCGAGGTAGGGACGAGGTAGAGGTGTTCGAAACCGAAAATCTCGAATCGCCCTCGACGCTCGAAATATTTATTAGACGAACTCTGCGAACTCCTCAAGGTCGCGATATGCTGCACGGTCAGCTAGGACCATTGAGACGAGAGTACATGGATGCTCTTCTCGGTGAGGAAAAATCAGACAAGATCGATCACGTCTACGGGGTGTACATCAGCGAGGACGGCGCGATGCTCGGTGACAAGCGATTCGACGTAGACGCGGATGACTCTATACTCATAGACGGAATCAGATATATCGGTACTCCTGGTTTGTATGAATTAATCTTCAAGAGACTTCCCGACGATCTTATATACACCGAAAATGATAAACTAACGTACAAAAGTATACTGTTAACGACAAACGCTCACAGATGCAATCATGACGCTAGTAAAGCCGTTTTAGGAAATAAGGGACATAAATATAAAAACGTCATCGCTCCGCTTATCCACAATGACGGCGCGGAAAAGACGGGCGCGGGTCGCATGCTATCAACCATGCGAGTCACGGGCGAAAGAGTCGATTACGTTTACTGGAACGATCCGAATGAATTAGTGGATCGCCTGCAATTACTCGATGCTTCGCGTCAAGCTGGCAACGATGCTCACGACAACGAGATTCTATCAATAATCGAGGAGCCTCGCGAAACAGGCGCTATCGTATAAATCTAATCGTCGCGTCGACGGCCGCCGCAGTTCTACACGAGATGCGCGCGATATCGACGCGATGTCCGTGAGCAAATTCGGTATACCTCTGAAGAAACGCGGCTACGACGCGAAGACAGGAAGACGTCCAGCTATCGAATCTTTGCGAAATTACGTGCGCGATAACGCGCTGCGTCTGGGTTCCTCCATCGACTACGACGCGAGAGAACGCAAGATAAGACGCCTGGCCTCGTCGGAGGAGGACACCGATGCGACGAGCAAGAGTTACGTCGAACTCGCGTTACGCGCCGCGAGAGAGGACGAGATCGGGTATCGCGAAAACGTCGAGAGAATCACGTCGTAATTAAGAAAAGATACGAACGAGTTGAGACAGACAACTGTCCTACTGTTCACGAGACTCACTTAGCTCGATAACGCTCGGAGCAAACAGATAAGCGTTGCGAGAGTAATGTTTCAAAAATCGAAACAAACGAGAACGTTCTGCGTAAACGAATAGACGCTGTGGAAGATTCCGTTTCGAAAATCGTAGCGAGCGCCAACGCTTTATATAAACGGATCGACGTTGCGAAAAATACGCTATAGCACTACGCGGAGCGCGGATAATCGTATAGCGATACGGGAATTGATCGAGAAGTCGCGGTAGATTCCAAACGGGCGCAAAGCGATTTGGAGAAAATCGTGGTATTACGCTTTAGAATAAGCGTCGAAAAACGAATATTGGTAGAGGAGTTGCACGCGCCCGCGAGAAGAAACTTCCCGCGCATCGCGATGCGCGGGTACGACGACTTGTGGCAAGCGGATGTGGTCGAGATGCGTCCTTACGCGAGACGCAACAAAGGTCACAACTACATACTCACTGTTATCGACGCGTTAAGCAAATACGCGTGGGCCGTACCGCTCAAGAGCAAGAGCGCTAGCGAGGTTGCCCGAGCCTTATCTAAGATAGTGCGAGACTCTAAGCGGTGTCCGAAAAATTTGCAAACGGACAAAAGAAAGGAATTCTACAACGTTGAAGTGCGGAAGTTAACGGAGAAGCGTGGAATGAATCATTATTCGACGTATTCGGTGATGAAGGCGTCGATCGTCGAACGATTCAATCGCACACTCAAGAACTCCATGTGGAAGTACTTCACGCTGAACGGAACGTACAAGTGGATCGACGCGTTGCCTCGACTCGTCGAAGAGTATAATGCGCGAAAACATCGCACTATCGGTATGAGACCTATCGACGTAACTCCCGCGATCGCCGATAAACTTTTAAGTACGGTATACAACAACATAAAGATCGCGGCTCCGGCGAGATTCAAAATAGACGATCCGGTATGCGTCAGCAAATTCAAAACGATCTTCGAGAAAGGTTTTACACCCAACTAGACCACCGAGATCTTCCGAATAGCAAAGATACAACCAATCCCGCGACGTATCTGCTGAAGGATTCGCGCGACGAACCAATCGCCGGAGGATTTTACGAGCACGAGTTGTCACGCGTTTCCGATCCCGACGTGTATCTCGTGGAGAAAGTGCTGCGCCGAAAGGGCGACAAGATTTACGTAAAATGGTTGGGAATGGACGAGTCGCACAACTCTTGGATAGATAAAGCAGTTGTATTATGATAAAAATGTATTTTATTTAAAATGTAAAATTTTATTATAAATAAACTGTTATTATTTATAAAATAAACTGTTATTATTTATAAAATAGACTATATTATACTTATATTAACAATAAGCTATACACGTTTTATCGATTAAAAAATAAAGTTTATTACAATTTTCGATACAATATGTGATATTTTTCGCTTTACAACGGTATTCTATAATGCCCCCATGGTAAAGTATCCATAGTTCCGGTTACGATGTATCGTTTGTCGTCGTACGGATTGCGCGCGATCTTCGATTCCGACACCGTGTACACCTCGTGTAACTTGGATCTTACGCAGATCTGCTCGCGCGTTATCTCGAACTCTCGTCGCAGACAGCGCGCGTAATTGTCGAATGTTATCGTTCTCGCGACGATGCCGCTTTTAATGCCCTTGATTTTCTACGTGTCGAGTCTACCTTCGATTCGCAGCGCGTACATCTTCGCTCTGAGCCCGAATGACGAATTCCGTCATGATCACGCCATTATTCTCGTCCTTCATCAAACTCGGCACTTTTTTGTTAGCGAGAGATATACCGTACGCATTATCCACCGCGTAATCGCTCGTGTCGAATCTATCGATGTCGCGCTTCATATCCTCGTACGTATCCTCGCACTCGACGCGATAGATGAGACTATTCGTGTCGGTGTACATTATCTTGCACTTGTCTCGATACAACGGTAATGTATATTCGTAGTGGAATTCGTATAAATGAATCTTGGACACATCGAGAATGCACATTCCTACGTAAATCGGTTTGTCGAACTTAATCTCGAGTTTGCGCAATTTCACGGCTACGAGATCTTCCGCGAAAACGCTTCTGCTGTGAAAGTTCGGCTTCGCGATCATCGCCTCCGCGCCGTATCGTCCGTCCCATCGAATCACGAGCCGGACATCGGAATGATTGCGCACGTTCTCCATAGTCTTACCAAACATGGCGTTATTCATCAATTTGTATAGATTTTTCTCGAATTCGTTTCACGCGCTAGTTTGCAGTCGCGTGTTCAGTTCGATGTATCCGCGCAACCATGGAAATTGCGCGAATGGTAATATTTTATGTATCTTCGTAACGTGTAACCCGTGTCGAATGCATTGTTGTAGATTACGATAATACGTCACGTAATGGCACTTATCGTACAGTGTGGCGAGAAGTTTATCCTATCGTTTTCCGGGCGGCTTATCGCGCGTCGGGCAAAACGGCAAGTCACCGTGAGAGTCATGAAAGTCGAGCGGATACGCAAGGTCGACTTCTAGAATATAACCGATAGGCGAGTTCGACGTTATGGACATTAAGTTGATGCTCGTAACATCGTCGACCCATTGAAAATCTTCGTAAGGCAACGATTGACACATCGCCCATCCGTACAAATTATTTACGTCGAAATACATAAGATACGACGATGGTTCCGAGGGATCGTACGACTGTACGTACTTGTTATTAGCGCGCGCGTATCTATTGGAACTTAGCCCGCCGCGTATTCCGCGTTTCACGAATATTATCAATCGATGTCGGTTAACAGCTCGAATCGAACGCTCGTATGCTTTAACATAGCGTCCCACGTGTATCCAGGTAACGTGTAATAGTGCGCGGTATCTAAACCATAACTCTTCACACACGCGTCGCGAAAATTTTCGAAGACATCGGCCAATAGAAGAACATCGGTTTCAGATACAGATCGCTATAGTCACCCAACGTCTCGACGCAAAACCGCTCCCAGACTCTTACCGCGCGCGCGTAATCGCTAGCGGATATGATATCACCGGTCAACGAACTGTAGAACGCCTCGCGCGGCGATAGACGAGTCTCCCGCAACTTATCAACGCTGTCGACGTATTCGTACGGAAATACACCTTTTCGCGTAAGGAGCTCGAAATCGGCGTCGTCGAGATCGGAAAATTCAGAACGCGTGATCGTCAGCTCGCTCTTGTCGAGATACGACGCTAATTTTTCGAGACTCGCGCTTAGAAACTTGAAGGAATCCACGAAACGCAATTTCACACGTCTCCCGAACCATCCCCCGTTCGATGCGTCTTCGACGTTCTTCGTGAAGGAGATGTACGTTTTCTTCGTCAGCGGCAACAATTCGACGCTACCGGGAAAGGCGTTAGACACATCTCTGATGATGAAATGCGCGTCGTAGCCCGATAAATTGTGAAAGAATATAGGAATGACGTACGATTCCTTATAATTTAGATTACAATTCGAATGCGTGAGACCTCTGTATCGTCCGGTCAGATGACTGTGATCGCGTACGTGATTCGTACGATCTTCCGGTTCGAACGGTCTCTCGCACACGTGACAATGCGTCGCGTTCTTGAATCTCTCCTATTCATCCGGCGTAAGATCCACCATAGGCACATAGGCGTCGAGAATAATCCTCGCGCTAAGGGCCAGATCGTACAGTTCCCGGACGAACCACGATATGCAATTCTCGCCGCGATAAGATCTGTACACCGATTTAGCGTCGTCGAACGCGCATCGCGCGTAATATCCCGCGCTATAGACCTTATGATGTTGAACGATGGACGTATTCGATGTTCTCTTCTTCCCCTTCTTTTCTAGCGCGCATTCCAGATCGGCGTACACCACGAACGGAAGTCGCTTTTTTCTATTATGGTTGCGAAAATTTAGCCACTTATCGTCTTCGGTAGGAAGGACGATCGCGCACTCGTTCATTCTTCCGCAGTCCGCGCTGTGAGCCGATAAATTTTTGCTCGTTCGAAAATAATGCATGCATCTGCAACATAACACTTATTTTTTACATCGCGTACATTATTTATACTGTGTAATAAATTTCTTCTTTCTTATCAGTTTCGTGCTTACCGATCGCATATGTACGCTTTATGTTGCCGAGCGCTCAATTGCGAGCCGACGAGACGGGACAGATCCCCGATACACGCGAAATGCGCCGCGTTGTCTCGTCGCATCGTATCGTTCAGATACAACAGATTGACATGTCTCTCCTTCTTGTCGTTGGTGAGACGCAGAGGAGCGATACCGCAGCTGCCTTTCTTGTTCTTCTTATCCAGAACGGTATACACGTTGATAGATATATTGTTAAAACGCTCGAACCTGGTGATTTCGTTCAAACTCATGGGAAACTCGACTCCCTCCAGATTCAACACCGTTGAGTAGTGAGGATACCGCGAGCTTCTTTCCGCGTGTCTTTCGACCGGATATAGAGCGGCGACTACCGCCCACGCGAAACACGCGTTAGCCGTAGATCATACATTAATCACCGCTCTTTTCAATTTGATCTCTCGCGGTATCTCGACGCGACATCCGACGCGCATAGGATTATACCTGTTTACGTTCACCGTTAGATTTAGTATCCGCGATAACGCCCATCCGCTATCGCGCTCCTGAAATTCCTCCAGCGGAGCTAGAATAGCTTCGACCACGCGCCTCCCGTACCACTCTCGCAGATCGGACGTAGGTAGAAACGGATGATTCTTCGTGGCGACGGTCCTAACGGCGATCTTGTCGCCCGAGACGAACTCGCCGTTGAAAGCGGTATTAACCTTAACGCTGTTGTACCTGCCCATAACATCGCGTACTTTGCCACTTCCAATTGCGGTAAAGTAAATAGCGGTCGGCTCCAACGTTCGCAAAGGGTTCGTCGAATGGCGCGACGCTCGTTTTTCGCACAAATTCTTCGGCAAAATCGATTTTTTCTTTACAGTATAAACAATCCTTTATGTAATATTCGCGCAATTCGTTCTTTAAACAATTCGGTATTTCTAATACCCGTATATCTTCGATATTTCTAATACGAGTATTCAATACTCTTCCGGCTAGTGTCGTTAAAGTATTCGGAGAATGCTTCATTGCGTACGTCGCTTCGACAAAATATTTTAGAATAAACTAATATTTTAAAATCGTCGCGATCCTTTTATAGTAGCAAAGATGACAAATCGCGAACCACCCCGGTCTCCGCGCGCTGTGTATCGAATAGAGATAACCGCCCGCATCTCCTAATATATTAAAACAACACATCCCTCCATACAACGCATGTATTAATATTATATTATAACGCGCGCCTTTGTATCTCTGTACTGTTACAAAATAAAAACGCTCTCCTTTATTGCGAAAACCTCTCTTTATTCGACCTCCATCTATTCGAGCGATAACCTCGACGCCGACCTATCCATCGATCTATTTATAGATCTATACAGTACGCATAACGATGACAAGCGCGTCTCGTATCGCGCCTAGGTTCGCCCGCGATATTTTCTTATCTAATCATTTTTCAATTTATCGTATTTACATGTCACGGGTCATCGCGACTCCCCGGGTCAGAGATAATGCGACGACCGCGTCTCGCGCGACGCATCTTTAACGCACTTGACGCGATAACGCGATCTCCCGCCCCGATTTCGTCGCCCCGTACCCCTCGCCCTTTCGCCCTGCTCGAGTTCCACAGCTCCCCGATCCCCTCAACCTTGCTTCACCCCTCGCCGTACGTACCCCCCCCCTGTTTTCCCCCCCTGCCCGACCTGCCTCCCTCGGATATCTTTCTATCTCGTTTTATCCGCATGTTCACTCTCTCACTCTTACAGGGAGTTTCCAAAGCAAAGTGGATTAGAACCGGTCTTACTCACCTACTCAAACGGTACCAGAACACGAAATCGAGCTTCAACAGGAGATTTTAAGCGTGATTGGGGCTCGTCTCGAATCGGACAAAAAAAATGTTGCTGCGGTTCATAAAAATGTAGCTCTTCGCTGGTCAGAGATTTTAAAGAAAGGACTTCCACCATACGAAGTCAAGTTTTGGAAAAATATCCGACTCCGGAGAATTGTGCTTTTATCTCTGTCCCAAAACTAAACGCAGAGATCACCGCTGCCGTACAAGAGTCTGCGATTAAGAGAGACAAACGCATCGTCGGAAAACAAGAGCGTATTGCCTCATGTCTTGGTGCCGTGGGAAAAGCAATTTCGATCACGCTCAAGATGAATGACTCTCGAATTGCTCGAGAATTTAAGTGACGGTGGTAGGCTTCTCGCCTCGATTCACAGAGAGGAGTCTTTGGCTAGAAAAAGTATTATCTTGGCCAATCTAAACTCATCTATGAAAATCACGCTTTCAAACATATCGGTCGACGAGTGGTTATTCGGTGTCGATTTGAAGAAAAAGATAAAATCGGTTATGAATCTCGATAAAACATCTTTGGAAGGATTTGAAACCTCCGGCAAAACTCTTGCAGCAGAGCAACTCGCAGAAAAATGCAAAAAACTCGAAGGGCCCGCCGCGCCAGTCATCATACAAGAGTCGAACGGCGATGTCAGGCGGGCAACGCAAGTCATCGTTCAGCAACTCGGATGCGAGAAAATCATCTTACCACAAGGTCGACCCGTCAGTACGGAAAACGTCGATAAATGTGTCGACAAACGTAGGTAGAACAACTGGTAGACTAAAATTTTTCCTTAGCGCATGGTCAAAAGTGACCAATGACCTTGTTACCCGAAAATAAATTCAGGGTTACGAGATTCCTTTCACATCACCTCCGAGCCAAGAGAGTTTCCCGGTTGAGCGCACGTGGTCCGATCATGAGCAATCAATGATTGAGAAACAATTGATAAGTTAATTGTTAAGGGAGCGATTGAGAGAGGCTCATCGTCACAGAGCCAATTTATGTCAAACATTTTTTCCTAAGTCGGATAGAACGTATAGATTGATACTGAATCTTAAAAAACTTAACGAGTTTATCACAGCGAAACATTTTAAAATCGGAGACTGGAAAGTCGCAAAGAGGTTAATCAGTCCCCATGACTCTATGGCAACATTAGATTTGAAGAACGCGTACTATCTCGTATCCATCTAGAAGAACCGTAGAAAATTTCTGCTGTTCTTATACAGAGGCGAATTGTTTGAGTTCACCTGTTTGCCTTTCGTACGTTTTTACAAAACTCTTGAAACAAGTAGCAGCGTACTTGAGAAAACACGGTTTTGCTTCCGTTTTTATCTGGACGATTTTAGTTATTGGACGATCTTACGAGAAAGGCGTTAATAATATTCGCGAAACGACTACGTTGTTGAAAGAGCTGGAGTTTATAACACTGTTCAACAAAAAATGACTTTTTTCGAACACTGGAACCGGACTACCCGTTTCTTATAGTTTTTTGGACGCTGAACACGAATCCGGTTGTGAAATTGCTTCATCACGTCAGAATTTTGAGAAATTTGCGATTAAAGTTGCAAAAAGGACTATTTTCATGAACTTTGTCATATTATAGCTACATGTGACGTTTTATTACAATTAAAATAAAGTATGTTGTTAGGACTTTCAACCCTCAAAAGGAATTTTTGGTGTCGGTTATGGTTAATAAGATATCCATGGTTAAATATGGGGTGTATTGCAGAAGTTAGCTGTGACTTAGGTCATTGACGATTTACCAAATATCTTTTAATTATTACTTAAACTTAAGAGTTTTTTAGATCGCTGATACGAATCCAATGTCAAAAGTGTCAAATTCAAAATGGATTAGATTGCAATCTAAACATTTTTTAAGGTTTGGCATCCGCCATATTGAATCCACCATCTTGAATGTGACAATTTTGACATTGAATTCGTATTCAGCGATCTAAAAGCTCTTAAATTTAAATAAATATAATTGAAAGGTACCTGGTAAATCGTCAATGATCTAAATCACAACTAACTTTTGCAATTCATCCCACATTTAACCATAGATATCTTATTAACCATAATCGACACCAAAAATTCCTTTTGAGGGTTGAAAGTCGTAACAACATACTATATTCTGATTGTAATAAAACTTCTCCAACACGTCACATATTGTAGCTATAATATATGACAAAGTTCGTGAAAATAGACCTTTTTTGCATCTCTAATTGCAAATTTTTCAAAATTCTGACGTGATGGAGCAATTTCGCAACCGAATTCGTGTTCAGCGTCCAAAAACTTATAAGAAACGGGTAGTTCCGTCCTGGTGTTTTTTTTTTGGTGAACTGTGTAATTAACGAAGAAAAGAGTCATACAGTCCCCACTCAGCGTTGGAAATATTTAGCATTAATTTTTGATTCCGAAAAAATGTCCATAACAGTTACCGGAGGATAAAGTACGACGAACCGTGGATTTATTGAACAAATTTAGTAAAATCACACCTTGCACGATAAGAATATTTGTAGCTTTCGTGGGCACATTAGTTTCTCGTTATCCAGTTTTGAAGTACGGGATGATTTATGAGACGCTTCGAAAAGAAAAGATCTCGCGCGCTGGAAGTCAAACATAATAATTTTGATGCAACGATGACCCTCTCAGAAAATTTAGATGAAGATATTGCGTGGTGGAAAACGAATATTCGTTCCGCGAGCGCACCGATGAGCGAACCTGTATATGAGCTAAACATTTTTTTCTGGTACGTTACGTACGGGATGGGACGTATTTTGCAAGGGTCAGGCTAGTTATGGACACTGGAATGCTGAAGATTTGGATTTACACATCAATTAGAGCTGATGGCGGCATTTTTTGGTTTAAAATGCTTCGTAAGTAAAGGCGGCGTAGTAATATCATACTACGCATGAATAACGCGACGGCAATTGCATACATCATCCGCATGAGGGACAGTCTGTTCAAGGGTCTTAGTTCCAGTGATGCCAGAATTGAGACGCGAACAACATGAAACCGAGGTGGAGGGGATAACACACACAAGCCCAAACCGCGTACGTGTGAGCTCGGTGCTTCGGCTAGCTTCGGATAGCAGAAGAGGACAGATATACTGTTTTCTGTCTCTCTTCTTCCTATCGAGTCGGCAACTATAGCGACGGACGTACGGCGTACGGGCGACGGCGACGGGCGATGTTGCTCGCTTCTTGATTCTTGATATACATGAGCGTTAAATGTTTTTTTTACAGCCTTTTCATGTCATATAATAAATGTTTTTTCCAACTTTCCTTCCTACATTATATATTAAATGATTTCTCACGCTTTCGATATTATATATTTATATTAGAGTTATAAGAGAAAATGCATTATTACATTAAAACAATACATAAAATGCTTTAATTATTTTTTTTTTGTTTAGGTATACTGCATATAAAAGTATTCGAGTAAAATACTCGAAGATTGAACATTATAATAAACATTTCATATTCTACATACCGAGAAAAAAAATAATTTGATAGTAAAAAGTTTTGTTTTATTCGAGAAAACTATTTATTCGGTGAATTTTAATAACGTTTTTGTTTATATTTAAATCTTTAAGTTTCTTAAGTAAAATATATTTATTTAGTAAATATAAAAAATATTAAATATATTTTTCTTATCAAAAACAACATCTAGATTATTAAAAAATATTATTTAAATGAAAAGAAATTATACAAAGATAAAAAATGAATATTGCTAGAACAAATCAAATAATTTTTGTTAATGATATACTGAAAGAATAAAAATATATATATTATGCCAGCACTTTTATATATTTAAATAAAAAAATATGTATTAATTAAAGCAGTATTGTTTTAATGTAATAATGTATTTTCTTATAACTCTGGTATAAATATATAGTATCAAAAGGCTGTAAATATATTTTTAAATTGGAGAAATAATATTTGCAATTGTAAATATATTTACAAAGCATTGGGATTTAACTCAATAAAATAAATAATAAATTTTGGAAATAGTTACAAACTTCATTTATACAACTCGAGAAATATAATTTATATGAGAATTAAACTCCTACTTTTTGTGCTTCAAACAAACAGTTTACAAATATTTATCGTGCTGAATTCAATCAGTTTAATATTCTGAATATTGTGTTGGGCTTATATCAGATATAATCAGAAATTAAACTGATTGAACGCTACTACGCTTTAAATCTTATATTACTAGCCAAATTTTATATCCATTTGTAAGAATGCGAGAAAATACATCATCTAACGAAGAAATTAGTAAATCGCTCACATATTTAAATGAAATGAATTGATTTTTAATAACAAAAAATCTAATTGTCTAAAATACATATTTGATTAAATATTACATATTGATTAGTATTATGTATTTAGGATGGCTTTACATAATGAATGGTGCTTTTCCACACCACCCATGGGGTATCACCAATGGCGCGTTCGGTTTTTTAAAGTGGACCTTCGCCTGGAGCCCTATTATACCACTGTATGTTATATATTATAGTGTATCTTTCATTTACAAGTGTGATGTCTTTTACAGACAAGATATTTTTTACACACTTGTATTTTAAAAATGTGATGTTTTTTACAGACAAGATATATATTACATACTTGTTTTTTACAAGTGTGATGTCTTTAAAGACAAGATACTTTTTATTTTATTTTCAACATTATTATTACATATCATTAACCGATGACGGACCAGCAATGTCATCAATGTCAGCAGCATATAATGTAAGACTGTTCATTTTCTTAGGACAAGTAGAATTTTTCCGATGAAATGAGAGATAAATACTTTTCATTAATCTCCATGTCTAGAACAGTTTGTTTTCTCGTTTTTAGTGCTGATTTTAATACACTGTGACGTTGCCGTCTCGCGCGCGTCCGCCGAGTCCCTCTCCGATCGAAAAAGCGCGGGCTAAAGAGCCGCGCCAGTCGAATCATTGCGAGAACCGTACCGTTACCTCCAGAGAGGCGTCATTAATTGAGATTTCGAGCTTAATATTAATTTCGTTTATGATTTTCTTTCGTATGAATAATTCATTTGGGAGCCTCATCGGAAGAAGGAGCGGAAAGTCGCTGAAGCGTCACGGAAAATACGATCGCCAATCAAGGAAGACCTTAGAGGGGCGAGGAGCCAGCAATTTGGAAATCCAAAACATCTAACGGCCAAACTAGCTACGTCACGACGGGACAGGACCCGCACACGTGATGCGCAACGCACGGGACAGCGAGTGGATTCTCGCGCAAGGACACAGGCCCGTGCGGATCCGGTCCCCGCGGAGGGACTGCAATTCTGCACCCGATGGCGTGACGCGGTCCCGGAAAAGACGGAAGGAAGGGTGGCAGCGATACTTCCGGCCAAGCCGTTCGCCCCAGACCCCGCGACGGCACCGCGAAAAGGGCCCCAGCGAATTATTGTCTATAATACCGGGGGCGCGCGCAACCCCGTTACGACCGTGAGCGCGCCGCCCGCCGACCACAGCGCGTGATAACGCGTGATTGGCCGCGATAATACGCACCCCGTGTGCGCAGCCCCGGCTGGCCCACAGGTATCGATTCTGGATCGCGACGATCCAGGATCAGACTGGCGCGAGCTTGCGTGCGAACTAGAAGCGTAAGCGAGAGGACCGTTTTGGAGAGAAAATTCGAGAGCGTTGCTGCTGGAGCGAGCGGAGAGGATCCCGGTGATCGACGGCGAAGGACGGCGAGCTCGAGAGGACGTCGTCGACCCCTGGCCGTCCCGACGGGAGGAAAAATACCGGTGAGGTTATCCTCCGCCATATTCGCCACTCGCGATCGCGCCCGGAATCGTTTCGTTCTGTCGTCGTCGCCGTGAATTCGTACTTTGGTGTACGGGCTAAGCCCGATTCTTTAGTGTAGATTTTCGCGTCACGGCCACGTCGTCGAAGCGATTCGAGCCCCGGAGCCTCGAAAGTATCGGTTTCCGCGGATCGAGACATTACCTCGCGTTTGTAATAAACCGTGTGTCGTCTCTCTGGAGATTCGGATTCCGTAGATTATATTTGCGTTGGTTCTCGCACGTCTAGCGTTTAAGTCTCGTTCGTACTGTATGTCGGTCGTTTGAGTGTGAGTGTGATTCGCGTCAATTTGTTATATTATTTCTATCTTTCGTTTGTGAAACTTCGCATATAAACTTTGCTTGCACGTCCGGTGCAACTTTCCTTCACGATTATTATATGGGTTACGTGAGAGTGTGAATCGCGTAAATTCGACGTATTATATCGGCTGTAAAGCACCGCGTCTCGAAATTGTGAGCGCGTTTTGGTGAGAATTTCCTCGCGATTCTTGCATGAATTGCGTGCGTGTGTGTGTCGAGCATTCGATTCTGCGTAATATGTCCGTCCGAGATCGAAGCATGTCCGCGTTGTAATAATTGCCTGTTAATCTTAAGTTGCGTATTAATAATTTAACGGTAATAGCGGGCGATCAGGTCGCCGTTGGCGAGGTGATATCGAGAATTGATTCTGACTTGCGCCCGAATTATAGACGAACGTAATAATCAATTTCTTCGCAGTGCGAGGCGTAATTCAAGCCGAGCGGACATTCTGGCCGATCTAACGGGTCGGTCTCGGCGTACGCATTACGGGGTTTTGCGCCCCGCGTCTAACACCCAGTCTTGCAGCCGCGTTTCTTTTACCGCAGCCGTATATCCGCGCGGTTTATCATTATTATTCTCGAGGAGTTGCGGCTCCCGCTATTATAATAAATCTGTTAATTTCTTTGTTTAATTGGCGAGTTTCTTTTCAGTTGTGTTTGTCGTTTCCGTAATTGTCGCCTCTTGCATAAATTATCGCGTTAGGACAATACTCGCCCTGCCCCTCTACCGTTAGGCGAGCTAGTCAGCCCGTGGCGAATTCCGACAAATTTTTTTCGCGTTTATTTCGTGTTTCGCGAATTGATACGTGAAAGATCGTATCTGGCGCCCAAGTTCGATTCTCGCGATTATCTCTCGGATCTCGTTACGGTACGCGCGGAACTCCTAACATCCCGTTCCCACCTGGCGCGTGGATCTTTTTCTCCGTTTTCCCGTTTTTGTCAACGACCATTCCGCATCTCCCGTTCGGCGAATTAGCTCCTGTTCGTCGGCGCAATTTACACCCGCACGACGGAGAGAACGAGTCGGCGGTCGCGTTTATCGCTCAGCCGCGAGACGGTAGGAAAAGTCGTCGCAACACAAATAGCATTTATACACGCGGGCGAAAGTTTATTTCGTTTTTTTGTTTTTATATCAGATAGAAAAGAAAACATTCTTTCTGGGTCAGCATTTGAATTTGGAAGTGATCTTATAGCATTCAAAAGAGATTTCAGGTTGGGATATTTACGTTTTAAAATTTTTTTCCACATCTCATCAAAGTTTAATTTAGAAAAATGTTCTTTTTCTGCTATTGTAAAATCGAGATGTAAAGCATGCCACTCTTTTTTTAATGCATTTTCGTCAAAACCACCGAGGGTTTGAGCGATAAAAGAAACATCATTAAATGATGTTTCTCTATCGATGCTACATAATGCTGCGTTTAATTGAAAAACCTTTAATTTATATAAAAATTTATCTTTAATGGGCAGTCTTTTACTAATCTCCTCGGCAGCAGTCACGTAAAATTGCAGACAATTATCTCGAACATTTCCAATTATGTCTGCGTGTCCTTCTTTCATTAAACTCTCGAGATATTCTTCACATTCAAATCCTACATTTATATTATTTAAAGATTTTTGGTTTTCTTTTTCAGAAAATTTAAAATCATCATTACATACATATTTTAGAAGCTCTGGTTTCAAAAAGTGTTTACAAACTGTTATTAAAAGCTCTACAGATTTTGGCTGCAATAAATGAATTCTTGTTTCCAGAGCTTGGAAAAATGCATTGAAAGAATTAAAAAAATTCAAAATATGTTTTAAAAATAGCAAATATGCTTTTACATCAAGATTTTGCATTATAGATAATAAATTTTCTCCTGACTTTGATTTTTCACTTACGACCATTTCGGTCAAAAAAAGCTTGGTAGTATCCCACAACTCAAGATGTCTTTCAACATATGAATGGCGAGAGGGCCATCGTGTATCAGACAACTTTAAAATTTTATGATTTGTTTCCTGAAAACATTCTCTAAAATCTTGATAAATAGCAGCACGCTTGGGACTACTGTTAATATAATTCGCCATTTTTTTTTTAAATTCTTCACAATATTCCGGTATTTTTGCACATGCAGCATGTGCAGCCAATGCAGCGGAATGGCATGGACATGAAAATGTTAATAAATTTTTACAAACTTCTTCTAATTTTTTTTTGAACGGTAGATGTTTTCCTACCATGACAGACGCATTGTCGCATGATAGGGCAACGATATTTAAAAATGGAATGTTTAATTTCCACATTTCACATTTGAATGCATTAAATAATTTTTCCGCGCTGCTATTTCTCGCATATTAATTAATTTAACTAATTGCGTGCGAATATCTAATGTTTCAGGATCAACATATCGAACAAGAAACGTCATCCATTTTTCATTACTAATATCAGACGTTTCGTCAATAAAAATTGTAAATTTCGTATTTTGAATGCTGTTAACCACACGGGCCGTCTCAACCGGACACAATACATTTGAAATTATACTTTTACATTTTGTTCGACCCATGCTCATACTTTTCAATACGTTAGGATCTTTTCCTACTTCTTGGAAAAAACTAAGAATTTCTTTTGCCGTTTGATGCGAAATATTCTTATCAGCAATTAACGCGGCATATCGAATTTCTGCTGATTTCTTTCGCTCTTCAAGTGACAAAAGTGATTCGTCCGTCATGTTGATACTTCCGTCCGTATTCTTTGTTTCTGTTTTATTATTTTTACATATTTCTATGTGTGCTATTGATTCTGCGTGACGATAAATTTGTGATAAACCACCAACCATAGATTTATCACAAAATGAGCAAAAAAACGAATTTTTGTCATGTGACACTTCGCGTAGCCATGGCTTAAATAATTCGATCTCTAGCCATTGTTGTTTAAATTTCTGTTTTTCTGTTAATTTTTTATTTAAACTCTTATTGTCAGCATTTAATAATAATGATGTACTTTCTTTCATATTATTTTTGTGGCACGCAGAATCCGCATGTCTTAAAACATGTGTGTTGCACGAAATATTTTTATTACATATAATGCAATGATAAAAACTATCATCAGAAGATATTTTACGTATCCAAGATTTAATTCTATCATCACTAAGCCAAGCTTCTGAAAAGCTTCGCTTAGATTTTTTTTTTATTCATCACACATTTTTATATATGTATAGCAAAAGATAGGCAGAAACAAAGAATTAAAGAAGAATGAGTAAAATAAAAGATAAACAATAAACAATAGGGACTCACAATCAGAATTGATTCAGCTTCTTAAGGGCCGTCTACAATGGCAGTAACAAGGCTGTAGGAGTAGAGAGTGCACTGTTTTTAGTGATGTTTAGACGGGGAGTAACGAAATGGGCAATTCCCATTTCGTACTCCCTACTATCTTACTGTCAGCCAGTGAGAGTGTTAAAGCGCGAAAATTTAGTTGTGTCAATCAGTGTCGATGTGCTGACAGTGTGAATGCGTGAACAATTTGTTTGTCGATTCGTCATTTTCGATATTATTATAAAATGGATAATGATGAATATTATGTGGAAGGCATTGATGGCTTTGAATATGAAGAAAATAAAGAAGAAGACGTTGAAAATGATACAATAATGTATCAAAAAAAACTTATTGCTATTGTGAAAGCTAACCCGGTACTGTGGGACAAAAAACAAAAGGGGTATAAAAATTTTAATAAAGAACTTGCTTGGACCTCTGTAGGTGCAATGCTAAAAAATATCTCTGGTGAGAATAAATTTGCATATGTTTGATACACTGTATCTAGCGGGAATTGAGGTTATGGTACTTGTGAGAATATGGTTGAAAACATGATTGGTATTTTCTATTTGCAGGTTCGGATGCTGAAAAGGAATTTTACAAAATTTGACAGAGATATGGAAAGGAGCGACATAAAGTAATTATGTCATTAAAAGGAAAATCTGGACAGGGTGCCCAGCCCGCATATGTTCCTGAATGGGAATTGTACGAGTTATGCGATAGTTTCCTGCGTGAAGTTATCATACCTCGAAAGTATGTTGACCACTTTCCTTAATTAAAATAATATTAAAAAAGCAATATTGTGTGTATTTATGATTATAATATTAAAAAAATCAATATTATATATATTTACAATGATTATAATATTAAGAAAGCAATATTGTATTACAGAACTACTAGCAACTATGTCAAGAATACTATACCTGCATCAAATGAAATAACTATCCCCTCTCCTACCCTATTAATTGTACCACAAAATGTCAAGACACCTGTAGCTCATCGTGTCATTACACCTATACAGATTCCTAGCACCAACTGGACATCACATTTCTATGAATCATCGTTATCCAGTATGTATATTGCATATGCTGAATGATTTAACAAATGTGTTGTATGTACATATGTAACAGTGAAATCTATTTTTTTTAGGTAATGATACGACATCTGATTCTACCACTTTTGAGTCTCCAGGAATATTTCAATCGCCAACACAACAAACGCAAGCACAGTTTCGATGCCAAACACCATCTTCATCTGTAACGCAAATCAGACCAGCATCATCAAGAGAGGAAACAAGTGCTGCACAACAAATCCTGCAAACAAGTCAAACTACAGCTAAGACAGTTCCTTTACCTGACACTTTCAGTAAGAAGAAAAGGAAAATGAATAATGATCTCACAGACGCATACATTAAACAGTCTGAGGGATTAAATAATCTGGCTGTGCAAGTTTCACAGGCATTGGTTGCAAAGCCAAATTCAACACCTGCTCCTGTAGCAGCCCTAGATCCCATCTTAGGAGCAATTCAAATGGCACTGACAAAAGTAAAGGATGCAAACAAATTTCAATGCATGTTGGATATTCTGCAATACATCAACGAAAAATATGTGAAGATTGATGAGTGAGAATAGTATATAAGGATAAGTTTAATGTCATGTATTATATATTAGTTTTATTTTCTTAAATTTATTTTTGCAGATTTAGAAATAGAGATTTATTTATGTTACAGAAATAGAGATTTATTTATGTTGCAGATTTAAATTTTTTTTTTAACTTGTGTTATATAAAGAAAAAATATATAAGATTATAAAATTATTATAAGATTATAAAATATATTAATATACGTAAGAGAATTATTTTTAAATAAAGGGAATGCAATATTGTGAAAAATGCACATTTATTAATGTAAAAAATTCAAATTATATAGACAGAATATAAATAACATTTAACGAACAGCTCAGCCTATATAGTAAACAAATCAGTCTTATGTTATTTATTTATATATTACCTATATTAACTAGTAAAGCTTAATGAAAGACAAACAAAATCTTTATATCTAAATTAGCGAGTAGGTGGATTAATTCGTACAGCTCCGAGGGCAACTTCATATTGCCAAGGTGCCTGAGATTCTCCAGTAGGAGAAACAAAATAATCTCGCAAATAATTTCTTAAACCTTTTGGGACAGCTCCAGCTCGATTAGCCCCTACTCTACCCAAGTCCTTAAAGTAATCTGAATGTTGCTGTCTCCAACGTCCTTCTTTTACAATATAATCTTCTTCTCGATCAACATAATCCGGTGGACAGTAACGTCTATTATGCACAGGCAATTCTTCCTCACCTATCATTATAAAATTATGAAGGCATACGAGTGCTTTAAATAATATTTCACAATTCTCTACAGACATACAAAGAGCCTTCTGTAGGATTTGCCAACGTGCCGTTAAAATGCCAAAAACATTTTCAATTGTTCGGCGACAACGAGCTAATCTATAATTAAAAATACGTATATCATTTGTTAAATGACCTTTTTTACGTGAATATGGACGCATAAGATAGGTAGTTAGAGGAAATGCCTCATCTGCCACAAACATAAATGGAAAAGGTATGTCTCTTTCAGGGAGTGGTCTTGGAGTGGGCAGATCAATGGCTCCATTCTGCAAATCTTGTGCAAAATCTGTATTTGCCCATACGCCACCATCGCTAATGGAACCTGTGAACCACATTAATTCATCACGTTAAAAAGATATTGCGTACACTTTTCAATAGTTACAATTTCTATGAACTTACCATACTGGCCAATATCAATCCAGGTAAACTTATAGTTAGCATCACATGTTGCAAGCAACACTAAGCTAAAAAATTGCTTGTAATTATAAAAGAGAGGTCCTGAGTTAGGAGGAGCTTTAATACGCATATGTCTTCCATCTAATGCTCCCACGCAGTTTGGGAATTGCCATTTCGCCATAAAGTCCTCACTGATTCTCTCCCAGTTGAGACGATTTATGGGTTTCAACACAATAGGACTCAATGCAAACCACAGTGCTCTGCATGTTTCATTAATGATAGAATGCACAGTGGATTTTCCAAGTCTATATTCCAAGTGTTTCGACCTGGCACTATCACCTTGAGCAAGGTACCTGTAAGTAGCATAAATGACATTAACTTTGGTATGAGGAAATAAAATATATCTTTACGTTATTTACTACTCACATTAATGTGACAGCAAGCCGCAGTTCTGTTGGGAGTGGTGTACGAATGCTTCTCTTTATTAAGTACGGTTGGACCAGATTGACCAAAATGTTAAAATGTTCTGGCCACATTCGGAATAATGAAAAGAATTCCTCGTGATCCGTTGTTTTTAGTTCCTTTACAAGATTAACATAAAAACCTTGAGCGTTTTTCTTTCGATTGACGGGACGTACCCACCACCGTCGACGAGAATATTTCATTTTACTTTTTAACATGCGGAATTGCAGGCCTAATATTTCATGCCATACCAGTAAAAATAATGTCACAAGCGCGATATCCACCGTATCTAACATGATCTTTATAACCTCGCACATTTATTAGTCAACTGTCTTCTTTCACTGTCTACAGTACCAGATGGTCTGTTCACTGATTGGTTAGTCATTACTCGCATTGCTCCGCCATTGTAGACAGGGGTGAAGTAATTCCACAAATCTTACTCCTCACTCTGTACTGCCTACTGCCATTGTAGAATGCCCTTTAGATATCAAGATTTCACAAGACACGTATCAAAAAATACGTTGACTCGCAAGTACAAGAGTGCAAGGCAACAAGATTATCTCACAGAAGCGCCGTGAAACAACAGACAGCGTATGAAACAAATGCACGGCGTATGAAACAAATGAAAAAGTGCCGAGTGCTTTTAGTGCTTTTTTTCAAATCAGCACTAAAAACGAGAAAACAAGCTGTTCTAGACATGGAGATTAATGAAAAGCATTTATCTCTAATGTCATCGGAAAAATCATATTCTACTTGGCCTAAGAAAATGAACAGTCTTACATTATATGCTGCTGACATTGATGACATTGCTGGTCCGTCATCGGTTAATGATATGTAATAATAATGTTGAAAATAAAATAAAAAATATCTTGTCTTTAAAAGACATCACACTTGTAAAAAACAAGTATGTAATATATATCTTGTCTGTAAAAAACATCACATTTTTAAAATACAAGTGTGTAAAAAATATCTTGTCTGTAAAAGACATCACACTTGTAAAAAACAAGTGTGTAAAAAATATCTTGTCTGTAAAAGACATCACATTTTTAAAATACAAGTGTGTAAAAAATATCTTGTCTGTAAAAGACATCACACTTGTAAAAAACAAGTGTGTAAAAAATATCTTGTCTATAAAAGACATCACACTTGTAAATGAAAGGTACAATATAATATATAACATACAGTGGTATAATAGGGCTCCAGGCGAAGGTCCACTTTAAAAAACCGAACGCGCCATTGGTGATACCCCATGGGTGGTGTGGAAAAGCACCATTCATTATGTAAAGCCATCCTAAATACATAATACTAATCAATAAATAATATTTAATCAAATATGTATTTTAGAGAATTAGATTTTTTGTTATTAAAAATCAATTCATTTCATTTAAATATGTGAGCGATTTACTAATTTCTTCGTTAGATGATGTATTTTCTCGTATTTTTACAAATGAATATAAAGTCTGCAAGGTTTGGCTAGTAATATAAGATTTAAAGCGTAGTAGTGTTCAATCAGTTTAATTTCTGATTATATCTGATATAAGCCCAACACAATATTCAGAATATTAAACTGATTGAATTCAGCACGATAAATATTTGTAAACTGTTTGTTTGAAGCACAAAAAGTAGGAGATTAATTCTCATATAAATTATATATGTCGAGTTGTATAAATGAAATTTGTAACTATTTCCAAAATTTATTATTTATTTTATTAAGTTAAACCCCAATGCTTTGTAAATATATTTACAATTGCAAATATTATTTCTCCAATTTAAAAATATATTTACAACCTTTTGATACTATATATTTATACCAGAGTTATAAGAAAATACATTATTACATTAAAACAATACTGTTTTAATTAATACATATTTTTTTATTTAAATATATAAAAGTGCTGGCATAATATATATATTTTTATTCTTTCAGTATATTATTAACAAAAATTATTTGATTTGTTCTAACAATATTAATTTTTTATCTTTGTATAATTTCTTTTCATTTAAATAATATTTTTTAATAATCTAGATATTGTTTTTGATAAGAAAAATATATTTAATATTTATTATATTTACTAAATAAATATATTATACTTAAGAAACTTAAAGATTTAACAATAAACAAAAACGTTATTAAAATTCACCGAATAAATAGTTTTCTCGAATAAAATAAAATTTTTTACTATCAAATTATTTTTTTTCTCGGTATGTAGAATATGAAATGTTTAATATAATGTTCAATCTTCGAGTATTTTACTCGAATACTTTTATATGCAGTATACATAAATTTAAAAAAAATATTAAAGCAGAGTATTGTCTTAATATAATAATGCATTCTCTCTTATAACTCTGATATAAATATATATTATCAAAAGCGTAAAAAATCATTTAATTTAAAACATATTAAAGAAGAAGGTTGAAAGAAAACATTTAATATATAACACATTAATAGGCTGTAAAAAGAACATTTAACGCTGTCATGCATCAAGAATCGAGAAACGAGCAACATCGCCCGTCGCCCGTCGCTCGTCGCCCATCGCCCGTATCGTTGCCGGCTCGGTAGGAAGGAGAGAGACAGAAAACAGTACATCTGTCCTCTTCTGTTATCCGAAACTAGCCGAAGCGCCGAGCTCACACGTACGCTGTTTGCGCTTGTGTGTGTTATCCCCTCCACCTCGGTTGCATGTTGCTCGCGTCTCAATTCTGGCATCACTGCTTAGTTCCAAGGAAGTTACCAAGGAAATTTGGCAATGGTGTGAGCGGAGGGAAATTTGAATTACGACGTCATATATCCGCTCCAGTGAGAATGTTGAGGCTGATTGCAAGTCATGGAAACTGCAGCCGAAAACAGAATTCAAGCTTTCCGATAGCGCCTTCCGAAAAATCATTCAGATTTTTGGATACCCGCAGATTGATTTATTCGCCTCAAGGGCGATTACAAATACCATTGATACGTGTCATGGCAGATAGATCCCGACTCTATCACCATCGACGCTTTTACATTGGAGTAGAAACGATGGTTCTTTTACGCCTTCCCTCCCTTCTCTATGATTTTAAGTCTTGAGGAAAATTGAGAATGAAGGTTCAAATGGCATAGTGGTCGTGCCGTCCTGGGAGGCCCAACCGTGGTTTCCTCTGTTTTTGTCTCTACTTGATGCCAAACTTCCCATTATTTTCCAGCCGAATAATAATTTGATACGCTCTTCCTGCAAGGAGACACATCCTTTGTGGCATCGTCTTACATTGGTGGCCGACAAACTACCGGGAAGCCTTCATCCGGAAAGAAGTTCCATTGGATTCGGTGGATATTTGAATAGCGTCCTTATCAGAATCGCTCCGCCAGTACGAGTCCGGTCTCAAAAAATGGTGGACCTTTTGCGCAAACGAGAAAATTGACCCGGTTACCGGTTCCACAAACAACGTATTGTCGTTTCTCACGGAAGAGTTCAAAAAAAGTGCGTCACTCAGTTCGCTGAACTGCTATAGGTCAGCGATTTCTTTAATTTTGGGACCTGAGTTGGGAAAAAACGAGAAAATCCAGCGATTCTTTAGAGATGTAGCGAAATTGAGACTGGCGGCTCCCAGATACGATTCCTCCCAGATACGCTCCCAGAACCCTCAGATTGTTTTAAAATATTTATCGAGTTGGTACCCGAATGAAGAGATTAATTTAGAATGCCTAACGCTGAAACTAGTGACTTCTAGTTCATCGTATCCAGGGCATCGTATGCAAACCTTGTCGCTAATTGATACGAGAAATATTTACCAAGCAAATGAGAGTTCGTTAGAGATAAAAATTCCTGATACGATAAAGACATCCGGCCCAAATAAGAAGCAGTCGATGCTGAGGCTACCGTTTTTCATTCAGGACAAGTCTGTCGCGGCTACAGTGCTGTTATTATATTTGAAAAAAACCAAAGATATACGTAGATCGGTGGTAAAATTATTATTTATATCGTTCAAAAAACCATATAAAGCGGTAGGCACACAGACGCTTAGTCGGTGGATAAAGACGGTTATGTCCAAAAGCGGCATAGACGTCAATATTTTTTCGGCGTACAGCACGCACCATGCAACAAAATGTCAAGGAGTCAGTATCGACCTAATACGGAAAACTGCCGGCTAGTCAAAAGACTCTGAAACCTTTGCGCGGTTTTATGATCGTTGCGTTTCCTCGGGGAACGCGCAATTTACAGAAGCGGTATTGGAAACCGAAGTACTAACGTAGCCTGTAGAATTTCTAAGATGTTATCTGGCTACGACATGTTAATATTGTACTAATTTTTTCTTTCTGGATTGTTCCTGTATGTTATTAATTATAATTAAGCCCATTTTATAGTGTTCTATTAAAAAGGTTATATAATACTGCTGCTGTATTGGAAACCAAAGTACTAACGTAGCCTGTAGAATTTCTATGATGTTATCTGGCTACGACATGTTAATATTGTACTAATTTTTCCTTTCCGGATTGTTCCTGTATGTTATTAATTATAATTAAGCCCATTTTATAGTGTTCTATTAAAAAGGTTATATAATACTGCTGCCGTAACTGGCTTTAAATAACTACAACTATGATCTCGAGAAAGAGGCGCAAAATACAATTAATGATTAAACGAACTTACCTAAGTGAAATTCAATCATGATTGTATGAAGTGCCTCTTCCGAAGAGATCAATCCTTCCCTCTTATTTATTTCGAGAGAGATACCCATATTCTAAGTTACGGCAGAGCTTTAAAGAATGAAGATGGACGCGAGTACGTGAGGGGCGCGCGGAAGACCGCGCCACATAGGAAATTATTTTTCCAGCTTTGGAAATTTGTGGCGATAGTGTGGGAAGTGGGAGGTACTACAACTATGATTTCGAAGAAGAGGCGCTTCATACATCGAAAAAAAAAATTGTTAACTTGACTAAATCTATTCAACTAATTACCATTTTTTTAATTGAAATATTTATATATTTAAGTCAAATACGACATATTAAATCTTCTTTTCCCTCCCGCTTTCTTCTAATCTTCACGCTAGCGTTCACGCCTTGATTTTTTAGTTCGCACGTTATTTGTATTCTCGATTATTGCTGTACAAATGGGCGGAGTATTCTTATAATAAACCTTAATAGCAACTGAATTGATTTGTCAGTTTCATACGAAAAAAACCATAACAACAAATTTTATTATTTGTAAAAACGTACAAAGGTCGAAAACATCGACAATCTGGATGTAAATCTTGAGAGAACCCTTGCCATAAACTAACAATAGGGTAGATGTCCCTGCCCTAATTACTGCCACCTTAAGCTTATAGCCTAACTTCATTTAACCGTTTTGGGTGTTGCTGAAGCTAAAAAATGCCTCACTTTGAATCATAATGTTACATAATAACTCTATTATTATAAAAAGAATTATTCTGCATTACATATAAATACTCAAATTAATAATAAATAAAAATCTATATAAATCTGCGATGTCCCTATGACTGTCATTTAAAAAGAAATGTCCGTATGACTGACACCCGATAATTGCCAGTCCCTTTGACTGTGACTAGATCACTGCCTACAACCACAGTCCTAGTGTCAGTCTCGGTGCGCCCGAAAAAAGGTTAGAGCAGTCTGTAAATGAGTGTCAATTATGCATACTTGTGATGTGTTTCTTGCCCCGAATACTGACGGCAGTCTGACGGACAAACCAGAAAATATTGTCCCTATTGCTGTCAGCGTTAATTACAATAATTTAACATAAAATATCATTTATTTCACACATTATTTCATTAAAATGATTCTTATATAGCTCATTAATTCATTTTACATATGTTACGTCCAGCGGATTCCATGATTTTTTTCTTTCACTATGAATAACGATTAGTGATATCTTAAGAGCCCATAAATAAACAAATTAAAACTGACAGACGAGACAAACTTTTCGAGAACAAAAATTAAGAGATTATATGATACAAAATAAAACTAAAGCATATCTGGTCTAAGGCGATAGGCAGACGAATCAATAAATATTAACCACTAGAAACTTGGGTGACAAATTCTCTTATAAAATCTAAACTATACTTGACAGCTCTCATAATAAACAAAATCGGTATCAAGAATCCAAATGAAAAAAACAAAACAAACGGTAAAATGATACCACGCCTGATAGATTTCCTTTATGCGATATCCACGTTAAGATAAACTCAAGTGGATAATAAAAAGCGTAACTCTTACGCGATTACAACAACTCTCCATTGGGCGAAACCTAGTTCTATAAACAAAAGCCTTCACCAATACCTAAAGTTTTAAAATTTCCTGTACCAAAAGGAACGCCCCCAACAACATCGGTGGGTGTGATTAGAAAATTCAATTCGTGAAAAAATATTAACAAAGCCAATGGAGAGGAGGAGCAAAGGGCTTAATATACTCTGAACCATTCCTCGCGAACACACTTCGTCTCTAGTTTTCCATTTTTACCGTATACATTTCGTCTCTAGTTTTCCATTTTTACCGTATATATTTCGTTTTTAGTTTAACAATTTTACCGTAGACACTTCGTCTCTAATTCTCCATTTTCACCGTTCACATAATTAAAATGTTCCGAGATCACATTGTTTGGTACAAAGTTCAAAGAAATCTAGTTATTCAGTGCTAAATTCTGAAGATCTTGTGCCAAATGGCTGCGACCATTGGGAAGCGCATTCCAACCAGCCAAGACAGCTCGAGCTCAACCCGATTCTTCAAAATCCATTTCGCCCTTCGGATCTTTGACTGTTATAATTCATCAATGTACACGATAAGTAGTAAGTGACTTGAATGTTTTTCAATTTTTTTTTTATTATTTTATATTTTTGTATTCCGAAATAATTCTTGGATTCTTAACTATAAAATCAATCGGTAACTCGTCTCAATAATTCACACTTCAATCTTAACTTACTTTCCTATTCGACTTTCTCTACCTTAGTCCTTCTAATCCCTTCTCTGGAATATTATCTTGAATCTCCTCTTTTCTTATATTTCCTTCGTCGCCAAGAGTTATCGGTATTTTACAGAGCGACTCGCGACTTCCTATCTGTCGCCAAGGATCACCTGTATTTTACAGAGCGACTCGCAACTCTCCGTCTGTCGCCAAGGGTCACCTATATTTTACAAAGCGACTCGCGACTTCATTTTGTCATATCTCCCATTCTCCAGTTCATTCCGTAAAAATATTCATATATGAAACATATATACATATAAAGTAATAAAGATAATATAGAGATAAATATATAAACCTTTCTTTTTTTCGGATCTAAGATCTATTCATTTAATCAAATAAAGAAAAACCTCAAGAATTGTTTCTTAAATTAAGAATTTTTTCGCGATTTCTTTATTATTATTTATTATTACTCTTTCGTTAATGAAAAGATTAAACCGATCTTCGCGAACGGCCACCAAATGTTCGCGGAATCGTCGGAATAGGCGGCTAAGAAAAGAATTAACTCGGGTTCAGGCTGAATCCATTAACATAACAGTTAAAGGAGTTGCAAAAACTAATATTAACATAAAAATAACACATACCACTTCGCCTCACGTTCCGGAATCTATCTCCTCTCCTGAACCTGCTCAAGGCCCCTCAAGGTCAGAATCCCCAGCTCCTTCGACCATTATCCTTAGTGATTCCTCCCTTTCTTTCCTTCTGCATCCTGAACCCTTCTACCCCGACACAAGGGATCGTGTCACCTTGGAGAGGAGGAACCAAGGACTCACGAAGAAGGATTGACCGAAGAGCAGTTTCGGCTTTGGATCTTGGATCGATTTCATCCTTTGCCCGAACCAATACCTGAAGGAGTCTTCTGCATAGGATCGGGCCCGGTAGACAACGAGGAATTGCAGGAAGCATTGGCGAGAGGTCTCCCTAACGCCGTCATCCTGTGGTTTGTCCCGGAGCGCTGCTTCCCTATCGCTGTCCCTACCGAAATTCTTTGAAGGAGATTTCCCCCTTCCACCATCCATCTCGAGGAAATCCCTTAACTCCCTTTTACTTTTGCAATAGACAAAACCTTTTTTCTCGTTATTTCTAAGAATTATTGTAAAACCTATCAAAACAATAAATTTAATATTAGATTCTCTCCCACATTGTTCTGATTGATGACCCCCGTATTCATGTAACGCGGTATATACTCACACAGACACACACATATACACCTCGCGTAGAAATTAATTATACATATATCTTATGGACCAAACAGTAATTGTTATAGCTATGAATTTTAAAATGGACTAAATCGAAAAGAAAAAAAAACCGAAATATAATTTATTAAATTTAATTTTTTTTTAATTTAAATTTTTTATGAATAAATTAGAGTTTTAAATTTAAAACTGTGAACATTTACTAACCCGACCTCCTTCCTGTTACTCGAAATCGCTCAAGGTCCTGTCTCGAGTAATAGGGATTCAGATCCTTTACCAAAAAGAGGACCGCCGAGCGAATGGCCTATCGATAGCGAAAAATCGATCCTTCCGGTCGTTGACCTTAGTCTGTACGTTCGATTCTAAGGCACGCATCGTCTGGCGTTTGTCTAGAGGTAAGTAGGTTACGCCCTCCTGCTGACTCTTCATTCATTTGAGTCTGGACGTAACACATAATCAATGTAAGTTACATAATAAAATTATTGCCCTTTCTTTAGTACGATTTTTGCGTCGTCTTTTATTTAATACTCAAACTTAATGTTCAGTTTTTAACATTAATTTTTAAATATTAAGTGAAAACAAATACGTGTCATTTTTTTGTTTTTATATAAATTAAAGTATTGATTTAATAATAAAATTCTTTTTGAACACGTTTGTTTACAAATGTATTTTTTATCAAGTAAAATAAATAAAACGGCAGTTATAGGGACACTGGCAGTAATTGGGACATCTACCTTAGCAATTGTCACCACCTGCCGCGCATGCATGCGCGAATAACGAAGATGTTGCGAATTAAACAATGTAACCCACGCTTCACACATGTCAGTGGCACATTCCGGCATTGAGAAGTTTCAGCCGCCAACTCCCCCCCCCCCCCGCCCCCGCCCCCGCCCCCGGAGGGCGCCTTGAGATTTTCTTAAGATATTGTCTTTTATTACTGACCGATCAAGAAAGGGCTTTCCCTTGTCGCGTTTGCGACGAAGCTTGCTCGGTAGTTCAGTCCAGTTCGATTTTTATCTCACGACTCACCGCTTAGAAAACCTGCTCTGCGAAATTGCTTTTATCCGCTTAAAGTCTACTATCAATTCACGCTCGCTTTCAAACAGCACCGCGCATATAACTGATCTATTTTTATTTTATTATTTAGTGTATGATTTAAAGCGTTTATTTTTTTGTAATTGTTTGTACATATTGTCTGATCTGTATTATAAGAATAAACTGTATAAAAAAGTATTAAAAAAAATTGTTTTTAAAAAGTATGTAATTATTTACAATGTATTTTTTAAAACAATTATTTGTTTTTTTTACACAAATTGATTTGTCTCATTATTCTGTGCATAAAAGTATTACGGTAAGATTATCAAAAACTAAATATTTTACGAGATATTCTATTTTTTATATCAAAATATGTCAGATTAAAATATAAAATAACTCAAAAAGTACTTAATAAAAAAATACTTTATTGTAGTGTTTTGAAAGGTCTCAAGATAAGCTACAAGAATATGCAATAAAAAATGGGGGTTTCTATTTAAAAATTTTAAGTTGACCTTGACCTGACTTTAGCAATGCTACCCATGGTCAAATTAATACTGTTATTAAATTAAATGCGTCTTTTCAAACCTTACAACTTTTGTCTGAAATATTATTTTCTAAAATGCATTGTTTACGAAATATTTAACTGTTTCCAGACTTTTGGGACACCCTGTATATTATATTATACATAATTATACAGGGTGTTTCACAACCTCCGTACAATATTTTAATAGCGTATTCTAGAGGCAAAATGAAGTAAAAAATCTTAATAGAAAAATATTGAGGCTACAATAGTTTTTGAGTTGCAAGTGATCAAAGTTTGCCAATAATATTGCGTAGAATTCGCGCCCTCAGGCTCGTAACTACTTTTACACACGTACTGATCTGTCATCTGTTATTGCTGACAGATAAAATAAATAAATTGATTTCCACAAAACTTCTCCGCGCGATCAAAACAAAAATAAACTTTGTTTCTTAAATGTGTGAAAATATTAAAAGTTTATATTTTTATTTAAATATAATAATTAATCAATCATTTAAATTGTCATTTAAAAAAAAAATTAAATATTTTACATACAACATTTATAGTTCGTTAAATATTCGTTAATATTAGCTGACTGCCGTACATGATATTCATATACATAAGAAACAATAAAATCAGCTGTGCAGTAAAAATCAATATTACCTAATTTGTAGAATTAATCAATAACAGATGACAAATCGGTACGCGTGTATGTGGCGGATCTGAGCGCGCGAGCTCTACGCGATATCATTGGCAAACTTTGATCGCTTATAACTCAAAAACTATTGCAGCCTCTAAATTTTTGTATTCGAATTTTTTACTGTATTTTATCTCTAAAATACACTATTGAAGTATTGTACGGAGGTTGTGAGACACCCTGTATATAAAATATTGTATAATTTCGCAAATCGCAAAGGCCGTAGCCGAGTAAGCACGGCCAATCTGCCCCCGCAGGTATAGAGCTTAAATCTTTTTTGTAAGTTACTATCGATGGAACTTACAATTTCCTAAAATATTAGTCTCCCAACTGCACGTGTTTAAGAGTAAAAAAATTATAATAATTTTTCGTAATTAATTTTTTTCTCGTAAACGGTTCAATGAATCGCTTTAAAAAAAATATATGATGTGGGCACAAATGCAACACATGAAACAAAAAATTAGGGTCCAAATTCGAGAATAACAAGATAGAAAAAAGAAATATTTTAACTTTAAAATTCTTTTTTCAATGTCATAGGTGCTTGGTACAACTACCATTTTTTTTCAATATAATAATATTTTTGAGCAATAAACAACAACATATATTTTTTTTTAATCGATCAAACAGGTAAACGATAGTTAAATTAATTAAAGTAACTTTTTATATTAGGTGTACGAATAAGTTTCCGCCGTTTTTTATCAAAAATTGGGCATTTATTGTGAAAGAACGGAACCTAATGTTTTATTTGAAGTATTGTCCATCGCTTGCCACTACTTTTTCCCATCTTTCTGGCAGCATACGGATACCGCGTCGGAAGAATGCTTCATCTTTTGAGGCTATCCACGAATCGACCCAATTTTTGGTATCTTTATATGATGTGAAGCGTTGCTCAGACAGGCCATGCGCCATCGATCTAAACATGTGGAAATCAGAAGGAGCAATGTCTGGTGAATACGGCGGGTGGGGTAAAACTTCCCAGTTGAGTGTTTCCAAATAGGTTTTGACCGGCGCCGCAACATGTGGACGAGCATTATCATGCAGGAGAATAACTTTGTCGTGTCTGGAGTAGTGGGCGCGCTTTTCCTTGAGTGCTCGACTCAATCTCATCAATTGTGTTCGGTAGACAGCCCCAGTAATGGTTTCGTTCGATTTGAGCAACTCATAATACACGACACCAAGCTGATCCCACCAAATGCATAACAAGAGTTTTTTTCCATGAATATTTGGCTTAGCTGTAGATGTTGAAGCATGGCCAGGTGGTCCCCATGATTTCTTCCTTTTTGGATTATCATAGTGGATCCATTTTTCATTACCAGTGACTATACGGTGCAGAAAACCCTTTCGTTTATGCCTGGCAAGCAGCATTTCACATGTGAACAATCGGCGTTCAACGTTTCTCGGCGTCAGTTCATATGGAACCCAATTTCCTTGTTTTTGAATCAATCCCAATGATTTCAACCGATGTGGAATTGCTTGTTGAATCACTCCCAATGTAAGTGCAAGTTCTTCTTGCGTTTGGCACGAATCTTGATCCAATAATGCTTCCAATTCCGAGTCTTCATACACTTTCGGCCTTCCGCTACGTTCTTTGTCTTCGATGTCAAATTCACCGTTCTTAAACTTTTGAAACCACTCACGACAACTTCTCTCACTTAAGGCAGCCTCACCATATGCTTCTACAAGCAATCGATACGCCTCAGCTGCAGATTTCTTCAAATTGAAGAAGTAAATCAAAAGTTCCCGCAAATGACGCTTATTCGGCTCAAAACTCGACATTTTCGCACACAAAAGAATATATTATACTGATAAAAAATCACTAATATTTTAAGGTTATGTTATTGACTGATGTCCAATCTTATGATAAGGACGTTTTACATCTGACAATTTTAACCATAACTTACTGGTGGCGCCAACTTTTGTCAAACGGCGGAAACTTATTTGTACACCAATATATTTTTTTTTTCATAAAGAGTTTGACGGATCATTTTCGGAAAAAAGTATCTTGTAGATACAATTAAAGCACATTAAAAAAAATTGAGATCAAAGTTGGATAATAATAACATTGTAAACAAAATATTTTAGATTTTCATAATTTTTTTTGGCATCATACTGTTTCAACACATACCCGTTTATTTTCCAAATATCTTTAGATAGCAATTTATAACATGTATTTTTTATAAATTGATCCAACGGGTAGATGATTATTAAAAAATTACGCAGTTTTTTATTTATTATACATATATGTATATTGTGTGTGCTTGTGTGTGAGCGTGTGTGGGTGGGTGAATGCAAGTGTGAATGGTGAGATGTAAACCTGATGGACAATCTCTTCGTGGTACATCTTGGGAAAACGGTGATGGTTTTGCGAATGTCAGCAGTAAATTGCGTATACTAAGAAATATTAGCAACGAAAAAAAGTAATTAAGAATAGTTTTATTTATTTAGCTATATTATATTAACGTCATCACGTTAAAATAAAATATATATATATATACCTTGCTTTAATTTTTTAACATCTACCCGTTGGATCAGTTTATAAAAAATATATGTTATAGATTGCTACTGTTACGTCCAGACTCGGAGAAGGATGAGTCGACGGAAGGGCGCAACAACTATCTTTTATTATCCCGAAGTCAAACGCCTCGTGGCGATTGGAATCGGGTCGAACGAACTGACAGGTCCGAAAAGCAGGTAAACGACTGAGTCGCTATTACACTGTTTTCGGAAGTTCGCTCGGCGGTCCCTTTGCGGTCAGAGAATTTAATCTCTTTTACGCGGGATGGGACCAAGTGCGATCTTTATCTAAGGAATGAGTGGGGGTTAATAAGGATTTATTTTGATTTTTAATTAACAAATATAAATTTATTCATTTTAAAATGAATAATAGGTATACATGATTATATATATATACAGTGTCCCGCAACGTGATGTCCATACTGAAACTGTGTATTCCTTGTGTCATTCTAAGTCAAAAAGTCTTAATACACATATGCCCTAAAATCACTTGTTTCGAAGTTATAGCGAAAAAATGCAAAAGTAGTTATTTCTCACACTAATGCGAGAAAAGCACCTTTATGACTTACCTTACCGCACTAGTAGTGTGGAAATAACAGGCATTACAAAAAATATTGTATATATGGCATGTGCGGAAGACAACGAACTACGTCGCTCATGAAGTTGTCGCATGAGCTGAAGCGAATGCGGCAACTTCATACTCGACATAATTCATTGTTTTCCACATTTGCCACACAAGATAATATTAATAAATTGACTGTCGCTTTAAGTGAAAACATCGCATAAACATAGCTTAGAAATTTCTCTTACCTACCAATCATGAGTACATTTTCCAATGAAGAATATGCCGATATTCATTTTATTTATGGTTTCTGTAATGGTAACGCATGTGCAGCAGTAACAGAATATCACCGACGGTTTCCTAATCGCAGAGTACCAGATCGAAGAGTTTTTAGCAATGTCCACCGAAGCATTAAATTTACTGGTAATGTCCCAAATAAAAATCTTGAGAGACCATTAAGGCGACATCGTCAAGTCGAGGATGCGATACTAGCAACGGTGGACAGAACTCCTACTACTAGTATCAGAAGACTTTCGGCACAAACTAACGTCTCTAAAACGACAATTTGGAAAATACTGCGTGATTATGATTTATACCCATTTCATTTTATGAATGTTCAAGCTCTTCAACCAAATGATTATCCTGCACGCGTCAATTTTTGTCACTGGCTTTTAAGAAATCGGCAAATACATACAAAAATTTTATTTACCGACGAAGCTACTTTTACGAGAGACGGCATTACAAATAATAGAAACTCACACGTTTGATCACCACGAGAAGAAAATCCTCATGCTATTACTGAAACACATTTTCAAAATCGATTTTCAGTGAATATCTGGTGCGGTATAATTGGCAATCGTTTAATAGGGCCCATCATTATTGAAGATCATTTAAATGCTGAACGATACTTGCATTTATTGCAAGAATAGTTGCCCGAACTTCTTGAAGATCTGCCTTTAAACATCAGAACACAAATGTGGTTTCAACAAGATGGAGCACCACCTCACTTTAGCAGAATTGTTACGAAATATCTAAATGAAAAATTTCCTGAGCGCTGGATGGGCCGGGGAGGTCCAATAAATTGACCTGAAAGATCTCCCGATCTATCTCCTCTGGATTATTTTTTGTGGAGGCACATGAAATCTCTAGTCTATGCGGATAAGCCAGTCAATCGGCAGCAGTTATTAAATAAAATAACAGACGCTTGTAATAATATACGTAACGATGCGGAACTTCTTTTGCGTTCTACAACATCAATAATTCAAAGAGCAGAAGTGTGTGTAGACCAAAATGGTGGTCACTTTGAACAATTTATAAAATAGTTTATAAAGTAAATTATTGTTTAATTATCGTTTAATTATTGTTTAATTATCAATAAATAATATTATCTTTAATAAATATTATTGTTCTTATTTTATGCAATTTTGTTTTTTCGCTATAACTTTGAAACAATCGACTTTAGGGCATGTATTAAGTGTGTATTAAGACTTTTTGACTTAGAATGACAAAAAGAATACACAGTTTCAGTGTGGACATCACGTTGCGGAACACCCTGTATATAAAATAAAATAATACTATATAATATTGGTTTTCCTCTGAGTATATGTAAGTGTGTGTGTATGTGTGTATGTATTAATTCGCGAGTGTTACATTAATACGGAGGACATCAGTCAAAATGCAAGGGAATGATTTTACCGTTAAATTTAGATTCTGACTGGTTGATACAATATGAAGATTTAATTAATAAAAAAAAAAAAAACATGTGTGCGTGTGTGAGTGAGAAAGGAAATATGGAATCATGGAGAAAGAGAATGAAGGGGGATATATCGGTTTAATTTAATCCTGGTAGGATGAAGCGGACTCTAAGTCGGGTAGTTCATTGCAGAACTCCTCTATAGCCTTTTCGAAATCGTCTGATTCCGAAAACTGAGGGGAAGAAGGGAGTGAATTATTCAAGAGGACTGTAGATAATGACGAGAATGATCTCGGGGAGGAAGGCGGTTCAGGAGAAAAGAGTTTGGGGGAATATACTGGGGAGTAGCTTGGAGAAAAATGGGGAGGGAAACTTGGAGTAATTAAGTCTTTAGAATGTGTGTAGGTGTGTGTAGACTCGCTTGTGATCGTTAATGTTATTAATTATTCTAACGATTCTATTCGCTTTGACTAAATTATAATTGATCTTAGCGATATATTGATTAGCTATCTTAATTGTTTGTGGATCAGCTCGAGCCAATGCCCTCCAAATCCTGCGATAAACTCTGTATGTGTGCTTAGTTCGCGAATGAAGTCGCTTGATCGAAATACGCAAGGAGATCCTTTTCACTATAGAAAATGATAAGGTAACAATTTCTAATTGAAATTCGCGTGAAGAAAAATTGGTTGGTAGCGACTTACTTTTAATCGGTGTTTTTCTAGTGGGTAATATGAGGTTGGCGATTTTAGGCGCTGCTTCGGTTGGTTGATTGTGGTTGATGATGGTTGAAAGACCCCGCTAATGGAAGACACTGATTTTCACAACTAACTCGCGAGTCACGACACGCAACAAGAGTACTCGGCGTGGAAGTTGCAGAATAATAAATGCACTCGGATTGAGAATTGCAGAAATAAGAGAGATTATGTGTTCGCGAGTTCTCTTTTTATAATTTTCTTTTTGGGGCGTATTCTAATTCTAAGAGTGGGAATCTTCCAAAACTTTGACGAATTGAATTTGCGCAGAAGTGGGGATTTTCCAATCTTAGCAAATTAAAAATGTGCCAGTGTCTTCGTTAGGCGGGGTGTTTCTCCTACTTTTCACGTTTTACCCGTGGTGATCGTCTATTGGTGAGTTCGATATTCGTTCGAAGATTCCTTGCACGCGTTCAGATTAGAAAAAGGTCCTATTTTCCTATGATAATTTTTATTGCTATTGGTACAGCTGTGTTTATTGAATATTTGTTGGAAAATTTTTATTATTATAGATGCAGCTGTGTTTGTTGGGTATTTCGTTAGAAAATTTTATATTGTTATTGATGCAGCTGTGTTTGTTGGGTATTTCGTTAGAAAATTTTATATTATTTTGAGGGAATCGGCATGGTTTCATTTTTTACGTTGGTCTGTTTACTGAGCGATTCGTTTGTCTCACCAATCGACGATCATTGCCGACACTTCGCGGAAGGAAGGAATCGGAAATCGCCAGGACGTAACACTACCTAAAGATATTCGGAAAAAAATTGATATGTGTTAAAACAGTCTATGATACCAAAAAAATTATGAAAAACTAAAATATTTTTTTTACAATGTTATTATTATCCAATTTTGATCACAATTTTTTTTTAATGTGCTTTGATTGTATCTACAAGATATTATACTTTTTTCCGAAAATGATCCATCAAACCCTTTATGAGAAAAAAATATAAAAAATTACTTTAATTAATTTAACTATCGTCTACCCGTCTGATCGATTTAAAAAAAAATATATGTTGTTGTTTATTGCTCAAAAATATTATTTTTTAAAAATGGTAGTTGTACTAAGCGCCTATGATATCGAAAAAAAAATTTTAAAGTTAAAATATTTTCTTTTTTCGATGTTGTTATTCTCGAATTTGGACCCTAATTTTTTGTTTTATGTGTTGCATTTGTGCCCACATCATATATTTTTTTTAAAAGCGATTCATTGAACCGTTTACAAGAAAAAAATTAATTACGAAAAATTATTATTATTTTTTTACTCTTAAACACGTGCAGTTGGGAGACTAATATTTTAGGAAATTGTAAGTTCCATCGATAGTAACTTACAAAAAAGATTTAAGCTCTATATCTGCGGGGAATAACTATTTCCACATTGCATTTTTTAGAACAACTCAAAGGCCGTAGCCGAGTAAGCATGGCCATATATATATATATATATATATATATATATATATATATATATATATATATATATACATATAATCTTTATGACAATTTATTATTATTTATAGTTATATTTAGTAATTTATAAATAAGAAAAGAAAATTTGATATATTTTATCTTCTTATATTACCAAACATTTGCATATCTATATAAGCTTGCCTATATTTATAGAAAATAAACTTTTTCTAAAGCAAAAGTTTAGAAATTTATTATAATTTTTGTCGTAAAATATTTATAAATAATGGTTTTATATATCGAATTAATTTTAATCAATATGAAAATAATTTTTTTATTTGGTTAGAAAATATTCGTTTATAAAGATGCGCATTTGTTTTTATTATTACGCGATATTTGTAGCATGCATGTATGTAAGTATATATGTATGTATCGAGGAATAAGTCGACTGTACCATGCACACACACATGCAGGCAGGATCATATCAGTGCGCGGCAGATGCTCAGTCTCAGTCGCGCGTGTTGTGTACATACGCGTAACAAGAGATTACCGCAAAAGTACGCTCAACTGTTATAACGCGTTATAACGCGTTGAATTTAAAAAACGATTGTTGTGTTTTTGTAGTGTGGTTTTAATAGTGTGTCCACATAATGGGACGAAAATATAATTTTCGGGAGATGCTTGCCCCTCTTTGCCCGCAGACCTTCTTTAAAAAGAATAAGGGTCAAAAGATTAGTATATTTATATACCATAATTTTAGAAGGAATTGTTTTAATGTATATATTATATACTAATATGTTGCTAGATATTATTTAATTTTATTTCCGTTCAGTCTACACAAAAATATAAATATGATAATGTAATATTATATAAAAATATAATATTCCAAATTTATTTTTTTTTAATTATATCTTTAAAGCATTTCCTAAATAGACAACAACATAAAGATTTTATATAAAAAATTATAACAAAATTGATCTTCAAATAGAATTTAGAATGACTACTCTATACACATAAATATACACATTATATACAGGGTGATTCAAAACAACTTTCTGTCCTTACAATGTCATATACTTGACTCAATTCTAAGACGATTTTTCCTTTGCCAAAATTTTTTCCGAGGCTTAGTTTTCAAATTATAAGCCAAAATAGTTAACGAATTACGGGCCGCGTACGCGAGGCAGGCAGGGGCGGCGCAACTCACCGTCCGATGCTGGTGATTACGTGAATCGCTCGCTGCGATCAACTGTTTGCTACATGCGATGGGGTATATGTGTGAGAGAGAACGTATACGCGTATACACACACATACACGTTCTCTCTCTCTCTCTCTCTCTCTCTCTCTCTCTCTCTCTCTCTCTCTCTCTCTTTTACACCCATCGCGTGTAGCAAACAGCTGATCGTACACACGCTCTCTCTCTCTCTCTCTCTCTCTCTCTCTCTTTCTCTGTTATACCCATCGCATGTAGCAAACAGTTGATCGCAGCGAGCGCTTTACGTAATCACCAGCATCGGACGGTGAGTTGCGCCGCCCCTGCCTGCCTCGTGTACGCGGCCCGTAATTCGTTAACTATTTTGGCTTATAATTTGAAAACTAAGCCTCGGAAAAAATTTTGGCAAAGGAAAAATCGTCTTAAAATTGAGTCAAGTACATGACATTGTAAGGACAGAAGATTGTTTTGAATCACCCTGTATGATGCACATAGTATGTAACACTCATATAGTATTTCTGTTATAAATAAATGGACAGATATGTGCAAAAAAAGAAAGAGGAAGAGAGAGAGAGAGAGAGAGAGAGAGAGAGAGAGAGAGAGAGAAAGAAAGAGAGAGAGAGAGAGAGGATAGGAATCAGTAAGCGAGGGAATGGCTGTAAAACGATATATCGATTGATAATTCACATGTGTCGCTAAACATTAGTGAGCATGAAGTATTGCTACGGAGAAAGATATAACTATTTACTTTCTTTTCTTACTTTTGGCACTTGTACAGACACTTGCTCAGTTACACTCATATCTTCTTTCTCTTTTTGCCCATTCTTTTCTGTCCATCTCTTTCTTATCCGAGCGTACTATATATGTGTTATATATTATCTACATGTATGTATATGTTTGTGTATATGTAATAGTAACTTTAAATTTATTAATATATCATTATTTGTATATTTGTATATTTCACTGAAAATTGATAATATTTATTTTGCAATAGTAGTGTCACAGTAGTTAGTTAGCCAGAGGCGATCAATTCGTGATCTGGTTGTTGAAAGAAATATTTCCCAACAAATGCGTTTTGCATGTGCGCTTTTGTTGAAGAATATATCCCAGAAGCGATCAATTCGTGATCTGGTTGTTGAAAGAAATATTTCTCACCAAATGCGTTTTGCATGTGCGCTTTTGTTGAAGAATATATCCCAGAAGCGATCAATTCGTGAACTGGTTGTCGAAAGAAATATTTCCCACCAAATGCGTTTTGCATGTACGTTTTGGTTGAAGAATGTATCCCTGAAGCGATCAATTCGTGAACTGGTTGTCGAAAGAAAAATATTTCCCACCAAAAACGTTTTGCATGTGCGCTTTTGTTGAAGAATATATCCCAGAAGCGATCAATTCGTGAACTGGTTGTCGAAAGAAAAATATTTCCCACCAAAAACGTTTTGCATGTGCGCTTTTGTTGAAGAATATATCCCAGAAGCTATCAATTCGTGAACTGGTTGTCGAAAGAAATATTTCCCACTAAATGCGTTTTGCATGTACGCGTTGGTTGAAGAATGTATCCCAGAAGCGATCAATTCGTGAACTGGTTGTCGAAAGAAATATTTCCCACCAAAAACGTTTTGCATGTGCGCTTTTGTTGAAGAATATATCCCAGAAACGATCAATTCATGAACTGGTTGTCGAAAGAAATATTTCCCACCAAAAACGTTTTGCATGTATGCTTTGGTTGAAGAATGTATCCCAGAAACGATCAAATCGTGAACTGGTTGTTGGAAGAAATATTTCCCACCAAAAACGTTTTGCATGTGCGCTCTGGTTATTAAAAAAATAACATTTTGTCCCAGAGGCGATTTTTATTCGTATGCTGGTTGGTTTAAAAAATATTTCATATCATATGGGGTTTGTGCCTGAATATTCTGGTTATTAAAAAACAATTATTCCAGAAGAAATTTAAAGAAATTTCCGTTTTTGAAAGACTAAGTGTGCAATATCTGGTATTCCTTCATATGATTGGAATCAATCATATATAGTAATAAAAGCTTACAAATTATTGAAAGGAATTATTATTGTAATTCCTGGAGATGTATTTTTTCTTTTTTTGATGGCACCAAATTTCGCGTATATAATAGTCTATGAGGCTATGTATATACAAGTTGGTAGCTAAAGAGAAAAAAATATATACATCTTCGTTATTAGGTGGCAATCCTTATGAGAAAAAATACTCCAAAGATGTAAAGAGTATGAGGAAACGGTTTTGTAATATTATAGCAAGCAATAAACTGCTGCCTTTTTTAAAATGATAAGAAATTATGATTAAAAAAAATCGATCCTGATACTCGTAACAATATTGGCCAGAAAAAAGGTGCCTCAATCTCGCTTGCAAATTATAATCGCAGATATGAAGATAATAAATAAAATATTTTGGTTGCGTTCTCACGAAAATGTGCGATAGAGGAGCCCTTTCTATATTATAAATATCCAAAATATTGTAACAATCATAAAATTTTGTTGCAATGTTTTGCGGACAGAGTATTTATGTGTTTGCATTTATAAATATTTATATTAATATTTATATAAATGTAAATTTTAATATGTGCATACTTATGTCATAAGAATATATAAACATTCACATTTATAGTGAAGAAGTTTATATATTACTCATTAGTCCTCAATCATATCGATTATACCGATATACTGTCGATGATAAAGATTTATCACCGTATTCAAAATTATATGTATAATATATTTACATCTATATATAATATATTTTAGTTCAATTTTCTTGAACTGTACTGCATAAATTGTAACCCAGCAAACCAAGATATGATTGTTATACATATAACATGTATATAATAAGTACACATGTTACATCTATGTTATATGGCAGATATATTCGATGTTTGCTGGATATATGTGTCGAATATATATATATATATATATATATATACACGGTGTCCCATTTTAAAAGTTCCACCCTCATAACTTTTCAGGATCAACGTTTGAAGGAAAACGATTCGGATAAAAGTTGTAGGGAACAAAGGGGGCTATCTAATAGTGACCTTGGATTTGACATTAAAGGTCATTTTCAAGGTCATTTGAAGGTCAACTTCATTTTTTTAAATGGAACCCCCTATTTCTCATTAGATATTCTTGTAGCTTATGTCGAGAGCTTTCCAAAACACTATAATAAAGTATTTTTTCATTAAGTACTTTTTGAGTTATTTTATATTTTAATCTGACATATTTTGATATAAAAAATAAAATATCTCGTAAAATATTTAGTTTTCGATAATCTTACCGTAATACTTTTATGTACAGAATAATGAGACAAATCAATTAGTATAAAAAAATAATTGTTTTTAAGAAAATTATTTACAATGTATTTTTTTAAACAATTTGTGTTTTTTTGGCAATAGGTACTTTTTGAGTTATTTTATATTTTAATCTGACATATTTTGATATAAAAAATAAAATATCTCGTAAAATATTTAGTTTTCGATAATCTTACCATAATACCTTCATGTACAGAATAATGAGACAAATCAATTAGTAAAAAAAAAGTAATTGTTTTTAAGAAAAAGCATGTAATTATTTACAATGTATTTTTTTAAACAATTATTTGTTTTTTTCTTTACACTAATTGATTTGTCTCATTATTCTATACATAGAAGTATTATGGTAAGATTATCGAAAACTAAATATTTTATGAGATATTTTATTTTTTATATCAAAATATGTCAGATTAAAATATAAAATAACTCAAAAAGTACTTAATGAAAAAATACTTCATTATAGTGTTTTGAAAAGCTTTCGAGATAAGCTACAAGAATATGCAATAAAAAATGGGGGTTTCCATTTAAGAAAATATCGATCACATTGACTTGGCCTTGAAAAGGTCACTCAAGGTCAAGTCCATATTTTCATCATGTGTCCCCCTTGGAACCCTACAACTTTTGTCTGAAACATTTTTTAATATTTCGCTTCGTTTCCGAGAAATACGCCCGCGTCACTATAAATGCCTCACCCTGTATATATACAGGGTGTTCCGGAACAACCTTCCGTCCGTGAAATGACGTATTCCTGATACAATTCTAAGACGATTTTTCCTTTACCAAAATTTGAATTGAAGCGTAATTTTTGAGTTATAAGCAAAAATAGTTAGCAAATCACGCGTCGAGTACAGAAGGCAGGCAGGAGCGGCACGGCGCGACGCGGCGCGGCGCGCCGCGAGCGCCCGGCACAGCTGACCGTCTGATTACCACCGCATGAGTCGCTAACTATTTTATCTTACAACATAAAAGTATGCTTTAAATAAAATTTTGGTAAAGAAGAAAATATCTCAGAATTATGTCAAGAATACGTGTTTCTTAAAATAACGTCACTTTAACAAAAGTTGTTGCGGATCGCCGGCCGTCGGACACTGCAATCAGCTGATTGCTGACGCGATGTGTGTATGGCGGAGTGTATGTGCGTAAAAGAAAGAGAGAGAGAGAGAGAGAGAGAGAGAGAGAGAGAAAGAGAGCGAGAAAAAAGTGTATGCGTATGTGCGTGCGTGTGTATAAACGTCTCTCCCTGCTTCCCATCCTCACTCTCTCTCTCTCTCTTTCTCTCTCTCTCTCTCTTTTTCTTTTACGCACATACACTCCGCCATACACACATCGCGTTAGCAATCAGCTGATTGCAGTGTCCGACGGCCGGCGATCCGCAACAACTTTTGTTAAAGTGACGTTATTTTAAGAAACACGTATTCTTGACATAATTCTGAGATATTTTCTTCTTTACCAAAATTTTATTTAAAGCATAATTTTATGTTGTAAGATAAAATAGTTAGCGACTCATGCGATGGTAATCAGACGGTCAGCTGTGCCGGGCGCTCGCGTGCCGCGCCGCGTTGCGCCGTGCCGCTCCTGCCTGCCTTCTGTACTCGACGCGTGATTTGCTAACTATTTTTGCTTATAACTCAAAAATTACGCTTCAATTCAAATTTTGGTAAAGGAAAAATCGTCTTAGAATTGTATCAGGAATACGTCATTTCACGGACGGAAGGTTGTTCCGGAACACCCTGTATATGTATATATATATATATATATATATATATATATATGTATATGAAAGGGCAGTTTCCAGGACTTTTGGCAGTTTTCAGGTCGGTCCTGAAAATTTTGTTCTCGAAGCGGCAGTTTTCAGGACTGTCTTGAATAATGCCTATCAATCTGTTATATATGGAAGGTCCTTAATACAACCTTTATGTCGAATAGTTTTATCTATAATTTGTATAAATGCTTTAATTTAATAATAAATATATAGATAAGGAACAAACTTGTATAGATACATTTGAAAATATTTTTTCTATGTATGTACCTACATACTAGATCACAAAATTATATGTACAAAGACTTTAATATTGAACTAGTTTAAAAGATTTTTCGTTCTTTGTAATAGATTACTTATTTATGTGCAATAATATATACACATATGAAAGAGAGATACACATATATAGTACATATAATAATATATAAAAACAGCATGCTCTTTATAAAAATGTGATATGTTAAAACACTGTCTTTCCTGATTTATTCAATAACTGAAAACCAATATACAAATATACAATATACATTTCAATATTCTAATACATCAACAATACAAAGTTATTATAATCAACTATTAGTGACAGTTAATGAATTAGCATTCCAATACATATAACAAGATTCTATTAGCGGAGACTATAATATTAAAGTCTCGTTCGAAAAATTCTCGTGCTTTGTAATGGATTTCTTCTTGGTATTTGACATACGCTAGATCTGTGTGTGCTTTGCTAATTAATATTAATTTATTACTGTTGCCTGTTGAAATCAAAATAAATATATAATATTAATAGACAGCAAGACATTAAGATCTTCTTCTTTGTAAAGAAATCATACTTATATATGCAATTGTCATCATCATGATTTTGTTTTTCCTTAAATTCAATTTAGTCTCTTCTTTTAAATTCAATAAGTAAAAACATACAAAACTTAAACATATTTTTTCATAATGTAGTTACAAAATTATCTCAATAGTATTCACTCCAGACAAATTTATTATTTCCAATGTACAAATTTCACTATAAATAAAAAAGATCAAATACAAGCAATATACAAATGTCATTTCAATCTTCTAATACTATCACTAATATAAAGTTATTATTTCAATTATCAATATAAATGATTGTTGATCACTCCACTACAAGTCACAAGATTCTATTAGCGGAGACCATAATATTGAACTCTCGTTTAAAAGATTCTCATGCTTTGTAATGGATCCCTTTTTAACATTCGGTGCATGCTGGATCTGTGTGTGGTTTGCAAATTAATATCCATTATTGTTACCTGCTAAAATCAAAATAAATGATAAGATATGATATTAATACATACAAATTTAAACATTTTCTTTTGTATAATAATCTTACCTCTATAATTGTTATTACCAAAACTCAATCCTTTTTCAATTTAATAGAAAACACACAATATTTATATTATTATTTCATAATGTAGTTGCACAATCCCAGTATTGCTGATGTACTTCATTATTGCTTCAACAGATATTGCAAGTTGATGAATAAGCGTTGATCATTCCATTACAGATCACAAGATTCTATTAGCGGAGACTATAATATTGAACTCTCGCTTAAAAGATTCTCGTGCTTTGTAATAGATTGCTTCTTGATATTCGATGCAAGCTGGATTTGTGTGTGGTTCGCAAATTATTTTATTCATTATTGTCATCTGCTAAAATCAAAATAAACATGATATAATATTAATAAATATGACTTTAAATCATTTTCCTTTGTACAACAATCTTATCCATATAACTGTCCTCATCACAATACAGTCTTTTTTCAATTTAATAGAAAACACAATACTTAAAAATATTATGTGAATTATAAAAATATAATAAAATTAATCACTTTATTATAATATGCCTTGTTGCAAAATTTTTAGAATTTCTTGTATATTCCTATAATACCCAAACACTTTCACGAACAAAATGTTTATTCAATGACACTTCAGTAAGATTAGAAAATCTAAAAAGCTTACAGATATATATTTTGAAAAACTATAAAAATAATAACTAGATATAAATATAATAATAGAGAGAAACACGCGAGGTTAAGATAACTGTCATGTACCTTGTTGCAACATTTAAGAATTTGTTGTACATTCTTATGGCACCCAAACACTTTCATGCAAAAAATGCTTATTCAATGATACTTCAGTAAGATCAGAAAATCTAAAAACAAATATATATTTTGAAACTATAAATGCAATCACACTAAATATAAATATAGAGAGAAACACGCAAGGTTATCTTCTTCTTCTTCTTCTCTTTTGGCTGTCAGACTTCCATAGGAATCATCTATACGCCAATCACTAGTTTTGCTGTAATTTTCGATAATTAGATAAGTAAGTACTTCCTCATGGCGAAACCATGTAAAAGACGGAATATCCTAGTGTTGTTTGAGAAAGCCAATGTTGGTATGTCCAGTGTAATGTCAAAAGCGGTTCTGCGCAACTGAGTAATAAGCAAGTTCCAGTCTTCAAGCGAGTTAGGGTAATGGAAGAAGATGTGATTCATATCCTGGAAAGGGTGTCCACATGAGCATTCCGCAGAGTCAGAAATATTCTTATCAAAAAGATGGCCCCTCGTTGTCGTATGATAAGATCTCAATTTTGAAATGAAGGTGACAATCGGTCTAGTAAGATCCTCCCTAATATTCTTGTCGTTGTACCACGGTGGAGCGAGAACGTCACGCACGTGATTAAAATATCTTTTCCCTTTATGAAGACTCTCGGCAAGAATTGTTTGTGATGCTCTGCCCTTGGATATGGCTTTAAACTTGGAATAAAGGTTGGTATAATGACATTTGCTAAGGAGGAAAGTGTCAGGAAGACGCAAAGATTCCTTGGCCAGAATATCCGCCCTCTCATTACCAGGGATACCCCTATGACTGGGTATCCAAAAAAGATGTATTACCAAAGCTTGTTTGAAACATTCGAAGAGCAAGCTCCTGATTTTAAGAATTCCATGATGCGATATGCCGATAGACACCGGATTATCGAGGCTAGACAGTACACTCAATGAATCCGAAAAAATTACCGATTTTCTAGTTTTCTTTTTCAGAACAGTATCAATCGCGTATTGTATGGCGAATGCTTCCGCCTCAAAGATGGTGCAGTTATTGTTTATTCTTTCTTTATGCTCTAATTCGAGCTCCGGAGAGAATACAGCAAATCCAGCTCTGTCATCCGACTCTGACCGAGATCCGTCAGTGTAGAATGAGGCATCAAATTTTAAGGAGGATATGAGGCGTTCAAAGGAGGAGGAGGGATTAATGTCAGCCGCAACCTGATACCCCAGATCCGTATCAATCGTAGGATCTAGATGTCTACATTCATACGGAAAATCAAGGTAACCCGGCAGATGAAAGGTATCTATCTGCCTAAAGAGCTCAGCATGAGTAAAAAAGGTATCTGTCAGGTGGCAGATGTTATCTCTCTCTGTAACCGGTAGGTCACAGAGGTCAGTTATCAACTGTCTCAATGGGTGAGAGCGCCTCGCCATGACCTTCGCCAGGAATCTCAAAGTGAGACCCTGCCAGCGCGAGTCCAGCGGAAACTCGCCGTTGATGTCCAACAGAACGTTAGTAGGAGTGGTAATCATCATACCCGACACAATTCTCAAGGACGCGTATTGCAGGCGACTTACTCTCAAATAGAGTTGTTCATTCAGTGGATTGAAGGATTGACATCCCCAGTCCAATAGCGGTCTAATAAAGCCCTTATAAACATTGAGAAGGTTCGAGGGGTGGGCACCCCATCTAATGCCAGCAATAGCCTTGAGGATATTCACTCTGGCCATTATGCAATTTCTCAGATGATTGACATGTGCCTTCCAATTGAGCCCCGAGTCCAAGACGACACCCAGAAAACATGCCGTCGAGGAGAACCGTATGTTCCCGTCTCCTACCTTTAGAGAGAAGTCATGTTCATTCATGATTATGCGGAGATTTCGCGGTCTGAGCGCTGAAAAAATCATAAAACTAGATTTAGAAGGAGATATGTCAAGACCCAGACAGGAAAAGAACCGAAACAGGTCCTCCAAAGCATTATTCATCTGATCTTTGATAAACCCCAGTTGACCGTCTGTGCAGTAGATTGCGATATCATCCGCATAATACAGTACATTCACAGTATCAGGCAAAACCGTATGTGACAAGGCAATATATAGATTAAACAATATAGGGCTGAGAATGGAGCCCTGAGGTAGGCCGATAGAGGTGTCACGGCTCTGCAGATTGATGCCTGCAGCGTAGCCAATAAGGCGTCTGCGGGAAGTCAAGGCCTTAATAAATTTCAGAATTTTTGGAGATAGTCCATATTTAGAGAGAAGGGTTATTAAAATCTCCGGGCGAACCCTATCAAAAGCTCCCTCAATATCGAGAAATGCAGCACCAGTATACTTACGGGCTTTATTAGACATGTGAATGCATGTAGTCAGCGTGGAGATACTATCCGCATAGGAAAGCCCTCTCCTAAAACCAAATTGGGATTTGCAGAAAAGCAAACACCTCTCTGCCCACCATTCAATTCTTTTATGGATCAGTTTTTCGAAAATCTTTAGTAAATTGTTAGCCAGTGATATAGGTCTCAGCGAGTCCTTACGACCAGGTTTCGGTATAAAGACCACAAAGTACTCATTCCATTGATGTGGGTATGTACCCTTGTTGAAAATTAAGTTAAACATTCTTAGAATAAGAAGATGGAGTGTATCCGGGAATTTTTAAATTATTTTGTTAGATATAAGATCGGGACCAGATGAGGTTTTTGTTTTCAACGTGGAAATGGCTTCGTAATATTCTTGTTTGGAGAATGGGGTGAGGAGAAACTCCTTGTTACCATTGTTGTCAAAGTTAGGAAGACCAGACACAAAATCTCGGATATCAAGAGCAGGGCCAGGAACTAAGGGGGCCAACTTATTAAAGGCGTCAAGGAAAACGCTCTCCGAGATATGAGAATGGGGTAAGTTATTCGTGTTTTTATTTGAGAAGGACTTGATATATTTCCATACCGTTGTGATTGGCGTATTCATATTTAAGGAAGAGCAGAACTCTCGAAAAGCGAGTTTCTTTTTCTTATTAAAAAGTTTTGATGAGTATTTCCTAAATTCAAGGAGTTCAGATAAGTTATTTACTGTTGGTGATAGCTTAAATTTCCTAAAGATTTGATTCTTTTTTAAAATTATCTCCTTGCACTCGTCGTCCCACCACGTGGTAGGCGGCTTTCTCTTAATGTTGTTGGACGGAAGCTTTTTTGCGCCAGCGGTTAAAAGTGCCTGCTGAATAGCGTTGATTAGATTGTCATAGGCATTATCCAAATCACTGCCAAAACCCTGAGTCTAATCTACGTATTTAGAGCATTCTGATTGAAAGGCAGGCCAATCGACCTTGGAAATGGTGAAAGAAGGCCGTCCATAAAAAGGCTTTGTATATTTACTGACAATAGAGATCATAATAGGAAAATGGTCGCTACCGTAGTTGTTTTCGAGAACACACCAGGAGCATCTTGGAGCGATAGAAGAAGAGGCCAAGGTTATGTCAAGAGCGGAGGCGGATGAAAGATCGGCCGAAGACCACGTGTGGCTTCCGTCATTGAGACAGAAAAAATCAACCGATAGGACCGCACTCTCAAGCCTGCGACTCTCCACGTCCGGGCCCAATAGCTCCGGTGACCATAGGGTACTCTTCCCATTCAAATCTCCACACACAACGATAGGATCATAGTTAGATAAACAACGGAGCACAGATTGCCAGGCACATGCTTCGGTATGTAAGTAGTTACTACCACGTGGTGGACTATAAAGCGAACAAACGTATATGAATTTATCTGGCCTAAGCCATATCTTACCCAATATATACTCTATGTTATTGCGATTACAAATGCGACTCATATCATCGTCAGCAATTTGTGAGAATCTAAATCTCTTGTCAACGAGTATGGCCACATCCCCGCCGAAGCGGTTGCGATCACGTGAATACAAGTCAAAGTTATTGACAGTTGGACGAAAATGTTCATCCAATCTGGTTTCGCAAAGTGTGGCAATGTTGACATTATATTTGTCCAGTAGGAAAGCAAGTTCTGGCATTCTCCTTTGGATAGAGCGGCAGTTCCATTGAAGGATATTGATATTCATACTATAGATTAAATTTAGAAAAAGGTGATATTATGCCGACTATCAAGAGTAGAGGGTATTTTTCAGAAGAAGAGTTCCCATTTGTGACAAGATATCTGTTTGTATATTCTCAGTCACAGAAAACTTCTTTTGGCAATCTCGAATCCATTCATTTAAAATTTCAGAATTGGAAGCAAGTGTGTTACGTTCACTGACCGGGGAAATGGAGGTTGAAATGGAGGAACATTTACCGTTAACTGTTTGCTCGGACAGTTATTAATGTTTGTGTCCTGGATGAAATTACAAGAAGTAGGAAGGGGAAACGTGGAAGGAGATTTAGTTAATGAAATCTCCGGTCCATGGCTTTTGTGTTGTGATCCGACATCATGACTTTTACGATTAACAGATGTCTTAGCGGGTAAGTCATCTGTAGAGAACTGAGATTTGACAATGCTAGGAAAACGTTTCACATTAACCTCCGAAGAGGGTAGAGAAAAATTAAAATGACTGGTATGATTATTTCTAGATACCGCTTCCGCATAGGACTTTGGAAGGGCGAAATTCCCCTAAAGTGGGAAGAGGATGCGAACGAATGTAATTATCCCCGACTAGTTGTACTTGAGGATCTGCTCTCTCCAGCATTGACACGGCTTCGGACTGCGAAATGCCATGGAATGCCATGAGCTTTTTTATTTGCCTCTGTTTTTGGAAAATGGGGCAGGAGTTGGATGATGCCTCATGCACAGTGTCGTTATCTGGCAATTTATGCCTTTTGCAATTAATGCAAGACGGACTTTCCGCCAAACACGGCTCATTAACATTGTTGCTGCTACCATGAGATGATACAAGCTTACCGCAACGCTGGCAAACTGCATTCTTGTCCGGAGTTCGACAAGTCCTAGCAACATGCCCAAATCGCTGGCACTTTTGGCATCTTCTAACCTTCTCAATGAACGGTGTCAAATAACACCTCTTTCCCATGTATATGACACTAGGCGGGACTGATAATGTTCTGCAACGTACAACATATGTGTCAGAATCAATATATTTAGTAGAAGAAATATTATTGCTATCTCGAGTGCGAATAGGTCTCTTGAGTCTAACAGCCTCAAATGGAGGCTGCCATAGAATGTTCCACTCCGGTGGTGGACGGACATTTTTAATTAGTTCTTCTGGAGAGTCGTCATCGTCGACACCTCTAATTACGAACTGTCTAATGACTTTATAATTAGGCACGTATGCTATCCATGACTCGAAGGGAAATATAATATTAGATTTTTCATTGAAAATATCGCAGAATTTATTCGCTGCGTTACCGTCGGGAAACGTTACCGAGAATTTATTCTTCCCTATTGTTTTTAAGTCGAATGCGGATAAAAAATTAGCAATATGCCTGTTTATACGTTTACCAAAAGCGATTATGCCGTACGTGCCGTTATTGGATGCTAGATTGGCATTGGAAGTGTTATTGTCAAGGTTATCTATACCTGTTTTTATGTTGTTGTTTGTCTCAATGGCTTCGGAATCCCGTGCCTGAGAGGAGGGAGGAGGCCTGAGGAGAATTTTTTCCATATGAATTATAAACGGAGATTTAACATTTAGACCATACTTATTTTGTAAACGAGGATCACGAATGCAAGCAGAATCTAAAGAGGATCTTTTAGGAGGGAGAGGGCTTCTTAATGCAGAAGACTGGCTCCTCTTGCGATTGCGATATATTATATCGCGAAGTTGTTCAGCAACCTCCTCCTCATGACTCGTCCCCATGGACTGGGAAGCATTTCGCAACACGTCTCCAGGAATACTATCATCATCCACCTCCATTATTTATGTGTATGTGTGGTAGTTCTTGTATGATGTGCGTATGTGCGAGAGTTAGTACGCAGTTTTCGTCCGAGGACAATGGCCGTGGCCACACTTACGCGACAATGTTAGATGTTTCAGGCCGGGAGGATCGAATGTACCGTATTATGCACGTCTCGTCCCAGAGACGAATAACTATCAACAGGATATCACACTCTCGGGCCAGTACGATGGCCCGTAGGTCTCTATATTAACAAACTATCGGTTAGCACTAAGCCACGATGTTCTCTCGCCGAGAGAACAGACGGAAGTCTCCTCACATACGCGAGGTTAAAGAAAACAGTCATTTATGCAGTAGGTAATATAGACTATGCTACGGTTGGAAAAAAACTACAGATGTTCTGAAACACTGCATTAACCAATTATGATAAGGAAAATTTATAATTTTTTAACCTCATTGACCAAACCTGAAATAAGTTGGCGCTGGAAGTTCATATTTTTTAATAATTTATAGCTCAAACGATTGCTCCTTAATTGCTCCGTCAGAATCCACAATTGCTCCCATTTTAAAATTAGTAGTTCTCGAAATATTTACAAAAAACGTAAAATTTATCATTTTTACTCAAAAACATATTTCCAATAGTTTTCTGCAACTATATCCAGCATAAAACGATTGCTCCTTAATTGCTCCATATTGCTCCATCATTATTTTCATGATTTATTGCATTTTTTATCGAAAATTAACAAATTAATAATTTTCCAAGCGACGCCGTCGCCACCTATCGGCCGCCTATCGGAACTATATGGCTCAGGAGCCAACGGCGAGAATATTCAAACATAATATAACATAAAAAGATTGCTCCTTAATTGCTTCGCATTGCTCCATCATTATTTTCATGATTTATTGCATTTTTTATCGAAAATTAACAAATTAATCATTTCCCTAGCGACACCGTTGTCACCTATCGGCCGCCTATAGGAACTATATGGCTCAGAAGCCAACGGCGAGAATATTCAAATATAATATAACATAAAACGATTGCTCCTTAATTGCTTCGCATTGCTCCATCATTATTTTCATAATTTATTGCATTTTTCATCGAAAATTAACAAATTAATCATTTCTCTAGCGACGCCGTCATCACCTATCGGCCGCCTATCGGAACTATATGGCTCAGCAGCCAACGGCGAGAATATTCAAACATAATATAACAGCTCTATTGTTTATAACTATTATATATCTCGAAGAGTTTAATCAACGTTTCTTATTGATTTTTTGGTAGAATAATTGCACCTCGCTTGCTCTATTATGATATTCGCGATCGCTCCACTTGTATAATTAATCTTTTTATGATATATTAGCAAAAAATCCAATCATTTTCTTGGAAAAACATATTTTCCGTAGTCTACTGCAAGTATATCCAACATAAAACGATTGCTTCTTAATTGCTTCATATTTAAGATCGTCTTAAGTCCGTATCAGACTACGCATTGAAGATTGATATTCAAGATTCAAGATTGAAATTTGACCAATCAGAACAAAGAAATTTTAATCCTTTTTGTTCTGATTAGTCAAATTCCAATCTTTAATCTTCAATCTTTCATTTTTAATGCGTAGTCTGATACGGGCTTAACGTGTTGAAACATGTTTGGTCCTGTCTAAAGCCCGTATCAGACTACGCATTGAAGATTGAGATTCGAAGATTGAAGACTATGGATTGAAAAATAAAGATTAAAGATTGGAATTTGACTAATTGGAATAAAAGAAACTAAAATTTCTTTGTTTAAATTGGTCAAATTTCAATCTTCAATCTTCGATCTCAATCTTCAATGCGTAGTCTGAGGCCGATATTACATTTGTCGTACGACAAACTTTTTAAGCATATTGATTGGCTGCAAAATAGAAACTTTCTTGAGTCTCTAGAAATTAGCTAATCAATGCGCTTAAAAAGTTTGTCGTACGACAAATGTAATATCGGCCTTAGCCCTTAATAAAGATAATAGCCAAAAAAGTTCGTTGCCGCCCGCGGGCGGGAACGGACGTGTTCAGACACGTTACGCGTGTGTCCTTTGGATCATATTTTTGAGTTTTATCTTCCCCTTCTAAAGAGGAATCCTTTCTAATTGTTCACTTAATCGGCCGTTCACTTCTCACCTGGCCGTGTGGTGGGTAATTAATTTGTGCCAATCAAACAAAGAAGAAGAAGATAATAGCTAGGTTGTGATAGCCGGTCGTAACGGTGTGTTTTTTTAGTATAATATATTTTTTTTGGAGAAATAGATGTGTATGCGTGTGTGTGTGTATTGTAATTTTAGTAATTATGATATAACGGATTGTTTATCATAAGTTTTGAATAAAATTTCATATTTTTAACATAACTGTATCATATGGGTGTGAATTATATTGCAGTTTTTAAAATATCAAGAGACACGGTAGTGTCTCGCGCCAAGTCATGCGCAGCAAGGCGTACCGTGTATCTTCACGCGAGCCGGTCAGTTGAGAGTAACTGAAATTATCAGATTTCAATAACGGCTGGACTGATTGAGATCTTACTAGGCTTAATTGATAGCTTGGGTATTAATTATATAACGAAAATATCTTTATTTTCACTCTACATGTGTCGTGAACGGCCATATTATGACGCAAAGTCACAATGTGGAAATTCTCACTTAAGAAACGTGGACGTCGTCGTCGACCACATGAAAATGTACTTTTCTAGCTTTACACGCAAGATGGCGTTAGTTGAAAATAAAGTTATCGATAATGCATAATACTGTATTGCGAGCACAATTACCATTTTTATTACTGTCGGTAATAGTTATTAATAGATGTATCATTCTTTCTCTTTTGTTATCTCTCGTTCTCTTTTGTTAATTCCTGCTTTCTTTCTCTTTCTCTTCGTTTTTCGCGTATTACGCCATTGTGCATGTGCGTGCGTGTGTGCGTGCTTAGAGAGGAGTACGAATAATAATGCTGTGTATATATATATATATATATATATATATATATATATATTCATATATATATAATATATATATTCATATATATATATATATTTTCATATATATACAGGGTTTGTCAAAAGTGTGGAAACCCCTAAATAATTTTTGTAAAAATGGAAACATCAAAAACCAGTAAAACACTATTTTGATTTATCAAAAAAGCTACCCTATGACATGGATACCGATCATCCCCCACCCCCTGGTATGCGGGGGTAAGAGGGGGGTTGAAAATTTTTAATTGGATTAAGGGTTGAGTGGGGGCTCGTTTAGAAGGTCTTTTCATAACAAACACACCCTTAAAATTTTAAGTCGCTACGACCCCCTCATTCAAAATGGCGGTCGTTCAAATTTCGAAATTTCATGCACTTAGTGTTATCCAGGATCAACTGCGTGGAAGTGGCATGAATTTGATCCCTTGTGTGTGTGTGTGTGTGTGTGTGTGTATGTGTGTGTATGTGTGTGTGTGGGCGCGTATGGCTAAACAAGTGTGAATGTGTACATAGTGGTGATAGGTTGCAGAACAGACGATTGAAAACTGTTATCTCTCTTTAATGATTCAAAACCTTTTACTCCGTGTTTTAAAATAAATTTTACTCAGTGTGTTAAAGTAAATGCTGAAAGTGGCTGCCATTTACTTCCTGACAATATGCCAATCTTTGATAGAATGCAGAAATGGCTCTATGATTCGTCTCAATAGGTATCAAATCTATTTCATCCCTTATTCGCTGTATCAATTCTTGGATGCTTTCAAGTTTTGTTTTGTAAACCTTACTCTTCAGGTATCCCCATAGATAATAATCAAGAGGAGTTAGATCTGGTGACCGAGGTGGCCAATCCTCTCCTCCCTCATTTCTGTTCCTTCTTCCTATCCATCGTAATGGAAAAGTCTCATTTAAAATTTGACGTGGCCGTAAACCAAAATGAGCAGGAGTTCCATCATGCTGAAACCATATTTCTTCGAAATTATTTGGAAAAATATTTCGTATGGCTGGAATTATTTGATCTACAAGTAATCTCTCACATCTTTGAGCGTTCAGATCTTCTTCAAAAAAAAAACGGCCCTATTAAGTAGCCGTCTATTATTCCACACCATACATTAATTTTTTGCGGATATTGTGTGTGAGTTTCCCGCACCCAATTCGGATTCTCATCTGACCAGAAACGATGTAGCCGTGAAAACAATGTGAAAAACTTACCTCTATCTTGCCTTACATGGTAGGATCCTCCTCATTTATTTAAAATCAGTTGTTCTCACGGCTACTCAAAATCAGTTTTTCTCACGGCTACTCAAAATCAGTTGTTCTCACGACTACTCAAAATCAGTTGTTCTCACGGCTACTCAAAATCAGTTGTTCTCACGACTACTCAAAATCAGTTGTTCTCACGGCTATTCAAAATCAGTTGTTCTCACGGCTACTCAAAATCAGTTGTTCTCACGGCTACTCAAAATCAGTTGTTCTCACGGCTACTTAAAATGAGTTGTTTTCACAGATTTTAGGCAGATTAAAAATTAAACGTTTTGAAAATGGCTGGCGAATTGTCGGAACGTGAAAGAATCACTATCCTCATGATGCGTGGATTGGGTGACAACGAGCGATCGTACGCTGCTGTCGCTCGAATATTTAATGAGACGTATCCGAATCGTCGAATTAATAAGTCCACTGTCTTAAAAACAATAGAACGTTTTAGAGAAACTGGTAGCGTAAAAAATCGCCCTAAATCAGGGAGATCATCGTCTGCCACTAACGAAGAAAAACAACTTGATATTATGCAGACATTTATTGAAGATCCCAATTCTACTATTAATAGAACCGCTCAAATTCACGATATTGCTCCCAAGACCGTTTGGAGAATTTTAAAGAAAAACAAGTTCTATCCATACAAATTACAATATGTTCAAGAATTGCAAGACGGAGATCTGGAGCGTCGTATAGGTTTTTGTGAAAGAATGATGGCACTAATAGATGTCCGGCCCATCTTCCCTTATCAAATTGTTTTTACAGACGAGGCAACTTTCACGTTAACGGGAGAAGTTAATAATCAAAATTTTCGTTTCTGGTCAGATGATAATCCGAATTGGGTGCGGGAAACTCACACACAATATCCACAAAAAATTAATGTATGGTGTGGAATAATAAACGGCTACTTAATAGGGCCGTTTTTTTTTTAAGAAAATCTGAACGCTTAAAGATATGAGAAATTATTTGTAGATCAAATAATTCCAGCCATACGAAATATTTTTCCAAATAATTTCGAAGAAATATGATGGAGCTCCTGCTCATTTTGGTTTACGGCCACGTCAAATTTTAAATGAGACTTTTCCATTACGATGGATAGGAAGAAGGAATAGAAATGAGGGAGGAGAGAATTGGCCATCTCGGTCATCAGATCTAACTCCTCTTGATTATTATCTATGGGGATACCTGAAGAGTAAGGTTTACAAAACAAAACCTGAAAGCATCCAAGAATTGATACAGCGAATAAGGGATGAAATAGATTTAATACCTTTTGAGACGAATCATAGAGCCATTTCTGCATTCTATCAAAGATTGGCATATTGTCAGGAAGTAAATGGCAGCCACTTTCAGCATTTACTTTAACACACTGAGTAAAATTTATTTTAAAACACGGAGTAAAAGGTTTTGAATCATTAAAGAGAGATAACAGTTTTCAATCGTCTGTTCTGCAACCTATCACCACTATTTACACATTCACACTTGTTTAGCCATACGCGCCCACACACACACATACACACACATACACACACACACACACACACACACACACACACAAGGGATCAAATTCATGCCACTTCCACGCAGTTGATCCTGAATAACACTAAGTGCATGAAATTTCGAAATTTGAAGGGCCGCCATTTTTAATGAGGGGGTCGTAGCGACTTAAAATTTTAAGGGTGTGTTTGTTATGAAAATACCTCTCAAACGAGCCCCCACTCGACCTTTAATCCAATTTAAAATTTTCAACCCCCCTCTTACCCCCGCGTACCAGGGGGTGGGGAATGATCGGTATCCATGTCATAGGGTAGCTTTTTTGATAAATCAAAATACGTGTTTTACCGTTTTTTGATATCCCCATTTTTACAAAAATTATTTAGGGGTTTCCACACTTTTGACAAACCCTATATATATATACCTTGAAAAATAATTTTCATACAAAATAGAAAATTAAAAAAAGATTTTTCTCTAAAAAATAACTTTAAAAAATAAAAACCTTTAAAAAATCAAAAATCAAAAATAAATGAAATCACTAGTTAACTAGCCAAGTATTTAGAAGCAATTCAGTTTATAAAGATTTGTAATTTGAAGTAGTATTTGTCATAAAATCAATCTTGTATTTATAGAAATGTTATAGACAGATTCCCTTACAGATTCACGGGTTTCTATGAAATTAAAACGCATTTTATTTTTATTAACAGAAATCTGATTTTCAAAATAAGTTCAACAATTTTGAATATTGTATATCACAAATTACACTATTTTAGAGTTTATTAAGGGTATTATATGCTATAATATCAAATCATATTGTTGATGTTAAGTGCGATTAAAATTCTTTTGATTTGCAAAATATATCTTACAGGATGTATAATTCAAAAGAAAATTTTTCATAAACTCAAAGTCGCATAAAACAAACTTACACTAAGCAAAATATAAAAACTTGGCGTGCCCGGATCGTATTAAAATATATGGTCCCAGATTTATATTTCATGTTATATGAAAATTATTGCATATATAGTTTTAGAAACATTAAAATAATTTTATATATTTATAATATATACACGTCTTAATGTGACCCGGGGAACGCCAAGTTTTTATATTTTGCTTTAGTGTAAGTTTGTTTTATGCGACTTTGAGTTTATGAAAAATTTTCTTTTGAATTATACATCCTGTAAGATATACTTTGCAGATCAAAAGAATTTTAATCGCACTTAACATCAACAATATGATTTGATATTATAGCATATAATACCCTTAATAAACTCTAAAATAGTGTAATTTGTGATATACAATATTCAAAATTGTTGAACTTATTTTGAAAATCAGATTTCTGTTAATAAAAATAAAATGCGTTTTAATTTCATAGAAACCCGTGAATCTGTCTATAACATTTCTATAAATACAAGATTGATTTTATGACAAATACTACTTCAAATTACAAATCTTTATAAACTGAATTGCTTCTAAATACTTGGCTAGTTAACTATTGATTTCATTTATTTTTGATTTTTGATTTTTTAAAGGTTTTTATTTTTTAAAGTTATTTTTTAGAGGAAAATTTTTTTTAAATTTTTTGTTTTGTATGAAAATTATTTTTCAAGGAAAAACTTTTTTAAAAGTTATTTTGAAGGGATAGATATTAAACTTTTTTTGCGTACATGTTGGGATTTTTTTATATACTTGGTGTATTTTTTTTTACCTTTGTGAGGTTTTTTTAGGTGATCTCATTGCTTTTTGTAAAAATTTATATTTTTTCTGCAAAAAATGTATAAGGAAAATCTTTTTTAAAAGTTATTTTGTACGGATAGATATTAAACTTTTTTTGCGTATATGTTGGGATTTTTTTATATACTTGGCGTATTTTTTTTTACCTTTGTGAGGTTTTTTTTAGGTTAAATTATACGGAATCGTCCGCGAACCTTTGAAATGGTTCAACAACCTTATTTCGCCATGTCAATGTCTGTCTTAAATCAAATGGCGGCCATTTTGAGCATTTGTTATAATTTAAAATATTTATTTATGATTATTTAATAATAACGTTAATAAATTTTATTTTATTATAACTTTGCAACCACTCATACTTGACTATGAGTTTATATAAACTTTTTTCTTTATTTTGACGCGAGGAATACACCCTAGAAATTTGTTCAGGTATTTCGTAAACACCTTGTATATATATTTACAAATTACAATGTTTTAAACCTCAATATAAATGTTTAATACAATAGTTTTTAAAGCTAATTAACATGTTTTTATATCCTATTGTTACTGGACGAGTTTTGCATAATGACATGTCTTACATAAATTAGCATTGGACAACAAGTCATGAGAGGCAGAAACTACTTTGATACTTTTTGTGCGTAGTCATTTTTACTTTCACGTTTTTTGCGCCCAGTTCGATTATAATTGATCTGTAAGATATACAAGAGTCATCTCTCACTTCAAATTTAATATTTCATGATTGGATTTCCAATACTAGATATACAAAATCGACAATTATTAGAAAGGAAAGATATTACATGTAACACTGGATACCCGGTATATACAGGTACTGCGCAACGAACGTAAAGTGCTATTTTAGGTGATCTCATTGCTTTTTGTAAAAATCTATATTTTTTCTGCAAAAAATATATATGCGTTTTTAGCATATAATATTGAATAATATAATATAATTTTTTATTCATGTAGAATATCTAATAATAATAAATTTCTTAATAATAATAAGTAAATCACAATAATAAAGTTTTATTGTAGAATTGACATTCTTTAATTTTATTTTTAGTATATAATGTTCAACAATAATATATATGTGCTTACATTATATTATCTCACAATAATACCGTACAGTTTTATTTATGTAGAACTAACATTCGTTAATTTTATTGAATCCTATATAGGCAATAAAATCTTGTATAAAGTAGCTCAATTTAACTATACCTATAAATTCATTCACTTTTGTATTACTGTAACATCATGTAGACCATTCTTCAACTGTATGATGTTACAGTAATACAAAAGTGAATGAATTTATAGATATAGTTAAATTAAGCTACTTTACGCAATATTTTATTGCCTATATAGGATTCAATAAAATTAACGAATGCCAATTCTACATAAATAAAACTGTACGGTATTATTGTGAGATAATATAACATAAAGTGCCATAAAGGATGCCAAAAAAGATAAATAAAGTACCATAGAAGATACCAAAGAAGACAAAGTATTTTTTATTTTAAGTATTTTCTTTTATTTTTATTTATTTTTTTTATGTTATCTTACAATAATAGAGTTTTATTTATATAGAATTGGCATTCGTTTTATTTTTAATAATATAATATAGTTTTTTATTCATGTAGAATATCTAATAATAATAAAGTTTAATAATAATAAGTACATCACAATAATAAAGTTTTATTTATGTAGAATATCTCACAATAATAAAGATTTATTGTAGAATTGGCATTCATTAATTTTATTTTTAGTATATAATGTTCAACAATAATATATATGTGCTTACATTATATTATCTTACAATAATACAGTAGTTTTATTTATGTAGAATTGGCATTCGTTAATTTTATTGAATCCTATATAGGCAATAAAATCTTGTATAACGTAGCTCAATTAACCTATACCTATAAATTCATTCACTTTTGTATTACTGTAACATCATACTTCAATGTAGACTATTCTTCAACTGTATGATGTTACAGTAATGCAAAAGTGAATGAATTTGTAGATATAGTTAAATTGAGCTACTTTACGCAATATTTTATTGCCTATATATAAGATTCAATAAAATTAACAAATGCCAATTCTACATAAATAAAACTGTACTGTATTATTGTGAGATAATATAACATAAAGTGCCATAGAGGATGCCAAAGAAGATAAATGAAGTGCCATAGAAGATACTAAAGAAGATAAAGTATTTTTTATTTTAAGTATTTTCTTTTAAATATTTTTTATTTTTTTTTGTATTATCTTACAATAATAGAGTTTTATTTATATAGAACTGGCATTCGTTTTATTTTTAATATATAATGTTCAACAATAATATAGTTATATATAATATAATATAATTTAATAATATAATATCAATTTAACTACACCTATAAATTCATTCACTTTTATATTACTGTAATATCATACTTCAATGTAGATCAGTGCTGGGATTTACTTGCACATTTCGGCCCGATTCCGTGGCTCACGCCTATTGCCCCCCACTCACCGCTCGTGCGTTAGCAACGAGTCGCCAGATACGCGTAACTAAAGAGCGCGACGCTTTATCTCAGGAGCGTCCATATATAAGAATGTCCAAATATAATAATAAGACAATACTTTTCTATAATTAAAAGTTTTTCTTCAATATTTTATATCAATGAAATATAAAATATTGAAGAAAAACTTTTAATTTTGAGAATTTTCGCGGTGCATTTAGAAAAGTATTGTCTTATTATTATATTTGGACATTCTTATATATGGACGCTCCTGAGACAAAGCGTCGCGCTCCTTAGTTACGCGTATCTGGTGACTCGTTGCTAACGCACGAGCGGTGAGTGGGGGGCAATAGGCGTGAGCCACGGAATCGGGCCGAAATGTGCAAGTAAATCCCAGCACTGATGTAGATCATTCTTCAACTGTATGATGTTACAATAATAACTGAATGAATTTATAAGTACAATTAAATTGAGCTACTTTACACAATATTTTATTGCCAATAAAATTAACGATGCCAATTTTACATAAATAAAACTATACTGTATTATTGTGAGATAATATAATATAAGCACATATATATTATTTTTGAATGTATATACTTTGGCTTTCTTTGCATACGTATAATATTATAATAGCATGTTGTGCAATTGTGAGATATATATCCATAAGTTTTTTTTTTGTAAGATAACGTATCAGTTATATGTATGCAAAGAAAGTCAAAATATACCCTGCCGAAAATGGTCGATTAAAACGGATTTTAAAAAATGTAATCCGAATCGATCGGGATTTCTGCACCGAAAATGCGGTATTAATACCGATTGAAAATAGTCAAATCGAATTTAGTACGCTTCAGGCAAGATTAATGTTGGATGATATACCTCCACCTCAATCCGAAATTATACGATTTCATAAAGTTATAATTAAACCTGTTTTAATGCAATTGAATTGGAATTTACCATAGTCAATCCATAGGTAAAAATAATATCGCATCATCTTCAATGTCTTCTCGGCCTTCCTGAAAGCGTTTATACCATTCATAAACTCGTGGTTGTGACATAGTATCGTCGCCAAAGGCCTTCTTTAACATTTTGAACGTTTCGCTGCACTTAATTCCGTTTTTAACACAAAATTTCAAACAAACTCTCTCTGATCCGACATTCCGCCACACAAAAAATCGCCGAACATACTGAAGTACGTCTTGCTCATTCGCTCGCCAAACACAAACTAAGCGTCGTAGCTGCCTGAAAATTGACACGTACGTCACTGACAGTGCTACTAACACATAAAAAAAGAATCAACTCGATAGACAAGATACAGTGCACGCAATTTGAAAATTCTCGTTACTTTTTGATCACACCTCGTATATCCATTATATAGGTTTCTCTTTTTTTATAAAATATAATTATAAATAGAATATTTAAATAAAAATTTAATATATATATAAAAGTTATAATTGTTCTTTTTATTTTACACAAACATATAATTAAATATAGTTTTTTTCAAGTCACACTTAATTCGTCTTTCTGTCTTTCAATATGTATGCAAAGAAAGCCAAAATATACATATACTACGTATATATACTGACAAACGGATTAATAAATTAAAGCGATTAAAATTTTGTTGCAATAAGATTCACTTTGAGAATAATAAATACTACGTATGTATACTTTGGCTTTCTTCGCATATGTATAACTAATATTGTAATAGCATGTTGTGCAATGTGATATATAATTATCATAGGTTTTTCTTTTTCTTAAATAATGTAATATAGTTATACGTATAAAGAAAGCCAAAGTATACATACTATGTATGTATACTGATGAACAGATTAATAAATTAAAACGATCAAAATTTTGTTGCAGTAAGATCCACTTTGAGAATAATAAATAAATACTACGTATGAATACTTTGGCTTCCTTTGCATACGTGTAATATTATAATAGCATGTTGCAATGCGAGATATATATTCATAAGTTTTATGAACATTATCAGAGAGAAATCACTGACATTATTATATTTTCGATTATATAGTTGTGAAGTAAAACTTGTAAATTCCTACGATTTTATCAAAAATGTAATAATGTCAGTGATTTCTCTCTGATAATGTTCATAAAACTTATGAATATATATCTCGCATTGCAACATGCTATTATAATATTACATGTGATTCAATGTGTTGAATAGCTTGAAATTTGTGAAACACGAATACCGAAAATAAATTTAAGCTATAATTATATAGTTATAATTATAGCTTAAATTTATTTTCGGTATTCGTGTTTCACAAATTCCAACACATTGAATTCAACTTCAGTTTAATCACTTAACATAAGAGCAAGGATTCCCCTTACCCCATTATAAATAGTAAATATTTCTTTTACTTCGACAGTTATTAATCGTTTTTATGTCCATCTGAAGTTAAATGCTTTATGGTCACTTCCCTCTATCTGTGTGCAATGAAAAGAACAGAATTTTAATATTTAATTTAATTTACATATCTGGTTTTATATGTGCTACTGAATGTTTTATATGTGCTACTATATTGTACTTACTGTCTGTTACTGCCAAATCTCTATAACCCAATATGTTATGCTGTTTAGCAAATATTGATCTTATACCGTATGCAATCCCAGCTGAAGAAATCCCAGCTAAAAGTATACCGGCCTTCTTGAAAGGATTGATTGATTTTGCTTTATCCTGCAAATAAGCGCTATAATTTAGACAATATTCAGATATAATCAAGAAATAATATACTTATAAAACAATAAATAAACATATATAAGCAGCATATATAAGCAGATATATATACAAAATTTCAATCTACTTACTCGATAGGACCAAATGTATTTTCTGCAGCAGATTCAAATATAACATTAACCTTATAATGTTATTATATCTTGACGTCGCGAACATTAACCTTATAACGTTATTATATCTTGACGTCGCGATGCTACCGTGTACCGCTTGATACGTATCATATACAGTGATGCCAGAATGCCCACGCTAGCAACACGCAACCGTAGTGGGAGGGATACGCACACAAACAAAAACCGTGTACATGTAATGCGCAGAACGCTCTGCGCATTACATGTACACGGTTTTTGTTTGTGTATGTATCCCTCCCACTACGGTTGCGTGTTGCTAGCGTGGGCATTCTGGCATCACTGATCATATACGTATGCACGCACATACACATTGTCTCTCAAGGCGTATTTGCACACTCAAGCGAATAATCGTACATGAGCGCTGCAAACGCGCCTTGAGGGACAAACTCGCTTTGCGTGTGTGCGTGCGAGCATACGTACGTGAGAGTCTGAAACTTATGATTATTATGATGATAATGATGGAAAACGAAAAATGTCACATTTCTGGTATACGATTATCATTCCTCAGGATTGACTGCACCAATCTTATTCAAACTGGTCGCAATCGAAAGCTTGCATCCACATTGTATCAGAAAAGTGCCGTTAGATTTTTGATTAACGGCTTGGTTCCTGAGGAATTTTAATCGAAAGTTTATTAGACGTAAAACTCCGGATAAACTACTTGGTAGTGTCACGGCCCCTGTACATAGGCAAACCGTTCACAAGCTGGAACGAATTTTTATATATACTTGGCGTCGCGACGCTACCGCGTCGCTTGATATATATATATATATATATATATATATATATATATATATATATATATATATATATATATATATATATATCAAGCGACGCGGTAGTCCCAAAGCACCCTTGACAACGCTCGTGAGCAGATAGAGCACAGTAAACTGAACAGGAAAGTCCTATACCATTTTTTTCTATAACGCTTAATAAAGGAGTTATTATTGAATAAAGTCTGGTCAATCAGCGCCAACTTTTAGCCGGACGCACGTCAGTGAGCGGCCCGTCTGTTAGTGTGCGTCGCCGTAGCGACGGAGCGCTCACGTACACTACCAGGCGCGCGGCTAAAGGTCGACGCTGATTGGCCAGACGTTACTCAATAATAACTCCTTTATTAAGCGTTATAGAAAAAAATGTTACAGGACTTTTCTGTTCAGTTTACTGTGCTCTACTTGCTCACGAGCGTTGTCAAGGGTGCTTTGAAACACCCTGTATATATGTATATGAAAAGGCAGTTTTCAGGACCGGAAGCAACCCCCTATTTTTTTTTTAGATTTTGAGTATGCTTTAAGTAGAAACTAGTACCGTTCGAAAATTTTAAAAATAATAAGTACTTTCTCAGATATAAAGAATGATATATCGTAAGGCAGTTTCAAAGACCAACATATTTCTTCATATACACAATAAAAAAAAATTATATTTAACAGTTGTTTCTTTTAGATATGTTATGTATAAGTAATAAAACACTATATTTATGTCTTTTCGAGTTGGAATTTCAAATAATTGAATCAATTTATTGCATGTCCTGAAAGAAACCTTTCAGTAAAATAATATACTCATGGAGAGGCATCTTTCAGGTCGTTTATAATTTTATGTTTGAAACGTAAAATTATATGACATTTTATAGTTTTTTAAATGTAAGTAGAAGGAAATAAAATTTACAATACGAATTTATATTATTATATATTAATAAATAAATTGAAAGCAGAATTATACATCAGAATATTGCAACCTGGAAACTGCCGTTCAAATAAATATTATATCAACAAATAGGCGGTTTTCAGGACCAATGATTTCTTGCACAAAATATATAAAATTATTCTGTTTTCTCATTTGCCTACATTTAAAATTAATAAAATGTGATTAATGGAAACATACATGCATATAATTTTACCAATCATCAAGTTTCTACATCTCAGAAAAAATTCTCTCCATTTAAAAAGCATTTAATATATGAAATCTTGTATAACTATTATGAGAATAACAAATTTCTTCATTGAGAATTATACATATAAAGCTTTAAATTATTAAATCTCGAAATTAAGAAATATCATTTTCAATTTGAAAACAATAATAATACTTGATACAGTATACAGAACAAAACAGCAAAGCGATTATAAAATCATTATCGGAAAGCCAAAATTTTTACTTCATTCATATTGTTTTATACATTTATGTGTATCAAATCTCAAAAAGGATCAAAAATATTATTAACGAACGAATATTATAATTTGATCAGATTCTTGAGTAAATGGCACAAGTGATAATGGTTACACCGATCTCTTTAATACATGTACTAAATATTCGTATTAAATTCGTATTATCCTAAGCAAATGAAAAAAGCAAAATAATTCTATATGTTTTGTAAAAAATCAATGGATCTAAAAACTGCGTATTTGTTGATATAATATTTATTTGAAATGGCAGTTCTGAGCGGTTCACAACATTCTGATGTATAATTCTGTGTGTGTGTGTGTATACTTTTAGTTTATTTATTAATATATATTAATATAAATTCGTATTGTAAATCTCATCTCTTTCTCTATGTCTATATTATTTGATTAAACCAATTTAATACTAATTGAATATAATGTTTACAATTAGTACGCGTCAAAGGAATCGATATAAACTAAGCCAATTAAAGTGCGATACTATTAATTTAAACCTAAGATTAACAGATTTAAACATTTAATGCTCCATGCAGTGCGACACTATTAATTTAAACTTAAGATTAACAGATTTAAGCATTTAATGCTCTATGCAACCGGTTGTTAAGCACAAAATTTAGAGTTCTAATAATTGCTTCTTTCAACGATCAGAACATGTAATCCGCATAACCACCAATGAGATACTATTAAATATCATCGCCTTGAATAAACTTTCGTGATGGAGTATCAATGGGGCTTGAAGACTCGGAAGTAAGATTGGAGAGCGCTGACATTATCAATCGTTTTAACTGCATGAAAAATAACTAAACAAACTTGTTTGAATTTATTTAGTCAGTATTTTATCATTAAAAATATACAGTGTCTGTCATGTAGCTGTTTTAAGAAAATTTCATAAAAACAATAAACATTTTATTCTACTAAATCATTATTTTATTACTGATAATGAAAAGATTTAATTTATTTGCAGCATTTATATCGCACAACGAGATTCTTCTCGTCACGTTAATTCCTATAAAACCTACAATTTTTAATAATACTTTGTCGATGGAGCATGATACACATTCCGAGAATATCTTTTCTGATACAAAGTCTTTTCTTCAACAAAATCCATATTTCATTTTCTCGAGATTTCAGAATTTTATGACAAAAAATAATTATTTCTGCTAAAACTGTTATAATATTTAATTGACTCTATGAAAAAAATCTAACATTAGCTGATGTCCTCGACCAAATATTCATGCTCAAAAAAAAAGATTATAAACAATTTAGATTTCGAAGAAAAAGGTATCGAAATATATTAATAAAGCACCAATTGTTATGATTTTTGACGTATGTCGATATCATCTTAACATTATTTTTATTTATATTTATTACTCTTCAAAAACTTTAGCAAAATTTAAAATGATTTTGTAATTATTCTTTTTATTATAGAGTCGTAGAAAATTGTCAATATATTTTGAATGAAATACTTAATACAAAGCGATAGAATATAAAGTAGATTCCCAGATTATATCGCACACACAGTCCATATTATTTAAAAAATTATTTAGGATTATTTAGGATTTTAATTATTTTAATTACTAGAAAAACTTTTAAGAAAGAAAAAAAAGAAAAAGGTATAGGATTTATAAACATCAACAAATTATAATTAACATCTTCTTTATTCTCTACTAAGCAAATTATTATACCGCATTTATTATAACAAAATATGATAGAAATAAAACCGTATTTCTACTTAATTTTAAACATAAATTACATCACAAGTCTTTCAACATTGTTACTTATACTAAAACGAGATAGAAATATAATACAACTTGTTTTCTATTAAATCTTAAGCATATAAATTGTCATAAATTTTTATATTATAATTTATAAAATAGCTATTTATTTAAAAAATTAAACTTATTTTTCTCTATTCAATGCAGGTTTAAAAATAAACAATGTCACTAATGTTTGCGCACTGTAATTTAGAATTATAGCAAAAAACTTATCTTTCTTTAATTATAGCAATCTCTCTCTTTTAAACATTAATTATACTATAAAAATATATATCGCGAGGCGCGCAGGCGTGAAGCGATGGTCGCAAAGCGGTGAGAAGCGCAAGACAGGTGCGGCGTGCAATTGTTCCGGTTTTATTTACATGTGCGGACGGCGCGATTAGAACTAGAGAACTTATTACTAACAGGCCTTATAACTAACGGACTTAGTACTAGGCAGGGCTTACTACTAGCAGGTCTTATAACTAACGGCTTATTCCTAGACAGGTCTTATTACTAGCATGCGGTTACAACTAGCGGACTTAGGACTAACAGGCCTTATAACTGGAATGCGGTTACGACTAGCGGACTTAGTACTAACAGGCCTTATAATTAGCAGGTCTATGGCTACGAGACTTAGAACTAGCGGACTTATTTCTATCAGGCGGTTATATTTACAGCGCGGTCTATACATGCACTTATTATCTAAGGTTAGGTCAGGCGGCCAGGTATTGCCGGCAGGCTCGAGTGTCACGTCGAGCACTGCCTGGGTAACGGAAGTCGGTTCAACCCGACGGGGCCGAGTACAACCTTGGCCCGAGGTGTAGAATGCCGGTTCAACCCGGCGGGGCTGAGTACAACCTTAGCCCCAAGAAGTAGTAGGTAGGTAACGAGATCGGTATCGGGAGCTGGTCGGGATAGGATCTGGTCTCGATGTCTCGGCCGGCCGGGCTTATATACCCGGCCGGTGTCCCCCACTGTGCGCCGGCGGTCCGGCGGTGGGGGTCGGTACCGCGTGGGGACCCCGCGTGAGCGAGACAGAGCGTGTCGGCGAGCGAGAGCGCATGCTAAGCGAGATAGCGCGTGTCGAGAGTGAGAACGTATGCGTGCGGCAAGCAAGATGGCCGTAATAACGGTCCTACCGTTACAAATTTATATAAAAAATGCCATAAAAATAAAACTTCCTTTTTGCACTCATTGCACGTTTAAAAATAAATTCTATCACAAGTGTTTGTACTGTAATTCATAAGAAAATTAAAGAAAAAAAACTTACTTTTCTTTAGAACAGTCTCTCTCTCTCTCTCTCTCTCTCTCTCTTCGACATTAATTATATCACAAATGTACTATAATTTATAACAGAACATGAGAAAAACAGAAATAAGGAAAACAAAATCTTTTTCTCATAGTACTTAACACATAAGTATCAAATGTATATATTAAATATAGCTATGGATAATAAAACAACTTCTTTTCAAAAAATATATTACTTATGACTACGTGGCTTAGATTTTTTAGAAATTTGATTATGGATCCAGCTTCTAATTTGTGGAATAGAGCGACGGCTTAAACATTTGTTTTTCATTTTAACCTCTACCATTTGTTTTCCTGAAGGTAAACGTTGTTCCGTCAATTCTTGTTTAAATGTTGTAATTATTATATTACATTCTTCTTGTGTCCATCTTACGCGTTTTGTCGAACCATATGGTGAGGCTTCATAAAATTAGAATATTATTATTATACAAAATCTCTCTCTTGCACATAATAAGAAATATAAGAAAATTTGATTATTTTCATATAGTTACTACTGTGTCTTTTTCTTCCATTTATTGTATCACAAATTAAATTTGTATCTGAATTATCACTATCTGAATTATCATTGTCTACTTGAAGTGTTTTATTTATTGTAAAATTATTTTCATCTGTACTAAGATGACTCTGCGAGTCATCTTGTTGAATATCATCTTGTTCAAAATCATGTTTTTCACCTTGTGCTATTTTAAGTAATCGAGACATTTTAACTATTCAATTTGTGGAATAGACTGACGATAATGTTGCATGTGAATACTTTTGTCATGGCCTAGATAATTAGCTAATTGTGTTATGTCAGGCTCTGACAGATTTAATGTAATGCACCTTGTTGCAATATGCTTGCGAAGGTTTGTACCTCGTAATCTAAGAGGCATGCTTGCTCTACATTCTAAGGAATATGTGCGTAATAAATCACATGCTCTTATATATTTGAAACGTTTTTTATCATAACCGGGTAAAGCAAAGATATATGGGTTTTTTTCAAGTATATTCGCTTCCTTACGATATTGTAAGAGCAAATCTATACAGCTTTTCATTTCAGCATCCAAAAGAACTGGTACAGATCTTCCCAATTTTCCTCTAATGAGAAATCTTACGTATCTTTTAGCAATATGGAATAATTATTTATTTTATTACTTATGCAAATATTTATAAGAAATTATTTAATATAACTGCAAATATTGTTAAAATGTTGAATTAACAATCTATTAATAGTACTTAAACTCTTTTAGATTTTATTAATTAATATCATTTAAGAGAAAGAGAGACAGAAAGAAAGATTTCATCTTTCTCTATATATACATTGCAACATACAACTGTTCAATAAAAAATATGCTCTATAATTGCAAGATGTAATCGATAAAACATAGATTAGGAAAAAATATCTCAATATATATTATAAACAAATATACAAAGTTCAGTTTCTGTGTTATATCATCTTTAATTATTAGAATATGTAAGAATATTTGTAGAATAAAAATATAAGAATATATGTAGAATATTTAATTATAAGAATATGTAAATAGAAATTTGAAATTTTTGGAAATTGAACACAGATTTAAATATATAACATTTTAAAATCCGTTTTCCAAGAAATTTTTTCTTCCTTTTGAAAAATCTAAATTTATATTTTATAAATTATATTTTATAAATTATACTTTATAAATTAAAAATAATTTGGTATGTAAAAATTGAAATATTTCTTTTTATGGATATATAAAAAGAAATATTCCATTTTTTATACCAAATTATCTTTAATCTAGATCATATTAGATTAATCTCTAATATTCTTATAATATATTATTATAATTAGATAAATCTCTAATATATATTTAGATTTAATATATAATATATGCTTTATGCCCGTATTCATAGTCTGTTCTTATATTTAAGATTGTCTTAAATACAAGTCTTAAGATGTCATAAACCAATCACAGAGCCGTATTAGCATCTTAAGACATTACTTAAGACGGTCTTAAATATAAGAACCGATTATGAATACAGGCCTTAATCTGCATTTTATACTGTCTGCATTGCAAAATAATTTATTCTATGCATGTGATTTTATTGATTTATAGCCTTCAAATCTTTGTAGTTTTCTTATATAATAATCATATATAATAATCATATACAGATAAGAAATACCAGACATAAATATACTTCTTGAGCTTCAGGCGATAAAGACTCATATAAATCTGGATTTGTTTGTGCATTTATATCTTCCTGATGCTTGTAATCATCGATAGATATTCGTTCTATTTCTCCGGCTCTTCGCCTATTAAATACTTGAACGGATATCAGGGTAAAGTTCGCTAGCTACCGCCAATTATTGTACATAAATGTGTCAGTGAGTCGTTGAAATGCCAAGCGCCTATTAGTTTGTAGAAAATTGTGCAATAATTTTATGTCTTCTAATGAAGGTAAATCCTGCAATTTATAACGCTTAGCTCGTAATATGGTTTCTTCAACATTTTTATTAACAGACACACTAAAATCTTCGTGTAGTAACTTTAGAAAGTTTTCTATAGTAGAGTAGTAAGGCCGGTTCTAAACCATGGTCCTCTGAGGGGGGGGGGGTGAGGGGCGAGGGGAAACCGGCGCGGGGGGTATGACGTCACGCGGGGGAATCGCGTCCTAACCGATGGGCGAGGGGTCCGCGGAGAGGGGGGAGGGGGACCGCGTCCTAACCGATGGGCGAGGGGTCCGCGGAGAGGGGGAGGGGGACCGCGTCCTAACCGATAGGCGAGGGACCCGCTAACCTAACCGGTAGGCGAGGGGTCCGCGGAGAGGGGGAGGGGGATCGCGGCGAAACCGATAGGTGATGGACCCGCGGGGAAGAGGGGGATCGCGGCGAAATCGATAGGCGAGGGACCCGCGAGGAAGAGGGAACGCGATACCGCGAGGAGGCGTGGGAGAAGGATAGCGCGAAGCGTCCATATGAGCGTAAGACAAGGATAGCGTTTGCATGCGTTGGAGAGAGAGAGAGAGAGAAAGATGGCGCGAGGCATGCACGTTGGAGAGAGATGGCGCGAGGCATGCACGTTGGAGAGAGATGGCGCGAGGCATGCACTTGGGAGAAAGAGAGAGAGAGATAGCGCGAGGCATGCACTTGGGAGAAAGAGAGAGAGAGAGATAGCGCGAAGGATGCATGCGGATAATACGGCGTTCGCAAGGCGGTGTGAGAGAGATAGCGCGAGGCATGCACTTGGGAGAAAGAGAGAGATAGATAGCGCGAAGGATGCACGTGGATAATACGGCGTTCGCAAGGCGGTGTGAGAGAGATAGCGCGAGGCATGCACACGTGTAGGAAAAGGATTGCGTCCGCATTGGCGTGGGAAAAGGATGACGTTCGCATGCATGTGGGAGAAAGAGAGAGACAGCGCGAGGCATGCATGGACGTGGGAGAAGGAGGCGCAGAAATAAACGACATTTTTTTTTAATATAATAATAATAATATTTATTTAAAATTTATGTTTAATACAAATGTGTGTGTGTGTGTGTGTGTGTGTGTGTGTGTAAAAATAATAATAAAAAAAATAATAATATATAATATAATATAATTTAATGGTGACGCTCCATCTGAAACAGAAAAAAAATACAAGCATTATTAGTATAAGAATTTAATTTTTATAAATCTAATATAAATTTTTAAAAAATAGATACTTACAATTAATTCTTCGACCTCTTGCTCGGAGGCTCGTCCCACGGTTCTTCCACCACGTCTTCCTCGTAGGGCTCGAGCCCGAAGAGACGTCTTAACGCCAAATAGAGGCCGTCGGGGCCGTTATGCTCCCACACATCCTCGCGGAAATAGTGCTCTTGCCGCCGCAACATTCGCACATCTTGTCGATGTGCTATGTTAATGAAACCGGGAATCCGGATCTCATGAGTAAAGTCGTACTATAAATTAAATTAAATCAAATTATAATATATATTATAAATAATTAATATATTATAAAACATAATTTTAATATAAAACATAATTTTAATATAAAACAAATATTACTTACTCTTTGAAATACTACGAGATTCAACAGGGCTCTCAACAGCCCCATTGCGAGATCCTCCGCCCACCATGCCGCGTTCCATCGACCCCGTTGCAATACCAAGCTTATTAGTGACGGCATTTTTAATATTTTCACTTAGACACTCAGACACTTAAGACACTTTTAATTTGTCAGACTGTCGGACACTTTATGACAGCCACGACAGGCCAGACATTGTCTCGAACATTTTAGAGTAGGGGATGAATCACTTACGAAGAACGCTTACGAAGAACGCTTACTCTCAACTCTTGATAAGAAAACAAAGGTAGCACGTTCCCGCGGACAATTGTCTACAAGTCTTTTAAATATGAATAATATATTATAGATAAACCACTATCGAACGGCTATTGAACGGCTATCAAACGGCTATCGAACGGCTTTGGACAGCTATCGAACGGTTATCGAACGGCTTTGAACGGCTATCGAACGGCTATCGAACGGCTCTGAACAGCTTTCGAACGGCTATTGAACGGCTATCAAACGGCTATCGAACGGCTTTGAACAGCTATCGAACGGTTATCGAACGGCTTTGAACGGCTATCGAACGGCTCCGAACAGCTTTCGAACGGCTATTGAACGGCTATCAAACGGCTTTGAACAGCTTTCGAACGGCTATCGAACGGCTCTGAACAGCTTTCGAACGGCTTTGAACAGCTATCGAACGGCTTTGAACGGCTATCGAACGGCTATCGAACGGCTCTGAACAGCTTTCGAACGGCTATTGAACGGCTTTGAACAGCTATCGAACGGTTATCGAACGGCTTTGAACGGCTATCGAACGACTATCGAACGGCTCTGATTAGCTTTCGAACGGCTATTGAACGACAAAACAATTATTTATACACCATTAAAATATTTAAACTCTATGTCCATGTACTGAAATGTAACATCTGTAGTCTGATAAGGTGGCTGACGCCGCTATCTAACGTCACGTACTGAAATTTAATACTCGCAAACTGGGATAAGAAAGAGGAAAGGGGAAGAATAAAAGAGAATAAAAATATATTTTAACAATAATTTATTCTAAAAAATGTTTGGGTGAATCTTTATGATGATTCGTCCACCAATTGAATATTTTAAATACATTTTGTAAAGCGCAATTTTTCAAATGTTTTTCACAGCGCATAGTATTAGTAACATCTAGCTTATTTAACGAAGTGATATCTTCATAGTCCGCATCCAAGGTCTCAATAATAACGTCGTTTCTCGCATCATCGTCAAGTATATCGGCCAGCCATTCTCGTTTTTCGTGTCCTTTAACGTACACGATAGGAGATGCTCCATTTTCCTCTTCCGCCGCACCCATCACAGCTCTCGTAATCAAACGCCTGGCGAAGCTGTATGGAACGTTTCCATCCTCCCATTGAAGCCCATGGTGATGCCCGATTAGCCATGAAGCTTGGCATCTTTCAGATTTTGTAAGCGCACGCCATGGTACGGGACTTGCAAAAAAGTAATGAGAAAGAACAAACCCATTTCTCAGTATCGCTACTTCCTTCACGACAAAGTTTCTCCCGATAATGAATCCTTGCAGATCCACAAACGTTGGCGCGATCATGCTGATAATATTACCGTACGACTGCAAGAACGATGTACGACTGCTGTCGATCGTCAAAATCTCAATCTTTATATATATTTTTGACATTGGAGGGAATATTTGCTGATCTAGGTAATTTTACGAACTACGTTGGTCAATGGACAATATTCGACAACGCGATCGTGCAAGATGAGACAATAGGCGGTGGTATTTGCTGGTATATCCTCCTTGCACTCAAACTCTAATCTCACGTCCACGGTGGAATTTTTGACAGACTCGTTTTGTCGCGAGCAATCGATAACCGCGAGAGGACCACAATGTAAAAATTTTGTAATGTTTAATAGCACATCATCATTATCACATCCGTAATAAGATTTGCGAAAACGAGAGTACATATCGAACAAGAGGGCGAATCTATTTTTATCGAAATCTAAATTCAAATCATCGTAGGGATAAAATTCCGAGTTTAGATAGAGTTTAACGTTGGTCAATTTGCAGTCGTCGAATGTAGTAATATCTTTTGACACAGCATTTTTTCTGCCAGTCTGCAGCGCAAAGATCACGTATCGCGGCTTCTCCAGCTGAAAGGCGGCTTTCACAGTCCACGAATGCTTAGTCGTATTATGCAATAGAGGAAATTCGTATAGATCCCAAGAGCGAAAACTCATATTCAAGTATCGCCCGCTTTCCAACGCGCGTAGCAAGGATAGTTTATTGACCTCGCTCAATATTACATGAGGCATACGCCATTGTATCTTGAATAATTCGATATCAGCTTCAGCCGAAGCATGTCCAAATATGCAATTGTTGTCGTTGCGCGAACGTATCAGAATTAATTCGTGACGAGCGTTGATCACAACTCGCTTATAATCTTCGCAAAAACCCAATAGTAAGTTTAGCGGCACGCAAAAATTGAAGTAAGCTTCAGCAGCATTATGCGACATATTCCACGCAGCATTCTCCAAGATTTTACCTTTCTCGGTTGTTAGAGAGACATAGTTTTTAATCGTGGAAGTTATTCCAACGTTTCTGTTGCGGTCAATCTCCACACCGTCGAGTTCATATCGAAGTTCATCAAACATAAACGCGACACAATTGTTTCCCAATACCACTCTTGCTCCTTCATCTACTTTACGCACCTTCAACTTTCCCTCGACGTATAGAAAACTTTCACATGGTAACGTGTACAAATCTTGATGTTGTATCGGTATCCGTATCTCGTCGCTATATCCAAGCGTTGTGTTGGCGTATGGATTGTACGTATGAGTCTCAATCTTGACGATACGATCGTCAAAGATCGGCTCGCCTCCGATATTCAAGATGTCAATCATATCGTTCAAGTATTTCGTACGACGAATCCCAATGATTTTAAAAACTCGCGATTCAACGTGCTGAGCTTATTTTTAGCGTAACCAGATATCTGATTATTGTCACCCGATACCGCAGTCACTCGCCTTCTCGCAAAAATATTGTCCCTCGTAAAGATATTGTCTCTCGCGTGCTCCGTGCTTTCGTTCAACACAAGCATTTCATTTGTCAAACGCTTTAGTTTTGCCGCCGCCGTATATGCAATCTTACGGTAATTTCCTCTCCTCGAAAATCGAGCAAATGTCCTTCTTGATCAACAATGCGTATCGTTAAATCAGTAATGCTCCGTGCGACGATCGGTAGATAAATGATCTGTGCTGGCGTTTCCGATATCTTATATCCTGGCGGCACGCTCGGTGAAAATTCATGTATCGTGTGTACGCGCTTGTCATTGCTGTACGCGCCAGTGGTTACGCTGCATTCTATACGAATAATATTTACGCTAATAATATTTATCGGTACATCCGATTCGTGCCATATCCGAGGCTGTAATATACGATTCGACGAGAATCCCAACAACGATCCAACGTTGCCCGGTTTACTAAAATTTATTCTATAGACACATTTGATTTCACTTTTTAGCGTATTATGATTAGCGCGAAGCATTATTGGATATTCATCGTGTTCTTCGCCATCAACAATATCGTTGGAATCAACTACGCGTCGATGTCGCAAAATTGCACGTCGGAGATATTCGTTTATTGCGTGTAATTCGTACGATCCTTCGGGAATCGTAATTTCCTTATCGTCGTTATCAAAATAAAATTTATTATTCCAAGAATTCACGTTCGATATCGTATGATAAGTTTCAAAATCCGTTAAACCAAGCTCGTAATCGCCATCGCTTAAATCTATAGCCGGAAAGTAGTTTACGGCAAGAACGCTATTCTTGCCGGTCAACGTAAGCGTGAGTGACATGCTGGAAAACTGTCGAACGAATACTGAGACGCGCACGCCGAGAACGTGTGGGAGCGGTTCTCCATTCGAACGCTGGGTGAATATAGCGACTTGTATCTCAAAATTGATGTATTGTTATTAGCAGACATTTTTGAAAATTTTCGCGAGAGTTGTATTAAAAGTTATGGGCTCGACCCCGCGTATTATTATACTCTTCCCGGATACACGTGGGACGCCATGTTGAAGCATACGAATATTACATTCGAATTGCTTACGGATATCGACATGGTTTTATTCATCGAACGCGGAATACGCGGCGGCTTGAGTCAATGTTCCAACAGATACGCACATGCTAATAACAAGTATATGCAGTCGTACGATCCATCAAAACCTTCATCATATCTCACGTACTTTGATGTAAATAATTTGTACGGATGGGCAATGTGTCAACCTTTGCCCTATGCAGATTTTCGATGGGTCGACGACGTATCCGATTTTGATACATCATCGATCGCGCTCGATTCGCCTATAGGCTACATCCTTGAAGTCGATCTCGAGTATCCGCAACGTGTTCACGATGCGCACACTGACCTACCGTTTTGCCCGACACGCGACAAACCACCTGGTAAGCGGCAGGATAAGCTGCTCGCAACTTTATATGATAAGAAACGTTACGTAATACATTACCGCAACCTGCAGCAATGCACGCGACACGGACTTCGAGTTACAAAAATACATCGAATATTACAGTTTTCGCAATCTCCATGGCTTCGCAGTTATATCGAACTCAATACACAATTCCGAACACTCGCGAAAAATGATTTTGAAAAAAATTTATATAAATTAATGAATAATGCGGTATTTGGCAAAACGATGGAAAATGTGCGCAATCATGTTAATATTAAGCTCGTGACACATTGGGATGGAAGATATGGCGCAGAGGCGATGATCGCAAAACCAAATTTTCATAGTAGAAGCGTGTTTTCGGAGAATCTGATCGCCGTTGAATTGCGCAATCTCGAGGTGAAATTTAATAAACCAATCTACGTGGGTATGTGTATACTCGACATATCCAAGACATGTTTGTACGAGTTTCACCACGATTATATGGTACCTATGTATCGAGAGAAATGTAAAGTCATGTACACCGACACCGACAGTCTCATATATCACATCGAGTGTGACGATGTATATGAGAATATAAAGCGCAACGTCGACAGATTCGATACCAGCGATTATGCGGTGGACAATGTGTACGGTATACCGCTCGCGAATAAAAAGATACCGGGTTTAATGAAGGATGAAAATAATGGTGCCATCATGTCCGAATTCATCGGGCTTAGGGCAAAAATGTACGCGTTGCGAGTAGATGGTAAGAAAGACACGAAAAAAGTAAAAGGCGTCAAGAGTAACGTCGTCGCGAGAACGATAACGTTCGACGATTACACGCGGTGTTTGAACGAAGAGATTGAAATGACGCGTCAGCAGTCTTGTATAAGATCTAAATTACACGAAGTATACACCATCTGCGAGACAAAAATTGCTCTAAGTCCGTACGATGACAAGCGGTATATCGTACCCGAAACCACCGACACGCTACCGTGGGGACATTACAAAATACCGTTATAAATAAAAATCATGTATATTTATTGTAAATAAAAATTATGTATATTTATTGTAAATAAAAATTATGCGGATAATATACTCGCCACGAAAGCGCGAACACGTATTACCGCGAGAGATTCGACTATTGGTGAGAAAGCAGCCGCTACAGCTGTTTGGGCGGCTATGAAAGCAAAGACAAAATTCGGTATGGGGATGAAAACAAAAAAATCATCGATGAAGAAAAAGACTGCGAAAAAACGAATACTTCCTATAGCGAAGCGCGGTGGTATCTTACCCATTTTACCATTATTGGGAGTTCTCGGTTCGTTGGCTGGCGGAGCAGCGGGAATCGCGAAGGCGGTGAACGATAGCAAGGCGGCGCAACGTCAGCTCGAAGAAATGCAGCGTCATAATCGCGCCATGGAAGGTCACGGTCTTTATCTTGCTCCATACAAGCGCGGACGAGGGTTCTCAACAGCGGCCAAGAAAAAAAAAACGTCGAAATAAAAATGCCTGCCGGTGTAACAACTAATGTACAATTGGAACAACTTGCAAAACGTATGCGTATACAATTTTTTAGAGGCGTTTTCATGCGCAATAATTTACCGATAAACGGTATACGGCGAAATGAGAGCGGTATCGTCAATTTGGATGACGTCGATGGTTTCGGTACTCATTGGGTTGCGTATGCAAAGAGGGGAGATCGTGTGGTATATTTCGATAGTTTTGGAAATCTTCGACCGCCCAAGGAATTAGTGCGATATTTTGGACAGAATGTTACAAATATAGAATACAATCACACGGCCTATCAGAATTATAATCAAAGTATTTGTGGACAATTGTGTCTTCGATTTCTTCAAACAGTCGATGATCGATATGAATTTAAAGCTTGACAATTCTCCGTCGCGTCTCAGTATTCGTTCGACAGTTTTCCAGCATGTCACTCACGCTTACGTTGACCGGCAAGAATAGCGTTCTTGCCGTAAACTACTTTCCGGCTATAGATTTAAGCGATGGCGATTACGAGCTTGGTTTAACGGATTTTGAAACTTATCATACGATATCGAACGTGAATTCTTGGAATAATAAATTTTATTTTGATAACGACGATAAGGAAATTACGATTCCCGAAGGATCGTACGAATTACACGCAATAAACGAATATCTCCGACGTGCAATTTTGCGACATCGACGCGTAGTTGATTCCAACGATATTGTTGATGGCGAAGAACACGATGAATATCCAATAATGCTTCGCGCTAATCATAATACGCTAAAAAGTGAAATCAAATGTGTCTATAGAATAAATTTTAGTAAACCGGGCAACGTTGGATCGTTGTTGGGATTCTCGTCGAATCGTATATTACAGCCTCGGATATGGCACGAATCGGATGTACCGATAAATATTATTAGCGTAAATATTATTCGTATAGAATGCAGCGTAACCACTGGCGCGTACAGCAATGACAAGCGCGTACACACGATACATGAATTTTCACCGAGCGTGCCGCCAGGATATAAGATATCGGAAACGCCAGCACAGATCATTTATCTACCGATCGTCGCACGGAGCATTACTGATTTAACGATACGCATTGTTGATCAAGAAGGACATTTGCTCGATTTTCGAGGAGAGGAAATTACCGTAAGATTGCATATACGGCGGCGGCAAAACTAAAGCGTTTGACAAATGAAATGCTTGTGTTGAACGAAAGCACGGAGCACGCGAGAGACAATATCTTTACGAGGGACAATATTTTTGCGAGAAGGCGAGTGACTGCGGTATCGGGTGACAATAATCAGATATCTGGTTACGCTAAAAATAAGCTCAGCACGTTGAATCGCGAGTTTTTAAAATCATTGGGATTCGTCGTACGAAATACTTGAACGATATGATTGACATCTTGAATATCGGAGGCGAGCCGATCTTTGACGATCGTATCGTCAAGATTGAGACTCATACGTACAATCCATACGCCAACACAACGCTTGGATATAGCGACGAGATACGGATACCGATACAACATCAAGATTTGTACACGTTACCATGTGAAAGTTTTCTATACGTCGAGGGAAAGTTGAAGGTGCGTAAAGTAGATGAAGGAGCAAGAGTGGTATTGGGAAACAATTGTGTCGCGTTTATGTTTGATGAACTTCGATATGAACTCGATGGTGTGGAGATTGACCGCAACAGAAACGTTGGAATAACTTCCACGATTAAAAACTATGTCTCTCTAACAACCGAGAAAGGTAAAATCTTGGAGAATGCTGCGTGGAATATGTCGCATAATGCTGCTGAAGCTTACTTCAATTTTTGCGTGCCGCTAAACTTACTATTGGGTTTTTGCGAAGATTATAAGCGAGTTGTGATCAACGCTCGTCACGAATTAATTCTGATACGTTCGCGCAACGACAACAATTGCATATTTGGACATGCTTCGGCTGAAGCTGATATCGAATTATTCAAGATACAATGGCGTATGCCTCATGTAATATTGAGCGAGGTCAATAAACTATCCTTGCTACGCGCGTTGGAAAGCGGGCGATACTTGAATATGAGTTTTCGCTCTTGGGATCTATACGAATTTCCTCTATTGCATAATACGACTAAGCATTCGTGGACTGTGAAAGCCGCCTTTCAGCTGGAGAAGCCGCGATACGTGATCTTTGCGCTGCAGACTGGCAGAAAAAATGCTGTGTCAAAAGATATTACTACATTCGACGACTGCAAATTGACCAACGTTAAACTCTATCTAAACTCGGAATTTTATCCCTACGATGATTTGAATTTAGATTTCGATAAAAATAGATTCGCCCTCTTGTTCGATATGTACTCTCGTTTTCGCAAATCTTATTACGGATGTGATAATGATGATGTGCTATTAAACATTACAAAATTTTTACATTGTGGTCCTCTCGCGGTTATCGATTGCTCGCGACAAAACGAGTCTGTCAAAAATTCCACCGTGGACGTGAGATTAGAGTTTGAGTGCAAGGAGGATATACCAGCAAATACCACCGCCTATTGTCTCATCTTGCACGATCGCGTTGTCGAATATTGTCCATTGACCAACGTAGTTCGTAAAATTACCTAGATCAGCAAATATTCCCTCCAATGTCAAAAATATATATAAAGATTGAGATTTTGACGATCGACAGCAGTCGTACATCGTTCTTGCAGTCGTACGGTAATATTATCAGCATGATCGCGCCAACGTTTGTGGATCTGCAAGGATTCATTATCGGGAGAAACTTTGTCGTGAAGGAAGTAGCGATACTGAGAAATGGGTTTGTTCTTTCTCATTACTTTTTTGCAAGTCCCGTACCATGGCGTGCGCTTACAAAATCTGAAAGATGCCAAGCTTCATGGCTAATCGGGCATCACCATGGGCTTCAATGGGAGGATGGAAACGTTCCATACAGCTTCGCCAGGCGTTTGATTACGAGAGCTGTGATGGGTGCGGCGGAAGAGGAAAATGGAGCATCTCCTATCGTGTACGTTAAAGGACACGAAAAACGAGAATGGCTGGCCGATATACTTGACGATGATGCGAGAAACGACGTTATTATTGAGACCTTGGATGCGGACTATGAAGATATCACTTCGTTAAATAAGCTAGATGTTACTAATACTATGCGCTGTGAAAAACATTTGAAAAATTGCGCTTTACAAAATGTATTTAAAATATTCAATTGGTGGACGAATCATCATAAAGATTCACCCAAACATTTTTTAGAATAAATTATTGTTAAAATATATTTTTATTCTCTTTTATTCTTCCCCTTTCCTCTTTCTTATCCCAGTTTGCGAGTATTAAATTTCAGTACGTGACGTTAGATAGCGGCGTCAGCCACCTTATCAGACTACAGATGTTACATTTCAGTACATGGACATAGAGTTTAAATATTTTAATGGTGTATAAATAATTTTTTGTCGTTCAATAGCCGTTCGAAAGCTAATCAGAGCCGTTCGATAGTCGTTCGATAGCCGTTCAAAGCCGTTCGATAACCGTTCGATAGCTGTTCAAAGCCGTTCAATAGCCGTTCGAAAGCTGTTCAGAGCCGTTCGATAGCCGTTCGATAGCCGTTCAAAGCCGTTCGATAGCTGTTCAAAGCCGTTCGAAAGCTGTTCAGAGCCGTTCGATAGCCGTTCGAAAGCTGTTCAAAGCCGTTTGATAGCCGTTCAATAGCCGTTCGAAAGCTGTTCGGAGCCGTTCGATAGCCGTTCAAAGCCGTTCGATAACCGTTCGATAGCTGTTCAAAGCCGTTCGATAGCCGTTTGATAGCCTTTCAATAGCCGTTCGAAAGCTGTTCAGAGCCGTTCGATAGCCGTTCAAAGCCGTTCGATAACCGTTCGATAGCTGTTCAAAGCCGTTCGATAGCCGTTTGATAGCCGTTCAATAGCCGTTCGATAGTGGTTTATCTATAATATATTATTCATATTTAAAAGACTTGTAGACAATTGTCCGCGGGAACGTGCTACCTTTGTTTTCTTATCAAGAGTTGAGAGTAAGCGTTCTTCGTAAGCGTTCTTCGTAAGTGATTCATCCCCTACTCTAAAATGTTCGAGACAATGTCTGGCCTGTCGTGGCTGTCATAAAGTGTCCGACAGTCTGACAAATTAAAAGTGTCTTAAGTGTCTGAGTGTCTAAGTGAAAATATTAAAAATGCCGTCACTAATAAGCTTGGTATTGCAACGGGGTCGATGGAACGCGGCATGGTGGGCGGAGGATCTCGCAATGGGGCTGTTGAGAGCCCTGTTGAATCTCGTAGTATTTCAAAGAGTAAGTAATATTTGTTTTATATTAAAATTATGTTTTATATTAAAATTATGTTTTATAATATATTAATTATTTATAATATATATTATAATTTGATTTAATTTAATTTATAGTACGACTTTACTCATGAGATCCGGATTCCCGGTTTCATTAACATAGCACATCGACAAGATGTGCGAATGTTGCGGCGGCAAGAGCACTATTTCCGCGAGGATGTGTGGGAGCATAACGGCCCCGACGGCCTCTATTTGGCGTTAAGACGTCTCTTCGGGCTCGAGCCCTACGAGGAAGACGTGGTGGAAGAACCGTGGGACGAGCCTCCGAGCAAGAGGTCGAAGAATTAATTGTAAGTATCTATTTTTTAAAAATTTATATTAGATTTATAAAAATTAAATTCTTATACTAATAATGCTTGTATTTTTTTTCTGTTTCAGATGGAGCGTCACCATTAAATTATATTATATTATATATTATTATTTTTTTTATTATTATTTTTACACACACACACACACACACACACACACATTTGTATTAAACATAAATTTTAAATAAATATTATTATTATTATATTAAAAAAAAATGTCGTTTATTTCTGCGCCTCCTTCTCCCACGTCCATGCATGCCTCGCGCTGTCTCTCTCTTTCTCCCACATGCATGCGAACGTCATCCTTTTCCCACGCCAATGCGGACGCAATCCTTTTCCTACACGTGTGCATGCCTCGCGCTATCTCTCTCACACCGCCTTGCGAACGCCGTATTATCCACGTGCATCCTTCGCGCTATCTATCTCTCTCTTTCTCCCAAGTGCATGCCTCGCGCTATCTCTCTCACACCGCCTTGCGAACGCCGTATTATCCGCATGCATCCTTCGCGCTATCTCTCTCTCTTTCTTTCTCCCAAGTGCATGCCTCGCGCTATCTCTCTCTCTTTCTCCCAAGTGCATGCCTCGCGCCATCTCTCTCCAACGTGCATGCCTCGCGCCATCTCTCTCCAACGTGCATGCCTCGCGCCATCTTTCTCTCTCTCTCTCTCTCTCCAACGCATGCAAACGCTATCCTTGTCTTACGCTCATATGGACGCTTCGCGCTATCCTTCTCCCACGCCTCCTCGCGGTATCGCGTTCCCTCTTCCTCGCGGGTCCCTCGCCTATCGATTTCGCCGCGATCCCCCTCTTCCCCGCGGGTCCATCACCTATCGGTTTCGCCGCGATCCCCCTCCCCCTCTCCGCGGACCCCTCGCCTACCGGTTAGGTTAGCGGGTCCCTCGCCTATCGGTTAGGACGCGGTCCCCCTCCCCCTCTCCGCGGACCCCTCGCCCATCGGTTAGGACGCGGTCCCCCTCCCCCCTCTCCGCGGACCCCTCGCCCATCGGTTAGGACGCGGTCCCCCTCCCCCCTCTCCGCGGACCCCTCGCCCATCGGTTAGGACGCGATTCCCCCGCGTGACGTCATACCCCCCGCGCCGGTTTCCCCTCGCCCCTCACCCCCCCTCAGAGGACCATGGCTTAGAACCGGCCTTACTACTCTACTTTCTATGTCCACTTTTTCTTGTAATTTTTTTTTTTATGCATTCAGCAATACCTAGATTTCCTATTTGTTTTATGAGTGTGCCAATTCTTGATGCAATAGAAGGAGCTGCATAGACTTTTGTGTCTGTATTAAAGCCTGCTACTTTATTTACAGCTGTAATACAGTTATCATATATCGACGGATGATAAATACTGTAGAAATCTGTTACATTTTTATTAATGTTTTTGAGGGCTTGTAAAAAGCGCCCTAATAGCCTTAAACGGGATCTTATCATATCTTGTTGGTGCTGATGCTTGTATTTCAAACATAATTTATTACCATAAATAATTAATAGTTCATCATATCTAATTAATCTGATAACATCATCTTCTCTTAAGCGGATGCCGGAGCGACGGGCGAACTCCGACGGGTTAGCGCCCTCATTTAAGCGTAACTAAAATTATCGATAATATCGACCGAAATTATCGATAATATCAATAATTTTAGTTCCGCTGTTACCAATATTAATATTTCTGCATGTTTTATGCATATTTGAAAGAGAATTGTGTTCAATATGTTGAAATCGGACAACATCGTGTATTTCTACTGCTCTATTGCCTCGCACGCATATCTAAGCGTATTTAAGCGTATAGATAACAGTATAATATAGACGACAGGAATAGACGTAGGAATCAGCGCTGTAACAGCTGAGCGCTCACGCACACTACCGGGCGCACGTCGGTGAACCGCGCTGTAGCTGTAAAGGTGCCATTACATGGCAGCATCGAGCATCGATCGTCTGCGTAGAAATCATTGCGCAGGAATCTAAATGAGATAGATTCCAGCTTCTTGCGGCTAATAGCATGATGAGTGATATGAATTCGGTCGAGATAAAAAAATTATGGTCTGATACACATTACTAATACTGAAAATTGATATTTATTTACATTATACACAATAGATATTATTATTATTAAACAAAATATATATAAAACGTTACTATCCCCCAGCAGAATATTAGAATCTAATCAAGGATTAAGGGATATAATTTTCATATTTTTTTTTCCTGCATGTTTATAACATACTGCTCCTTTAAATCATTTCCTACTTTTAACAATAGTTTTTCAAACTGTGTCGTTTTGTCATTTGTGAATTCCTTTTTGTGTCTTATTTATTTGAATATTCCAACCACCTAAAATCTTTTGCCGCATTTGTATTTTAATTTTATTTTAATTTACATTGCCAGAGTAGTAAGGTTCCATAATATATCTTTGATTAATAATAATAATAACACACACACATACACACACACATCTGTTATATAATAAAATAAATGAAATATAATTCTGGGCAACAATATTCTGCGCAGACGCTTAACGCTCGACGCTTGACGCTGCCATGTAAAGGCACCTTAACAGCTGAGCGCTCACGCACACTACCAGGCGCGCGGCTCACCGACGTGCGCCCGGCTAAAGATCGGCGATGATTGACTTGTATATATATATATAAGTAATTAAAGTAAGTTAATTTAAATTTTTATTTACAAAATTAATTATGAAAAAAATTTATTCTAATATCTTCTGTAAATAATTATTATAAAATTATTTTACATTTACTTTCTTAGTAATTTTTTTAAATTGGAGAAAACTTGTCAAAAACATTTTTTGAATTGAGATTATACAATTCCTGAGTTTATACAAAAAAAAATAAAATGACATTTAATGTTTAAATTTATATTGATTTCTATCGTTTTACTTTAATTTAAATTATTATTAAATTTTATTTACTTACATCTGTTTTATATAATTATTTAATTATATATACACATACATATTAGAATCTATTTATATACATATGTGTATATATATATATATATATATATATATATATATATATATAAACATGGTGTCCCATCAAAAGTGGGCACCCTATTTGATCTTATGAATTAAAAAAATTAAATTACAACAAATATTTATGAAATACTTTATTGCGGACATAATGGTTGCTAACAAAAATTATAACGGAACAATATGCATAATATTTTCGTATTAATATAAATATTTCGATAAAATAAAAGTTATACCCTTTCAGACAAATACAATGATGTATGATGCTAATATTTTACATATTATGTTTATATTTTACGAGTTTTATCGGTTTGAAATCTCGTAGGTGACATATATCTTTTCATTTTTGACGATGCGATAAATCTATTTTCTGCCTCATTGTTATGATCAAACGACAACGTGATATACGTTAATCTGTAAGACACGAATTAGAAATTAGCCGTATCGTGGGGCCAAAAGCGAAAAGGTAAATGTTGCCCACAAAATTTCAAGCCAATAAAACTCGTAAAGCATGTAAAATATTTACATTAAATAATACATTGTTGTACCCGTCTGCAATAGTGCTACAATTATTATTATTATTTTTTTTTATTGAAATTTAATATCATTATGAAAAAAATATGCATATTTCTCCGTTCATAAACACAGATAATTGTTGTAAACAATTACGCTTACAATAGAGTTCGGTTTAAACAATTTACTTGTTATGATTTTTCTCTTTTAGTTTTAAATATAAAAGAAGTTTGTCACTTTTGGTGGGACATCCTGTATAAAATAAATTTTTTACGTAAACAATTCATTTATTATTCATTAATTTATTTGTTTATTTTTCAACTATAAACAAAAATTCTTGTACTACAAACAACTACAAACGATTTTAGATTATAATCTGATGTCAGTTGCGCTCTAATAAATAAATTCCTTACTGTCATTTAAAAATCGCTATCATATTTATATTTCAACTGCAAACAAAAAAATTATTACTTCAATCACCTGCAGGCGAAATTCTATGAGAAACAAACTTCAAAATTTGATTTGGTTAAAATCGGGTGCCAACTTCATGCAAGTCAATTTGTATTGGATTTATCTTATATACAGGGTGTCCGAAAATTCGCAAAACACCCTTTAAGGGAAGGTAGAGGGTGTTATTCTGAACAGAAAAGTCCTGTGACATTTTTTTCTATAACGCTTCATAAAGGAGTTATTATTGAGTAAAGTCTGGCCAATCTGCGCCAACCTTTAGCCGGGCGCATGTCAATGAGCCCCGCGCTGCGAAGTGTGCGCCGCCGCACACTACTAGGCGCGAGACTCACTGACGTGCGCCCGGCTAAAAGTCGGCGCTGATTGACCAGACTTTACTCAATAATAACTCCTTTATGAAGCGTTATAGAAAAAAATGTTATAGGACTTTTCTGTTCAGAATAACACCCTCTACCTTCCCTTAAAGGGTGTTGCGCGAATTTTCGGACACCCTGTGTAAATATACCTTATATATAAATAACACTAACCTTTTGACCCTTATTCTTTTTAAGGAAAGTCTTCGGACAGAGAGAGGCAAGCGTTTGTCATTATATTTTTGTCCCATTATGTGGACACACTATATATTAAAAATTTAAAACACAAAAACACAGTTTTTTCAACGTGTTATAACGCGTTATAACGGTTGAGCGCGCGATAATCTCTTGTTACGCGTATGTACAAAACACACGCGACAAACTGAGACTGAGCTGCCGGCACTGATATGATCGCGTTCGTCTGTTTGCATGTGTGTGTGCGTACAGCCGATTTACTGCCCGATACATACATACTTACGTACTGACTGCTATAGATATCGCGTTATGATGAAAATGAAAACTAATGCACATCTTTATAAATGTTTATCTTTATAAATGAATATTGTATAACCGAATAAAAACATTGTTTTTATATTGCTAAATTAATTTTATACATAAAAACATTATTTATATTTAACGAAAACATTATATAAAATTAATTATATGGATTATTCTGTATAATTAATAATAATTGTATTATCTTTGTATATTACACATTATATGCTATATACAAGGTGTCCCTAAAAATTTCAAAATTTAAATTTTGCAATAGAATAATTCTGAAAATATTAAATAACATAAATTTTTATCAATTTATTTTTAAGCAGTATTTTCTAAAATGTAATAGCTTTCACTTTACAACTTATGATTTAGATGATCGCCTGTGATTCGTGCGTCTAATAATTGATAACCGAGCATTTAAAGTTTCACTTACTCTATATACAATAATTAATTGATAAATTACCAAACTTTAATTCATGCGTGAGAGAGTAATATACATGTACGCACTAACATATCGCAATTTGTACTATCTTCTTTCTTTCGATCATACACTTAGTCTGTTTCTCTCTGTATCTCTCTTTCTAATCGTTCGCTTACTACGTACTGCATATCGCTTAGCTTTATTCTTCTAGCATATTCGCTTACGCGTTTACTCGCGCTTCTCTCTCTCTCCCTCTCTCTCTCTCTCTCTCCCCCTCCCTCTCTCTCTCCTTTTGTTCATTCATTATTCTTTCATTCTCATTATTATATTTTTGTATTTGTTGAACATTTACTGTTCTATTTTATTTTTATCTCTCTACACGTAAATAAATAAATTTATTTATTTTTATTTTAAATAGCATAAATGAGATATACAATACGTTATTTTCTTTTTTTATTTCACTATATATAGTTAATACAATACATAATTACGTTTCACTTTAGTTAAATACAACACATGCACATACAAAAATACACACGCACACGCACACATACATAATACTTTTTTTATTTATAAAATATACAATATCTTATTTATGCTTCATAAAATAAAGATGAATAAATTAACTTATTATCATATAGGAAAACAAGAATAGAAAGAATAAAAGTCGAACAAATAAAAGATTATAATAATGGGAATGAAAGAATACAATAAAGAACAAGCAGAGAAAGAGAGAGAGAGAGAGAGAGATCGAATGAGGAGCAAGCGAGATAGCTAACATGAAAGACTTCCGATGTCTCGCTCGCGAGGCTCGCTTTATCTATAATCTTTGATGTGTATATGTCATCTTATTATAGAAAATAAAATCTGTGTATTTCGCATTTTATATATCTGAAAATAATTGTAATGGATTAATTACATTTTTGCGATTAAAATGACACTAAATATGACATAAATCGGATTATTTTTAATGAAATAAGTAATCATAATTTTAATTACATAATTGATTAAAAATTATCCAATTTCGTGTTTCGTATCATTTTAATTGGTAAAATATCATTAATTCATTATAATTATTTTCGGATCAATAAGCGCGAAAAACAAAAATTTTACAGTAACGGTATATAACGCGAGAGATTATAGATAAAGCGAGCCTCGCGAGCGAGACTTCGGAAGTCTTTCATGTTAGCTATCTCGCTTGCTCCTCATTCGTTCTCTCTCTCTCTTTCTCTGCTTGTTCTTTATTGTATTCTTTCATTCCCATTATTATAATCTTTTATTTGTTCGACTTTTATTCTTTCTATTCTTGTTTTCCTATATGATAATAAATTAATTTATTCATCTTTATTTTATGAAGCATAAATAAGATATTGTATATTTTATAAATAAAAAAAGTATTATGTATGTGTGCGTGTGCGTGTGTATTTTTGTATGTGCATGTGTTGTATTTAACTATAGTGAAACGTAATTATGTATTGTATTAACTATAGTGAAATAAAAAAAGAAAATAACTTGTATTGTATATCTCATTTATGCTGTATAAAATAAAAATAAATAAATAAATTTATTTATTTTTATGTAAGGAAACGAGAATAGAAAGAATAAAAGTTGAGCAAATAAAAGAATATAATAATGGGAATAAAAGAATACAATAATGAACGAGCAGAGAGAGAGAGAGAGAGAGAGAGAGAGAGAGAGAGAGAGAGAGAGAGAAGCGCGAGTGAACGCGTAAGTGAATATGCGAGGAGCATGAAGCTAAGCGATACGTAGTACATAGCGAGCGAGCGATTAGAAGGAGACAGAGCGTGACAGAGCGTATGATTGAGAGAAAAAAGATACTGCAATAATGTTAGTGCGTACATGTATATTACTCTCACACGTATGAAAGAGACGAAGATAGTACGATTTTGTCTGTCTTTGTCATGTACGATTGCAGCTCTGTCTATCGCGACATCACGCAACTAATCTACTGCTCTGTTTTACTCTTGAGCCTCCATCTCGCACACACACATATGCACGAAAGTTTTATAAACCAAGATCCTTTTTACTAGGCTTCTAAATACATTTTTAAACGTTCACTTATATTCTTTCATGCATTTCCGAGTGGGAACCTATTTGATTTTGTACGTACAAACTGCACAACTTTTATATTAAGCAAATATTGTTACGACCTGACGCAAGAAGCCGATAAAAAAACTGTAATTTTTTAACTTTTCTTCGTTTTTAACATAAAAGCGCAAGGTTCCCACTTTGTTGATGTATATACTTTAATCGTGGAAAAGGATTTCTCATTTCATGTAACCAATAAAAAAATTTCGGTGTACAAAAATATAATTATTATGGCCGGTAAAACAGGACAGTCCGGCATCCTCTTAATACTGGAAATACAACATTTCTTAAAATAGAATTTGCACACTCATGAATTCGGCCTTGAACTTTTCTTCCAAGTATTTTGACACATCTGCCAATAGTTTTCTGCGTGCACTCTTTAAAATGATGACGTATATTATTTTTAGTAAAAAAGCCTTTACATCCAGCACAACATATAAAATCAAAACTATAAGTTCTCCTTTATTATATGTAGGATTTGTGTTAAATAAATAATTGCCTCTTCGTCTGAGAAATCCGATAATCTTCTGTCTTTCTTTATTACCTAATATAAAACATAACACTTGTATCAAAAAAGAAATAAAAAGAATATAATTAAGTTAATAATATAATACAATTATCGAATATTTATATATGTTGTTATAAAATAGTTTTCTCTAGTATATCTATTAAATAATACATATAATAATATATATTTTTCAATTAATTTGCTCTAAATATTTTTAATAAATACAATCTACATGTAAAAATTTCTATTATTAATTAATAGTTCTAATAAAATGATAAATGAATAAATAATGTAAATATAGCTGCTAGATAACAGACAGAATAATACATAGAAAGATTAATAAATCGAAAATATATATTTCAACAACATATTTTCTATACCTTTTGGTAATGCAGCAAATTTTTTTACTTCTTCTTCATCTTTATGTACTCGTTCTAGGTGCCTACTTATCTTTGACTGCATTTTCTTGCAATAATAACAAAAATTTGGTTTTCCTGTACCTCTAAGATTTGAACATTTAACATGTAAATTAGTGTCATCACAGATTTTCTGTCCAGAAACATTTAACGATGTTTCTAAACTACTTTTTGTAATGTTATTAGATTCTGTTGAACACGATTGTACAAAAATATTTTCTTTGTTAGAATCTTCTGAATCTGAATAGCAATAATTAGGATCCTTGTCTATATTATCACTGTTACAATCGCTATTATCATTGTTACAATCGCTATTATCAGGAGAATCATTTACATTAGACGGTGTTTTACGAAATAGTTTCAAGTTACTATTAGTATTGTGTATTAGTTTTGCCATATCCATACTATTATTATTTACTTTATCTCTATTATTATTCTCAGTTTCTATATTATTATCATTATTACTTATATTAATATCACTGTTACTGCAGCATTTATCAAGATTATTGTTAACCACATTATTTTCATCTATACTGCAATGATTTAAGACATTATTTAGAGATATGTCTAAATCATGTAATTCTTCAAATGAAAACATCACTGTTCGATCGAAATTGTTGTCTGATGTAGAATTATTATTAGTATCTTTTTTTTCAAATTGATTAAGTATATCCTTATATAAATTGTATTCTGGCAGCATAACATTAGAAGTAGATTCATTACGAACAATAGTATGCGTATCAACATTATCATTGACTGTAAAACAAAGACTCATTTATAATTAACGATAACATGTTACAGTTTCTTAGTATATATTTTTCATAATATAAGCAAAAATTACGATTCTTACCAATGTCTTTATTTAATGGCACGTCTGGCATTTCCAAACTTAGATTTTTACTTGTATTTATACATAAATTATATTCTGGCAGCGTAACATTAGAAGCAGATTCATTTGGTAATAATTCAGTACTGATATTTTTGTCAAACTTATCATTTTGTTTTGTCAGTTCTTCAATATTTATAATTTCACTAGGAAGCGTTTGAAAATTCTCTATTGTGTCAATAATACATTCAGATTCATCAATTGCATTACGAGCAACAATATGCATATCAACATTATCATTGACTGTAAAACAAAGACTCATTTATAATTGACAATAACATGTTACAGTTTCTTAGTATATATTTTTCATAATATAAGCAAAAATTACGATTCTTACCAATGTCTTTATTCAATGGCATGACTGGTATTTTCAAACTTAGATTTTCACTTGTATTTATACATAGATTGTAGTTTGACATGACATTAGAGATAAATTCATTTCGCAATTCAGTACTGACATTTTTATCTAACGTATCATTTTGTTTCGTTAACTTTTCAATATTTACAACTTCAGTAGGAAATGTTTGAAAATTCTTTGTTCAATAATACATTCAGATTCACCAGTTGTATTTTGAGCAACAGTATCTGTGTCAACATTATTATTGACTGTAAAACAAAGAATCATTAATAATGAACTATAACATGCTATATTTTTTCAATATATGTTTTTCTAATATAACCAAAAATTACAATTCTTACCAGCATATTTACTTAGTTGCACAACTGGTACTTTCAAATTTAAGTTCTTAGCTATTGTATCAAGCATTTTATAATTATCTGTATCAAAAAGCATTTTATATCAATTAGTACTTTCTTAAAATAATTCAGCTAAAACTAACAGGAAGAATGCATCTACCAATTTTGTTAAAGTTGATGCAACATATAATCTTATTATATTTACAGAATTGATTCTATTTAAAAAATTGTCAAATTTTGTACTACTACTAATGAGTTGTAGAATTATAAAGTGTTTATAAATTAGAATATGAACTACCACATTAGAATTTTTGTAACGTAACACTTTTATAATGATAAACATTATAAAAATTAAGCGTAGAATTATTTCATGCGTATATTATACAAGATGTTAAAAAGTTTAAGACATTCAATGCAAATAATTTATTAAATTAAGTATAATTAAAAATTTCTTAATCAGCGTAGATCAAGATATAAGTTGCTTTCCATTTACATCAAAACTCAGATAATTCTCACTTGTGACGTCATAACTCAGTTGAATGCACGTTCTTTTTGATGCTAGCAAGTGAGATTCAACTGAGTTTTTACGTGGTTTCTGCACACGATCGAGACCGTGTGCTTTAGTGAGTCTAATAGACTCACACTAAAAGTGAGGTTATGAATCTATATAATTATGTGATAGCTTTGTTACCAAAATAAGCAGGTCAATGACGTCATTGTCTGAATATGAAATACTCACATAACTGAGTGACTCAGTATCAGTGAGTGCAAATGGAAAGCAACTATTATTGTGTAATATTATCCAACATTAAAATAAAATACTCACTATTCAATACTATTAATTGTTTCCTTTTCCATTTTTTATTGCGAATGTGAACATAATACTTATTTTTTTGATATTTATATAGACCATACATTTTCAAATGGATTATCGCCGTATACTTTTCTTTTATTCTTGCGAACCTAACCACAGATCTAGAAAGCGCGCGTAAAAGGCACGCGAAATAGGGCGCGTTCAGCAGAACAAACCGCTTAGGACGCGTTTCACTTAACGATCGCAACGCTCGCGAGCATCATCTGTCTTTGTTTAACTTTCAGTAAACAACAAAGATGAAATGATACCGTGAGCGTTGCGGTCATGAAATGGAACGCGCCCTTAGTAGCAATCCAACATGATTAGTTCTTACTTTTAGAGCCAACAAATCAACGTCGAGTTGACAAGGCGCATTGATGTTTCTCGCATATAACGAGTTGGTTGCTGAACCATTTAATGAATCCATCTCTTAAAACACAGCAATCGGTAAAAATCCTACATTGTTCAAAGACTGCATCTTTTTCTGTCCTCTGTATTATTAAATTTATGGCATCAAAATTTTATAAATTGTATATATTATAATTATTAAGACAAGGCATTGCAACGAGATTGTTATATATAATTCCCTGTGTCCTTCGCATTAAATACTTTTTTCGCTTATATTTCGACAATAATACGAAAAACAGTAAAAATGCAATTCTTGAACGACGTTGATTTCTTTAACGATTGCCATTTAAAAGATAGACTCAAATGCGAAAGAGCCACAGTTGTTTACGTCACGATTTCAATCTGTTGTATAGCTCTAATAGTCAAAAATGTGTTAATTGAAAAATTTTAATGCGTCAATCCTAGTAATGCAGAGCTCGTAAATTAATGTCTTTCTCGATTGATGTCGATATCTTTAACGGTAGCCGAGATTTAAGTGAAAAAATATATTAGACGCGAACGACCCAGGCAAAGGCGTCGCGATTTCGGCTCGCTATGTCGCTTTAATAATTAATTTAAGTTATATTAGTTTTAAAATGCTAATGCGTCAATCCTTGTAGCAGACATCATGTAGAATAATGTGTTTCATGTAGAATAATGTGTTTTTAATGACGTCGATATTTTTGGCCGAGATCAATGCGGAAAATATGTTTTTCGGAAAGAACGATTGTAGATAACGACTTCGGTCTAAAGCACGGCAAACGCTAAAGAATGCGACAACGTTCAAAGATTACATTTATTTTCATGTCCTGTATTATTTAGAATTACGGCAATAAAGTGTTAATAATTGTATATTTATGACCCTTAAAACGTGACAGCGCGACAAGATTTTTTTCATTATCGCCAGTATCCTTCTCGTCAAATACATTTTCGCTTTGATCTCGACTATCGTTAATAATTTCGATGTAAATCAAGAGAGACAATATGTATCGTGCTCTTCGTTACAAGAATTGACGCATTTAAATTTTAAAATTAATATAATTCCGATTATTAAAGCGATATAGCGAGCCGACATCACGACGCTTTTGCCTGGGCATTTCGCGTTTACTACATTTATCGCTTTGATCTCGACTACCGCTAAAGATATCGATGTTAATCGAGAAAGACATTATTTCTCATGCTCTTCGCTACAAGAATTGACGTATTTAAATTTTGAATAATTCTACGATTATATATATATATATATATATATATTATATATATATTAAGGCGATATAGCGGGCCGAAATCACGTTGCCTTTTCCTGGATCCTCCGCATCTAATCAATCTATCTCTGAAATAACGGCAAACTTTAAAGAAATTGACGTCGTTCAAAAACTACTTTATTTTACATACTGCATGCTATTGGAATTACGGCATTAAAATTTTACGAATTGCAAATTTTCTTAAAATATGTTCATTAAAAGCGAAGCTGACATAGATTACGTTGCGATTTCGGCTCGTTATATAGCTTTAATAATCGACGTTATATTAATTTTAAAAAGCTAATATGCCAATCTTTGTAGCGAAGAGTATGAGAAATAATTAGAGAAATATTAATGCTGTAATTCCAATAATACAGAACACGAGAAAAAATATAGCAGTTGAATGACATTGGATTCTTTAACGATTGTCATGCTTTACACCGAAGTCGTTATCTACACACACAATCACTCCTTCGGAAAAACATACTTTTCGCTTTGATCTCGGCTATGGTCAGGTATAGATGTTATTCGAGAAAGACATTATTGTTCGTGCTCTTCGCTATAAGGATTGACGCGTTAGCATTTTGAACTAAATATAACTTCGATTATATTAAAGCGACATAGTGGGCCGAAATCGGGACACCTTTGCCTGGGTCCTTCACGTCTAACACATTCTTCGCTTACATCTCGTTAACCGTTAAAGATATCGATACTATTCGAGAAAGACATTATTCTATATGATCACCGCTACAAGGATTGACGCATTAAAATTTTAAAATGAATAAACTGCCGAAATCGCGACGCCTTTGCCGAGATCGTGCGCGTCAGATACATTATTCACTTTGATTTCCACTACCGTTAAATATATCGATGTTATTGGAGAAAGACATTATTCTGAAATGATCACCGCTACAAGGATTGACGCATTAGATTTTTAAAATTAATAAGCTGACGATTATTAAAGCGATATAACTGGCGAAAATCGCGACGTCTTTGCCTGGGTCATTCGTGTCTAATGAATCTATCTCTTAAATCATAGCAATTTTTAAAGAAATTGACGCGTCGTTCAGGAACTACATTATTTTGCGTACTATGTGCTATTGAAATTGCGCAATTAATATTTTACGAATTGTATCTTTTTCTAAGATGTGTTCATTAAAGACGGAGCAGCCGTATATAAAGTCGCGATTTTGGTCAGTTATATCGTTTTAATAATCGTCAGCTTATTAATTTAAAAAATCTAATGCGTCAATCCTTGTAGCGGAGATCATGTATAATAACGTCTTTCTCGAATAGTATCGATATCTTCAACGGTAGACGAGATGTAAGCGAAGAATGTATCTGACGCGGACGATTTCAGCAAAGGCATCGCAATTTTAGCCCGCTTTATCGCTTTAATAATCGTAAGTTTATTAATTTTAAAATTTTAAAGCGTCAATCCTTGTAACGGAGATCATGTAGAACAGTGTCTTTCTTGAATAATATCGATATCTTTAACGGTAGACGAGATGTAAACAAAGAATGTGTTAGACGTGAAGAAAAGGGCAAAGAGTCACGATTTCGGCCCGCTATGTCGCCTTAATATAATCGAAGTTATATTTATTTCAAAATGCTAACGCGTTAATCCTTATAGTGAAGAGCACGAACAATAGTGTCTTTCTCGAATGACATCTATATTTGGTGATAGCCGAGATCCAAGCGAAAAGTAAGTTTTTCTGAAGGAGCGATTGTGTGTATAGATAACGACTTCGGGGTGTTTGTTGCCGCCCGCGGACGGGAACGGACATGTTTGGACACGTTATGCGTGTACCCTTTGGACTTTATTTTTCAGTTTCTTCCTCTCGTATAGAGGAATTTTTTCTGTTTGTTACTCTCAACCAGTTTTTGGCCGGAATGTACCGATCCTATTAGATCGGATGTGACCATAAAAACAAAGGAAGAAGAAGAACGACTTCGGTGTAAAGCATGACAATCGCTAAAGAATCCAATGTCGTCCAACGGCTGCATTTTTTCTCGTGTTCTGTTATTGGAATTACAGCATTAATGTCTTAATAGTTTTATATTTATGATTCTTTAAACATAACAGCGCGACGAGGTTTTACATTATCGCCAGTATCCTTCGCGTCAGATACATGTTTCGTTTTGATTTCGACTACCATTAAAGTATCGATGTTATTCGAGAAAGACATTATTCTACATGATCTCAGCTACAAGGAGTGACGCATTAGAATTTTAAAATTAATAAATTGAGGAATATTGAAGCTATATAGCGGGCCGAAATCTCGACGTTATACATATAGAGCTATAAGCTATATATTCCGCTTTTATAATGAACACAACTTAGAAAAAGATACAATTCGTAAAATATTAATGGCGTAATTTCAATAGCACATAGTATGTAAAATAATGTAGTTCTTAAACAATGCGTCAGTTTCTTTAAAAATTGCTGTGATTTAAGAGATAGATTTATTAGACGCGAAGGACCCAGGCAAAGACAACGCGATTTTCGTCCGTTGTATCGCTTTAATAATCGCAGCTTTATTAATTTTAAGATTTAATGCGTCAATCCTTGTAGCGGAGATCATATAGAATAATGTCTTTTTCTATTAACAGCGATATCTTTGGCGGTAGTCGAAATGAAGGAGAAAAATTTACATTGCACGAGAGATATTGGCGATAATGTAAAAAATTTCGTTGCGCTATCATGTGTTAAGAATCATAAATATACAACCATAAACACTTCAATGCCATAATTTCAACAATACAAAGCACGGAAAATATGCAGTCTTTGAACGACATCGGTTTCTTTAGCGATTGTCGTGTTTTAAACCGATGTTATCTATTATCGCCGATGCTCTTTTTGAATAACGTATCAAATTATGCAAAAAATAAATCTATATATAAATAATAAAAATATTCTAACAGTGCTTTTTTCTATGACTGCGGTCGATAAGAGATTAGTCGATATAGATGCTGCATAATATTTTGGTGGTTGGTCAATACCGGAAATAAGTTGGCGTTGGAAGTTCATATTTTTTAATAATTTATAGCTCAAACGATTGCTCCTTAATTGCTCCGTCAGAATCCACAATTGCTCCCCTTTTAAAATTAGTAGTTTTCGAAATATTTACAAAAAACGTAAAATTTATCATTTTCACTCAAAAACATATTTCCAATAGTTTTCTGCAACTATATCCAGCATAAAACGATTGCTCCTTAATTGCTCCATATTGCTCCATCATTATTTTCATGATTTACTGCATTTTTTATCGAAAATTAACAAATTAATAATTTTCCAAGCGGCGCCGTCGCCACCTATCGGCCGCTTATCGGAACTATATGGCTCAGGAGCCAACGGCGATAATATTCAAACATAATATAACATAAAACGATTGCTCCTTAATTGCTTCGCATTGCTCCATCATTATTTTCATAATTTTTTGCATTTTTTATTGAAAATTAACAAATTAATAATTTCCCTAGCGACGCCGTCATCACCTATCGGCCGCCTATCGGAACTATATGGCTCAGAAGCCAACGGCGAGAATATTCAAACATAATATAACATAAAACGATTGCTCCTTAATTGCTTCGCATTGCTCCATCATTATTTTCATAATTTATTGCATTTTTCATCGAAAATTAACAAATTAATCATTTCCCTAGCAACCACGTTGTCACCTATCGGCCGCCTATCGGAACTATATGGCTCAGAAGCCAACAGCGAGAATATTCAAACATAATATAACATAAAACGATTGCTCCTTAATTGCTTCGCATTGCTCCATCATTATTTTCATAATTTTTTGCATTTTTTATTGAAAATTAACAAATTAATAATTTCCCTAGCGACGCCGTCATCACCTATCGGCCGCCTATCGGAACTATATGGCTCAGAAGCCAACGGCGAGAATATTCAAACATAATATAACATAAAACGATTGCTCCTTAATTGCATCGCATTGCTCCATCATTATTTTCATGATTTATTGCATTTTTTATCGAAAATTAACAAATTAATCATTTCTCTAGCGACGCCGTCATCACCTATCGGCCGCCTATCGGAACTATATGGCTCAGCAGCCAACGGCGAGAATATTCAAACATAATATAACAGCTCTATTGTTTATAACTATTATATATCTCAAAGAGTTTAATCAACGTTTCTTATTGATTTTTTGGTAGAATAATTGCACCTCGCTTGCTCTATTATGATATTCGCGATCGCTCCACTTGTATAATTAATCTTTTTATGATATATTAGCAAAAAAACCAATCATTTTCTTGGAAAAACATATTTTCCGTAGTCTACTGCAAGTATATCCAACATAAAACGATTGCTCCTTAATTGCTTCATATTTAAGATCGTCTTAAGCCCGTATCAGACTACGCATTGAAGATTGATATTCAAGATTCAAGATTGAAATTTGACCAATCAGAACAAAGAAATTTTAATCCTTTTTGTTTTGATTAGACAAATTCAAATCTTTAATCTTCAATCTTTCATTTTTAATGCGTAGTCTGATACGGGCTTAACGTGTTGAAACATGTTTGGTCCTGTCTAAAGCCCGTATCAGACTACGCATTGAAGATTGAGATTCGAAGATTGAAGACTATGGATTGAAAAATAAAGATTAAAGATTGGAATTTGACTAATAGGAATAAAAGAAACTAAAATTTCTTTGTCTTAATTGGTCAAATTTCAATCTTCAATCTTCGATCTCAATCTTCAATGCGTAGTCTGAGGCCGATATTACATTTGTCGTACGACAAACTTTTTAAGCATATTGATTGGCTGCAAAATAGAAACTTTCTTGAGTCTCTAGAAATTAGCTAATCAATGCGCTTAAAAAGTTTGTCGTACGACAAATGTAATATCGGCCTTAGTCCTTAATAAAGATAATAGCCAAAAAAGTTCGTTGCCGCCCGCGGGCGGGAACGGACGTGTTCAGACACGTTACGCGTGTGTCCTTTGGATCATATTTTTGAGTTTTATCTTCCCCTTCTAAAGAGGAATCCTTTCTAATTGTTCACTTAATCGGCCGTTCACTTCTCACCTGGCCGTGTGGTGGGTAATTAATTTGAGAAGAAGAAGATAATAGCTAGGTTGTGATAGCCGGTCGTAACGGTGTGTTTTTTTAGTATAATATATTTTTTTTGGAGAGATAGATGTGTATGCGTGTGTGTGTGTATTGTAATTTTAGTAATTATGATATAACGGATTGTTTATCATAAGTTTTGAATAAAATTTCATATTTTTAACATAACTGTATCATATGGGTGTGAATTATATTGCAGTTTTTAAAATATTTACTCTACTGGAGAATAAATTTGAAGAAGCCTGCAATCTTTGGGTTGGAAAAAATTTATATCTTAATTTTTCTTGCAATGATGTTGCCTGGAACCTCAATGATGGTAACTTAACAATTTACTTCAATTATCATATATATTTAGAAAGAAATAAATGTTTGAATTTTTTCTGGTTTATGTCACAATCTTACTTATATATATTTAATTTAGTTAATCTTCTCAATATAATACTATGTGTTAAATACATTTAAAAATTCTATATTCATATATACTATATTAGATTGCCTTTTAGGTTGCAATATTATTTTATTTTATAGATCATATACTGGCGACAGCAGTAACAAATGGTGCAGTGGTTGTTTGGAATTTAAATAAACAATCTCGATCAAAATAGGAGCATGTATTTATAGATCATAAAAGAACTGTGAATAAAGTGAGCTTTCATATGAGAAGAACCTATGTGGTTAATATCTGGCTCACAAGATGGTACTATGAAATGTTTTGATTTATGAATAAAAGAAGCCATTAAAACTTTTTATAGGTAAATTATGTTATAGTATATATAGATAAAGCTCTCTTGTTAAAGATAACGGCAAAATAATCTTTTTAGTATTTTAAAATTTTGTATATTTCATATATTTTGTAATACAGAATCGGTGAGAGATGTTCAATTTTGTCCACAACAACCGCATACTTGTGCTGCTGTATCCGAAAATGGACATGTACAGCAATAAGACATGAGAAAGCCGCATCGTTATTTTCAACATTTTACCGCACACAGTGGTCCGATATTTGCTTGTGATTGGCACCCTGAAGCCACTTGGTTTGCTACTGCATCTAGAGATAAAACTATTAAGGCATATACATTATTTTATATATAGACTTTTATGAAACATTGATCATATATTTATATTCTTTATATGAACTCTTTAGGTTTGGGATCTGTCAGGTAAACCAAGTTGCGATTATGACATACATACTATTGCATCAGAGGGACGCATTAAATGGAGACCACAGAAAAAAATATCACATAGCAAGTTGTGCTCTAATGGTTGATTGTAGTATAAATGTATGGGATATTCGCAGACCATATATTCCATTTGCAAGTTTCAATGAACATAAAGATATTCCAACAGGCATGGAGAGGCAATCCACAATCATTTCTATCAACAAATTACAGAGTAATGCTATTAACCATTTTTTTATAACACTATTTATCGCAACTACAATGCACAATGCAGTTATTATTCCTATTTTCACTATTTTAGGATTGCACTTTGTATCATCATATTTTTGACGATACGGTAAGACCAGCCAGCAAAGCAAATCCGCAAAGTATTGCATTAGGTTTAAAGGGTGCAGTCACATATGCTTGTAAAGTAAAATATGAACCGGCAGCTACCGCAAGACAACTGACTATAGTATAATGAGGTCAGTTATTATGATGCAAAATATATTATCACAATCATAAGATAAATTCTTGTCAGAATAATGAATAAAATTGTTATTTCTTTATTTCTTTATAGGAGAACACTTGTGACAAATGAAGATACTTTTTGTGCGGCCTCAAGTGTAACGCATAGATTCACTTTGAAACAGAATTCCGCTATTGGGACATTACTTTGTTAAACTTGACAATAGAATAATGTAAGTTTTTTAGCATTATAAAAAATTTACCATTTCGGCACGGTTGACGATTCAGGTTAAATTGATAATAAATCAACAATGTAGATTATTCTGACAATTAAGTCATGTGTTTTCATTTTGCTTCTATCCACGATATCTTGAAATTATAGTAAAAAAGAAACGAAAGGATGATCACTGCAAATTTCATATCACATTGCAAGACGTTTTTTATAATTTTCTTTATAATAATGAGTCCTCGTGCTGCAATATCTAATTCTGAAATTATAAAAACATTAAAATATTTTGAAATTTGTGACAATCAAACCGGCAAATTGAAATCTAAATTTAATTCAGTGTGGAGAGACATATGCGCAACATGGGACAATCAAATGAAACCTTTTAATTTATACTTTTATGTCTATCAAAATCGGCATAACGTTTTCGAAACATATAAAAAGATGAAAAACGTGATTAATTTCAATAACTTTACGAAAGAAATTCTAAGTGAAACTGATGACATCGATATTTCTGACTTGTGTAATGATAGTAATAGCAGTAGCTTCGACAGTTTTGAATGGAATACGCAACATCCATGTAATGATAGAAAAATTAAATTTAAAATTGTTTTATCAAAAGAACAATGGTTAAATATCAAACCAGAAGAGAAAGTCAATAATAGAGGAGAAATTTATTATTCTTTGAAGAATGGGTGGACACATATTTTGTCTGAATTAATTTTTCTACAAGAAAAATTACCATGTGCGTATTCTTTCAAGAACCAAAAAGTAATACACGCGAACTGTTATGCTACAGATTATATTGTAAAAATAAATGGATTTTGCAGTGATCATAATTGTAAAGCTCAAATTTATGGGCAAGGATTATTTCAGTTTATCAATGATGATGATATATCGCTCGAATTCGTTACCTTAAATACTGAAGATTTATTACACTCCAAAAAAAGATATGTGTCCGGAATTCGAAAAACGTCGTTTAAAAAGCATTTGAAACATAAAAAAGCCGATGTATTTAGAAGTGAATTAATTAGAAAATATCATAAATATGGCGATCAAATTGGTCCTTTGGTACCAAATAACAATGTTATTAATGGAGTGCGTTTCGAGGCTAAAAATGAAGAATTCGGTGTTAAAGATAATGTATGGAAATCGCTTGAACATTTAAAAAGTGACGTTGAATTTAGTCGTGCCATTAAACAAACAGGCTTTGATAAATTTTTCTTTATGTATTGGACACCAGAACAAATTGATGTTTATAATGATGTGATAAAACTTGGTTCAACTGTTTCTATTGACGCGACAGGGAGTATTGTCCGTAAAATAACACGTTCGGAAAATAATTCTACTAATCACATTTTTTTATATCAAATAATTACTCATGTTCAAAACATTATAATACCATCTGGTCAACTTCTCTCGGAACGACAAGACACTCGAATCGTTGAATTCTGGTTACGAGAATGGATTTCATCTGGCGCACATGTTCCTTTAGAAGTAGTCACTGATATGTCAATTACACTTCAAAATGCGATTACTTTAGCAACTAATGGAATATTTTATAAAAAGTATTTGTCAATTTGTTATGATTTTTTAATTGGAAAAACTCAATTTGTACCACGGCCATTCGTTCGAATTGATATTGCTCATCTGATACATTGTGTTGCTAGACTGAAATGGTTATCTCGTGCAAAACCAGCAGTAAAAGATTTTTATTTACGATGTATAGGATTTATGACTACAATTGAAAAATTTCAAGATTTAGAAAAATCTATGAAATTAGTTTTGATTGTCAGTCAAAACGAGAGTAAATGTTATGCAGAAATTCAGTGGATTTTGAAAAGGATTGAAACTTTCAAATTTGATGATTCCATTGATTATAAACAGATAAGACAGTCTAATGTTTGTGAAAATGGCAATAATTGTACAGAACACATTTCTTGTAATGATGGAATTGATGTATTTTCTGCTGTGACAGTAGATCATAATTATAACTACAACGTTGATAATCTTTCGCTTTATATTGATCAAATAGTAGAGCAAACGTATTCAGAGCAAAATTCAAATATGTCAATTAATTTTAATGATATGAACATGTATTATTTTCCGGAAATTATCAATGATTTGAAACGTTTATTTAAACAATTTCCATCGTGGACTAATGTTATGTTGAACTGTTTTAATTCAAAAAATACTGTCGCAACATCTGCTCGATCCGAAAATTATTTTCGTTTTATTAAGGAAAATCTCTTAGAAGAACGTCAACCGTGCCGATTTGATAAATTTTTTATAAAACACGTACGAACAATTAATACCAAAGTTATCGAAGGAAGAGCAGCTTATGGTGCATTAAAGAAAAACAAAGTTATTATTAATCAAAATCGTGAGGAAAAGCTACGGAAGGAGGAACAATTAATTTTACAAACGAAAGAAAATTGGAAAAATAAAGTAGTGAATGATACATTTGATTTTTCTAATGAAAATGAAAAAGATAATTTTTCTATTCTTAATTTTAATACTGATGAATATAATCAATTAGAAGCTGTTAATTCAAAAGATATTGTTCGTTCTACTCCGAAAGGTATGGTGGATTATCCAATTATAAAAAATTCAGAAAACAATTTTTCCATTGTGTTGGACGTTGAAAAAAAAGTATTTGAACCGATAATTAAAGTAAATCAAAATTCTGAAAATGACAAGAATTTATTGAACAAACGCGGAATGTATGTTACTCCATGTCCTAATGTAAAGGTAATCCACCAAAAACCTGCTCAAAAAAAGTTTAAAAAAGATTTTATTAAAAATGGTAATAGGTTACTTCCACGTATGATTAATAATAACAAAATTTATCTTTTTAACACTTGTCCGTTCGATTCAATCACTGAAATTGTATCTGCTGCTTGTTGCAACTCCAGAAACTTTGAGAATTTTGTCACTTCACAAATAAGAAAAGAAACTATTTGTTTTTTTACATGCGTACGTAATTATACTGAACACGGAGCTACAGCATCGTTTTACAAATTAAGAGTAACATTGTTATATTCATTATATCCGTCTGCTAGTAACAATATAACTTGTGAAGACAATGTTTGCGATTTATTTAGTAAACTAATGAGTACGTACGATATAAATATTGAAACAATAAGGTGTCAAAATTCTCGATGTTGTGCAGTTGATTCACGGAAAATACCAGTTTTAAATTTAAGCGCGAAAATAGTATGGGAAAAAGGTATACAACATTTGAATGAGAGTGTAGATGAGTTAATACGCGCAAAAATTAGCTACTGTCAAAGTTGTCACAAAAACTCCGCCAGTAAAATTATCCAAATTCGTGATTATTTATGTTTAAATATCGAACATTTTTATGAACCATCGATTCGTTTTCCTGATAAGACTTTTCCGAATACTAATTTAAATGATATTCCAACTACAATAAGAGTACAAGACAAATCTTATGTTTTGTGTGGCGTAATTCAATTTATAGCTCCTACTATTATTAATGGTATTGGACATTATGTTGCGTACGTTAGGTCACTCACCAATAAATGGACAGAAATTAATAATCTCTTTAAAGAACCAACAAATATTCTTAATTTACCGTTGATTAGAATATCGTTATTACTTTATGTATTAGTTTAATTAATTTTAATAATTTTGCTCACTATGTCGGCCAAAGATAACATTAAATATTAAATCGTAAGCAACTATTGCTGATATATAACAATATATCTATCAGCAAGAGTTGCATCATGCATAAACAATATAGCTGTATCTGTAAGCTGTTGAGACTCGTCTACAAAAATATTTTTATGGATATTTATCTTTTACATCTAAAAAAATATATTTTCAAAATAGAATATATAAATATATATATATATATATATATATATATATATATATATATATACATATACCTAAATATTTTTGTTCAGAACATTAATTTTTGCCTATAAAATTGACGATTTTCCTTAATATATGTATATATGTATTGTTTCTAATTGCGAAGCCTTTTTCTTTTTATTAATAGCATAAAATGTTTTATCTGTCATATGTAGCATGGGATGCAGAACAATTTGATAATTTCGTTTTTTTTTTTTGCTATTTCCCTTTGTAATACACACGTTTTCCAAACTATAAAGATATTTATAAATGAAATTTGTGCCAAAATTTTTTTCAGAATTAATATGTACCTGCTATTAGCAGTATTTGAATATTCTAATATTGTTAATATGTTAATTCCAATATAAGCAAGCATATGTGTGTATGTGTATGTATGCGTCTTTATAATAATAAAAAAGATTTGCAAAAACTAGAAAAACGGCGCTATTGTGCATATATATATATAATTGCAATTTCTTGGTCCATTCATCATCCTCCATACGCATAACAGTATGTCCACTTTCACTAGGACGTTCTAATGACACAGGAAATTAAAATAAGTTAAATACTAAATTCCCAGAAAGCAGATAACCTTACGCGGCTATCTTGAACCAACTTGGTTGACAATTATTCAAAGTGAATCTATGCGTTACACTTGAAGCCGCACAAAAAGTATCATCATTTGTCACAAGCGTTTTCCTATAAAGAAATAAAGAAAAAACAATTTTATTCATAATTTTATTCTGACAAGAATTTATCTTATGATTGTGATAATATATTTTGCATCATAATAACTGACTTCATTATACTATAGTCAGTTGTCTTGCGGTAGCTGCTGGTTCATATTTTACTTTACAAGCATATGTGACTGCACCCTTTAAACCTAATGCAATACTTTGCGGATTTGCTTTGCTGGCTGGTCTTACCGCATCGTCAAAAATATGATGATACAAAGTGCAATCCTAAAATAGTGAAAATAGGAATAATAACTGCATTGTGCATTGTAATTGCGATAAAAAGTGTTATAAAAAAATGGTTAATAGCATTACTCTGTAATTTGTTGATAGAAATGATTATGGATTGCCTCTCCATGCCACACCTGTGGGAATAGCTTTATGTTCATTGAAACTTGCTCCAATTTTCTTTCGTTTGTAAAATTAATTGTTCCTCCTTCCGTAGCTTTTCCTCACGATTTTGATTAATAATAACTTTGTTTTTCTTTAATACACCATAAACTGCTCTTCCTTCGATAACTTTGGTATTAATTGTTCGTACGTGTTTTATAAAAAATTTATCAAATCGGCACGGTTGACGTTCTTCTAAGAGATTTTCCTTAATAAAACGAAAATAATTTTCGGATCGAGCAGATATTGCGACAGTATTTTTTGAATTAAAACAGTTCAACATAACATTAATCCACGATGGAAATTGTTTAAATAAACGTTTCAAATCATTGATAATTTCCGGAAAATAATACATGTTCATATCATTAAAATTAATTGACATATTTGAAATTTGCTCTGAATACGTTTGCTCTACTATTTGATCAATATAAAGCAGTGCTCGGATTTAGTTGCACATTTCGGCCCGATTCCGTGGCTCACGCCTATTGCCCCCCACTCACCGCTCGTGCGTTAGCGACGAGTCGCCAGATACGCGTAACTAAGGAGCGCGACGTTTTGTCTCAGGAACGTCCGTATATAAGAATGCCTAAATATAATAATAAGACAATACTTTTCTATAAATAAAAGTTTTTCTTCAATATTTTTTATCAATGAAATATAAAATATTGAAGAAAAACTTTTAATTTTGAGAATTTTCGCAGTGCATTTAGAAAAGTATTGTCTTACTATTATATTTGGACATTCTTATATACGGACGCTCCTGAGACAAAGCATCGCGCTCCTTAGTTACGCGTATCTGGCGACTCGTCGCTAACGGGGGGAATCGGGCCGAAATGTGCAACTAAATCCGAGCACTGATATAAAGCGAAAGATTATCAACGTTGTAGTTATAATTATGATCTACTGTCACAGCGGAAAATACATCAATTCCATCATTACAAGAAATGTGTTCTGTACAATTATTGCCATTTTCACAAACATTAGACTGTCTTATCTGTTTATAATCAATGGAATCATCAAATTTGAAAGTTTCAATCCTTTTCAAAATCCACTGAATTTCTGCATAACATTTACTCTCGTTTTGACTGACAATCAAAACTAATTTCATAGATTTTTCTAAATCTTGAAATTTTTCAATTGTAGTCATAAATCCTATACATCGTAAATAAAAATCTTTTACTGCTGGTTTTGCACGAGATAACCATTTCAGTCTAGCAACACAATGTATCAGATGAGCAATATCAATTCGAACGAATGGCCGTGGTACAAATTGAGTTTTTCCAATTAAAAAATCATAACAAATTGACAAATACTTTTTATAAAATATTCCATTAGTTGCTAAAGTAATCGCATTTTGAAGTGTAATTGACATATCAGTGACTACTTCTAAAGGAACATGTGCGCCAGATGAAATCCATTCTCGTAACCAGAATTCAACGATTCGAGTGTCTTGTCGTTCCGAGAGAAGTTGACCAGATGGTATTATAATGTTTTGAACATGAGTAATTATTTGATATAAAAAAATGTGATTAGTAGAATTATTTTCCGAACGTGTTATTTTACGGACAATACTCCCTGTCGCGTCAATAGAAACAGTTGAACCAAGTTTTATCACATCATTATAAACATCAATTTGTTCTGGTGTCCAATACATAAAGAAAAATTTATCAAAGCCTGTTTGTTTAATGGCACGACTAAATTCAACGTCACTTTTTAAATGTTCAAGCGATTTCCATACATTATCTTTAACACCGAATTCTTCATTTTTAGCCTCGAAACGCACTCCATTAATAACATTGTTATTTGGTACCAAAGGACCAATTTGATCGCCATATTTATGATATTTTCTAATTAATTCACTTCTAAATACATCGGCTTTTTTATGTTTCAAATGCTTTTTAAACGACGTTTTTCGAATTCCGGACACATATCTTTTTTTGGAGTGTAATAAATCTTCAGTATTTAAGGTAACGAATTCGAGCGATATATCATCATCATTGATAAACTGAAATAATCCTTGCCCATAAATTTGAGCTTTACAATTATGATCACTGCAAAATCCATTTATTTTTACAATATAATCTGTAGCATAACAGTTCGCGTGTATTACTTTTTGGTTCTTGAAAGAATACGCACATGGTAATTTTTCTTGTAGAAAAATTAATTCAGACAAAATATGTGTCCACCCATTCTTCAAAGAATAATAAATTTCTCCTCTATTATTGACTTTCTCTTCTGGTTTGATATTTAACCATTGTTCTTTTGATAAAACAATTTTAAATTTAATTTTTCTATCATTACATGGATGTTGCGTATTCCATTCAAAACTGTCGAAGCTACTGCTATTACTATCATTACACAAGTCAGAAATATCGATGTCATCAGTTTCACTTAGAATTTCTTTCGTAAAGTTATTGAAATTAATCACGTTTTTCATCTTTTTATATGTTTCGAAAACGTTATGCCGATTTTGATAGACATAAAAGTATAAATTAAAAGGTTTCATTTGATTGTCCCATGTTGCGCATATGTCTCTCCACACTGAATTAAATTTAGATTTCAATTTGCCGGTTTGATTGTCACAAATTTCAAAATATTTTAATGTTTTTATAATTTCAGAATTAGATATTGCAGCACGAGGACTCATTATTATAAAGAAAATTATAAAAAACGTCTTGCAATGTGATATGAAATTTGCAGTGATCATCCTTTCGTTTCTTTTTTACTATAATTTCAAGATATCGTGGATAGAAGCAAAATGAAAACACATGACTTAATTGTCAGAATAATCTACATTGTTGATTTATTATCAATTTAACCTGAATCGTCAACCGTGCCGAAATGGTAAATTTTTTATAATGCTAAAAAACTTACATTATTCTATTGTCAAGTTTAACAAAGTAATGTCCCAATAGCGGAATTCTGTTTCAAAGTGAATCTATGCGTTACACTTGAGGCCGCACAAAAAGTATCTTCATTTGTCACAAGTGTTCTCCTATAAAGAAATAAAGAAATAACAATTTTATTCATTATTCTGACAAGAATTTATCTTATGATTGTGATAATATATTTTGCATCATAATAACTGACCTCATTATACTATAGTCAGTTGTCTTGCGGTAGCTGCCGGTTCATATTTTACTTTACAAGCATATGTGACTGCACCCTTTAAACCTAATGCAATACTTTGCGGATTTGCTTTGCTGGCTGGTCTTACCGTATCGTCAAAAATATGATGATACAAAGTGCAATCCTAAAATAGTGAAAATAGGAATAATAACTGCATTGTGCATTGTAGTTGCGATAAATAGTGTTATAAAAAAATGGTTAATAGCATTACTCTGTAATTTGTTGATAGAAATGATTGTGGATTGCCTCTCCATGCCTGTTGGAATATCTTTATGTTCATTGAAACTTGCAAATGGAATATATGGTCTGCGAATATCCCATACATTTATACTACAATCAACCATTAGAGCACAACTTGCTATGTGATATTTTTTTCTGTGGTCTCCATTTAATGCGTCCCTCTGATGCAATAGTATGTATGTCATAATCGCAACTTGGTTTACCTGACAGATCCCAAACCTAAAGAGTTCATATAAAGAATATAAATATATGATCAATGTTTCATAAAAGTCTATATATAAAATAATGTATATGCCTTAATAGTTTTATCTCTAGATGCAGTAGCAAACCAAGTGGCTTCAGGGTGCCAATCACAAGCAAATATCGGACCACTGTGTGCGGTAAAATGTTGAAAATAACGATGTGGCTTTCTCATGTCTTATTGCTGTACATGTCCATTTTCGGATACAGCAGCACAAGTATGCGGTTGTTGTGGACAAAATTGAAAATCTCTCACCGATTCTGTATTACAAAATATATGAAATATACAAAATTTTAAAATACTAAAAAGATTATTTTGCCGTTATCTTTAACAAGAGAGCTTTATCTATATATACTATAACATAATTTACCTATAAAAAGTTTTAATGGCTTCTTTTATTCATAAATCAAAACATTTCATAGTACCATCTTGTGAGCCAGATATTAACCACATAGGTTCTTCTCATATGAAAGCTCACTTTATTCACAGTTCTTTTATGATCTATAAATACATGCTCCTATTTTGATCGAGATTGTTTATTTAAATTCCAAACAACCACTGCACCATTTGTTACTGCTGTCGCCAGTATATAATCTATAAAATAAAATAATATTGCAACCTAAAAGGCAATCTAATATAGTATATATGAATATAGAATTTTTAAATGTATTTAACACATAGTATTATATTGAGAAGATTAACTAAATTAAATATATATAAGTAAGATTGTGACATAAACCAGAAAAAATTCAAACATTTATTTCTTTCTAAATATATATGATAATTGAAGTAAATTGTTAAGTTACCATCATTGAGGTTCCAGGCAACATCATTGCAAGAAAAATTAAGATATAAATTTTTTCCAACCCAAAGATTGCAGGCTTCTTCAAATTTATTCTCCAGTAGAGTAAACCCTAAAAACTTACCTTTTTTAAAAAAAGGTAAAAAAAGGCGCCAAGTACATGCGCCACTTGTGAAAAATTGTATTTATATATATTTATAAAATAATATTATTTTAAATTATTGAAAATAAAAACTTATAAAAATATTTTAACCCAAGAAAATGGTACAAATATATCCTACAAAAATAATGATATCAACAACTTGCGCCAACTGAAAATAAAAATTAAACAAATATTTTAACCGAAAACAGTTGTAAATAGCTGTTTTAATTTCTTACAAAATAATAATATTAAAAAGTTGCGCTTTAGTTGGGACATGATAATCCCACAAAACATAGAAAACAAAATAAAAAGTTGATAGAAAAATTAAAACTTAGAAATTAATATAAAAAATTAAAAATCTATACAAAAGTTAAAAATTAATACAAATAAAAAAAATAGAAAAAATTTTAATTAAAAAAACTTGGCGCTGCTAAACTAAACAATATGCTAAAATTAATATTTTTTAATACATTTACATTGTAGTTATTGATGTAACTAAATTAAATATATTTCTATAAAATTAAATTTAGATCTAAATTAAATTTATTATCTATTGGTTTTAATATATACTTTGAAAGTTAGCAGCGCCAAGTTTTTTTAATTAAAATTTTTTCTATTTTTTTTATTTGTATTAATTTTTAATTTTTGTATAGATTTTTAATTTTTTATATTAATTTCTAAGTTTTAATTTTTCTATCAACTTTTTATTTTGTTTTCTATGTTTTGTGGGATTATCATGTCCCAACTAAAGCGCAACTTTTTAATATTATTATTTTGTAAGAAATTAAAACAGCTATTTACAACTGTTTTCGGTTAAAATATTTGTTTAATTTTTATTTTCAGTTGGCGCAAGTTGTTGATATCATTATTTTTGTAGGATATATTTGTACCATTTTCTTGGGTTAAAATATTTTTATAAGTTTTTATTTTCAATAATTTAAAATAATATTATTTTATAAATATATATAAATACAATTTTTCACAAGTGGCGCATGTACTTGGCGCCTTTTTTTACCTTTTTTTAAAAAAGGTAAGTTTTTAGGGATATCATTCCTTTTTGTAGTATATATCATTTTTAATTAAACATCTTTAATTAAATACAAATATACAATGATATTATTAACAATAATAAATTTGTAGCAAATCTGTACAGAGCCAAATAAATCGAAAAGGTTTCGTAAATATTCTTTAGGTTTTTTTCCACTATCCAAATAATAAATTTTTTTTTTATATTGATTTTAATATAAATCATTTAATCTGACTGCATCCGATGTGAAAAAAAGAGTGAACGTATATTATAATACATACATACATACATACACACATATATATATACATATATATATATATATATATATATATATATATATATGAATATATATATATATATTTATGATTCGGTACATGTCGAGACCATTTCGGAGATGTAATGGCAAATACCAAGACTTTTGTCACATATTAAGAACGTCCCGGTATTTTTCTATACAGAAAGAGATTTACCAGGACCGGTACCAATATATTTAAAGATATGTAACGTATCAAACCAGAACCAAAATTACATTTTACATATTGTATATTAGCAAGACCGGTACCAGTATTAATAATATATATTACGTAAGAAACTGTGACCAATTAAACTTTGTATTAGGTTGTATAGTTTTTATCAACACTCATTATTTTTTAATTTTAGAAAACTAATGTTATTATGCAATAATATGTTTAGGGAAATATTTATCATTAGCAACATATGCTTCGACTTATACACAAAACATTACTATATAAAGAAGAATATGCAAAGATATTAAAGATATAAGGATGAAAATAACTAAATCCGAAATTTGCTTCAGCGACATATCGTGAAATGTGAGGACCGATTTCCTCGATGTAACGGCAAAAAGCGGGACCTCACTTCAACTACAACTTTTAATTATTTTAATCAGAGATTATACATATGAAGCTTATAGGGTACAAGTTAAAGCGTGCGTAAATTCTTCGTGGAAATTATTTTAATCGATAATTACCATAAGTTAAAAGATAAAATACTTTGGAGAATCTGTCAAACTAAGAAGTTTAAATTTAGAAAAATATTTATCAATAGCACATATACGTTCTGTTGCTTCTAACTTCGACTTTTATACAATACATTAATGTGGAAGGATGAATACGCAAAGATATTACGGATATAAGGATAAAAATAGCTAAATACGAAATTTGCTTCAGCGACATATCGTGAAATATGAGGACCAATTTCTTCGAAGTAACGGCAAAAAGCGGGACCGCTCATTTCAACTACAACTTTAAATTAATTTTAATCAGAGATTATACGTATGAAGCTTTAATGGTACAAGTTGAAGCATGCGTAAATTCTTTGTGGAAATCATTTTAATCAATAATTACCATAATTTAATAAACAAAATATTTTCGAGGATTTACTAAACTAAAAAGATTAAGCTTAGAAAAATATTTATCAATAGTATATATACGTTCTGATACTACTAACTTTGATTTTCACACAAAATATTACTGTGTAAAGAATAATATGCAGGGATATTATAGATATAAGGATGAAAATAATAATCCGAAATTTGCTTCACCGACATAGCGTGAAATGTGAGGACCGATTTCTTCGCTGTAACGGCAAGAAGCGGGACCGTTCATTTCAATTAAAACTTTTAATTAATTTTAATTAGAGATCATATGTATGAAGCTTAAATGGTACAAGTTAAAGCGTGCGTAAATTCTTCGTGGAAATCATTTTAATCAATAATTGCCATAAGTTAACAGATAAAATACTTTGGAGAATCTGCCAAACTAAGAAGTTTAAATTTAGAAAAATATTTATGAATAGCACATATACGTTCTGTTGCTTCTAACTTCGACTTTTATACAATACATTAATGTGGAAGGATGAATACGCAAAGATATTACAGATATAAGGAAGAAAATAGCTAATTCCAAAATTTTCGTCAGCGACGTATCCCCAAATGTGAGGACCGAGTTCTTCGATATAACGACAAAAAGCGGGACCGATCATTTCAATTACAATTTTTAATTAATTTTAATCAGAAATTATACGTATAAAGCTTTAATGGTACAAGTTAAAGCGTGCGCAAATTCGTGGAAATGATTCTAATCCATAGTTACCATAAGTTAACAGATAAAATATTTTCGAGGATTTACAAAGAAATTTGAGCTTAGAGAAATATTTATCATTAGCACATATATGTTTTGATAGCACTAACTTCCACTTCTACATAAAACATTACTATAAGACATAAAACGTTACTATAAAAATGGATACGCAGAGAAATTGTGGATATAAGGATGAAAATAAGGACCGATTTCCTCGATAAAACGGCAAAAAGCGGAACCGCTCATTTCAATTACAACTTTTAATTAATTTTAATCAGAGATTATATGTATGAAACTTTAATGGTACAAGTTAAAGCGTGCGTAAATTCTTCGTGGTAATCATTTTAATCGATAATTGCCTAATTTAATCGATAAGTTAACAGATAAAATACTTTCAAAAATTTATTAAACTAAGAAGTTTAGGCTTAGAAAAATATTTCTCAAATATATCTGGTTGCTTTTTTTACAATATATGCAGACGTATTTTTTTTTGTAAAAATGATTCTATTTTATTTATATATAACCCAAACAGTTAAATCTGTTAAAAACAAATTTTGTAAAGTGTCTATTACAAGTTTTGAAAGCAAAAAGACAACAAATTTGATCTAGGATCTAGTATCTGATATATTTGATGATGTCGACAGAATGCGAAAAGACATAAAACGAAATCTACTGACATACTTAGATTGCATGCACTAATGCGCACTGAATGCACATAAAGATTATTGTACACAAATTTAATAGTATCAGTAATCAAAAAAATAAAATAATTAATATTAAAAGCTATTATTATTGTTATTCAAGCGAGTAATGATATTAGAAAGCAAAGCAGCAGAAATAAGGCACACTTTATGTAAAGCTCAAATCAAAGGTAACTTGTAGCAGCTCAACTTTCTTGCATTTTTATGATTAGTATTATTTAACTTTTAAAAATTTTATTATTGAAGAGTGCACCTCCATAATTATGTTAATTAATTGAATTTCATAAAAATATATTCAATTCAATACAATTTAAGGTAAATCGCATAAAGAAAAATCTATAAAAATTTGATTTTTAAAATGTTTATTTTTATGTTTACATTTCTTTATTATATTTATTTATTTATTATATTTAAAATACTTAAAAATTTAGTTTGATTATTTTACTTCTAGAAGAAGGAATTTATTATAATCTTTAAAGAAATATGTAATTGAAAAATGTTAAGCAATTTAATTCTTTAATTAAATTCGGATTAGAATTAGAATTGCTATTTACAATAACAAATTATAGAAGACTGATGATCAACTATGAAAAGTTCAAAATATTGAGAGGATTATCAATAAGAACGGGAATCCCTATGCGATGAGAAAACACTTCTGCTGAAAGATTTTGCTACTTTTTAGGATCACTATTACATAATATGTATAATAATATCACGTAAATTCTAATCAACTATGAGTTTTATTTTTGACATAATGTCGAATAAATTTTGGCAAGAATCAAACATATATATAAACGTCCTAAAATCTTTGAATATAAACCCTAAAATAGTACAAAATGTTTTATTTGTGATTATATATAATATCATCTTTATAATATTCAAATAATGCACTTATCTGTGGGAATGTATGAAAGATTTTATAATAATTAGAAATTTATATTCTTCTCTAAATAAACGATCTCTTTTCAGATTCTTTTAAGAATTTTAGAAAAGAATAATAGATTTTTCACGCAATTCATTCTATATATATATGGAGTTCTTCTTTTACGATATTTAAAATTTATAGTTTATAGTTTTAATCTTTATAGTTTTGTTCACTATATATTTGCTTTATTTGTTAGCATTAATCATTCTTTAGCAGATTAATAGAAATAGAAATTTAGTAACATTTATAAAAAAAATTAATAATATTTATAAATTCAATTCTATATAATATAATTTGTAGACATATAAAGATAAAGAGACATTTTTTAAAGAAAAACACGCGATTGCATATGTCGAGATGTAACTTTTACGAAAATCTTTTAAATAAATTTTTGTTTAATTTTAAATAAATTCAATATTTATTTAAATTCCTTTCTATTTCTTAATTTAATTTAAATTATTTAAATTTATTTAAATATGTTTAACTAACAATATTAATATTTGTAGTACGGAAGTCTTTGAATTTATTCAGACTACAATATTCTGTCCGTTACATATCGACAATTTAAAGAAGTAGTATAATTCACCGGTCCCACAAAACTACTATGCATAAAAAACTACCTTTTCTTGATGTAATGTTTACTACAATAGATACAAACTGCAACTAACTACGAAATATGATGTTCGGAACTATTGCAAAACTATGTATACCGCACTTTACACTATGTATATCGTTTATAATAAGTTTTCAATACATTTTTTAATGGTACCGACAATTAACAAACTATAAAAAAAACTAAATTTTCATATATCTTTGTTCGTTGGATATACATATAAAAAATAATAATGAAATACACATTAGGAGGTCAATGTAGATGAATGTATACTTATGTACATATCACTTGTGGATGGTCCCAGTATTTACCGAATCATAAACATATATATATATATATATATATATATATATATATATATATATATATGATGTATATATATATACGTTATGATAAAATCAAAAGAGATAATATGAGCAATATTATAGATTTTTGTATTCAAAATATGTATGCGACATAAACAGATATCTATGTAAAATCCTTGCTTCTACGAAACGATAGAACAGAAATAGAGTAGAAATCCAACATATTTTCTGTCTCTACATATTTAACACAATGCGAAAAGCTTGTATTTTATTGCTCTTTCCAAAGTATGCACATATCTTTGACAATTACTCTACATAATGATATCGGTAATGTAATTATAAAGCGAGGGGGGGATTTAAGGCGGGAGGAGGCACGAACCAAGCATCCATCTCTTCCGTGGCAGCGGCACTGTCGTGTCTGTGTAGGGCGTTTACACACTTCCTCAGCCCGACAAATAATTGTTAGAAAACAACATTTGCGGGTCTGGAAAACTATGCGAGGTACGAGTGGCTGAATCGGGAATCGAACCCGAGTCTTTCGCTTTCCGGGCAACTGCTCTTACCACTGAGCTATTCAGACCTCGCACCTTACGCCACTTCTAACACAGTACATACGACTCCAGAGCGATGTTGGAATGTCGCTCAATGGATGCAGTGCCGATTGCCACAGTCGCGCGGTGAGCGCCATAGCGACAAGTCGCATTGTAAGCGGCTCAGTGTGGATCAATCATTTACACACAGCAGGAAGCTTTTCAAAGGCCAGAAACAGTTGCATCGGCTACAGGCATTCCCCTGGAGACAATGGATACCACGGAGGTAACGGATAAAGGCTGCTCTTGGAGTCAAATAGTCGATTCGGAAAATCTAACCACCAAAAACAAAGAATGTCCGTCAAAGACCGTAGCGCTCGCAGACATAACCAAAATAGCGAAAGGGAAACTGACATCTCCCTCAATGTCGAAATTCACGAAAAGCATAAATAAATTAAATCCAGCTAAGTTAAAAGTGGAACCTAATCTGTCGGCAGCAATGAAACGAAAATCGAAGATCGATTTGAACGGCAATGTGAAAAAAAGAAGTGCTAGATGAAAGTTTAGAGAGTAAGATGAGGCAACTCATCTTAGAAAATTAAAAGCTAAAACTATTTTTAGAAGAAGCCAAAAGGAAAGATAAAGAGTTGAAAGAATCCGACAGTAAATATAAAGAGTCTAGACAACGGCAGGTAACGCAGAGCGCCGGTCAAGGTACACCGAACATTAGCATAAAAAATAGATTCGACATCCTGGAAGAAGAATCGCTCTCGGCAACGCAAGTCATGGAAGCAGAAATGGCAGAAGAAGAAGAAAGGTCATTCGTGCAAATATTAAGAGACAAGAATAACAGTAAGACAAATAACAACAGTCAACCGCTCAATTATACACAAGCAGACATACGGAGTTCAAACACACACACGGATAGTCAAATTTCAACAGGGCATAATACATACACAAATAAACAAGATAAAAAGACAATCGAAAACCCTCCTTCGTCACAAGAAAAACGGTAGAAGCCGCCGCCCATAAACATTTTCAGTCAGGATCCCAGGGATACCTGGAAACTAGCAAATGAAATAATGACCGGTGCAAACTTTCATATTAAAAGGGTTAATGATAACAAACACATACTACAAATAGACAACATCGACAACTTCAAAAAAGTCAAACAGGCTTTATTGGAGGCTAATACGAACTTTTTCTCATATACACCGAAGGAAGATAAGAACGCCACATTCCTACTCAAAGGGTTAAATCAGACCTTTGAAACACACGAAGTTATGGAAGAATTGAAGCGGCAAGAGATACAGAACATCTCTTTTAATAAAGTGACCAGATTCTCAACACGAAGGTCGGTACAGGAGGGTAGAACTCTACCTATATTCCTGGTGCAGATTACCGCGGACAGCAATGCAGCACAACTGTGGAAGGTAAAAACACTCTTCCACCACATAATCTCGTGGGAGAAACTTCACAGGAAGGAGGCCATACAATGCAAGCGATGCCAAAGAATCGGACACGCGGCGGCCAATTGCAACCTCAAATACAGATGCGTGAAATGCAAAGAGGACCACAAGCCAGGAGAATGTGCAGCGGCACCCAAGGATCACAAAGAAGTATACTGTATAAACTGTAAAACAACAGGTCATCCAGCGTCATATAGAGGTTGTCCCGTATTGTTAGAGTTAAAAAACAGGTTAATTAATAAGCAACATTTACAGCATCAAAATAAAGTTAATAGCCTCGAACGGGGCAGCGGATCGGTTAGGCCTAATATGTCTTTCGCAGATGCAGTTAGAGTCAGCACGAATAAATATGAAAAACCGGTCATTCAGACAGAGACACATGCGAACGACAGAAAAAGATCCATGAAGGTTAACACAGTCTCGTCACAAGACGTATCTCAAATTCAATCCAGATTAGATAAACTCGAGAACAGCATTGAAATTATTAATAATAGATTAGACACACTCACGAATCTTATCATGAAGTTCTTTAGTAAAGACGATTAACCTTCATTGATATGACAACACAATCAAAATATAAAATTAAAGCCATCGTAGCGAATGTAAATTCCAAAATCAGAAATGATAAAAGAACGCAGTTGCTCGACTCCCAAAAAAAAAAAATAAATAAAAAAAAGGCATTTCCCTGCCTAGACAGACTTGGTTACATTCAAGATTAAAAAATGATTACATTAATTTATCATATCGCTAGACGTAAGAATCAAAAGATTATTAATTACGCTCCGAATATAAATGGTAGTAATACAGATATATATTTAAAGCAGTGCTGGGATTTACTTGCACATTTCGACCCGATTCCGTGGCTCACGCCTATTGCCCCCCACTCACCGCTCGTGCGTTAGCAACGAGTCGCCAGATACGCGTAACTAAGGAGCGCGACGCTTTATCTCAGGAGCGTCCATATATAAGAATGTCCAAATATAATAATAAGACAATACTTTTCTATAATTAAAAGTTTTTCTTCAATATTTTATATCAATGAAATATAAAATATTGAAGAAAAATTTTTAATTTTGAGAATTTTCGCGGTGCATTTAGAAAAGTATTGTCTTATTATTATATTTGGACATTCTTATATATGGACGCTCCTGAGACAAAGCGTCGCGCTCCTTAGTTACGCGTATCTGGTGACTCGTTGCTAACGCACGAGCGGTGAGTGGGGGGCAATAGGCGTGAGCCACGGAATCGGGCCGAAATGTGCAAGTAAATCCCAGCACTGATTTAAAGTATATTTTAGACTTACCTGATAAAGATATAAATGACGAATACCTCACAAAAGAGCAAGAAAAATACTGGTGACGCTATAATGATAACGATCAGTCGATACTGTAATATTAGTAATTAAGCATAACGTTCAGTTGATACTGTGATATTAGTAATTAAGCATAACGATCAGACGATACTGTGATATTAGTAATTAAGCATATCATTGTGATAGCGTACAGCGCTTAACCAGCGCATCGACAGTAGTATTTAAGATAGGCTCAAGAACGCAGTGATACTAATAACTAAGTCATAGAACAGCGCATTTGAATTAAAAATTCCAGTATTAAAATACAGATATTTTTCTTTTTTAGTTAACATTTTATTTTATTTTATTTTATTTATTTCTTTTGTTTAGTTTGTATTATTTCATAGTTTATTTTTATTTATTTATTTATTTTGTATATATCTGTTTTAGAAAACATTATTAGGAAAGCTAGTATTTTTTCTGACCCTTTTTTGCTAGCGATAAAAATAGAAAAACGGTACACACTTTACGTTGTCTCAAGCATTACGACTCCACAATTTTTTAAAAATATATTTGTGTGACTTGCGAGTGCCAAATTGGCTGTCGAGTTAATCCTAGTATAAAGCCGATTACTAGTTTATTGTAATACAAAAATCCGATTGTTTGTAATGGTTCTTAATAAACGACTTAAAAAAAAAAAAAAAAAAAGTGCCGGTTGCCACGGAGAGACGACATCCCCAGCACGTCTCCAGAGCGGTCCAATCATATCAAACGATTGAAAATTGGCACCCGTAGCCGCTCAGCGATGAGTCGTGACTCATCACCAGTATGAATGGAAGCCCCCTCGAGTAGTCCATCCTAAACCACTACGCCTAAGCAGCCCCCTCTTCTGCTCCCAATTAATAATACGATCTTCCACCGTCACCACGTGGTGGATCTAGTGGACAGATGTCCAGCATTTACGCTGGCGCAGATGTACACCGCAGAGTGAAGCGAGGGGGGAGGGGATTTAAGGCGGGAGGAGGCGTATAAAGCGTTGGTAATATACCGACACTTTTAGTTACACTTAGATGAGGGCGTTCACCCGTCGGAGTTCGCCCGTCGGGGCGAAACACCCTATATATGTAAAAACTTGTGTTTATTTCAGTTTATATGTGTAGTATACGTAGGACTATTTCTGTAAACTAACTTAAATATCCAGTTTTTCATTGTCAGACTATGTATAAATCTTGATTTTTACAAATTTTTGTTTGTTGATAACTTTTTAATAAGCAACGAGCGACGATTAAATTATAAGAAAAAGTTACTCAGAATTATGTCCTTGACAACATATGTCAAGGTCAAGGTCATTGGGGCTGGGTCCCCTATTCGTTATATTTATCAATAACTTTAGTAGGAGCGTCGGTAAATATTGATTGTATATGTGATTTGACGTCATTCCATGGAACATTATTAATAAACTCGATTTTTGCAATACTAAATGTTTCTAATTTTAAATCTTTGGTTATTTTCCGTAAGTCTGTTAAGATTTTAACAATTTGTTTAAGAGTAGCCGTAGGGCCTTCTCGTTGTTCTTCGCTGACAGGTAAAGCCACATGATAATGATTTTTATGTTTTATGGCCTTAACCTTTCCTAGAACAAGGGATCCTAGGTTTGGAAGCTCTTTTCTTTCGAAAAGTTTTTGTGAGCCTAAATCTAATGGTCTTCCCTAGGTGTCGACGAAATATACTATGTTATCTTTTCGTAAAAATAATAATTCTCGAGAGTCTATGACGTTACCATGAATTATTCTATTTTCAATAAATGCAGGTTTCGTTTTTCTTGATTTTAAATTTTTGTTAATAATATCTTGTTCATTTTCTTCTTCGTCTTCTTTTTCACTGTCAGAAATTTTATCAGGCGGATCATTTCTTTCTTCGATTTCTTCGATCTCTCCCTCGTCGCTATGCAATTTGTCGGTTATTTTATTTTGTTCAATACTTCGTCTTGCAGTTCAGCTTCTTGTTTGAATTTTATTTTGTTTAGGAGGATCATGTATTAAAGCTTTTTCGGTAATTGATAAATAATCTGTTTCGTTTAATTCCGTAGGTGTAAATGGAAAAGTATTGTTATTGTTATTTAATAAATCGCTTTCAGGTTTTATTTTTTCGTTTTCTTCAATATCGGAAAGAGATAAATGCAGATCGTCGTCTTCTTCCTCTTCTTCTTCGCTATCGGATTTTTCTAGTAATTCGGCAATTACTTGTGCATCTTTAGGGTTATCTGGGTTTAAAAGTTTCTTGTTTTTTATAATTTTACAATCTATTTCTTTGATATTTACAGGATTTCTCGATAATGCATCTGCGTTTACGTTTGTTTTTCCCGCTTTGTATACAACCTCATAATCATATTTTGCTAATTTTAATCTCCAACGAAGTATTCGCATATTTGCGTCTTGTGCGTTTTTAAACCACATCAAGGGTTTATGGTCTGTAACTAAAGTGAATTTCCTTCCGTATAAATATGGTCGAAAATGTTTAACGCAATATACAATAGCCAGTGCTTCTTTTTCATATGTATCGTATTTTAATTCGTTATGTAATAATCTGCTTTCGCGAGGAGGAGACGGACAACTCGGTCGGGATCCGGGGCTCGTGAAAGGGTATCGAGAGACGAACGAAAGTGATGTTAGGTAGAATATAATTTATTGCTTGTTGTGGTGTATTTGTACAGCGTGAGTGTTTGTAGTATAGGCGGTGTGTGTGTGGGCGTGTATAGGTGTGCGTGCGAGACGAGTGACGAGTGAGTGAGCGCGCAAATGTATAATAATAATTAGCCGTGTGCAAGAGTATCGAATGTAATATAATTATGTATGCACGAGCGAAGGATACCAGCGTGTGAGTGCGTGACGGTGTACAACTGTATGCGTGAGGCGGTAGCCTGTACGGCGGTGCGGCGGGGTGCGGAGTATAAATGAATATAAGCGAGTGAGTAGGTGAATATGTTCGTGTATATGGGTGAATATATAATGCAAGCGGATGTATGTGTGAATATATAATGCACGCGGATGTATGATATGTGTGAAATGATAATACAAACGTATATGTGTAAGCGGCAGAGTGTACAGCGGTACAGTCGTGTCGGGTGCGGTGCATCTAATGCATCTATGCGCGGCGCGGTTCGTGATTTCGGCGGTTCGATCGAAGATCGATTTCGGATCGCGTGCCGTGATTTCGGCAGATGCCGCTAGCTACTGGGCGGTAATTTCGGTCGGGCCGATGGGCGGTCCTTTGACGCAGATGCATCGATGTCGTACGTCAATCGGTGTCGCGGCAGGGATGTGGATCATCCCTCGACGCGGGACTTAGCGCGTCATATCAATGGCGAGTCCGGATGACTAAATGGCGGTCGCGGAAGTACAAGATAGGCGCGTATAGCGCGTTATATATTTATTCGGGATGGTCTTTCCCCGCGGAATTCGAGAGTGCAACGGCCGACGAGAACACTCGTCGATGGCAAGGAACTCCCTACCACTGGAAGATCGCCGTTGCACGCAGGCAGTCGGATTTATACGAGGTGCCGAGAACTCTCGGCGGGGACGAGTACGCCCGTTCCCGTTTGCCTCTCTTTTAATGTTTCGGACGGATTGCTCTCGGAGATGCCGCAAACTCTCGGCGGAGGCTGGGTACTCCCAATCCCGTTTTCCTTTCTCTCTGAGCGTTCTAGGATCTAGGCGGTTTTCCAGGCGTCTTACAGACTCTGGCGGTGCGGAAGATCTGGTCTCGATAGTCAAAAACGCGCTCTATTTATACCGGTTTCCGGCGCGCGCGCTTGCGTAATTCGCCTATTGTCTTAACGGTATCTTGTTTATTGGTGAAACGGCGCGTGCGACTCGGGTATTTTCGGTAACGGTCGGGGCGGTTACCCGAGTGCGGCGACGGTTCTCAGTGTTTGCGCGCCTACTGGCGGTTATAGATTCCCGCGTTTTATATATCGTTTAAAAATGGGCGCTTAGCGCCTCAGCATTTGTCCGACCGGTGTTCGTCGGGCGGCGGACTTCCGGCGGATCGGCGGCCGGGTAACGGTCGAGTAACGGTGAAGGGATGCATCGTTACAGTTATCTGTTAAGGTTCGTGAGGCGTATGGTATCGGTTGGTCTTTATTTATCTCTCCTTGTGATAATATTCCTCCAACGGCTATTCCTGATGCATCGGTCGTTAAAATAAATGGTTTGGAAAAATCTAGATATTGTAGTACTGGTTCATCGCATAGTTTTTGTTTTAAAATTTCAAAAGATACTTCTTGCACGGATGTCCACTCAAAGCGGGTATCGTTTTTTATTAAATTTGTTAGTGGTTTGGCAAATTTTGAAAAATTCGGTATAAAGCATCTGTAATATCCTGCAAGTCCTAAAAATTGTTTAATGTTTTTAGGCGTTTTAGGTCTTGGAAACCGTTGTGCTGCTTCTAATTTTTTTGGATCTGGTTTTACTCCGTCTTTGCTGATTACATGTCCTAGATAAGTTACTTCCATTTTTAAAAATTCGCGTTTGTCTGGCTGTAATTTTTAATTAGCTTCTCGAAAACGTTCCATTAAAGAGTTGTATTTTCTTTCGTATTCTTCTAAAGATGTTGCATAGATAACGATATCGTCCATATAAACGAATAATCCTTTGCCTTGTAACCCAGTTAATACTAAGTCCATTAGGCGCTGGAAAGTAGCCGGAGCATTTTTTAGACCGAACGGCATTCGGTCGAATTCGTAATGTCCAAAAGATGTAGTGAAAGCTGTTTTATGACCATCTTCGTGGTTCATTTTTATTTGATGAAATCCAGATGCTAAATCGCATACTGAAAAATATCGAGCTCCTCCTAATTGGTCTAATATATCGACGATATTCGGTAAAGGATATGCATCTCCGATAGTTTTATCATTTAAAGCACGAAAATCTAATACCATTCTCCATCGTTTATTTCCTTTGGAGTCTTCTTTTTTAGGTACAATTCATATAGGCGTGTTATATGGCGATTGTGAGTGTTTTACAATTCCTCCTTCTAACAGTTCTTCTACCTGCTTGTTTATTTCTTCTTTATGAATATGCGGAAATCGATACTGACGAGTGTTTATTGGTTGGTCATCTGTAGTATGTATTTGATGTTGTAATACGTGGAGTTGCGGTTAATTTTTTTCCAAGAATATGAAATCTATCTTGACTGTCCGTTATTAATTTTATAATGCTTTTTCTTTCTGTTTCATTTAAATGTTCTAATCGCAATGATTCTATGATTTTGGCGGGTCGATTCTTTCCTTTTTCTTCGGAGATTGTTAGACAATTATGCAAATTATAATTTTCAACTTCTTGTTTTGTTTTATATCTTGTTTTGCGTTTTCGCATGAATTTCTCTAAAATTTCTTGAGATTTATTCAACAAGGATGTAAGGATTTTTGAAGACGGTTTATTTTTATTTTTTATGTTTCGTAGATTCGAATTTTTAATATTTAAATTATATTTTTGAGCCTCTTCAAGGAGGTCTTTTATTGTAACATGAGAGGTTTTTAATTCATTATCATTTTCTTCTTTAAATAATCCAATCTTAGGAAATTTGATATCCTGGGAGGATAAAGGACTTCTCCCTTTTTTGGAATGAGATTTTGCCGAAATACGTAGTGAGGTTTGGTAATTTCCCTCCTCGCAATCGACGGAGCTAGGATTTTCTGACAAGGTTTGGAAATTTCCCTCCGAAATCCTAGAATTATTCCCTTCTTGAGAGGATTGGTAATTTCTCTCTTCGAAGGTTTTTAAATTAATTAAATTTTTAGGAGAGGTTTGATAATTTCCCCCTCCAGGAATGGTTGGATTTATTAGATTTTCAGGAGAGGTTTGGTAATTTCCCTCTCCAAGGATTTTTGAATCATTCAATTCTTTATTTTTCCTCTCAGTTTTATTTTTTATCTTGTTTTTATTTTTAATTTTATTCTTATTTTTATTTCCTTCTTTATTTAAGGTTTTTTCTTCGTCTTCATAATTAATTTATTGATAATAATATTTTCTTTATCCACATTTTCACCTTCATTTTCAATATTCATATTATTTTAATAATCGTCGAATTCGTAAGTAGTTTCTTCTTCTTTATTCCTTGGTTCCTCTGGACTGTTTAGAGCCTCAATTTTTGGATCATGGTCGTCTAATAATTCGCTCAATGGTTTTAGGCGCAAAGTCGGAACATGTACTTCCGCCTCTTCATCCAAAGTACTTATAACGTTTAAATATGCCTTTCCATCAACGTTCTCCACGATGGTGTCTCCCAAATAAATTCCATGTGCCACCTTTAGTCTCGGTATATATCCTACTTTTAGTTCTGGATTTTCTATTCTTACATAAAATAGTGATTCGGATCGCGGAGCTACTATAATGGCTTCAGGCAATAAGAAAGGTATGTTGATTCCCGAGACATCCAAGTGCCCTTGTGCGTAATCTATTTTCGATTAAGTTTGTTTAAAGAAATCGTTTCCTAATATGCCAGATTGTGAAATTGGAAAATCGTTAGATACAATAAGAAATATAACCGGTATTTCGAAAAGAGTTAATGTAATTTCACCTAAGGTGTACACAGGATAATTATTTATACCGTTCAACTTGAGGATATTAGTGTAATTAATATTTATTTCTTCGGGAACGAGATTTTCTTTAATTATATTAGGTCCAGATCTCGTGTCTAGCATAAAAGTTATACTAGTAGTTAAGTTATCGATGTTGATTTGAACGGTAGGCACGCGACTATGTTTGTCGAGGTTTACAGTCCCGGGCCTTATGGTAGTTCTGTCCTTGTCTACTTGGCTACCTGAGTTTTGGACGGGTGCGGCTCTCGTTTGGACCCCTGTTGTGCACCCGACGTCGAGGGGCCGTTGTAGTTTCCTTGATTATTTTCCTTTTTTCGAAAATTACTGGCATGGCGTAATTGACAATTTTCAAAAAGATGACCTTGCTCCTTACAATAGTGGCAGAATAAAGAATACCTGGATCCCGTTTGCTGGTTTAGTTTTGATTGACAATCTTTAGCACTGTGTCCGAACTTGTTGCAAATTTGACAAGTTACGCGAGTTTTATTTTCCGTATAACGTTGTTCATTTTGTTTCTTCCAACTATTATTTGCAGAATGGCCGGATCTTTCGCACCATTGACAAATTACCGAGATTTTATTGTTATTAGTTGTATTATTCTGTCGGCAAGATTTTGCATCATGACCGGATTTTAAGCATAATTGACAAGTTATTATTTTCCCTTAAACTACGTTTACTGGTCGGCGAAATTATGGATCGCGGAAACGGCATTTCTCTGCTCCATGCCCACGTTTTTTACAAATCTGACAAACTAGAATTGCGGTTCCTAAATCAATCTGGTTATTAACTTGTAAATATTTTCTGCAGTTACTACCTACCTGCCCTTCCTTATAACAGATTTGACAGATCTTTTTGAGACAGTTAGTTTTCTGTCTACCTGAAATGTTATCTGTTCCCTGTCGTAAATCTGTCATTTCTCGGAGCTCTCTCTCTATCCTTAAAGCGTTGGCTGCAGTTTCTTGTACATTTAATAAATTTCTTGCAACTCGTTGTTCAATCTCTGGTTTTAACCCTCTAATAAAACATTTGCACATGTTTTTTTCCAATGATGCTTTAATATTTTGATCAGATGACACGTTTCCCGAACTTCTATATGCTTCTAAAATTTGTTTTCCAAGAATTTTTACTCTATTTGCATAAGTAATTACATCTTCATTACCCTTTTGATATATACAACCCAATTCCCCTTGTAATTGATAAACGTTTTTTGCTGGTCCATAAATTTGTTTTAAATATTTAGTTAATTGAGAAACGCTATCAAAATCTTGACCTTGTATAGTTCGGTGAGCCTCCCCTATTATCCTGGTTCTTATTATTTTGGTAAACTGTGATTCAGCCTCACTAGGCAACATAGATTTTGCTTCTTCACATCCCTCGATAAAATAATTCAATGGAATATTTTGACCGTCAAAATAAGGGACGGCTTCGACCGCGTATTTCAAAGTAGCGAAAGGATAATTTTGAGTCACGTTGCTGCCGGTACCGCTCGGGTCTTTCTTTTTTTCGGATTTATTAAATTCAGGTATAATAGTCTTATCGCAGGAATCGGCAAAATGAGACTCGGCCGCTGTTTTGCTAAACTTTTTTTCGAAATCTTTTTCAATTACCGTTTCGTCTAATGAAAAATTAATGTTTTTAATGGTTTCATTAGGAGTGGAAGTGTGGTGTGTTTCTTATTTGTTAGATTTTGTTTGATTGTATGTTTCCTGAGCAAGTTGAAAATTTCGTTCTACTTCGCCTTTATCAGCTGCCTCTTGTCCCTTTACTCATTCCAGTTTAAAAGATCGCACATTACAATCCCGGACGAGCCCCCAAAATTTAAAGAGCAGTATGTTACGTCCAGACTCGGGGAAGGATGAGTCGACGGAAGGGCGCAACAACTATCTTTTATTATCCCGAAGTTAAACGTCTCGTGGCGTTTGGAATCGGGTCGAACGAATTGACAGGTCTGAAAAGCAGGTAAACGACTGAGTCGTTATTACGCTGGTTATTCAGACGTTCGCTCGGTGGTCCCTTTTCGGTAAGAGAATTTAATCTCTTTTACGCGAGATGGGACCAAGTGCGATCTTTCGACTAGGAATGAGTGGGGGTTTAATAAAGAGTTATTTTGATTTTAAATTAACAAAATGTAAATTTATTCATTTTTAAAGTAAATGGTGGATATACATGATTATAAAAAATAAAAATAAAATATTGTTGATTATAATTTCTCGATGAGTGTACGTGTGTATGTGTGTGTTTTAGTTCGCGGGTGTTACATTAATACGGAGGACATCAGTCAGAATGCAAGGGAAAGATTCTGTCATTGACATTTAGGTTCTGACTGGTTAATACAATATAAAAATATATTTGATTAAAGGATAAAAACATAAAATCAAAATCAATATGTATAAGTAAATAAGTGTATATGTTAAGAACGGTCAGAAATATAAAATCGGTCGCCCGTATATGTGTTAAATTAAGGATTCAAAATTTTCTAAGACTTATTGCCGGAATGGGTTGATGATTTAAAAAAATGAAACATTCTTCGGAAAGTTTTGATTTAAATAAAAAACAAGACAAAAAGGAGGAAAAGAAAAATTATTCAATAAAACTTACTTTTTTGAATAGTAATTCAGAGGTGGAGGGGTGGCGAATTTGTACGGTGTTTCGCTCTGTGTCTCATGTCGGCAGCCCGATGTTCGATTCGTTGCTCTGGAGATGATGCCAAGTGAGGACACTGGTGGCACAAGTGACTAACTCGCGAATAACGGTGCAAAAGGACAGAGTAAGACTACGTGAAGCTAAAGACCGGAGAATAAGTGTGTAAGTCCGTGTATGTCCCTTCGAGTCCTCTTTTTATATCTCTCTTTTCGGGGTGTATTCTAATTTCTAAGAGTGGGAATCTTCCAAAACTTAAACGAATTGAAATTCCGCAGAACTGGGGGTTCTTCATCTTTAACGAATTAAAAATTGTGCCAGTGTCCTCATTAGGCGGGGTGTTTCTCCTACTTTTCGAATTTTCACTCGTGATGATCGTCGATTGGTGATCAGTTCAGAATCCCTTGAGCTCTAGATTTCCCTTACGCACGTGATCTGATTAGAAAAGGTTTTACTTCCTTATGACTAATTTTTATCAATATTGACGCAGCTGTATTTACTGAATATTTTGTTACAGATGTTTCGTCATTATTGATTTAGTTGTATTCGTCAGATATTTCGTGAGAATTTTATTATCTTTTCGGTATCAGTTTATTATTCCGCTGGAAAATTCTCTGCGAGGGTATCTACTGATTTTTATCTATTTTAGGCGACCGGCGCGGTATCGTCACCGATCTCTCGCATCTTTCTCACGGTTACTCATAGATATAGATATTGATAGGTGACTAAATGTTTAAAGAATGTGTGGCGCAAGATGCTCTATTTACCGAATTTTTGACTCATTTTTATCACCGATCGATTATCATTGCCGCAACTTCGCGGAAGGAAGGAATCATGAAGTCACCAGGACGTAACACCCGATTAAGCCCGTATCAGATTACGCATTGAAAATTGAAGATTGAAGATTAAAAATCTAAAGAATGGAATGATTGTGATTGGCCAGCCTTAAAACTACGGATGTTATTAGACTCGATTAGGGGTGACGTGTAAACATAGTCATAGAGCTCTGTTACGCGATACCCTTAATCGGGTTTATCGATACAAACTAGGCTATAGTATATCTAGACCGAGCGTTTGCCTTTATTTAAGGAGTGAGGATAAAGATGCATGTAGAAAAGGAGAACGCACCATGCGTTCTCTCTCGCTCGCGCGTAGCGTCCTCTTTCACTGTGCTACGCGCGAGCGAAAGAGAACATAAAGGGTACAGAACAGAGTGTGTCCTTTTCTACACCCCACTCCTCAACACTCGGTCGATATACTCATAGACATAAATAGTAATACTAGACCGAGCGTGAGACGCCAGACCTGAAGCTCAGGTAGAAAAGGACGGGAAGTAGGTGCCGTCTACCTTTCTCTTTCTAACGAGGAGAGAGTGGGGATAAGAAAGAGTGACGAGAAAGCTGATCGCCCAAGAGAAAAGTAGACGGCACCCACTTTCCGTCCTTTTCTAACTGAGCTACAGTGCTTACAAGAGGACACGCTCGGTCTAGTATTACTATGTCTATGGATATACTATTATGGTAAACAGTTTGCTGCCACCACGTGCGTCGTGCGTGAAGATACAGAACGATACAAAACGTAAACGGATACAAAACGATTACTACGTTTTCACACGTGACATGTTGCAAAATATTAAATTGTGCTTGCGTTCAAAGTATTAGTCAGTTCAGTGAAAATATCAGTCTTGAAGAAACTCTCATCCATTCAGTGTATTATAACGCATTCAGTGTGTTCTTTGAAATAAACTGTGGTTACGAGCAAATTATTACTCGCGCAAGGATATATATTCCACTGCCTTTCGAAAAATCTTCCATCATATGCATTGTAATCACGCAATACGGAGTCATGTAGTGAAGCAAGGTAAGGAATATATCAGTTAGTAATCCATAAAAATTAGATAGGCACGTTTAAGCGCATTAATATATTGCTATCCATCTCCATCATTATACTCTTTGTATACTCTCTTATTGGTTTTTTGTAATCTCGAAATGAAAATATTTTATCTTTCAAAAGTGGATAAGTGTAAAAGTATAAAATTGTGTGTAAAATGAATGATTATATAAAAGTAAATCTTCTTCATTTTAAGCGAATGAAGAAAATGTATACCTACAAATTGTCTTCGGATGTCTTTGTCAATTTGAAGATCTTCCTCAAATTTTAGAAGATCCTTTGTTATCGACAATGGAAACTCCGGCAACAAGTGAGTATCTTCTTTGGATGCAGCATGAGACTCTGTTTCTTCGTTCGTCAATAAATTTATTATTGTATTTAATTTCCTCATCATTATCTTTTGTATTGCATGTATCTGTGATATACTTTTACGGCATGCATCTATATTCAAAAGAAAAAAAAATACTTAATATAAGAAATTATTAATTTTATTAATTCAGTTTTAATACAAACCTTTAAAAAAATTATAGCTGCTTAATAGTCTTGTGCCAAAAGAAAAGTGAAAATAGTATAATAAAAAGTAGTATAATAAAGAAAAATATAGCGTTAATACATATCACAGCACGTATGATATTGATTTGCTTCTATATTATTTGGTAAATCATCATTAACATCTAAAAAATATTTAAAAATACTTAAACATTATATATATTAATACATGTATTTTTTATATAGCAATATTTTTATACTTGATATTGTTTCAGATTGTTCCATGCAGTTTTCGGTATTAGATAAATTGGAATCAATGTTTTCTTCAAACGGAGTGTATATGGTAAATATATGTAAAAGAATTTATATATATATATATATATATATATATATATATATATTGTAACCGTATTCTTATTTTTAAATAATTATTTAATTATTTATTCGGCGGGCGGTTTTCGATGCCCACGGCACACCTCGGCGCGTACCTCGAAGATCGATTCCGCTTCAAAGATCCGAATTTACGCGAAAAAAACAAAACCGAGTTGGGCGCCAGGTACGGCAGGTCGCACCACGTAAGACGACAGCAAACACGAGAAAAATTAGCGGAACCGATAATTAACGCGACGGCAGAATACGCGGTTAGACAGTATTCCCAAGGGGTAGAGGGGGCCTGCGTCCTCTCTATTTAGGGAGAGAGCGGCCCAATCGTCAGATCGACGGGATCTGACTTTTGGTTAGTAATAGTTATCGTAAATGTAAGCTCGAGATGAGCCCGCGAGTTGGTTGTCGGCACGAGATCGAGCGGCGGGATCCCATCCGGCGGAAGGAAAGGAAGAGAGAAGAGCGACGGCCGAGAGCGGGAGTCCAGGACACCCGGGAAACAGGAGACGTCAGGTCGTAGTTGTCTAATATTAAAAACATTTTATATGGCTGACAAACATCGCTGCCGGTAAATTTATATTTCTTATGGCAGGAAAGGAGCGCGGAGGGCCGGAATGATCCGGCAAAAGGGGCGACCACTCCACCCGCACGAAGCGAGGGAGTCCCAAGGACGGGGCGGCGAGCGGACTCTCAATCCGGAACCTATCCAACCAGATAGGAAAGAGAGCCGATCGGGCGCAGCCGTAAGCCCGCACCTTTAAGCCAAAAAGCAGAAAATCTTGGGAACTCCGAGGCGATGAACCCACCAACACAGCCGTGATGACAACAAGGATCGCGAGGACCGCAGGACGGCCCTGCGTAACGCGAAAGCGCCACAAGTGGCACGATAGCGATTTATCGCGCCGGCGAGACTCTCGCTCGGCACTGTTCGGCGAGCCATCCGATAGGACGCAGGTCTCAGGAAGCGCGAGCGATATCGAGACGGAAATAGCGAACGGAAAATTCGAGGGCTTCCAGCCGGTGGGACGAGTGTCGCCAGCCCGATTTTGTTGCCGATTTCTTGAAGATAATTAGTTCGGATAAGTCGCGCCCTTAATAGTTGTCGAGCCTCGCGTTTTGGTGAATTAACTTTGTGAACATTTTGGTAGATTAAGTCGCACAGCCGACGGGCACACGTCGCTCATCCGAACTATATAAATTAAGCTCTCTCCATTCATTTCGCCGCCGCCGACAGTCATTAATGTTAGTTTCGCGTCTGTAATTATTACGTGCTGTAAAATATCGGGATTTTCACGCTCGCGCGATCGATATTCCGGATCGCGCAAAGTATTGCGTCATACGACTCGTACACCACAGTCGTCACCGATAGTTTTCGTATTCTTTTTGTGTATTGTTAGCAGTTATTTTGTACACGCTATGCGTAATTAGAGTGAGGAGAAAGCGCAATTCTCCGGTACCGAGCAGAGTATCTATCGGGTGTTTGTGTCCCCGCCGTTAGTTTTCGCAAGTCATCCGAGTAATATACGTGGCGTATTTCAAGCAAAGGTCGTCGTTATTATTATTGAGGCACATTCCAGCACCACGAGCTGTGTTAAAAGACCGATTCGAGTCGTAACACCGGGAAAATTGTATTGTATTGAAGCGGATTCACGGGCGTGCGTAAAGTAGTTACCGACGCATTCGAGAGATTTGTTTAGTTGTCGCGGCCTAATTAAGTCGCGTACGGCGGAAATCCTCGCGGCCGAAAAGTTGAGTTAGAGCGCGTAAGACGCCCGGTAATTTGATACTGTTGCGCACGGTCGTGCCGATCTCCGCGGAAGTAATGCACTTTATTCGCCTGTAGAATAACCATTGTCGCTCACGATTATTAATTCTGTGAAATGCTATCTACTCTTGTTTCATTTAATATATTATTATTGTTATCTTTATTTTAAATTTATCGGATGCTCATTTTCGCTCCCGTGTTCTCGATTCTCAAGAACTCTCCCGTATCCCCCCGAACCACCCCCTCTACCATTTCGGTTAAATTGAGTAGCCGCGGAATTTTGCCGTCGCGTTAATTATCGGTCTCGCAATTGTCTCTTAGCGTTATTATTATCGTGAATGGTGCGGCCTGCCGTACCTGGCGCCCAACTCGGTTTTTTTTGTGATATACGGACTTTTGCGGGATATCGGGACCGATATTCGAGATACGCGCCGAAGGTGTGCCGTGGGCACCGAGAACCGCCCGCCGAACAAATAATTATTATTTAAATAATTAAAAAGAAAAATTACGGTTACAGTATGTATATATGTATGTATGTATGTATGCATGTATGTATGCATGTATGTATGCATGTATGTATGCATGTATGTATGCATGTATGTATGCATGTATGTATGCATGTATGTATGCATGTATGTATGCATGTATGTATGCATGTATGTATGCATGTATGTATGCATGTATGTATGCATGTATGTATGTATGTATTATAATATACGTTCACTCTTTTTTTCACATCGATGCAGTCAGATTAAATGATTTATATTAAAATCATTATCGAAAAAAATTTATTATTTGGATAATGGAAAAAAATCTAAAGACTATTTACGAAACCTTTTCGATTTATTTGGCTCTGTACAGATTTGCTACAAATTTATTATTGTTAATAATACCATTGTATATTTGTATTTATTTAAAGATGTTAATATATACTACAAAAAGGAATGATATCCCTAAAAACTTACCTTTTTAAAAAAAAGGTAAAAAAAGGCGCCAAGTACATGCGCCACTTGTGAAAAACTGTATTTATATATATTTATAAAATAGTGTTATTTTAAATTATTGAAAATAAAAACTTATAAAAATATTTTAACCCAAAAAAAATGGTACAAATATATTCTACAAAAATAATGATATCAAAAACTTGCGTCAACTGAAAATAAAAATTAAACAAATATTTTAACCGAAAACAGTTGTACAAAATAGCTGTTTTAATTTCTTACAAAATAATAATATTAAAAAGTTGCGTTAACTAAATAACAATTTATGCTATATATATAAAATTTATTTATTTCCAATATAAAAAAAATATATATATATCCAAAAATACAAAACACAGAAAACAAAATAAAAAATTGATAGAAAAATTAAAACTTAGAAATTAATATAAAAAATTAAAAATCTATACAAAAATAAAAAATTAATGCAAATAAAAAAAATAGAACAAATTTTAATTAAAAAAACTTGACGCTGCTAAACTAAACAATATGCTAAAATTAATATTCTTTAAAATCAAATATAATAGAAAAGAGCATTTAGAGCCAAGCGCGGTACATGGTGCGCAAACTGTTTATTATTAGTGATAAATTAATACTAATATAAATTTCGAACGTTTCGACCCTTTATTTGTATCATCTTCAGCGAAAAGTTAGACTAACAAACATAAATTTAACGTCGCATGGTTATAAAATTCGTCATACAAAGTCATACATTGAATTAAAATTAAAAATTAAAAAAAGAACCGGAGGTCTCTCACATCTTCATGAACGTTGATAATTCTTTCATGTCGTTGTGAAGGAAACTAACTAAGCGGTTGTTATGCCGAAAATCAGAGTCCGACTTATAAAACTCATATCTATACGTAATGTACCTGTGAATCGAATAAGAAAGAAAACAGATGTGAGAGAATCGCGCAAAATTACAAACTAGAAAACAATGGTGCAACTTACAACTATAAACGGCGTTCCACATGTTGTGCAAATATATGAAATAGAAGTAATTAAAACTATTGTGTAAATGTAGGAGACCGACTCACTAGCTATTGAAATGAGTAATGACATCGATCATGAACAATAAGGTGAAAAGAAGAATAAATAACATATGGCGTGACAATAATAAAGATCAAAAAATAAAAATATGATAAGAAAAACTGGGAAAACATCAGAGTGTAAAATGGTAAACAAAAATTAAAAATAAACATAAGAGATAAGTCAAATCTATAAAAATAATAAATTAATAAAAATAAAAATTAATAAAGTATAATAAATTGATAAAAAATTAATAAAAAATAATAAATTAACAAAAATTAAAATTAATGAACATATCTATAAGTTAAGACATTATGTTGAACATACAAAATTAAATTTTTGAAAGCTTATCAAGCACAGAAAAATACATATCGGGGAGAGATTTCGTGTCCGTCTGCAAATTCAAACCGTTCTTCTGCCTTTTTATGTATAGAATTTCAGAAATCAATCGCCTACGTAATTGAGGTTCATTATTTAAAATTTTAACCCCATCCCAATCAAAATTATGGTTGAAATTTATTCTGTGATCAGTAATTACCGAGTGATTGCTCGTATTTCTCCTGATGTGATTCTTGTGCTCCAAAATTCGCGTATTTAATTGTCGTTTAGTCTGACCTACATAAGAGGCATCACAATCATTGCAGTCAATTTTATATACGACATTTAGACGAGCTGTCAGGGGGCAGGGGTCTTTGTGTACTTTTATAAAGGAGTTCAACTTATTAAGACTCTGGTAAGACAACCTAACGTTTAAATCCTTAGTAATTCTTTTGAATTGTTCGGATATCGCAGGAACATAAGGAATCGTGAAATAAGAAACAGTTTCTCCCTCCCGTGTCGAATCCACCGAATTATCGCTAATCCTGTGAATCAGAGTTTTTAGGCGTTCATGTAAAACGCGGAAAACAAAATTCAGGGGATAACCATTGTCTAACAATATTTCAATAATCAGTTTAAAATTATTCTGATGAAAGCTCGGATGTGATAACAAAAAAACCCTGTCAATCAGACCAATTATGGTGCCCCTTTTTTGGCAAAGGGGGTGGTTAGAAAGGAAATGTAAATATCTTCCGGAAAACGTGGGTTTGCGATACCAATCAAAAATCAAGCGGCTCTCCTTCACGATCATAGTAATGTCCAAAAAATTCAATTTATTCTCCTCTCCGATCTCAACTGTGAACTGTAATCTTGGGTGGAAAGAGTTAAAAGTATGTAGCGTGTGGTTAAGATAGGAAGCGGGAACCGCCAGAGAAATATCATCGACATATCTAAAGTAAAACGGAGGAGTGAATTTAAGAGATTCAAGGGCCCGTGTTTCTAGGTCCTGTAACACGATATCTGCAATAATAGGAGAAAGAGGAGAACCCATAGGAGTACCGAAAGTCTGCTTATAAAACACTCCATTAAACGTAAAAAAGGTAGAGTCTAAAATAAATCTGATTGCAATGAGAAATTCTGATTTCGGTATATTACAATTTCTGGAAATATGTTCCCATCTAATTGAAACACTGTGGATTGCCATCTCGATTGGAACGTTAGTAAACAATGAGACGACATCCAAAGAAATTAGTTGAAAATTGTTGTCGATGCTAATATCAGAAAGTTTTTTAACCAGGTCAAAACTATTAGTGACGTGGCTGTGGGCGGTGGGAAAATTTTTGAACATAATGCGATGAAAAAAAGAAGCTAAATTGTATAACGGACTATTAACAGATGAAACAATTAGTCGGAAAGGGCAACCAGGCTTATGGACCTTAGGAAGTCCGTATGCTTTAGGCAAAATGCCGTCGCTACAATATAGTGATCTGTATGTCGAGGGCGAAATAAATTCACGGTCTCTCCATCTTGAAAGTAAGTCACGTAAGCGTGTGGTGAGATTTTTTGTTGGATCTTTTTTAATTATATTGTAGGTGTTGGTATCCTTAAGTAACTCCTCAATCTTATCGAGATAATCTTGTTTATCAAGTACAACCGTAATATTTCCCTTATCTGCACTTCTACCCCTATTCCTGAGGATGTTCAGGGTCTCCTACAACTAGGTGACAACTTTAGCCTCCCTTTCTCCAACAAAGAAAAACTAACGATGGAATTTATGAAGAATATAGAGTGCAATCTCATGAAACTCCCTCCTGCAACACAAATAACCATTCGTAATCGCTCCATGAACCTCATTAACAATCTTCCTCTTTATTCTTATCCGTAGTGCGATTTCAACATATATATTAAACAACTAGTTTCTACTAGTTACAAACTATTTTTTAAACAACACGACAACTTAATTGTAACACGTGCAGATAAGGGAAATATTACGGTTGTACTTGATAAACAAGATTATCTCGATAAATAAAATAAAGATAAGTAGAGGCTCTCGATAATAAAATTAAATATAATATATAAAAAGGCAATTAGAGCCACGCGCGGTAAATAGTGCGCACAATGTTAATAAATTAATATAAATAAATATAGATTAATATAAATTCACGTGACGTACGTTTCGACCCTTTATTTGGGTCATCTTCAGCGCAAAGAAATTAATTAAATTAAACTGACGCAACTTAACGCAACATGATTTTTAATAATAAACGGACTTAAAATGAAAGTAAGAGCTCAAAATCTTCCGTCATCTTCGCATTCCACAATGATGAATCCTTCGTGTAGTAGTGAAGGTGGCTTAACGGTTGTTATATAAATTAGACTTCAGATTACATATTCTCAAGTCTATCCATACTGTTAATTGCGTAGGAAGATGTGAGAGACTCGCACAAATTTAAATAAACCAAAAGCACAAAGTTGAAACTCACGGCCAAAATTCACGTTCCACATATTGAGTGATGATATAATGAAGTTAAGATTAATGTATAATTCGTAAGACTAACTCACTAGCTATTCGGCTGCGAAATGACAACGATCAGACATAATAAGGTGACAAGAAACTGATCAAAAAACAATAATTGTCATGAAAAAAATTAAAAAACAATGTATGTCATAATAATAAAAGTCGGAATAATAAAGTCAAAGTAAAAAATAAAAAGTAAAACAACAAGATATAAATAACACAAATGTAAAATTGGTAAACAATGACGCAAATAAAAATAAAAATAATAAAGGGAATACGTTAAAAATATAAAATTAATATACAAAGATTTTGTCACTAAATTATGTCATTAAATTAAATAAAAGCCAAAATCAAATCTTGGAAAGCTTATCAAGCACCGCAAGATACATATCAGGAAGAGTTTCCGTGTCCATCTGCAAATTCAAGCCGTTCTTCTGCCTTTTTATGTATAGAATTTCAGAAATTAATCGCCTGCGTAATTGAGGTTCGGTGTCTAAGATTCTGACTCCATCCCAATCAAAATTATGGTTGAAATTTATTCTATGTTCGGTAATCACTGAGTGGTTGCTCGCATTTCTCCTGATATGATTTTTATGCTCTGTAATACGTGTATTTAATTGTCGTTTTGTCTGACCAACATAAGAGGCATCACAATCATTACAGTCAATTTTGTATATGACATTTTGACGGGCCATCAAAGGACAAGGGTCTTTATGTACTTTTATCAGAGAATTCAATTTATTAAGACTCTGATAAGATAGCTTAACGTTTAAATCACCCGTGATTTTTCCAAATTGTTCAGATATCACAGGAACATACGGAATTGTAAAAAATGAAACATTCTCTTTTTCTCGTGTAGTATTTTCCGAATTATAACTAGTCCTGTGAATCAGATGTTTTAGGCGTTCATGTAAAACGCGGAAAATAAAATTTATTGGATAGCCGTTATCCAACAGTATTTCGATGATCAATTTAAAATTATCCTGATAAAAGCGAGGGTGTGATAACAAAAAGACCCTGTCGATAAGACCAATTATGGTGCCCCTTTTTTGACAGAGGGGATGGTTAGAACGGAAATGCAAATATCTACCGGAAAACGTAGGCTTACGGTACCAGTCAAAAATCAAGCAGTCACCCTCAACGATCATGGTGATATCCAAAAAATTCAGTCTATTCTTCTCTCCAATCTCAACAGTAAACTGTAATCTCGGGTGGAAAGAATTAAAAGTCTGTAGGGTGTGGTTAAGAGAGGAAGCGGGAACCGCAAGGGCGACATCATCGACATATCTGACATAAAACGGGGGAGTAAACTTAAGAGATTCAAGGGCCCGTGTTTTTAGATCTTGTAGCACGATGTCGGCAATAATAGGAGAAAGAGGAGAACCCATGGGCGTACCGAAAGTTTGTTTATAAAATATCCCATTGAATGTAAAAAAGGTAGAGTCTAAAATCATTCTGACTGCAATAAGAAATTCCGATTTAGGAATATTACAATTCCCGGAAATATGTTCCCATCTTGTTGAGACGCTGTGGATTGCCATCTCAATTGGAACGTTGGTGAATAATGAAATTACATCCAACGATACCAATAGAAAATTGTTGTCAATGCTAATGTCAGAAAGATTTTTGACCAAATCAAAACTATTAATAACGTGGCTGTGGGCCTTGGGAAAATATTTAAACATAATGCGATGTAAAAAAGAAGCTAAAAAATATAGCGGACTATTGACCGATGAAATAATTATGCGGAACGGACAACCAGGCTTGTGGACCTTGGGAAGTCCGTATGCTTTTGGTAAAATGCCGTCACTACAATATAGTGATCTGTATGTCGAAGGAGAAATAAATTCTGAATCTCTCCATCTTGACAGTAAATCCCGTAAACGAGAAGTGAGATTTTTGGTTGGGTCTTTTTTAATTATATTATAGGTGTTAGTATCCATGAGTAAGTCCTCAATCTTATGGAAATATTCTTGTTTATCAAGTACAACAGTGATATTTCCCTTATCAGCACGAGTTACAATTAAGTTATCGCGCTGTTTAAAGAAAAGTTTACAAGTAGAAACTAGTTGTTTGATATATATGTTAAACTCGCACTTCGGATAGGAATAAAGAGGTAGGTTGTTCATGATGTTTATGGAACGATTACGAATAGTTATTTGTGTTGCAGGAGGAAGTTTCATAAGATTGTATTCAATATTTTTTATGAATTCCGTAGTTAGCTTATCTTTGTTGGAGAAAGGAAGACTAAAATTTTCACCTAGTTGTAATAAGCCCTGAACATCCTCAGGAATAGGGGTCAGAGACAAATTTTTTAAACCACTTATCATTGAGTGGCAATGGCAGAAGCGATCTGTCCGTAAAGGAAAAAGGATCAACATTAATTTCTAAGGCCCGAGGATCATCCCTATCATTAGGTGGATCAAACGAAAAACTGCGATGCTCCGAAGCAGTCCGGGGAAGAGAACAGTAAAAATATCGGATGGATCTATAATCTTTTGTTTCCAAATTATGCTCAAACAACAGGCGACTAAATTTTTTGTTGAGTTTCTTATGTTGGTTAATATAAAAGGAATATAATGATCTATGTTGTCTAGTAAAAAACGAATTGCAGATGTCCGTCGGAATGTCGTGATATAATGATTGAGAAATCTTACATATCTGAGTGTGAGTTGATCTAATATACGAAAAAGTGTCCGAGAGTTCGATCTGCAAAAGCTTCTTGCTAAATCGGAGTTTACAAAGTTTAAAGACGTTAACGGATTTTACGCTAGTAAAATTTGGCGAAAGCCTCGACAATTTCGCAGACAAGTATCGTGGAGTGATGTTAAATTTAATACATTTGCGCAAAAACTCGGCTTTTAATCTGCTCTTACTGACAATCTTCCTGAACCTAATCCAAGACTTAAATAATCCAACCGACCTGTGTCCAAAGTTATAAAAAATGTACTTAAAAAAACCAAAACGCATTTTTTCAGCCTGCGTATAATAAATAAAATAAATATAAGTAGAGGCTCTCGATAATAAAATTAAATATAATATATAAAAAGGCAATTAGAGCCACGCGCGGTAAATAATGCGCACAATGTGCGCACCATAATTGGTCTTATCGACAGGGTCTTTTTGTTATCACACCCTCGCTTTCATCAGGATAATTCTAAATTGATCATCGAAATATTGTTGGATAACGGCTATCCAATAAATTTTATTTTCCGCGTTTTACATGAACGCCTAAAACATCTGATTCACAGGACTAGTTATAATTCGGAAAATACTACACGAGAAAAAGAGAATGTTTCATTTTTTACAATTCCGTATGTTCCTGTGATATCTGAACAATTTGGAAAAATCACGGGTGATTTAAACGTTAAGCTATCTTATCAGAGTCTTAATAAATTGAATTCTCTGATAAAAGTACATAAAGACCCTTGTCCTTTGATGGCCCGTCAAAATGTCATATACAAAATTGACTGTAATGATTGTGATGCCTCTTATGTTGGTCAGACAAAACGACAATTAAATACACGTATTACAGAGCATAAAAATCATATCAGGAGAAATGCGAGCAACCACTCAGTGATTACCGAACATAGAATAAATTTCAACCATAATTTTGATTGGGATGGGGTCAGAATCTTAGACACCGAACCTCAATTACGCAGGCGATTAATTTCTGAAATTCTATACATAAAAAGGCAGAAGAACGGCTTGAATTTGCAGATGGACACGGAAACTCTTCCTGATATGTATCTTGCGGTGCTTGATAAGCTTTCCAAGATTTGATTTTGGCTTTTATTTAATTTAATGACATAATTTAGTGACAAAATCTTTGTATATTAATTTTATATTTTTAACGTATTCCCTTTATTATTTTTATTTTTATTTGCGTCATTGTTTACCAATTTTACATTTGTGTTATTTATATCTTGTTGTTTTACTTTTTATTTTTTACTTTGACTTTATTATTCCGACTTTTATTATTATGACATACATTATTTTTTAATTTTTTTCATGACAATTATTGTTTTTTGATCAGTTTCTTGTCACCTTATTATGTCTGATCGTTGTCATTTCGCAGCCGAATAGCTAGTGAGTTAGTCTTACGAATTATACATTAATCTTAACTTCATTATATCATCACTCAATATGTGGAACGTGAATTTTGGCCGTGAGTTTCAACTTTGTGCTTTTGGTTTATTTAAATTTGTGCGAGTCTCTCACATCTTCCTACGCAATTAACAGTATGGATAGACTTGAGAATATGTAATCTGAAGTCTAATTTATATAACAACCGTTAAGCCACCTTCACTACTACACGAAGGATTCATCATTGTGGAATGCGAAGATGACGGAAGATTTTGAGCTCTTACTTTCATTTTAAGTCCGTTTATTATTAAAAATCATGTTGCGTTAAGTTGCGTCAGTTTAATTTAATTAATTTCTTTGCGCTGAAGATGACCCAAATAAAGGGTCGAAACGTACGTCACGTGAATTTATATTAATCTATATTTATTTATATTAATTTATTAACATTGTGCGCACTATTTACCGCGCGTGGCTCTAATTGCCTTTTTATATATTATATTTAATTTTATTATCGAGAGCCTCTACTTATCTTTATTTTATTTATCGAGATAATCTTGTTTATCAAGTACAACCGTAATATTTCCCTTATCTGCACGTGTTACAATTAAGTTGTCGTGTTGTTTAAAAAATAGTTTGTAACTAGTAGAAACTAGTTGTTTAATATATATGTTGAAATCGCACTACGGATAAGAATAAAGAGGAAGATTGTTAATGAGGTTCATGGAGCGATTACGAATGGTTATTTGTGTTGCAGGAGGGAGTTTCATGAGATTGCACTCTATATTCTTCATAAATTCCATCGTTAGTTTTTCTTTGTTGGAGAAAGGGAGGCTAAAGTTGTCACCTAGTTGTAGGAGACCTTGAACATCCTCAGGAATAGGGGTAGAAGTGCAGATAAGGGAAATATTACGGTTGTACTTGATAAACAAGATTATCTCGATAAGATTGAGGAGTTACTTAAGGATACCAACACCTACAATATAATTAAAAAAGATCCAACAAAAAATCTCACCACACGCTTACGTGACTTACTTTCAAGATGGAGAGACCGTGAATTTATTTCGCCCTCGACATACAGATCACTATATTGTAGCGACGGCATTTTGCCTAAAGCATACGGACTTCCTAAGGTCCATAAGCCTGGTTGCCCTTTCCGACTAATTGTTTCATCTGTTAATAGTCCGTTATACAATTTAGCTTCTTTTTTTCATCGCATTATGTTCAAAAATTTTCCCACCGCCCACAGCCACGTCACTAATAGTTTTGACCTGGTTAAAAAACTTTCTGATATTAGCATCGACAACAATTTTCAACTAATTTCTTTGGATGTCGTCTCATTGTTTACTAACGTTCCAATCGAGATGGCAATCCACAGTGTTTCAATTAGATGGGAACATATTTCCAGAAATTGTAATATACCGAAATCAGAATTTCTCATTGCAATCAGATTTATTTTAGACTCTACCTTTTTTACGTTTAATGGAGTGTTTTATAAGCAGACTTTCGGTACTCCTATGGGTTCTCCTCTTTCTCCTATTATTGCAGATATCGTGTTACAGGACCTAGAAACACGGGCCCTTGAATCTCTTAAATTCACTCCTCCGTTTTACTTTAGATATGTCGATGATATTTCTCTGGCGGTTCCCGCTTCCTATCTTAACCACACGCTACATACTTTTAACTCTTTCCACCCAAGATTACAGTTCACAGTTGAGATCGGAGAGGAGAATAAATTGAATTTTTTGGACATTACTATGATCGTGAAGGAGAGCCGCTTGATTTTTGATTGGTATCGCAAACCCACGTTTTCCGGAAGATATTTACATTTCCTTTCTAACCACCCCCTTTGCCAAAAAAGGGGCACCATAATTGGTCTGATTGACAGGGTTTTTTTGTTATCACATCCGAGCTTTCATCAGAATAATTTTAAACTGATTATTGAAATATTGTTAGACAATGGTTATCCCCTGAATTTTGTTTTCCGCGTTTTACATGAACGCCTAAAAACTCTGATTCACAGGATTAGCGATAATTCGGTGGATTCGACACGGGAGGGAGAAACTGTTTCTTATTTCACGATTCCTTATGTTCCTGCGATATCCGAACAATTCAAAAGAATTACTAAGGATTTAAACGTTAGGTTGTCTTACCAGAGTCTTAATAAGTTGAACTCCTTTATAAAAGTACACAAAGACCCCTGCCCCCTGACAGCTCGTCTAAATGTCGTATATAAAATTGACTGCAATGATTGTGATGCCTCTTATGTAGGTCAGACTAAACGACAATTAAATACGCGAATTTTGGAGCACAAGAATCACATCAGGAGAAATACGAGCAATCACTCGGTAATTACTGATCACAGAATAAATTTCAACCATAATTTTGATTGGGATGGGGTTAAAATTTTAAATAATGAACCTCAATTACGTAGGCGATTGATTTCTGAAATTCTATACATAAAAAGGCAGAAGAACGGTTTGAATTTGCAGACGGACACGGAATCTCTCCCCGATATGTATTTTTCTGTGCTTGATAAGCTTTCAAAAATTTAATTTTGTATGTTCAACATAATGTCTTAACTTATAGATATGTTCATTAATTTTAATTTTTGTTAATTTATTATTTTTTATTAATTTTTTATCGATTTATTATACTTTATTAATTTTTATTTTTATTAATTTATTATTTTTATAGATTTGACTTATCTCTTATGTTTATTTTTAATTTTTGTTTGCCATTTTACACTCTGATGTTTCCCAGTTTTTCTTATCATATTTTTATTTTTTGATCTTTATTATTGTCACGCCATATGTTATTTATTCTTCTTTTCACCTTATTGTTCATGATCGATATCATTACTCATTTCAATAGCTAGTGAGTCGGTCTCCTACATTTACACAATAGTTTTAATTACTTCTATTTCATATATTTGCACAACATGTGGAACGCCGTTTATAGTTGTAAGTTGCACCATTGTTTTCTAGTTTGTAATTTTGCGCGATTCTCTCACATCTGTTTTCTTTCTTATTCGATTCACAGGTACATTACGTATAGATATGAGTTTTATAAGTCGGACTCTGATTTTCGGCATAACAACCGCTAAGTTAGTTACCTTCACAACGACATGAAAGAATTATCAACGTTCATGAAGATGTGAGAGACCTCCGGTTCTTTTTTTAATTTTTAATTTTAATTCAATGTATGACTTTGTATGACGAATTTTATAACCATGCGACGTTAAATTTATGTTTGTTAGTCTAACTTTTCGCTGAAGATGACCCAAATAAAGGGTCGAAACGTTCGAAATTTATATTAGTATTAATTTATCACTAATAATAAACAGTTTGCGCACCATGTACCGCGCTTGGCTCTAAATGCTCTTTTCTATTATATTTGATTTTAATCCAGAGAGCCTCTATCATTATTATTTAATATTCTTTAATACATTTACATTGTAGTTACTGATGTAACTAAATTAAATATATTTCTATAAAATTAAATTTAGATCTAAATTAAATTTATTATCTGTTGGTTTTAATATATACTTTGAATGTTAGCAGCGCCAAGATTTTTTAATTAAATTTTTTTCTATTTTTTTTATTTGTATTAATTTTTAATTTTTGTATAGATTTTTAATTTTTTATATTAATTTCTAAGTTTTAATTTTTCTATCAATTTTTTATTTTGTTTTCTATGTTTTTTATTTTTGGATATATATTTTTTTTTCATATTGGATATAAATAAATCTTATATATATAGCATAAATTGTTATTTAGTTAACGCAACTTTTTAATATTATTATTTTGTAAGAAATTAAAACAGCTATTTTGTACAACTGTTTTCGGTTAAAATATTTGTTTAATTTTTATTTTCAGTTGGCGCAAGTTGTTGATATCATTATTTTTGTAGGATATATTTGTACCATTTTTTGGGTTAAAATATTTTTATAAGTTTTTATTTTCAATAATTTAAAATAGCACTATTTTATAAATATATATAAATACAGTTTTTCACAAGTGGCGCATGTACTTGGCGCCTTTTTTTTACCTTTTTTTTAAAAAGGTAAGTTTTTAGGGATCACAATAACTGCAATGTGAATGTGTTAAAGAATACAGTAATTTTAACATATTGTTTGGTTTAGCAGCACCAAGTTTTTTTAATTAAAATTTTTTCATATTTTTTTATTTCTGTTGAACTTATTTTGAAAATCAGGTTTCTGTGAATAAAAATAAAATGCGTTTTAATTTTATGGAGAGAATTTGTGTATAACATTTCTATAAATACAAGTTTGATTTTATGACTAATCCCAATAAACACGTGATAGTATATTAAGCGTTTATTAAACGTAGAGTTAGTATATAAGTGGTATAAGTATACCAGATAAACGTTTTAATTTTTATGATTTATACGATCATATAATATACGATAATGATATCCGTTTTTATTATGTTTTTATAATATAAAACGGATTTTATACGTTGAAAAATAGTATACGAGTATACGAAAAGAGAGATTTAATTTCTAGAATGTATCTATGTCTATTTTATTCCTTAAAATCGTATATTTATGTAATCGAAGAAACGTTGATTGAAAACGTATATAATTTATGAAAAAGATCTTTTATAAATGTTTAGAAAGTATTATTGTATAAATAGTATAATCTATGTTTTTAAAACGTCAATAAACTGTTGCACAAAAATAATATATGCACACATGATTTTACAACTAAAATATTATACGACTAATAAATATATTTTAAATATATTTTATATTATTTATATTTAACCATATATTGAGCTAAATAGAGATATGTTCTCAACATTTATAATGATTACACAAACTTCCTTTTATAAACGTATAAAGATATCGCGTTATACAACTATTCCTAATATCCATGTCATGATATACAGGGTGTCCCGCAACGTGATGTCCACACTGAAACTGTGTATTCTTTGTGTCATTCTAAGTCAAAAAGTCTTAATACACATATGCCCTATAGTCGCTTGTTTCGAAGTTATAGCGAAAAAATGCAAAAGTAGTTATTTCTCACACTAATGCGAGAAAAGCACCTTTATGACTTACCTTATCGCACTAGTAGTGCGGAAATAACAGGCATTACAAAAAATATTGTATGGCATGTGCGGAAGACAACGAACTACGTCGCGCATGAAGTTGCCGCATGAGCCGAAGCGAATGCGGCAACTTCATACTCGACATAATTCATTATTTTCCACACTTGCCACACAAGATAATATTAATAAATTGACTGTCGTTTTAAGTGAAAACATCGCATAAACATAGCTTAGAAATTTCTCTTACCTACCAATCATGAGTACATTTTCCAATGAAGAATATGCCGATATTCATTTTATTTATGGTTTCTGTAATGGTAACGCACGTGCAGCAGTAACAGAATATCACCGACGGTTTCCTAATCGCAGAGTACCAAATCGAAGAGCTTTTAGCAATGTCCACCGAAGCATTAAATTTACTGGTAAGGTCCCAAATAAAAATCTTGAGAGACCGTTAAGGCGACACCGTCAAGTCGAGTATGCGATACTAGCAACGGTGGACAGAACTCCTACTATTAGTATCAGAAGACTTTCGGCGCAAACTAACGTCTCTAAAACGACAATTTGGAAAATACTGCGTGATTAAATAATATTGTTTTTATTTTATGCAGTTTTGTTTTTTTCGCTATAACTTTGAAACAATCGACTTTAGGGCATATGTGTATTAAAACTTTTTGACTTAGAATGACAAAAAGGATACACAGTTTCAGTGTGGACATCACGTTGCGGGACACCCTGTATATATATACATATTTTGAATTTTGATTATAGTATTTAATAATTTTATGGATTTCTCCTAAAACTAATGTGACACGCAATTTTATTGCTATGATAATAATAATAATAACGTCTTTATTTAACCGAGTTTACAATAAATGGTAAAGTACATCAGTACAAATATTTACTCGGTTCAAATGGCGAGAGGTACACATTCCAATGGCTGTTTTACAGCCGAATGAGATATATCATTACATTAAAACATAAATATTTTAATGATTTATAAAATATATCGCATGGATTATATACAGCTCATTGGAATAATCATTGCATTTTAATATGTGTAAGTGTATTCTGAAGTGCGTATGTTTCATTTTCTGTGAAGGAAAGTGAATTTGGTTCAAGTGCATATAGATATACAGGGTGAGGCATCTAAGACAGGCCACCCGAATAACTCCCACAGTTTTGGAGATAGGAGAGAATGTTTGAAATAAAAGTTGTATGGTATCGAGAGGGAAATCTTGTGGAAGTGAACATTTTTTTTAGGTGGAGGCGCTTAGGAGATTTGAAGGTCATCTTCATCTTTTTAAATGGAACCCCCTATTTCTTATTACATATTCTTGTAGCTTACCTCGAGAGCTTTCCAAAACACTATAATAAAGTATTTTTTCATTAAGTACTTTTTGAGTTATTTTATATTTTAATCTGACATATTTTGATATAAAAAATAAAATATTTCGTAAAATATTCAGTTTTCGATAATCTTATCGTAATACTTTTATGTACAGAATAATGAGACAAATCGATTAGTGCAAAAAAAACAAATAATTGTTTAAAAAAATACATTGTAAATAATTTTCTTAAAAACAATTATTTTTTTATACTAATTGATTTGTCTCATTATTCTGTACATAAAAGTATTACGGTAAGATTATCGAAAACTAAATATTTTATGAGACACATGGGTTTACAACTTTTCACTTTATATTTACGCATTCGCTTCGCGTGGAAAATAGAAAAATTCAAGGAGCTTCGTTCCCGGAAATGTAAACAAACACTTTTTTCACATCTGCTTTACACAAATACAACGTAAACAAACTTTATTTTTTCTTATTTTATAACAGAAAAAGCATTAAAACTGTGAAACTTTAAAATTGCATATCTCTGGAACCAGAAGAGAGCGCCACAAAATTCGAAGTGCGTATTACTTAGAAATGTGTCCTTTATAATATATGTGAAAATGAAAACTATCAATGAGGTGTAAGTTAATCTGAACATTTACCGTAGATTCTATGGGTGTAGTTCCGAAAAGTACTCAGCCCCGATTTGTTTGAAACTCAGTATTCTTACGTATTTTGATGCGCTGATTACGAATATCATAGTGAAAATTGGCGAGTATTTGATTTTCATGGTGAAAACCATAAAAAACCCATAAAAAATATAGTTTTTTACGTTTATCTCAGTAAATACGAAAAATCATGATAAATGTTTTAGACAAAAGTTTTAGATCTCACAGAGATAAACATTTTATGTCCTATTCATTTTTACCGTACGAATGAAAAAATATATGTTTTGATATTGATCCATCCGCCTTATATAAGTGTTTAATAATACTGCCGGTTGCATCGATAGATAGATATGCATCGTTTTCAACGGCGTATTTTTTGCGAACATTTAATTGATAATTGCTCCAGTAATGCACAAAAATGGGATCTAATCCAATGTTATGGATTCTATTCTGCAATGATGATGATTTTAAAATAACTAATGCTTTAAGAGCATCTGGATCTATATAATCTGCCATTGTTGCTTCCGATTTCGCTACATGTAAAACAGCAGAACTGTATAAATGAGGAGGTTCTGTATTGTTATGTCCAGACTCAATGAAAGAAAGAGTCAGCGGGAGGGCGTAACCTACTTACCTCTAGACAAACGCTAGACGATGCGTGTCCTAGAGTCGAACGAACAGACCATGGCCCCAGATAGGTCAACGACCGGAAGGGTCGCTCTTATTCTATCGAAAGTCCGGTCGCTCCGCGGTCCCTTTTCTGGTAAAGGAACTGAATCCTTATTACCCGGGACGGGATCTTGTGCGATTTCGGTTAACAGGAAGGAGGTCGGGTTAATAAATTACTCGAATTTAAAATTTAACTTTACATTTATTCAAAAAAAAATGGAAATGAATGATTTTTAAAAAGAAAGATAAAATTTAATGAAGGAACATTTAATTTGATTTATGAAATCTTATTTATAAAAATACATTTTCTTAAATTCTAAGGTGTACTTGTTTTCGTGTGCGTGAGTGTAGGTGAAGGAAAATTATGTTCTCGCGGGTGTTACAATAAATACGGAGATCATCAACCGGAATTAAAAGGGGGAAACTAAAATTTAAATTCCGGTTGGAAATTTACAATAAATAGTTTTAGAAAATTTGCTTGAAATAAATTATTAAAGAACTGAAAGTTGGACGGTAGGGAGAAAAGGGGAGGAGGACTATTAAAGGTCTTGGAGTTGCACAGTGGAGAGGGAAGGGAACTTCATCCAGAACACCTCGATAGGGACGGCTAAAGGACAAGGGGAACCTGGGACAAAAAATGGAATTATTGAACCGGGTGGACTGGTTTGAAGGATATGGTGGAATTGATCGAGGTCCACTATATCTGGACCGACGCGATAATTCTCGTCCGTGAGATCAGCAGAAGGACTAGAGGGACAGTCAGAAAGGGGAGGGGGAGTGGGAATTCGCGAGGGTTGAGGTTCGAGAGAAGCTGAGGAAAAACGCTCGGGGGAAGAGACGGGGGAATAAGAAGGTGAATAATCAAAAGAAGAACTAGGGGGACAAGGGTGTGTATCGCGTGTTGGTGTGTTGATTAGTCGCTGGACTCTTAATTTAAAAGAATGTTCATCTAAATTTAACTTATTGTAATCGATAGTAAAAGTAGGATCCGCGGACGCCCGAGCCAATAGTTTCCGGATCTTTTTATTTTCCCGGTTGCGGATGTGTTTCGCCCAGCACTTAGAGCGCTTTGACGGTGTGGTTTCCATTAGGAAACACACGCAAGAGTTAACTGAGATATTGTTATTTAGTTAAAAGAAACAGTTTGATAATGATAAAATAATTAAGAAACAATGGAAAAAGCTCTTAAGGATCTCAATTACATTTATTTTTAATATATATATATATATATATTTTTTTTTTTTTTTTTTTTTTTTTTTTTTGAGAAAGAGGGGAAATAGAACGATACGGAGAGAATTGTTACAGATGTAGAAGAAAAAGATTTTCCTTCAGGGCCTGGCAGCTAAGTATGAATGCCAATCATGATATCACACCAGGATCCTGGCTAATCACACCTAGGGACCCGTGAAAGGGGAAGGATTAAGGCTTAAGTCTAACAATAAGCATGAATGCTAATCTTGACAGTGTTCAAGATCCTGGCTAATCAAGCTTACGGACTCGCAAAGGAGAAAGAATTGCTTGAGTCTAGCAATAAGCGTGAATGCCAATCTTGACAGTGTTCAAGATCCTGGCTAATCAACTTACGGACTCGTAGAGGAGAAAGGATTGCTCGAGTCTAACAATAAGGATGAATGCCAATCTTGACAGTGTTCAAGATCCTGGCTAATCAAGCTTACGGACTCGCGGAGGAGAAAGGATTGTTCGAGTCTAACAATAAGAATGAATGCCAATTTTGACAGAGTTCAAGATCCTGGCTAATCAAGCTTACGGACTCGCAAAGGAAAAAAGTTCGAAGAAGAGGAAATATAAAATATTTAATAACCAGAGTTTAATTTAATAATAATACTAATAAATGTGTACGCTTGGATATTACTTGAAAATTTGAATTTAATAACAAACTGTTTCTTTTAAGAGGAAGGAAAAATAAAATAAGAGAAAGGTAGGAAACAAATAAAATTCTGGGGCGACGCGTGGCGCCGGGCGTAGAGTCGCGGCCTGGTAATCGAGAGATTCCAGGTTCGATTCCGCTCGGGTCCCGTCCTTCCCACATGCCTCAAAAGAGGTTTTTCCACAGATTATCATATAAAACTCTATCCTTCCACTTCCCCACATGCCTCAGAAAGAGGTTTCACATTATCCTATAAATAATTTCCCCCAGAAACTTACTCTCACTATAAATAATTTCTCTCAGAAAAACTTATACTCATTATAACCTCAAAAATACAAGTAAAATGGCAAAAGAGCCACGCGCAGTTTTTTGGGCGCAAAAATATATAATTTAAATCAAAAATTGAATTAAAAAATTAGAGAATTTCTTTAATTACAAAATTCGCGAAAGGCGGACGTTTCGGCCCTTTTTTTGGCCATCATCAGCGCAAACAATAATAAAATCAACATTAAATACGGTATACAAAAAGAGTCTTAAACAATTAAAGCGCGAAGTTACATGATAACCGACGGTAGAAGGCGTAATCCCTCATGTCGCTCCAAAGGGCAAAAACCATTCTCCATGCAGTCCATGTTCTTTCGGGGCAGAAACTTCGATTCTTTAAGCATGAATCCACGAGCATGGTGATACGTTAATAATTGTGTCTGTAATATGAGCGGAATGGCTTGTGTCAAAAAACAAAAAGAGGGAGAGGTCCGTGTCGGAAATTACAGTAGTAAGACTTACATAAAAGAGACGCAACGCACAAGTCGACAGTACAAATCTTTCAGTATCGCACAATCTTAACTAAACTCACCAACTAACCACAGAGTAATGAGAAGTATTGTTCGGCGAAAAAGGTGAGATGATAAAAACAAATATTATCAGTAGCGGTAAACAACGATACAAAAAAATTAAAGATTGTCAAAACAGTAAAATGAAAAACAATATCAGCATTGTCTATAATATAAAATCAAAGTAATAAATAAATATATATATATAAAACAGTCCAGACACACTATCCAAAAAATAAAATAAAAACAAATTTTGTCGTTGTAAAAAAGATGTTTGTCAAAGTTATATTAAATAGATAAATAAATAAATAACATTTAAAGGATTGTCAAGTACAGTAAAATAATTATAAAATAAACATAAAAATTACTATGAAATATATGATAATAAAAAACAATGACCGCTGGCATTGTCTGTAGTATAAAAAGTAATAAGTCAATAAATATATATAAAACAGTCCAGACACACTATCCAAAAATAAAATAAAAACAAATTTTGTCGTTATTAAAAAGATGTTTGTCAAATGAGTTAAATTAAATAGATAAATAAATAAATAACATTTAAAAAAATAAAAAACAATGACCGCTGTCAAATGTGGTAAAACGCGAAAATGCAAATAAAATGTAAAGCGTGAAGAGGAGAACTACAGAAAATTAAATTTTAGAGAGCTTGTCTAAGACTGTTAAATATGCCTCTGGGAGACATTCGGTGTCTGTTTGTAGATTTAAACTGTCTTTTTGTCGCTTAATGTGTAATACTTCGGAAATCAATCGCTTATGTAAATGTGGTTCATTATCAAGTATTTCTATTTTGTCCCACTTAAAGTCATGATTAAGAGAAATTCTGTGATCGGTTATAACATCGGTTATAACATTTTACTTGTATTTTTGATTTTTAATCGTTTAAGAGCCTTACTTTTATATCTTTTTCATTATAACCTGTTTATGGCCAGAATTTGTTGATCCACCCTTGATCACAAGAGGCCAAGATAAATTGAAAAAAGAAGAAGAAGAAGAAGAAGAAATAAAATTCTTTGGTAGACTCACTACTTGTTGTGTGCGAAGGTGATGAATTTAAAATTTCGCTGGATAAGCGACCAAAGATCTATCTTGTGGACTCGGCTGTGCGGAAAGGGTGGCTCGGAGATCCGCTCGGTTCCGCTAGTGTTCACAACACAATTCGGAGTCTTACACTGAATAGTTTTCCTTTTCACTCAAAACTTAACTTCTTAAGGCCTTATGTAAGAGATAATGCTAGCAACTAACTGTTTGAGGAACGCTGATAATAACTGTATCTAGCTGTAAAGATACAGTTGGATAAAGGCCGAAAAAGAACTGCTTGCACTATCACAAACGCGGACAGAACTGCGAAAATAGCCTTGAAGACTCAATAAGTCGGAGCGAGCTGTAGGCAGACTTGGTGCGACGGTTCGAGTTGAGAGGCGAAGATGAACTGATTTTTCTGAGGGAGGATTTCGCGTATGTCGAATCTTGGCGTCTCTTCGCGTATCCTCTCCATTAGGCAAGCAATATTCTTTTTTAACGAATCAATCTTTAAAATGGTGCCCCTCCATGAGTTAAAAGCGTCTCCCTTCCAAAAGAAGGTCCAAAAGTTTGCGCCTATTGGTGTAGGCATTTGTTTTTAAAAATTAAGTCTCGCCCACTGGAGAGTCCGCCATGATCGGCCAAGTTGACAGTTTTATTATTCACTTGAGTTTTATCTCAAACAGATAACGCGCAAGGGTGGTCTAGTAGGCGAGCACGTGGTGTCGAATGTCGCGAGTTTCAGTCGCGGATCATAGTTACATCTATAAGATATCGCTCTAGTTCTTAGAAGGGCCCTATTCGAGACTCTTTCTATAACGCGTTTCCACTAGAGGACTTCCAAGAAAAAATATTATTTGATATATTTATTAGTCTCTTGCATGCGCACTGTTTAGATGTCGAGCCTTCTTATGGTTCGAGTATCTTTTAGTTGTTGTTTAAAATTCTTGGTCTTCTAGGGGACCTTTGCTCGAATATTTATCACGCATGGTTTAGATTTTGAAATATTAGTTTCGCCTGCTAGATATTCCTTTAGTTTATTGTTTATAGTGCAAAGAATTCCAGAGCGTAGGCGTTTAATATTACGTGAAAAGAATCGTGGAGTCCACCGGACGTGATATAGCATGTGTGCTTCCCAATAGTTGTTCTTATTGGATTTCTCAAATATTGTTTTTTGCAATTTCCTTTTTCTTGTGTATATGTGCAATTCAATTTCACACAATTATCGGATGGATCAGTATCCTCTATGATACATTTTAATGTACTGCCACATTTGCACAATAGCCTAAAAAAAAACATATTTTTTAATCAAAAAAGGTTATTATATTAATTGTATATAATTGTATATTATGTAATCGTATTAGAAGGTATATAAATTTATATGCATTTTGTGTCGACATGTAAATAACATGTATATTATCTGACAAAACTTACTTATATTACATATGTTACCTGAGAAAATTTACTGCTCTTTTATAACTTATTAAAAAAAGATTTATAATTATAGCCAAAGACATTTTGGATAAAAAATATTGATGTTGTCAAGCTGACAATAAAAAAACATTATCAAATAGATATAATTTTATCTATATATTTATTTATTATCAATGTATTTCTATATTTATTATCTATTTATTTATATATTTATTTATATATTTATTATATATTTTTTATTGTCTATTTATTATCTATTTATTTATTTATTTATTTCTTCATTATTTTATATATCTATATATTTATATTTTTTTTTTGATCCTATTTAATTACTTTCTAAAATTACAATCTAAATGGAAGTGAAAACAATTAAATTTATTTTTTTTTACATTTCTTATTTATAAATTTAGAAGTCAAAATTACCAGAGCCTATTAATTATAAATTTTATAGAATAAATTTAACAAAAATAATTCTATAATATTAATAATCAAATTACCATTGATAACACCAGATTTAGCATCTGCAGAAATGTAATGGTTTTTAAATTGAAATCCACATTTCATATGCGTAGCTTCTCATTTGTTCGTTATCACTTCTTGCCACTTGCCAGGTTGTAAAACTTTACGCAAGCGATAATATGTCTTTCCTCTGTTATTAGTTTGACGCTTGTATCGTCAAAAGATTTGTGAATTCTTCTCTCAGTAAAGAAATGATATAAAAATTCTTTATGGTGCTATCATCCGACGAAACATTTATTGAACTTTCATTCCAATTCAAATCACTTAATGTACTTTCATTTGCGGAAATCTTTTTTCGTTACACACTTTATCAAAAATAATATCTTTTACATTATATCGATTGCACATTGTGAATAGATATAAATTATTAGTGGTCACTTCATTTTTTAAGTCTTGCGCTATAGCACTCCACACGTCATGCGTTTTAGAAACAATATTAGTATTGTTTTTTACAATATCTTTATATTTTAAGATTGCTTCTTTCATTTTCTCGGGGTTAACTTTTCCCGGTCTGCCACGTACTGGAGGCATGATAAAAATTATATATTTTAGCGTTTGCTTTGACGAGTTGTTAGAGATTAAAGAATGAACAATATCGATCTAATCCTATATAAGCTGCCCAATATACTGATAGTCTTCCGTTTGCCACTGATAGAAATACACTTGAAATAAATGCCAAGCGGCAGAATCACGCTTCTCTTGTTTTGTGTTGAAAAGCATTAGTTGAGCAACGCGATTGCTTCTTCTGTTTTATGTCGAAAATAACGAAGCAGCGCAATTGATATCATAAAATGAAAAATTTCGATTTAGTATAGTATGACTGCCGAGATTATTCAATAATTTTATATATTGTTTTTATAATGTATTGTATAATATAATATATCGCATCTATAATATTAGGGGGACCGGAAAGTAATGTCGTTTTTTTACATTAAATTCAGATAAATGTTTAACAAGTTTTTATTTTTAATCAATGATGTAATCACCCTCGTTATCAACAACCTTTTGCCATCTAGTGTGCAAATTTTCAATGCCGGATCGATAAAAATCAATTGGTTTTTGAGCAAAATATCTGGAGATGGCATTTTGGACATCATCCAAATTTTCAAATTTTTTGCCGCTTAGAAAATGTTGTAGCGATCGGAATAAATGGAAATGGATGGATAAACATCGCAAATGTTTTTGGTAGCAACTGTTGCGTTACTACCCTTGTGAAACAAAAAGCATACAATGTCGGATATGTACCTCTTCTGGTATTTGGCTGGCCATTTCACCACAAATCGCAAAAAAAATTTAAGATTTAATTATTTACGAGTAAACAAGTCACTCTAACCTTAAAATGTCTTTGGCACGACTTTGAAGTACACAATGAGCTGATAAATGACAAACGAATATCGACATGCGCAGAAACGACATTACTTTCCGGTCCCCCTAATACATATAATTTATACTGTAATGTTATTGAATTTATATGTTTTTGAATTTATTTATTGAATTTATAGTTATGTAAATATATATTTATTTCTCCAAACATGCAAACATTTTTATCTTTATTTAATTGCAAAATTAAAACAAGTAAATAATAAATCGTATATTTTTATATAAATTCTGTTTTTAAAGACAAAAATGCATTTTCTTTTCTTATAACAATTTTTTTCACATTTTGAAAGAAAAAAACTGAATTAAAGGTAAATGTTTACCTTTATACCCATCCCACCACCTTAGAGATCAAGGTCAACGTCAAGATCAACCGGAAGTCGTTCGAGATGGACTGTGTAAAGGTAAACATTTACCAAGTTAAAAAAAATTTTAAGTTGCCATTTTAATATCAAATCGATTTTTTTAGTTGCATTTTTAAAAGCACTTTTTTTGTAGTACATTAAAAAATTTTTGTATATTTTTAATATTCTCTTTAAAAAAAAAGTATAACTCACAACAAAAACCTGTTATATTCTTTACTGTGAAGCGCTATAAAACAATTTATTTTAGTTTACTTTTTTAAAAAAGATAAATAAAAGTTTTTAAATATAATTTATAATTGAATCATAAAACATTAAATCTTAAAATATTATAAATCATTCAATATCGAGTATAATCATTTTTTTTGGGGTAGTACAAATTAATACGAATTCAGTACTAACAGAATCTACTTTTATTTTCCGTTTTTTCATGGTTTTTGTATAAAAACTATACTGCTAGCTTCATATTAAGTTAGCAGGACCATGCGCTATTTTTGTTTTAATTGACAGGAGGAACAAAATTTTTTTTGTAGTACAAAATAGCAGAAAATGAGTACTAAATAATGCGATAAATTTAATTTGATTTTAGTGATTTAGTTCTTAAGAGATCGGTGGAGAAAAATCTTGCTCTTGAGGTTGGTTGAAATAGGGGTTATTTTAAAGGAATAATGGAAATATTTTGATTTGTTTTGTGTGGTACAAATTAGTACAAATTCAGCGCTAACTGTATCTGCTTTGTTTTATTTTTTTTTATTTTTTTTTTATTTTGGTCCTGCTAGCTTAATATTAAGTAATAAAAATGAACATGAAATACCAATATATAAATAAAAATAAAAATCTATTAAGTCTATATATTTCTTCTTTACACTAATTCTCACCTGAAACTTTTAACACTCGGTGGACTTTATATTTCATCCATGTAGCGTCATATAGTTCATTATCCAATACCAGTTCATCAAAAACTTCTTGAGATTTAATCTTTGGCCAATAACATATCTTTCGGTCATCTATCAGCCAAATCAATAGGAGGACAGCACACTCTTTTTTTTGCCATTTAAAAATTTCACAAGGGCATATGTTTAATATTTTACTACTTTTTTCGACAACTTTATAATATATATCTACAGTTTATTGTTGTTCACAAGAAAGTACGATATTAAACGAATTTGTGATTATATATGTTCAAATACGATGAATGCTTATAAAAAAATTTTTTATTTAAATACGTTTTAATTAATCGCGATTTCAATATCAAAATAATTCCTTATTGTAGATTCGGCAATAACTTAAACTCAATAAAATTTTATTGATTTTCCAGAATATTTTCCGTTTTTCATACGTACAAAGACTGTAACATAAAGCTGTATTTAACTCATATTCAAAATTGTTCACTTCTGTTTCGTTTGATACTTTCCTGAAGTTTTATTAACAAAATAATATTAAATAAAATAATATTTATATCAATTTATTACAAATATAATAATAGTTTCAACAAATTATTACGTAACTTGGTGAATAATGGGAAAACCCCCGAAACCTTCTTTAAAAGTAATCGAAGGCATTTATCGGATATGTCGTCAACAAAAAACATAGTAGAAGCATTAATGTTAATACTTTTTACATAATAAATTCCCAGTTTAGATGAATGTATCGGATTTCGATATAGATTCTCGACGTACTTAAATGTAATCCCTATACATTTATACTTACCATCGATGAAAATAATCTCTTTGATCACATATATTTGATTTCCTACTGCTACAGTATTATCGGGAAGTTTAACTGATATTTTCTTGTTTTTATAAATTAGTTTTCCACATGTAAAATGATCAGTGATATTCGAATTGGGAAAAAAAAGTTGCTTAGGAAGGTAAGTTGAAGTGACAGAAGATTTAATTTCAACATCGATATTCTCTTCTTCTGCAATTCGGTTGCATACTTGATGCAAAGATAATTTTTTAGAGCGAACTCGTCTTTTTAGAGATTGAAGATAATTTTCGAAAGGAAAACAACTATATCTTTCTAATGGACCATATCTTTGTACGTCTGCACAAAGATGTAGTAATGAATGTACATTATACAAGACAAAATCCTCACCATATATTTCAGCAGCTTTGAGAACAAACTTCCTAATAGCTTCTTCAGCTATGTGTATGTAAGCCTCGATCAAAGGTGCGCCAGATAAAATAGTAATTGCTACATGAAATAGCAAAAAGTGTCGATATTTTATGTCGTCAAGAATATTGTAGAAAATGATTACGCCGCTATATAAAACAATGAATCGAAACTCGGTTGCTTTAAATTTTTTTAAGTTTACTAAAGCTCGAGGTTTTCAACAAAAATCAGACGTGACGAATGTACGTATTATCTGTATATTATAATCAATTGCTGCAAGATTTTGTCGGGAGAGTTTACAATGATGCCCTCTTTCTATCCAATACTTTATAAGTAAACGCTTCGTAATACCTAGGTATATTATATGCATGGGATCCAATACAAACTGCTTCACGAGATCTATATTTAAAGTAAGTAATGCCGATTTTCCTTTCACATGATTATCATTAGTCTTCTCACCTATGTAGTCGTATTTTGTTCTCAAAATTACCGAATTACTTATTTTAGTTGGAAAAAAAATTTGATTCTTTACTCTTTTAATAGTACATGTTTCGCATCCGTACGCACTTGTATGCCCTTTGATCATCTTTAGCATGGCTCTTGCGGGTGCATCAACCGCAAAACATTCAATTTCAACATAGCATATTCTTCCGTTATATTGAAACCCGGTTTCTTGTAAGGAAATTATTTCTTCAATGAATAGCTTTAGATATTTTTCAAGATTTATTGGTTCTCCTTCACCACAGAAACATGCAATCATGAATGGACATGAATCTACAATATCATTGCTACGACCTAAAATTGGCCACAAGTCAATTCTATTGCTCTTGAATACGGGTAAACCGTCAATATTTATAATTAAATTGATAGTTGAAATTTTGCCATTCAATCCGGCATGCTGTAATTTACGCGTCAAACATTTTTGAATGCCATAATAATACATCTCGCCATTATCAAAAGAAATGGTTTCCAATTTCCTAGGAGTACGCAATAGAGTTCTGGCAGTACGTGGTAAAAATGGATAGGCTGAATTAATTAATTCCAAAATCATATTTAACGCTGTGTGTATTAAATTATTATTGATTGCTAGCCTACGCAAGTTATTCGTAAAATTGATTGGGTTTATTACAAATGTATGCGTTATAAGACCATTATCATGATAATTTTCATCATTCTCAGCACTAGAAATCAAGAGACACGGTAGTGTCTCGCGCCAAGTCACGCGAAGCAAAGACCGCGCGTAACAAGAGCGAGGCACCCCGGGTATCTATACGCGAGTCGGATAGTTGAGAGTACCTTAGATTACCAGATCTGAATGACGGCTGAACCGATCGAATTCTTGATAGGCTTAATCGATAGCTTGGGTTCGATTTATATAAGGAAAGTGTCTTTATTTTCGCTCTGCATGTTCTATAAAGCAGAAATATTACGAAACAAAGTCGAAATATAGAAATTTTCATGTAAGAAACGTCACCATCATCATCGCCCCTTTACTGCTATATATGTATACAACACATGCATAGAATATAGTGGTATTATGCTACACATATATATACACGTACACAACACACATGCAATAATGGCAATGTATTCTTGTACGGTTGGCGTCTTTGACGAAAGATTGCGCTAACGGCGCTTCGTGATGTTACTGCTTGCATCCATACTTGCTTTTGACAGGTATAGGTTAAGTTTGCAAAATGCCGAGTGCAGTGTTCGTATGCTTTCATTTATAAAAAAGTGAAGATGCAAAATTCTTCGTAATACTTGTGGATAGTTGGATCAGGTATATCTCATTTATATTAGAAAAAACTAAAACATTACAAAAGTAATTTATGCTACGTGTAAAAACAGAACAAAGCATCGCAATACATATATTTATAAGAAAGAGATGTGTGTATTCTATAATATGTTTATTATATGATATATGTGTGTGTGTGTGTGTGTGTGTGTGTATTCTATAGATTCAACTATCCAGAAGTATCAGGAAGAATTTTGCAGCTTTACTTTTTTTATAAATGAAAGAGTGCTACGCTATATAATGTTGCACTCTGGAAAATTTGTCAAATACCTGCCAAAAACCAGTATGGATAACTGCGAACAGTAATATAGGCATACGCACACAAGAATCTAGTATGAAAAATTCAAACTGTTAATAATACATTAATTAGCATATGTTCAGTTTAGCAGCGCCAAGTTTTTCTCTAATTAAAAAGTCATTTTATACTGAAATTTGTTTTCTTAATAAAAAATTTCTTTCACTTAAATATGTTCCACTATTTTAATCACATTGCAATTTGATACAATTTTTAATATTAGAAATAATAATAAATAAATTTTGTAACATAAATTTTTATTAGTTGGCGCAATATTTTTATCATATATCACATTATTTTTGTAGAAAATTAAAACAACTATTTTGTGAAATATCACTGTCGTCAGCATATAACGTATATGCATTATCCATGTTATTAGAGTTTAATTCTGTGAGCATTAATGTGGGAGGAGATTCATTAGTGGCATCTACTGTATCTACATCGGTAATATTTTCATTATTTCCAATTGCATAGCACATAGGTGAACATAAATTTTGCGTATTTGTAGAAGTAGAATTAGAGTCATTTGCTTGTGTACACGAGGGCATTAATATGTTTTGTACTGCATTATTTATCCTTCGACGCAACTGTCGATTACTCAGAAGCTTTGTATTCTCATACATTTTTTAATGAATTATGTAACGATTGAAAACATTGAACAATAATATAATATTGAATATAAAATTTGATATTTTTTTTTTATATAACATTCACATGTCTATTATAACGTAAACAATTCTTAAAATACCTGTAACAAGATACATAAAATGTAAATATTTTCTATATATTTCTTATATAAAATGTTAAAAATATTTATACATAAATCTGATTAACACATAATAATAAATATATGTATAATAACATATAAATGAATTTTTCAAATACACGGTGTATTTGAGAAAACAGAAATATAAAAATATAAAATTTATCCGAGATATACTGAGAGAGTCTGTTCTATTTGTTTAAATCTGAAATTTCCTATGTAATTGATTGAATTGTTAATATTAAATTAATGAAATAATAAATTGAAAATTAGCCACAATAAAAAGCGCTATGTTTTACTAAATTGTTCGCACTTTTTCAGAAGTAATGCTTATTTCGAAAAATTAAAAGATCATATTTTATCCAAATATATAATACTACTTGATAAATGTTCAGATTAACTTACACCTCATTGATCGTTTTCATTTTCACATATATTATAGAGGGCACATTTCTAAGTAATACGCACTTTGAATTTTGTGGCGCTCTCTTCTGGTTCCAGAGATATGCAATTTTAAAGTTTCACAGTTTGCTAGTAATGCAGTTTGCACAGTAATGCTTCTTCTGTTATAAAATAAGAAAAAATAAAGTTTGTTTACGTTGTATTTGTGTAAAGCAGATGTGAAAAAAGTGTTTGTTTACATTTCCGGGAACGAAGCTCCTTGAATTTTTCTATTTTCCACGCGAAGCGAGGTTCAACGCAAACCTATGTGTCTAGTTTTTTAATAGTGGAGCCCCCCCCCCCCCCGCAGAAAGGGCCAGAATATACTGACTCCACGCATATACTTTTTAATGCGTAAATATAAAGTGAAAAGTTGTAAACCCATCTGAAATCTTGCTTTGCATTAAAAAGTATATGCGTGGAGACAGTATGTTCCGCCCCCCCCCCCTGCGGGGGAGCTCCACTATCAAAAAACTAGACACATAGGTTTGCATTGAACATCGCTTTGTGTGGAGAAGCTATATTTTTATTTGCAGTAATGGATAGAAATTCGTAAAACTTTATTGCTGTATTTCTTTTGAAATTTCTAGCGAAACTGAACAAGTATACAATTATTCTGAAGCGTACTAGCAGTAACATAAAAACAACTCTAAATGTAAACGAAAGAAATTCTTAGCGAAAATATACTGACAGTGACGCAAATGTAAACAAAAAAACATAAACACGCAAGTAAGATATAGTGAAAAGAACAGAGAAATAAATGCGAAAATTATGATACTTCAAAATCGCATATCTCTGAAACCAGAAGAGAGCGCCACAAAATTCAAAGTGCGTGTTAGTTAGGAATGTGCCCTCTATAATATATGTAAAAATGAAAATGATCCGTGAAGTGTAAGTTAATCTGAACATTTATCGAATCTACTTTTATTTTCTGTTTTTTCATGGTTTTTATACTGCTAGATTCATATTAAGTTAGCGGATCGCGTTATACATACGCGCGTGCGCTTTTTTTTTTTTAATTGACAGGAGATACAAAATTCTTTTTTATGCTACAAAATAGTACAAAATAAGTACTAAATAATGCGATAAATTTAATTCGTTCTTAGTGATTTAATTCTTACGAGATCGGAGGAGAAAAATCTTACTCTTGAGGTTGGTTGAAATAGGGATTGTTTTAAGGGGATAATAGAAATATTTTGATTTAATTTGTGTAGTACAAATTAGTACAAATTCAGCGCTAATTGTATCTGCTTTGTTTTAATTTGTTTTAATTTTTTTGATATTTTAATCTTGCTAGCTTAATATTAAGCTAGCAGCGCCACGACTTTTTTTTAAATGGCACGAGGTACAAAATTATATTTTGTGGTACAAATTAGTACAAATTTAGCGCTGACTGTATCTGTTTTGTTTTATTTATTTTCTATTTTTTTTATTTTTTGGTCCTGCTAGCTTAATATTAAGCTAGCAGCGCCACAATTTTTTTTAAGTGGCACGAGGTACAAAATTATTTTTTGTGATACAAATTAGTACAAAATGAGTACAAAATAATCCGGTAGGTCGCATTCGATTCTGCTGATTTGGTCCTGCCAGTTTAAGAGAGCTCGGTAGTGTCTCGCGCCAAGTTCACGCGAAGCCGCGAGGCATTCCGGGTATCTATACGCGAGTCGGCCAGTTGCGAGAACCTTAGATTATCGGACCTCAATAACGGCTGAACCGACCGTATTTTTAATAGGTTTAATCGATAGCTTGGGTTTGAATTATATAATGAAAGTATCTTTATTTTTTGTCTACATGTATCGTGAATGGAGGTAATATGATGCAAAGTTGAAATGTATAAAATTTGTATTAAGATACGTCTCCGTCGTCATCGCTCTATACGTGTATACATGTATATAACACATGCAAAGAAATATAGTGGTATCACGCTACACGCATATACACGTACACAACACATGCAATATGCAAATGTATTAGTCACGTTGTACGGTTGACGTACTCGATAGAAGATTGCGCTAGCGGTGCTCTGAGATTTGACAAGTAAATGATGATTTGACAAGTAAATGATAATAAAAAAGGTTAACGGTAGTGTCTCGCGCCAAGCCACGCACAACCAAATTGACGCGCAGTAAAAATATCGCGGAATAATGCAACAAGAAAGAAAAATGATAAAGTGATAAGAAATTATTAACGGTTATAAGAATAAATATCGTGGAATAGTGCAAGGAAGAGGAGCGATTTCTTCTAATCATATTGGGCAAAATTAGGTTATTATGATTATCAAGGACAAATTAATAATCCCTAAAAACTTACCTTTTTTAAAAAAAGTAAGAAAAGGCGCCAAGTACACGCGCTAGTTGTGAAAAACTGTTATATGTATTTATAAAAAAAATTTCCTAGAAAAATAATGATATCAAAAAATTGCGCCAAATGAATAAAAATTTATGCTATAAAATTTATTTCTTTTATTATTATTTAAATAAAAACATTTTAACTAAAAAAACTGTTATACAAAGTAATTGTTTTAATTTCCTAGAAAAATAATGATATCAAAAAATTATGCCAACTGAATAAAAATTTGTTATAAAATTTTTTCATTTTATTATTTCCGTTATTAAGAAAAAATATATTTAATAAATCGCAATATAATTAAAGTAGTAGGGCGTATAGCTAAAACAGAATTATTTTATAATTAATTAAATGCATATATACACACAAGTAGGTGAGATAGGCCGCCCCTAACTCACTTTGACAATGAGAGCGAGAGAGATGGATAGAGATAGAAAAGGATGGAGATATGAGTTAGAACAGTTTGTAGACGACCGAGAGGGGAAGCGCGGACAGGGGGGAAGAGGAGGGGGGGTACGTAGGGCGAGACGGGAAGCGTGGCGAGGGGGGTCGGGGGAGCGCGTGACGTCACGGGAGGGAGCGGGTATGAATCGCTAAGATTGCCCGTGAGATGGCGCCCGGCTCGATGGGGGTCGCGCTTACCGACTCGCCCTACGTACCCCCCCCCCCTCCTCTCCCCCCTGTCCACGCGTCCCCCTCGGTCGTCCACAAACTGTTCTAACTCATATCTCCATTCTTTTCTATCTCTCTATCCATCTCTCTCGCTCTCATGAAAGTGAGTTAGCGCCGGCCTATCTAGACGCCCAACAAAATCAACGAGATCGCCCGGGAGATGATGCTCGACTCGATTGAAGTCGCGATTTCTCCCGGCGCGATTTGACCTTGGCGCGACTCGACCTTGACGCGACTCGTTCCTTAAGGAGGTGACGGCGACCTCTCGCGCTGCTTTTAGCGCGTGATCCGTTATCGCGATTCTTAAGGGACGCGCGTCGCTTCTAGCGCGCGATACGCGAGCGGACGCTGATATATGGCGTCGAGGGAGATGGATAGAGGAAAGGTTAGCGGCGATACGAGCGCGCTTATCGCTCGAGCGAGATAGCGAATCGTTGAAAGGTTGTGGAATAAAGAGAGATTGTTTTTTTGCGCGAGAGGAGGAGCGTTTTTATTGTTTTTCTTTTACAATATTTTTAATATATTAATAATGTGATAATACGAGTATGCGAATAAGCGTATCACGATTCTCCGAAGAGTAGAGCCTGCAGCTCGCAATCGACGATATCGTTCCGGTCGAAGTTCTCGTTATCGCGTATCATCGTGCGAATAAGCGCTGAATCGTGAGCGCCTGCCGCGATATCGAGAAAACGAGTCAGCTTGTTATCCACATGCGCGGTTAAACCGCTTAAAGATGTAACGATGCGGTTAACGCAAAGTTCTAGATTTAATATAGTTAGAACGGTGCTCTTCGATACGACCAGACGAACTTTGGGTGTTTCGAAACGGAGTATTCGGAGATTGTTGAGTTTACCGAATCGCAGCGTTAACTGTTCGATATATATCGGCGCTGGAGGACGCGCCTCATCGCGCTCGTCGGAGCGAAAATATGATAGAAATGTAGATCGTAGATCGAGCAGTTCCTTCCACAAATCCGGCGTTAGCGAGATCTCCTTGCCGTGGCAATCTCCAAGGACGATTTCCACAAAAGAGGGTCGACTAACATTAACGCTGACTTCGAGATGTTTGTACGCAGTTTTGGTCAATGGATAGCGTCTTCCTAAGATTCTGAGCGGCCGCACAATCGAAACATCCGCGTCACTTCTAGGCGTTCGGTCGCGATCTCGTCTGAAAATGGATGCGGGTGATAAGAGAAACGACGCTAGCGGATTATTAGTTCGAATAAACATTTAATATTCTTACCCATTGTCCTGTTTAGCTCTTTTAGCGTATCCCGCGCTATCCTCGCGGTCTCGCTCGGTTAGCCTCGATCGATTGTGAGTGCTGCTGTTGTGGTGGCCCACCCATTGTCGCGTACATTATCGCTCATTTTTTTCGTTCGTAGGCTTCGGCGTTCTCCGTCGACAATGAAGCGCTTAACTGATGGATGGTCTTTATATACTCGCGTAGAGATTTCTTCTTCCTCTTTCGCGCGCGTCCTCTCTTATATTCTATTTTTTAAAAATGACGGCAGAGTCGCTCTAGTCGTCCTCCTCATCGATTCTCTCTCTCTCGGTCGCGTCGCTGAGATGATAAACGCGACTTAGCAGATCGCGCAATTGTCTTAGCAGCCCATCCGTAGGACACTCGATACCGAGCGCGTGTAGATCGAAAGGACCCGCCGAAGTTACGATATTCGTAAATTCGTTAAAGGCGTAAAATTGATGCTTGGCGAAAAAATATAGATTGCCGTCGATATATCGAAAGGCTGACGTTATCGCGGGCGGTATTCCGGGAAATATATCTTTTAATGGAGCGTGTCTAATGACTATCATGCGGCACTCGTCAATCTCCGCTACCTTGTCGTCGTCGTAGATCGCGTAGGTTCGTCCTGTGTGCGTGTTTATCGCAGCGTTAATCTTAACATTTCGAGGAAGTCCGATATCGTGGAGATATCTCGGCCAACCCGATTTTAGCTTAAGGCTAGGATATTCCGCGAGGTAGATCGAATCGTCCGCGAATAGCGCGAGATCGCCCGAGGATCTTCGATACGCGGATAGGCGCGTGAAATTCGTTGGGAGAAATGCCGCGTAATCCGTGAGCGTCATGGGCCTACCGTAGCGTTTCTCGATTACGTCGGTTGACCACACATTACGGCGATTAGCTATATATAATCGGTGATTCATTATCAGCGCGGCGTCCACGCGCCGTAAAGCGCAGAGATCCGCGCGCGCGGGGTCAATTGGCGCGACACTCGTCGTAGCGGGCGCCGCGGTAGTCGCGGGAGTCGCCGTTGGATAGTTTCCGTCGTCGTGAGACCCGTACAGATTCTGTATAGCCAGAATATCCTCTATGCTCAGCTTAACTGGAAATTGATTCTCGATATCGGGTATATACGGAAACATTATCGAGTCGTTGCGCATGCTGTGTTGTAGACCCAAAGCGTGGCCAATCTCGTGCGTCAGCGTTTGTAACAAATGATGCGTATTGGGAGGATTTTTATTTAGATACACGTGCCACGGTTCTGAATTGTCAACGTGTACCTCTGACGCGAAATCGGTCATTCCAGAGGGAAAGAGGGGCGACGCGTGGCGCCGAGCGTAGAGTCGCGGCCTGGTAATCGAGAGATTCCAGGTTCGATTCCGCTCGGGTCCCGTCCTTCCCACATGCCTCAAAAGAGGTTTTTCCGCAAATTATCCTATCAAACTCTATCCTTCCACTTCCCCATATGCCTCAAAAAGAGGTTTCGTATTATCCTATAAAATAATTTCTCCCAGAAACTTATACTCACTGATACTCACTATATATAACCTGTTGATGGCCAGAATTTGTGATCCACCCTTGATCACAAGAGGCCAATAAATTGAAAGAGAGAGAGAGAGAGAGAGAGAGAGAGAAAGCGTTATTTATTACGCGCTCTGGGATAAATCCCCTAAAGCGCTTAGGCAATAATTACAAATAAAATATCTAATAGAAATAATAGTACACACACTTAATAATTACTTAAAAGAAAAATAACTACGCAATAACTTCAAAAATTTACAAGAATTACAAAAATTAGAAATAAATACAAATTAACTTAGTAAGACCAGATGAAATAAATACATAGAGGTTGAAATAGGCAGAAACTATATTAATTAATGAGAGACATGCATGCGATGGAAGAAAGGCATAAGTCAGAAATGTAGAAAGAGGCAAGTCGGAGAAAACTTATAAATCATTCACACTTCAACAGTGAGATCGAGTAAATGCGCATAGAGTCCATTTTTAAAAACGACCGATGAAGATTCGTTGCGTAAGTTTAGAGGAAGACGATTCCATAATCTGATCGCACTAAGTCTGTAAGACCGCCTATAAAGTTCTGTACGACATTGAGGCACCGAGAGAAGGTCTTCAGCAGATCTCATAGATCTGGATGATGAACAGACTTTAACGGAGAAAAGCCTGTAAAGAAGATCTGGTTGCTGATATTTAAGAATATTGAAAAGAAGACAGGCAACGAGGTACTCCCTTCTTTTGTCGACCTTGAGCCAGCGTAGCCTTGTATAGTATGGCGAGATGTGTTCATCGATCTTGACACAAAAGATAAACCTCAAACATGCGTTCATGACTCGATATAATTTCAGATTAAGTTCAGCAGTGATGTCAGTAAGTATGGCGCAACAATAGTCAATGTGCGGATAGATGAGTGAGACAACAAGTTTTATTTTTAGTGAATCAGGAATAAGATGTCTGCATAGCTTGAGCTGGTGTAGCGTAGAGCGAACCTTGTTCGTAATGTGCGATACTTGCAGATCCCAAGGTTGTTCGCAATCCAAACTCCTAGGTACTTTACGTGAGTAGAATATGTCACATCGACTCCAGCAACAGTAATTTTTGGAACTGAAGTTAGATCAATTGCGTTTATGTATCTTGACGTACCCATAATTATTGATTGCGTTTTATTCGCATTTAGTAACAGTTTGTTTGAAGTGGCCCACGTGAGAATTGAGATAATGTCACTATTTACTCTGTTAACGGTATCGGCTAGGTCTTGAGGTTTACAATGATGGTAGATTTGCAGATCGTCGGCATATAGATTATATTCACAGTATCGCAGCATGTGTCTAAAATCTGACAGATAAAGTGTGAACAAGAGAGGTCCCAGCACCGAGCCCTGAGGTACGCCCATCCTGACCCAGGTCGGAGGGGTCAGATAATCGTTGACCCTGTCACGAACGGCCTGGGATCTTCCAGTGAGATAAGAATAGATCCATCTGAGCACGGTTTCCGAGAAATTGAGGCTCTTCAACTTCTCAATAAGCCTGACATGCTGTACCCGGTCGAACGCCTTGGAGAGGTCAAAGAAAACGGATATAGTGACCATCCTGTTGTCGGCAGCTTGTCTGACCTCATCAAGCATCCTGATGAGACATGTCTGCGTTGAGTTATGCTGTCTATAGGCTGATTGACGGGGATCAAGAAGATTATGATCTGACAGATAGAGACAAATTTGATCACAGACCACTCTTTCAAGCGCCTTGGACATAGCAGGCAATATGGAGATTGGCCTATAGTGCTGCACTTCGGTTGGGTTTCTAATTTTAGGTATTGGGCATACAAGCGCCATCTTCCACGATTCCGGGAAGGTACCCCTCGAAAGAGAAGAGTTAAAAAGATGTTCAATTACCGGCATAATGCAAGGCAGAGCAAGTTTGATCATTTTGAGAGAGATTCCATCATTTCCAATAGCGCCAGACCCATTACCGTGTAAGATCCTCCTGATAGTAAGAGGAGTGACATAATTCCAGTGCAGTGAGTTGTCATCAAACTCAACATTGAGAAGGTTGTTGAGGGCAGAAACTCCCTCATCCGCACTGACATCTATTTCACTCTCGGCAGAGGTCTGAATGAAGAATTCATTCAGATCGTCGGCAGGGCATATGAGACCACCTGCGTCGCCTCTGGTCTTGACAAGACCAAGATGCCTGAGCTTACACCAGACCGATACTGCACTCCCTCCATGGGTGAAAGCTTCCTGATAATAAGAGCGCTTGGCCAAGCGAACCCGAGCCTGGACCCTGTTGCGCAATATCCTGAAATCCTTGTAGTGTATAGTGGATCTGCTTCTACGCCAAACTCTTCTGGCGAGATCTCTAGCTCTCATTTCAGCTCGTATCTCCTCCGTAAGCCATGGAGCTGGAAGATTTCGGAAAAGTACACGTCTAAGAGGTGCGTGTATGTTGAAAAAGTGTAGGAGCTGCGAGTTTAAAATGCTGATCTTTTCATCTATGCAATTCGATGACAAGAGTGTTGACCAGTCTGAGTTTAGGATGTCTTCAAGAAGAAGATTTTCATTAAAATTCCTAAAGTCCCTGCACGTGATGAGTCTGCGTATACGTCTCTGGATCTTAATATCGTACTTTATGAAGATGAGGTCATGAGCAGACAAGAAAGAGACGTCATGCTGACCATATTCCTTCACCTTAGTCAAATCATCAACGATACACAAGTCAAGGAGAGTGCTTGAATTCTTCAGATGGTGCGTGGCCTGGTATGGCACGAGGAAGAGGCTGGACGATAAAACGAAGGTTTTTATGGAACGGCTGTCATAAGTGCACTCATTCATATCTGCATTAAAGTCGCCAAGGATGACAGAATGCTTATAGCCAACCTGCCTTTCAAAAAAGAGATTAGAAAATTCTTGCAGATATCCAGCATTCGGCGGTCTGTAAACTGTAGCAAGTAAAAGTCGGGATGAGCCTTGAAGAATGATTTCCGCGATTATGTATTCTGGACGACCATCACCAGCGCCGTCCGAGTGCTCGAGAATGGAGATGCCAAGAGTATCCAGACTATAAATTCCTACCCCTCCGCCAATTCTACCGAGTCTATCACATCTGACCAGCGAAAAGCCTGGCAAACGTACCATAGAATCTGGAATGCTGGATTTAAGCCATGTTTCAGACATGCAGATGATGTGATAGCCGGAATCACTGAAAAAACTGCTGAACTCATCGAAGTGAGCCAGGAGAGACTGGCAGTTTACATGACATATCTTCAGGTCCTCAAGAGCAAATCTAGCGTTAGCCATAGTTCGTATTTTCGATCTTGTCCTTTATCTTTCTGCAGAGAATCGGACACTTTTTAGCATCTAGAGCCGAATGTGCCACATCAGGAGCGGTTAGGCCATATTTCTTGAGGCAGTTTTGACATCTGAGAGGATTGTCATTGCCCGAGCAGACCCTGGTCTCGTGGGCCCCGGCACAGCGGCCGCAAACGGGCTCAGCCTTGCAGTCTTTCGCGAAGTGACCGAAAGCGAGACATCTAAAGCACTGGAGAATTCTAACATGATCAGCGAAATAACAGGACGAGAAACGCAGGTAAACACGTCCACGGCCAAAAAGATCCTTGCGCACGGCCGGTGAAACCTCAAGGACACAACTAGTAGTGCTTCTATTTTGTTTCGGCGGGTATATGTAGATGACTTTTATCTCATTCGCCTGATCTTCTTTAAGATTCTGTGCAATGAGTTCATTTTTTATGTCATCCGAATTCATTTCGACAGGTATACCATGGACGATCAGTCTAGGCTGCTGTTTAACATTTGCCTGAATCCTGAGTCCAGCCTCAGCAAGACCTGGATGAGCTTTGATCTTGGATAAGTCCATGGCACTAGCCTTGATTCTCACGCCGTTGTTTCTCGCAAGAGAGATTCCCTCGACGCGCAAGCCACATTCCGAGGGCTTAAGTACCCTGCAGAGGGTATCCTTGGTGGCCAACGAGGAGGTGAATTTGTCTCCACATCTCTCATCAGGCACAACGAGGAAGCTGGCGGACTCAGACAATTCGACGGTGGGTCCACGCGGGACACGAACTTTAGACCCGGCCGAAGCAACAGCAGAGGCGTAAGAATTTGACTGCGGTCCACTGAGCCTCCTGTGCGTATCTGTAGTGGTCAAATTGGAGGAGTCGCCACTCCGAACAAGTACATCCTCGAGTACGCGCTTTATGTCATCCGTCGACAGACAAGGATTTGCAGTTCGTTCGGCGAGAAGGCCAACGAGAGCAGTCGAGACCTCCATAAAAGCCTCCTTACACGAGCGGAAGGCAGCCTCAATGGTGGCTCTTTTCTCAAGAGATTCCTTACTCGATAGAAGGAGTTTATAAACACCATCACAGTGCTTATTTATTGACTCGCCAAGCGCATTTACACGAGATATACTCATTATATTGACATGTTTCTCCGACAAACCTGCTAATCTAGTGCAAGAAAAGCGCTTCGTGAGCCCACGCCTCGCCACGCCACTGTCATCAAGTCCCCCAGATGCTCCGCCACTGTCGCAACTCCCACCATCTCCGCCAGCTGATTGCCTCGCCCGCGCGCGGGAACTCTCCCCGCCAACGTCCCCGGATGCCGCGCGCGTCTCCATTCCCAGAAATCACAACAAGATCACTGGTAAACAGACGAAACGCACGCGCATGCTCCCACAGCACACTGACAGGCAAGGAAAAGGTCGCAGAAATCCGTTGAGATTACCGAGAAGTATCCCAAGAAAAAGTGGCCGATGGTCCAGTTAGAGCGACGAAATAGGCAGTATGATGAGAGAAGGTCAAGCTAAGAGCGGCACTTGATAGTATTGCACTAGAAAAGAAAGCCCAAACGGGCAAAAAGCGGCAGAAATCGCCCGAGAAAGACAGAGCAAAAAGAAACACGTCAACTCGTATACTCACTTAAGAGAGAGAGAGAGAGAGGGAAAGAACGCGTGAGCTAGGGTTCCCCCAGGACCGTCGAAGGTCGCCGGGCAAATGCCTATATTCCTGCGATTCGCGTAAGTGTGCGCGCCCGTTCAATACAATATCAATATATCGGGTCGCAGCGGGTCGCGCGCGAAGGTTAGCGACGAATTCACCGCCCATAACGCGAACGCCGCTTTGGCCGTTCGCGAGAGTTCCTCGCTAGCTACCTGAAAATTCCACGTGAGGCGCGTTTTCGGCCATTTTCGCGCGATCGGGCTATACGCGCGATCGGGAATATCCGCGAGACCGCATCGCGATTTGCGCATAAGGCTAAGCGTAACTGCGTCTAACTCGCCGTTTCCTGATAATTGATAGTATTCTTGAAACAGCGACAAAGCGCGACGCAGAGATGTCGCGTTATCGGATGATAGCGATTCTCCGTTGTCCTTTAGAAAACCGTACGCGCGCAGGAAGCGAAGCGCCTCGGCCTTTTCCGAATCAACGGGCGCGGCGGCCGTCGCGGCGACGAGCGTTGTCGCTAAGACGAAAAGAACCGTCTTCGCGTTAGTCATCGCGCGGAGCGGGGAAAGACACGGAAAACTATCGAGAGACGCCGGGCGTGATTGATTCGCGCGTTCGGCGAGATGCCTATTTTTATCGTTGACGAATTCGGCGCGGGTGGGGGAAAAGGAAATGCGATTCGTTCGAAAAAGAGTCGCAGTTCGCCCCGATTAGAGGGACGCGACCTTTCGACGGTGAGCGAACTGGGATGCGCGTTATCTAGCGGACGCTCGAGTTCCTCTCGCGGTTTTACTTTTTTATTATTTCTATTTTTATTATTCGTTTATCTTCTAAGAAGAACACTTGACGAGCGATTAGAGAAACGTACCCTTTCCGGCGACGATAAACATTCATCGCGTATCCGGGATGCGCGTTATTTAGCGGGCGCTCGAGTCCCTCTTATCACATTATTTTTTGTTATATATTTTCCTCTATAATCTATTTTTATTACTTGTTTATCTCCGCTCGTACCGCATCCGCGCGTCGATCTTTATAAACGCGAGATCGTTTCGAGAAGCGTAATCTCGCTCGCGAAATAGTAAAGTGACTAGTCGACGAAGCGCGAAACGGTATAAGAGCAAAGTGGCGAGGTGTGAAATAACGAGAATTAAAATCAGTCGCGAACTACTCGATATGGAACGAATCGAGCAGATAATTAACGCGGCCGATTATATTAATGTGAACGGCGATTTAATTGCAATAAAGGCTTACGTTTTGGGAGATCTCGCCTCGGATTTGCGCGAGGAGGCGCGAGGCATTATCGAGAACAGTCCGGATTTGCTCAGACTGAACTTTCAGCTGGATGGAGACATCGATATCGCGCATTCAATGTAAGTATTCGATTAAAATTTTTATAATACTTTTTATAATACTTTTTATAATAAATTATAATTTGTAATAATCCTTTTACTTTTTTACTTTAGACAACAGATAGAAGATTGTATAAGAACGGCGCGAGAATCGCTCTATGATTTATTTACGAAGACGAGGACTATGCTCGCGCAGGCGCAAAACGTTCACAGCGCGTTGCGCGACGCTCGCCAACGCGACGTCGCGCTAGCCCCCGAGCAATTTGAGTTTCGCGATCGCGACTTCGCCATCCCTGAATTAATCGACAGGCTTCACGAACACGAGAATAGGCGAGTTATCGCGTCACCGATCGACGAAGAGCCCGAATCGCGGCCGATCAGCGAGGAGCCCGAATCACAGCCAATCAGCGAGGAGCCCGGATCGCGGCCAATCGATGAAGAGCCTGAATCGCGACCGATCGACGAGAAGCCCGAATCGCAATTAATCGACGAGGAGCCCGAATCGCAGCCGATGGAGGACGAGGCCGAACCGTCGACGGGCGACGAGAATGAACTGCCAGCGAATGTACAATTAGAGGGTTATGAGCCCGAATCACAGCCGTTCTTCGAGCTGTAACTTCACGCGTTAATAAAATTTGATTTTTGTTTATACTTATATATTTCGTGTATTACGCATTTGTAAAATGTGATTCTTTATGAATAAATGTGATTCTTTATGAATAAATACTATATATTAAACGAAGCGTTGATTCTTTTCGCTTCTCTTTCCTTCTTCGATATCCTCTCGCTCTCGCGCTATCTTTCTTTCGTAGTAAGCGTTGGCGCTCTCTTATCGCGGAAGAATACGTGCTCGCGATAAAAATAGTATTCGTTTTATATATAAATATAAATTTATTTTATAATATAAATTTATTTTATAATATAAAATACTAAAATAAAATAGATTTATTTTAATTTTATTGTAATAACACTAATCAGATAATCGAACACTTTTCTGACGGACATCTGTATAAAATAGGAGATGCGCGAGCTATTATCGTGGGAAAGGATACGCGACCGCGATAAAAGAAAAACGCGGTTCGTTAATATAGCGTGTATTTTGCGACAGTATGACGAATACATTTATTAAAGCTTAAAATAAATGATTAAATTTATAGATTATATAATTCACTCGGTACATTATATATAATTAAATTTGTAGGTTATATAATTGATAATAGATTCGATACATTATATAAAGCTTAAAATATAATTAAATTTATAGATTAAATAAGTGACTCGATATGTTATATAATATATGATGATGCATAATATACAATAATTCGATATAATTTATAATACAAACGAGTAGATATAAAGTAATATAATATAGAATTAATCGCACATATTACGTAAATGATCGCGTCGTTCGAACCACCAATCGTGCAATTTACAAGCGTTCTCTAACGCGCAATTCTTCGCGTGATATCCGCAGCGAAAGGCCCGCGTTTAGAGTTTCCAGACGTTTGATATCCTCGTAATCAGCATCGATAGTCTCGACGGAGACGGCAACGTCGCGATCGTCGGCAACGTTTCCTAAGATCTCGATTAGCCATTTTTTCTTCTCGTGACCTTTAACGTAGATTCTTATCGCTGAATCGGGGCTAGATTCTCGACATACTGCGTCCCGAATGAGTCTTTTCATCGACCCGTAATTCACGTGTCCGTCATTCCACTTTAATTGATGATGATTAGATGTCAACCAACACGCTCGCGATTTTTCCGCTCTCGTTAGCAGATCCCAAGACATTGGTGGACGAAAGATGTGATGCGTCAATTCCGCGCCATTTCTTAACACGGCTACTTCTTTCGCGACGAATCTCTCATTAACTACGAAACCTTAAAGATCGACGAAGATCGGTGCGTCCATCGTCGTTATTAGCGGTACTCGAAGTGTGCGCCTCTATTATTCTCTCTTCATATTTTGAATATCATCGCGCTTATACGATTCTGCGCACAACGTTGGTGAGCGGATTGTACTCCACCACTCGATCGTGAATGATAAGACAGTAAGCTGTGGTATTAGAGGGAATGTTCTCCTTGCAATCAAACTCTATGCGAACGTCCACGGTGGCGCTTTTAATCGATTCGTTTTCTCGTGAACAGTCGATGACTACGAGCGGGCCGTAGAATAAAAATTTATTCAGATTCAGTTACCGCTGATAAATCCCATCCGGCGTTCTTTAATATCTTGCTTTTTTCGACTGACAGCGACGCGTAATTCTTAATCGTGCTAGTTATCCCAACATTTCTGTCGAGTTCGTAGCGAATCTCCTCGAACATAAACGCCGCGCAATTGTTCACTAGCCTCGTCACCGACGCAGTTTCCTCTTGCGCACTCGGCGACTCTTTAGACTCGAGTCTACCTTCTATGTAGAGAAAACTATCACACGGTAATGTGTGCAGATCTTGCTGTTGTATAGGAATTCGTATCTCGTCGCTATTCCCAAACGTAGTATTAGCGTAAGGATTGTATGTGTGAGTTTCAATCTTGACGATACGATCGTCGAAGATCGGCTCCCCGCCGATGCTTAGAATGTCGCACATTTCACTTTTACGTAGAAACGGTTCTTGGTACGACGAAACCCAAAGAGCGCAGGAAAGCCGCGTTAGCGGTGGTTATCCTTCCTCCCTTTTTCTTTCTCTTTTTCGCGTCTAGGGGCGACGCGATAGCGACGATGGGCGCGTTTCTCGCATTCGATTCGTTCACTACGAGCATCGCGCACCTCTCTATCGTCTTCGCCGCACGTGCAGACGAACTGTGATCTCTTCGCCGCGAAAATCGATTAATCTTCCGTTCTGATCCACGACACGCACATTTATATCAGTAATGGTCCGCGCGATGATCGGGAGGTAAATGATCTTCGCTGGGATCTCCGACACTTTATATCCGGGTGGAACATTAGGCGCGAACTCATGTATAGTATGCGCGGATTTGTCATTGTGATACGCTCCTGTCGTGACATTACATTCTACTCTAATGAGATAAATAGCCATAATATTTATCGGCTTATCAGACGCATACCATTTATTCGATTGTAACACGCGAGACGAGAAACCCAGTAGCGAACCGATGTTATCAGGTTTTGTGAAATTTACTCGATACGCGCACTTAATCTCGCTTCTCATAGTGTTATCATTACCGCGAAGCGTTATAGAATTTTCACTCTTATCACCGTTGTCATCGTCTTCGAAATAGTCGTCGTCGACACTGTATATATAATCGTCATCGCTCGTTTCCAATTCCTCGTTTTCGCGCTCTCGTCTCTCCTCTCTCACTCGTCGTTTGCGATGAATCGCGGCTCTTAGATACGCGCTTATAGCGCTTAACTCGTAAGATCCCACTGGAATCGCGATAACCTCGTCGTTGTCGTCAAAGTAAAATTTATTATTCGTGGAATTTACATTCGGTATCGTGTTATAAGTCTCGAAATTTGTTAAACCTAACTCGTAATCATCGTCGTTTAAATCCAGAGGCGGAAAGTAACTCGCCGCGAGAATGCTGCTTCGTCCGGAAAGAGTAAGAGTTAGCGACATGATTGACGAGAGTAATCGAACTGCGCTCGATCGACGAGCGACGGTCGATATTATGGCGCGCGATTCCTCCAATCAACCCCCCGGAGAAATCGAAGACTCAATTGTCCACAGATATTCTGATCGCGCGTTTGCTCGGAGCGACGATTGTATCGAATATTAGCATCGCGCCCGAGATAACGCGCGAGTTCTCGCGGAGGTCGAAGATTGCCGAAACCGTCGTAATAGATCGCGTCGCCCCCTTTTTTCGCATATGCCACCCAATGAGTACCCGGGCCGGATGCGTCGTCTAAATTCACGATGCCGCTCTCATCGCGGCGCGCCCGCGATGGAAGCGCGTCGCGCATAAACACGCCTCTAAAGTGAGGCACGCGCGAGAGTATCGCCGCGCGATTTAACTGTTCATTCGTCGTTACTCCGACGGATGGGAGAATTCCTAGCTTCTGTTTACGCGGAGTTTTTTTTTAGCTCTTCTTCTTCTTCTCGTCATGGACGCGCCACTTCCGCGCTTGTACGGTGCGAGGTATAAACCACGACCCTCCATTGCGCGATCGTGACGCTGCAATTCTTCCAACTGTCGTCGCGCCGCTTTGCGATCGTGCACCGCTTTCGCGATTCCCGCCGCTCCTCCAGCCAAAGAACCGAGAGCTCCCAATAACGGCAGCAGGGGCAAGAAGCCGCCGCGTTTCGCTATCGTTTCGCTATCGTTTCTTTTCCTCGTAGCGGTCGTCCTCCTTTTGCTCTTCTTTCTCTTGATTCTTGTCGCGCCCATTCCAAGTTTTGTTTTCGATTTCATAGCTATCCATACAGCCGTCGCGGCGGCTCTCTCGCCGAGAGTCGAGTCTTTAGCCGCGACGCGCTCGCGCGCTCTCTCAGCGAGCGCGCGGTCAGCGGTGTGTCGATCGGTGAGCTCGCCGCTCCGCGAGTACGCGATATCGTGCTCGCGGCAGGCCGCGTCCAGAGGATTGATGCCTCGATCGCCTCGCGCTAATCGTTTCGCGAGACGAGTACCCGGCCCGCAAAATTGATATCCGGGTATATGTAATTCGAAGAGGAGCGCGTTTATCGCTCTATTCAATAAGCCGGCGCCGCTGATATCACCGATTACACCGTACCGCTGCTTCGCGAATTGCATTCGCTACAATCTTTAACGAGCGGCGCCGGGCCGTCGATGTGCGTTCGTTGCCAGGGACGATTGTAATGCTCCAGGCATCGACGGTAGCGCCGCACCTCCGGATCCAATCTTATATGTTCGGGCAGTTTCTCCCACAATCGTTCCACATAGCGACCGAAGTATTTTAGTAAAATTACTTTCGGGATAAACCGCAATTGATCGGTGGTGAAATCAAGAATATCGTCACCGTCTATTAGTAAAATAAACATCTCGATTCACCGCGCGCGATTCGCTACTGCGCGATCGACGGCGATCTATTCGTGTATAAATAAAAAGATCTCGCCCTGCCTCGCGCGAGTGTACCGCGCACGCGCGCGGCGAGAGGAATGCGCTTCGTGCGGCAGCCGATCGCGATAAGGGTGACGAATCTCGATAGCAGGGCGCGACCGTCTGAGGAAGCGCGCAGACACGGTCGTCTATTACCGAGCGCTATTCGCTGCCTCATTTGCGGTCCCTCTAATTGTGGTAAAACGAACGCGCTGATAAGTTTGTTGGAGAGCCCGCACGGTGTACGCTTCGAGAACGTTTACGTTTACTCGAAGTCATTGCAGCAGCCTAAATATCAGTATTTAGAGAATTTATTAGCACCGATGGAAGATATAGGTTATTTCACATTTTCCGATAACTCTGACGTTATTTCGCCTAGCGAAGCGCTCCCGAATTCTGTATTCGTATTCGACGACGTAGCGTGCGACAAACAGAATACTATTAGAGAGTACTTCGCTATGGGTCGACACTCGAATATCGATTGCTTCTATCTGTGCCAAACGTACGCTAAAATACCAAAGCATTTGATTCGAGATAACGCGAATCTGCTGATTCTTTTTAAGCAAGATGGCACTAATTTGCGTCACGCATACAACGATCACGTGAACACGGATATGTCGTATGAGAATTTTCACGCGCTATGCCGCGCGTGTTGGCGATATAGATATGGTTTCTTAGTGATTGATAAAGATAGCGCGCTTAGCGCCGGCAGATATAGGCGAGAGTTTAACGATTTCGCCGTACCATAGAGCGATCAGTCGTCGCGAATACGTCGAACGCATCGATCGCTCTCCTTCCCGCGAGCGAGAAGGACCGATTTATTAATCACGATGGCTGCGACGGATATCGGTAAACGAGAGAAAACGGCGAAAGAGATCGCTAAGACGCGCGCATCGATTCGTAAAAAACACAGAGCGTTAAAGACTGGCAAAATGGAGAACGAGATCGCGATGGAGAGCCGTTTTAAGCCAATCGTCGACCCGCTGCGGCGCATCGCCGAGCGCGCCGAGCGAGACGAGATCGAGCGAGACGAGATTAAACGCAAAATGATAAAGCGAGACGCGATCGACGCTTCGCCTGTAACGACGAGCGTCGAGGAAAAATGGAATGAGGAAAAATGGAAGGAGGAAGAGTTGACTCCCGCTTGGAAAAAACCTAAAGTGAAACGAATACGAGCGCGACGACGATTAGATGCCGTTTCTACTCCGTCAAACGTGTATCCTGTCGAGAGAGATCCATTCGCGCGGGACGAAACTGAAGAGGAAACGTTCGAACCTGAGAATCTCGAGTCATCCTCAACGTTTGAAACGCCTGTTAAGCGAACTTCGCGAATTTCTCAAGATTACGAAATGCCGCACGGCCGGCTAGGACGAAACGCACGGTTGGGACGAAAATACTTGGGGGCTCTTCTCGGCAGAGAAGCGCCAAATGAGATCGATCACGTTTACGGAGTGTACATGAGCGCGAAAGGCGCGATGCTCGGCAATAGGCGATTCAATATAGACGCGGATGACTCCATACTTATAGATGAAATTAAATACATCGGTACCCCCGGTTTATACGAATTAATCTTCATGAAAAATCCTGATAGTCTCACATATACGGAAAAGGATAAATTAACATACAAGAGTATATTGTTAACAACGAACGCTCATAAACGCGACCATGACGCTAAAAAATCTGTTTTAGGAAATAAAGGATACAAATACAAGTTCGTTATCGCTCCGCTTATTCACGGCAGCAGCGTAAAAAAGATGGGTGCGAGTCGCGTACCGTCAACCATGCGAGTCACGAACGATAGAATCGATTACATTCATTGGGACGATCCAAACGAATTAGTGGATCGTCTGCGATTGCTGGACGCTTCGCGTCGAGCTGGCAACAACGCTCACGAAAACGAGATTCTATCGATAATCGAGGAGCTTCGCGAAACGGGAGCGATAGTATAAATCGAACCGTCGCATCGACGATCGCCGCAGTCGTGCGTGGAATTCGCGATGTCCGTGAGCAAATTCGGCACGCCTTTAAAAAACCGCGGCTATGACGCGAGAATCGGAAGACTACGTCCGGCTATCGAATCTCTGCGAAATTACGTGCGCGATAACGGGCTGTGTCTAAGCTCTTTCGTCGAATACGACGCGAGAGAGCGCAAGATAAAGCGTCTGGCTAAGCCGGAGGAGGATGCCGACGCGGCGAGCAAAAGCTACGTTGAAGGAATTACGTCGCAATTGAGAAAAGACGCGGACGAAGCAGGGAAAGGCGTCATTCTACTATTCACGAGACTCAACCAGCTCGATAACGCTCTGGGTAAACGAATAGACGCCGCGGAGAGTTTTGTTTCCAAGATCGAAGCGCGCGACGACGTTTTGAGTAAACGGATAGACGCTGTGGAAAATTTTTTTTCAAAATTCCGTTTCGAGAACAGAATCTAATGCTAACGCTCTAGGTAAACGAATCGATGCCTTAGATAAACGAATTAATAGTTTAAGCGATCGAATCGATGCCGCAAAAAATACAATATCGCTCAACGCTGCGGAGTCTTCGACGAAAAGCGCGAGCGATCGTAAAATACTGTTCAATCAGGGGAAAATAATACAGGAACTAACCCAAAAATCGCGCGTCGCCGCGAATTCTGCGGCTGATTCTGCGGCGAAAATACGAGAATTAGAAAATTCAACATCGTGATTGAAGAGAGACGCGGACGAGCTATCGGGGAGAGTGACGAAACTAGCGAAGATTCGCGAGACCAGCGGCGACACTCGGAGCGGCGAGCCGCTCGAGAGAGAGAGATCCCGCCCAACGTCATCCTTGAGAGAAAGAGAAGAGAATTATGAGCGCCGAAAAACGAAGACTAGTCGAGGAATTGCACGCACCCGCGAGAAGAAACTTTCCGCGTCGTCGCGATACGCGGGTACGACGACCTATGGCAGGCGGATGTGGTCGAGATGCGTCCTTACGCGAGACTTAACAAAGGCCACAACTACATACTCACCGTTATCGACGCATTAAGCAAATACGCTTGGGCTATACCGCTTAAGAGCAAGAGCGCGAACGAGGTTACACGAGCGTTATCTAAGATAGTGCGAGACTCTAAGCGGTGCCCGAAAAATCTGCAGACCGACAAAGGAAAAGAATTCTATAACGCTGAAGTGAGAAAATTCGTGGAAAAGCGCGAAGTGAATCATTACTCGACGTACTCGGTGATGAAAGCGTCGATCGTCGAACGATTTAATCGCACACTCAAAAATTCTATGTGGAAATATTTCACGCTAAGCGGAACGTATAAATGGATAGACGAATTACCTCGACTCGTCGAGGAATATAACGCGCGAAAACATCGCACTATAGGTATGAGACCCGTCGACGTGACTCCAGCGATCGCCGATAAACTTTTAAATACGGTATACAGCAATATAAAAATCGCGACTCCGGCTAAATTCAAAATAGCTGATCCAGTACGCGTCAGCAAGTTTAAGACGATCTTCGAGAAAGGCTTCACACCTAACTGGACCACTGAAATTTTTCGAATAGCCAAGATACAACGAACTAATCCCGTAACGTATCTGCTGAAGGATTCGCGCGGCGAACCGATCGCCGGAGGATTCTACGAGCACGAGTTGCTGCGCGTCAACGATCCCAACGTGTATCTCGTGGAAAAGGTGCTGCGCCGAAGAGGCAACGAAATTTACGTGAAATGGCTGGGAATGGACGAGTCGCACAATTCTTGGATAAATAAAACGGCTGTATTATGATAAAAACGTATTTTTATTAAATAAAACTACATATATTAAATACAACTACATATATTAAATAAAATTATTCGTTAGAAAAATAAAAATTATCACGAAATTATCGCGTTCCATATGGGTTCTCTCTCGCGCTCCATACGAGTTCTCTCTCGCGCTCCATACAGATTCTTTCTCGCGCCGCTACGCGGCCGTCGCGTCCTGCGTTTTCTCTTTCGCGCTTTATATGGACTCTTTCTCCCGCTCTATATGTATTCTTCATCGCGTCGTTAAGCGAACGTCGTATCTCGCAGTAACCTTTTTTCGCGTTGCTCGATATATAATGCTTCCGAGAACATAATAAAAGATCGTGAAAATTTCCGCTCTGTCCAACTTGCAACAAATCCTGCCTTAGATTTGGTAAGTTACTCCAAGTTAAGATTTGGAATAGCTCGCATAATCTGGGTCAAGATTCGTCGCAAATTGAACAGAATGGAGATTTATCATGATTTTGTATATTGTGAAAATACTCGAAAAAACACGCACGAGTCCGTCTTTCTCGCGTTCCATACAGATTCTTTCTCGCGCCGCTACGCGGCCGCCGCGTCCTGCGTTTTCTCTTTCGCGCTTTATACGCACTCTTTCTCACGCTCTATATAAATTCTTTTATCACGCCATTACGCGAACGTCGTATCTCGCATTAACCTTTTTCGCGTTGTTTGATATATATAATGCTTCCGAGAACATAATAAATAGATTGTGGAAGTTTCCAACCAGTTCTATTTTTAATAAGTCTCGATGCAGATTTGGCAAGTTGCTCTCGCCAAGATTTATTTGCTATTCTATAAATCTTTGGCTAGAGCAACTTGTCAAAACTAGCTCGAGACTTATTAAACATAGAACAGATTGGAAACTACCACAATTTTTTACGATGTAAAAATACTCGAAAAAATTCGCGCGTCTCTTCGCGAATATTTCGTACATTCGCGTATCCCATCTTTACTATTTTTTCTCGGAATATTTTATTAAAGTAAATATTGCTTATAAAATATACTATTATATATTATTTATAAAATAATCTTCATTATTTATAAAATAGTCTTTATTATTTATAAAATAAACTGTGTTTATACTAACACTAAACTGTGTTACATTTATATTAACAATAAGTTGAAAGTTTGAACATTTTAAGAAGTATCTCCGGGAGCGTCGTAAATAGAATGGCGAACGCGCGTCTCGCGAAATTACAAAGCATTCGCGAAAAAAACGCGATCTCGCGAGTTCGATCCTCGCGTTCGTATATAAATATTCTCACGATTTTCGCGAGACATGCGCTCGTTATTCTCTTATATCGCGCTCTCGGAGCATTTTATTAAAATAAACTATATTAAAATAAACTATATTAAAATAAACTATATTAAAATAAACTATATTAAAATAAACTATATTAAACGCAAATATTATTTATTACATTCTCGATATATGACGTTTTCCTTGCTCCTTACCGCGGTATTTTATAATGCCCCCACGGTAAAGTATCCATAGTTCCTGATATCACATATCGTTTATCGTCATGTGGGTTAAGCGCAACTTTCAATTCCGACACCGTATATACCTCGTGTAACTTAGATCTTATGCAAGATTGTTCGCGCCTCATCTCGATTCTTCGTCGAAGACAGCGCGCGTAATCTTCGAACGTTATCGTTCTCGCAACGACGCCGCTCTTAACACCCTTAATTTTTTTCGTATCGTCTCTACCTTCGACTCGTAGCGCGTACATCTTTACTCTAAGCCCAACGAATTCCGTCATAATCGCGCCGGCATTCTCGTCCTTCATAACACCAGGTATTTTCTTATTAGCTAGAGGCATACCATACGCGTTGTCCACCGCGTAATCGCTCGTATCAAATCTGTCAATGTCGCGCTTCATATCTTCATACACATCCTCGCACTCGATGCGATAAATGAGGCTATCCGTATCGGTATAGATTATTTTACATTTATCTCGATATAACGGTAGCATATATTCATAGTGAAATTCGTATAAACGAATCTTAGACACATCGAGAATACACATACCCACGTAAACCGGTTTGTTAAACTTAATCTCGAGTTTGCGCAATTCCACGGCTACGAGATTCTCCGCGAAGACGCTTCTGCTATGAAAGTTCGGCTTCGCGATCATCGCCTCCGCGCCGTATCGCCCGTCCCATCGAGTCACCAGCCGGACATCCGAGTGATTGCGCACATTCTCCATAGTCTTACCGAACACGGCGTTATTCATCAATTTGTAAAGATTTTTCTCGAACTCGTTTTTCGCGTTAATTCGTAGTCGCGTGTTTAATTCGATATATCCGCGCAACCATGGAGTTTGCGCGAATTGTAATATTCTGTGTATCCTGGTAACGCGTAATCCGTGCCGAATGCATTGCTGCAAATTGCGATAATATATTACGTAACGACTCTTATCGCACAGCGTGGCGAGAAGTTTCTCGTCACGCTTTCCGGGCGGCTTATCGCGCATCGGGCAGAATGGCAAGTCCGCGTGAGAATCGTGAAGGTTGGGCGGATACGCAAGGTCGACCTCTAGAATGTAACCGATAGGCGAGTTCGATGTCATAGACATTAAGTTTATACTCGTGACATCGTCGACCCATCGAAAATCTTCGTAAGGTAAAGATTGACACATCGCCCATCCGTATAAATTATTTATATCGAAATACATGAGATAAGAAGACGGTTCCGAAGGATCGTAAGTCTGCAAATACTTGTTATTAGCGCGCGCGTATCTATTGGAGCATTGACTTAGCCCGCCGCGTATCCCGCGTTCCACGAACATCACCATATCGATATCGGTTAATAACTCGAATCGAATACCTGTGTGCTTTAACATAGCGTCCCACGTATATCCAGGTAACGTGTAATAATATGCGGGATCTAAATTATAACTTCTCATACACGCGTCGCGAAAATTTTCGAAGACATCGGCTAATAAAAGAACGTCGGTTTTTAAATACAAATCGCTATAGTCGCCCAACGTTTCGACGCGAAATCGCTCCCAGACTCTTATCGCGCGCGCGTAATCGCTCTCGGATATCGCGTTACCAGTTAGCGAACTATGAAAAGCCTCGCGCGGTGGTAGACGAGTCTCCAGTAATTTATCGACGTCGTCGACGTACTCATAAGGAAACACACCTTTTCGCGCGAGAAGCTCGAAATCAGCGTCATCAAGATCGGAAAATTCCGAACGCGCGATCTTCAGCTCGCTCTTGTCAAGATACGACGCCAATTTTTCGAGACTCGCGCTTAAAAACTTGAAAGAATCCACAAAGCGCAATTTCAGGCGTTTCCCAAAGCATCCCTCGTTCGACGCATTCTCAATGTTCTTCGTGAAAGAAATATACATTTCCTTCGTTAGCGCCAATAACTCGACGCTGCCGGGAAAAGCGTTAGCCACATCTTTAATAATGAAATGCGCATCGTAACCCGATAAATTGTGAAAGAATATTGGAATTATGTAAGTCTCCTTATAATTTAAATTACAATTCGAATGCGCCGGACCTCTATACCGTCCGGTTAGATGACAGTGATCGCGCACGCGAGCGTCTTCCGATTCGAACGGTTTCTCGCATACGCGACAGTGCGTCGCGCTCATGAATCTCTCACATTCGTCCGGTGTAAGATCCACCATAGGCGCATCAATGTTGAAAATAGTCTTCGCGCGAAGCGCTAAATCGTACAATTCTTTAACAAACCACGATACGCAATTCTCGCCGCGATAGGCTTTGTAAGTCGAACCAGCATCATCGAACGCGCATCGCGCATAATATCCAGCGCTATAGACTTTGTGATGCTGAATGATAGACGTGTTCGGCGTTCTCTTCTCCTCTTTCTTCTCCAGCACGCATTCGAGATCGGCGTACACCACGAATGGAAGTCTCTCCTTTCTACAGTAATTGCGAAACTCTAACCATTTGTCATCCTCAGTAGGAAGAATTATAGCGCACTCGTTCATCCTTCCACAGTCCGCGCTGTGAGCTAATAATTTATCGCTCGTTCGAAAATAATGCATGCATCTGCGACATAAAACACATTTTTTAAATCGTATATATTATCCACACTACGCGACAAATTTTTTAATTCGTACTCACCGATCGCATATATGCGCTTTATGTTGCCTATTGCTCAGTTGCGATCCGATGAGTCGAGACAAATTCTTAATCCATGCGAAATGCGCCGTATTATCTCGTTGCGTCGTATCGCTCAGATACAGCAAATTAATGTGTCTGTCCTTCTTATTACAAGTGAGACGCAGAGGAACGATACGGCAGCTACTTTCCCGTCTTATCTCGAACGGTATACACATTAATAGATATGTTGTTAATACGCTCGAATCTAGTAATTCGATTTAAACTCATGGGAAACTCGATACCCTCCAGATTCAGCACTGTCGAGTAGTGAGGATACCGCGAGCTTCTCTCCGTGTTTTTCTCAACCGGATATAAAGCGGCGACTACCGCCCACGCGAAACACGAGTTATCTGTAGATCGCACGTTAATCACCGCTTTCTTCAACGCGATCTCTCGCGGTATCTGGACGTGATATCCAGCGTGCATAGGATTATATTTATTCACATTCACCGTTAAATTTAGAATTCGCGATAACGCCCATCCGCTATCGCGCTCTTGAAACTCCTCCAGCGAAGCTAAAGTAGCGTCGACCACATGCTTCCCATACCACTCTTGCAAATCGGAAAGAGGTAGAAGCGGATAATTCTTCGTAGCGATAGTCTTAATATCAATCTTGTCGCCTGAGACGAACTCACCGATAAACACGGTATTGACCTTAACACTGTTATGTTCATCTATAGCATTGCGTACTCTATCGAGCACGGTATCTCTAGCGTCCTCGAGAAATCGCGAAGGTTCGACATAATCGAAGTTAATAACCGCGCCGGTTAAAATGCGCCTAGAGAAAGCTGTCTCCATCTCAAACCATGAGAATCCTTCGCGCCTCTCTACGCCGCCTCCCACGCGTTCGAAACGTCGACGCAGATCGTCTCTCGCGCCCGTCAATCGAACGGTTCGAGCGATCAGAGAATTGATCGCTCCGGTGGATCTCCCCCGGCGCTCGCCTCGAGACCCCTCCCGCAGGAACTCGAGACACTCGTCGCACCGTCTCGCCCACGCGCGATACGCGTCCACCGTCGAGACTTCCCGCGCGCTATTAAGAAGATCGCGCTCCTCCATTGTTTCTCGATTCATCACTCGTCGTTTAACGAAAGCCAAGATCTTTTATTGATAAACCACGTCTCTTCCTCGTCGTAACCCTCGATGTAGAACAAAGCTCTCGTCGCGCAGCCGCCGCACCAATTATTCGACACGTCGAAGACTTCGTCGATAAGATCGCAGGCGGGCACTCTCTCGCTATACACCGATTTTTTCATATGCGTCGATACGCTTCTCACGAAGCTCGATCTATGCGCGCATTCCACGCAATATCTCACATCTTCCTCGAAATAATTTCCGTTCTCAAATTGGCAACCGAATGTATAGAAGCAATGCACGACGTGATTCACCTCCCACGAAAATTTTGGAACTCCGTATCGCCGTTTCCAATTGCGATAAAGCAAATAGCCATCGGCTCCGACATTCGAGAAAGGCTCGTCGAATCGCGCCTCGTTCGCCTCTCGCACGAACTCTTCCGCGAAGCCGATCTTTTCTTTACAGTACAGACAGTCCTCTATATAACATTCGCTTAGTTCCTTCTTCAAACAATTCGGTATTTCCAAATTCTGTATATCCTCGATACTTCTAATTCGAATATTCACCACTTTTCCAGCTAATCTCGATAAAGCGCTCGATGCGCGCTTCATCGCACCGCGAATATTCTCGAACGTACTAATATCTCGAGATCGTCGCGGCATCCTTTTATAACGAAAAAAATGGCGATAACGCGCTCCGATTAACTAAGCTGGATATTCGCTCTCGGACGCGTCTCGTCACCGGAAGCGCGTCATCGCCAAGAAACGAAAAACAACTCGCCCCGAAACGCGATAAGCGCGCTCATATCGCCGAAAAACGAAGAAAATCTCGCTCCGATACGCGATAAGCGCGCTCGTATCACCGCTAACTGTTCCTCTCTCCGTTCAACTGCCCCCCCGATAATCCTCCGTCTCCCTCAGCGCCGGATACCCGGCATCCGCTCGCGGATCGCGCGCTAGAAGCAACGCGCATCCCTTAAGAATCGCGATAGCGGATCGCGCGCTAAAAGCAGCGCGAGATATCGTAGTCGCCCCCCTCTTAGGAACGAGTCGCGTCAAGGTCGAGTCGCGGCGGGAGAAACGCTTTGCGCGGGAAAAACGCTTCGCGCGGGAAAATATAGAAGAGGGTTTAATAACTTAGCCGCGCCGTAGAACGATCAGCCATCGCGGATACGCCGAGCGCGTCAGTCGCTCTTCCTCGCGAGTGAAAGTGTAACGGGTATACTTTTTATGAGCTCGCGGATTCGCTCGGTCGTGATCAGGGCTCGTAGAAAGTATTTGAGACACACGATGTAAATAAATTTATAAAGAACTATTAATTTATTAGGCTTCTATCGGTGCGGAAGAATAATACATAACGGCCCCGCGGAGCGGGTGCGCGGCGGACAGTAATGCGTTATTGACGGGGCGCGGCTGTTATGAATTGCGCGATCTTTATAATGAGATTCGCTGTAGTATACGCGACGCGGATATAAACACGCCGGGTAGGCGGCGCGGGGCGCGTGGTCGGTTTGTTGTGACGGTGCGCGTGGTTCACAAAAACGTGTGAATCGGTTTAAATCGCCTCGTAGGATTTCTTATACGTATGCGGTACTATTAATATCGCGTATTTCCAGATGTTATGGGATGCGTGCGATATCGAGAAATCTCGAACGGGCAGCGAACTCGCTGTCCCTTGTTTCGCACGCGGAGTACGGAGTTGACCGCCGGTGTTGAGAAAACTCAACGGGGTGGCGAACTCGCCAGCCCACGGTTCGGATGGTCGGAGCGGTCGGAAGTTAAATCGTTTTCTCGAGAACTCTCGAGAAAAGCGATCTTGGATTTCAACGGATCGTAAAGCGGTTCGGAAGCCGAGAATGCTCGGCGGAGGCTGCGTACTCGTCAACCTCGCGTTCCGTCGTATTTGCGATTTCTTAGGATCGGATCAGGAAAGTCTCGAGCGTACAGCTCGAGCGGATTCGGTTTCTGGTACGATTCTGGTAAATCTGGTGCCTGGATCTAAAAAGGCTGTCGTTATATACCCGAGCGATTAACGGTACCCGCGTCGTTCGCCCCCGGGTGGGGATAATGACGTATTGTTTTTCGGCAGGTAATTCGGTAATACGTCACCTCCCCTGGGCGAAACGACGCGGCGTTTCGGCGGGTGTCGCTCGGGCGTTCTCGGCAGCGCTCGGCGGTATTCGGCTTTCCGAATCTCGGCGGCCGTATAACGGCCGTACGGTTGTTTATCGCACGGTGTATTTAATGTTTAAAAATGGGCGCTCGGCGCCTCTGCCCCTGCCCGGCCGATGTTCGCCGGGCGGCAGACTTCCGGCGGTCTACTGCCGGGTAACATATGTCACAATGGGGGGTGCATTGTTACATCACCCCCCCGCCTACTGTGCCTGAATTTTGAGGCACTCGCTCGCTCTACTCAAGTTTTCGGCGGTAGCGCAGCTTTCCGGCGCTGTCGAACCGCAAAGTCCATCGTCCTTGCGGCATCCGGACTTTATATCGCCGGGACACGTGTACCGCAAAATGCAGGATCGGCGCTATCAGTCCCGGCTCTAATTCCACCATGATCGGAGGTGGCGGCGCAGGCCCTATCGGGACCAGGATTTCGGGGCATGGGGGGGCGGGTGGTGTTTCCCCCGTTGCTCGGTCCTTCGGTGTTGGCTCCTGGCCCGATGGCGACCTTGGTCGCTTGGCTGGCGGCCTCATCGGTGCTGGCGTCGTTCGTCGACGGATGCAGGCGGTTAGCGGCGGCGGCGGTGTGGCCAACATGGCCAGCTTCCGCTGGTTTGTTCTGTCGGATCGCTGGATGGCGGTGCCGACTTTCGGTGGCCTAGGTGGTGGTGGCGGTCGGACGATCGGCGATGCTTCTAGCACGCCTGGGCCGTACGGCGGTTCGGGATCTCCCAGGATCTCGTTTATGGCTTCTAAGATGTCTTTCTCAATATTCATCTCGAAGGCTTCTGAGCTCGTGATCTTTTCTGGTTGCTCTCATTTCGTCGGATTTCTGCTTTTTAATCCGTGGTGGGGTTGTTTTCCTCGACGTCTTCTTCGTCTTCCCCGTCATTGTTTTCGTCATTATTGTTGTTATTGTCTTCCGGATCATCTGTTTCGTTGTTATTGTCGTCGGTGTTATTGTTTTTATTTTCGCCGGGAGCGGGTTTCAGGTCTTGAATGTGTATATGGCGATACCATTTCCCGCGTTTGCTCCGGAGATCGACGATTACCGGCGAAATGAACCGACGTACTTCGAGCGGCCCTATGAACTTCGGCGCGAGTTTTGCATTAAATGCGTTTGCTCTGTTGGACAGCGGGTAGTTCCGTTTCCAAACATATTCTCCTAGCTTTGGTCGCCATTCTCGCCGTCGTAGATCGTAATAGCGTTGTTGTCTCTGGAACCCTCTGGCCAAGTTGATGCGCACGACTTCTTCAGCGTCTCGTAGTTGTTGTCGGACGATGTCGGGTTCTGGGGCCTCCGTAGGTGTTGGGAGGGCGGGGGCGGGTGGTACTAATTCGCGACCGTGATTTAAATATGCTGGCGTGTATCCGGTGGCGTCGTGCGTGGCGGTGTTGTACGCGAATTGCAACGCAGGGAGATGTTCGTCCCATCCGCGATGGTCGCGATCGACGTATTGCGCTATCATTGTTTTTATTGTTCGGTTCGTACGCTCCACCGGGTTACAATGAGGAGCGCGGACGGGCGCTGTGCGGTGTTCTATATTAAAAGCTTTAAGCCTTTCGGTTAGCGGTGCGGATTTGAATTGCGTCCCGTTGTCGGAGATAATAATATCGGGACGACCGTGTCGCAGGATTACGCGCTCCGTGATCTCGCGTGTTACGGCTGGTGCCGTGGCTTTTCTTAATGGCGCGAGTTCCACCCATTTTGAAAAACGGTCTTGCATGACCAACAGCCACACGTGACCGCGACGTGATCGTGGAAGCGGGCCTACAAGGTCGACTGTGACATGTGCCCACGGTCGTGTGACGTTGGTTGCATGCATATTTCCGGCCGGTTTCTGTTGCAACGGTTTATGTGCCAGACATTTCTGGCACTGTCGTACGTATCTGGTGATTTCGCGAAACATTCCGGGCCAGTAGAACTTCTCGGCGATGCGAGCGATAGTTTTCGCGACCCCCCCCGTGTCCGGCTGTGGGAGCATCGTGGTATTGTCGGAGGATCTCTTCCCGTTGTTCGCGGGGCACGCACAGTTTCCACTGTTCGTCGGCGGATGTTTCTTTAAAATCTAGACTGTGGAGTAGATGTCGATAGAGTCCGTTGTTCGTGTTTCGGTAGTCCGGGTGCGCGGCAGGATCGCGCCGGATTTTGTTTATCAATCGATTGTACCAGCGGCACCGTATTGCTTGCATTGCGTTTACTTCCGGTTTTCTCGAGGGCGCGTCGGCTACGCGGTTTAGCGCCCCTCTTCGGTACTTGATTTCGTAATCGAATTGCTGGAGCTCGAATAGCCAGCGGGCGAGTCGGCCAGTCGGAGTTTCTAGTTTTTGCAACCATCGTAAGGACTGATGGTCCGTGATGACGGTGAAGGCGTATCCTTCTAAATAATTTCGCATTTTCCGTATGCCCCAAACAACCGCGAGACACTCGAGCTCCGTGGCGCTATAATTTCTCTCGGCGCCGGATAGCGTGCGACTTGCGTAGGCGATGACGCGTTCGCCGTCCTCGTGATATTGTGTGAGGACGGCTCCGAGGCCGCTGGTACTCGCATCGGTTTGCAAGAAAAACCGGCGGTTAAACTCCGGGCATGCAAGTACAGGTGCGGTGGTTAACGCGTATTTTAGCTGTCGGAACGCGGCGGCTTCTTCTTCCCCCCACGCCCAGCGAGCGTTTTTTTTGGTTAGTTGCGTAAGGGGTGCGGCTAGCGTGGAGAAATTCTGTATGAATCGTCGATACCACGATGCCATCCCGAGGAATTGTCGAATTTGTTTTACCGATCGGGGTTCGGCCCAATTCGCGACCGCGCTGACTTTTTCGGGGTCCGTGTGAATTCCGGTACGGTCGACAACGTGCCCCAGGTATTTTAGGTTGTCGACGCAGAATCGACATTTGTCGGGATTTAACCGTAGGCGAGCCTGACGCAGGCGACGGAATACTTCGGCGAGCAAGTCCAAATGTTCGTCGAACGTGCGGCTAATGATAATGATATCGTCTAGGTATACGAAGACGTTTGGTTCGAGCGCGGGACCGATGACGGTATCGAGCAGGCGCTGGAATGTTGCTGGGGCGGAGTGCAGTCCGAAGGGCATCACCCGGAATTGCATCAAACCTTTTCCCGGTACTGTGAATGCCGTTATTGGTCGGCTTTCTGGCGCAAGGGGTACTTGCCAGTACCCACTTTTTAAATCGAGCGTCGTGAGATAGCGAGCGCCGCGTAATTTGTCCAGTGTGGCGGTGACTTGCGGTAGCGGGTAAGCATCTTTCTCGGTAACTTCATTGACTTTCCGGAAGTCAATGCAGAACCGGTGCTTCCCGTCTTTCTTCTTGACGACCACGATCGGCGAGCTCCACGCGCTTCGGGATGGCTCGATTACTCCGGCTTTCTCCATCTCCTCAACTTCTGCATCGATGATGATTTGCATTGCCGGGTTGCGAGGTCGGTATCGCTGTTTGATGGGTGTTGTTCGATTCAACCGTATGTGGTGCTCGACCATTGGGGTCGGCCCCGTGACCGTCTCAGATTTCTGGAGTTCGTGGTTTAGGAAATCCTTCAGGCGTTCTTCTTCTTCTTTTGTGCTGGTGGTCAGGCCGCTGGTTTTTCCGCAGTTCGGTTGGTGGTGTCGGGCTCGTAATTGTCGCGGTGGTGAGATCGCGAGCCCCAGGCGGCTCCATAAGTCGATACCAATGAGTGCGGCTTCTCGGAGAGTCGGCAGGATCCAGAAGTCGTGGACGTATGTACGCCCTTGTATGTCTATCGCTAGTCGGGCTTTCCCGAGCGTCCGGGCGGCGGTGCCGTCGGCCATTTGCACCTGGCCGTTCTCCTTGTTGGGCCTGATGCCTAGCCTTTCCATTCTCTCGCTGGTTTCGGCATTAATGAACGAGATTTCTGAGCCCGAATCGAGTAGGACTTCCACGGAATGTCCGTGGAGTGTAGCCGTAATATGTGGCCGAGGTGTATACTTCACGATCGTCTGGGCGCCCGGGGTTCGGCCGTGATACTCCCGGCGCGTCTGGCGTTTCCCGGCGGCGGATGACAGTTGCTAGTAAGGACTCCGTCCTTCCCGCACTGCGAGCAAAACCGTCGGGGTGCTTGCTTGCACTGAAACCGGGTGTGCCCTCGCTGTTTGCAGCGCCAACAGCACTCCTCCCGGTTATACGCGGTCGTTACGGTTGATGTCGCCGCGTTGTACGGTCTCCGACTCGGTTGCTCCTGCTCGATCCGCTCGAATTCTGCAGCGTCGTCGTATAAGTTGTTCAGGTCGTGTACGTCCCGGCGTTTGACGTACTTCTTATACTCGGGCCGCATGTTCGTGTAAATTCGCGACAGTCGTTGGTCGCGCGTAAACCCCCCGGCTCGGCGTATGAGCGTCATCATTTCGTCTGCATATGGCGCGAACTTTTCAGTCTCTCGCTGTTTTCGTTCGGCTATTTGTTGTTGGAGATCTTCGATGTATCGTGGGGGCAGATACCGCCTGCGGATGGCGTGGCAAAAGTCCCCCCACGTCCGCCAGTCTTCGCGATTATTTCGCGCCCATGCGACGGCGTCGCCTCGTAGGAGCTCGGACAGCCCCTTTAGTAATTGCTCGCCGGAGTATCCGTAGTCTGCGCGGAGGTCGTCTATGCGTTCCAGGAACGCAATTGGGTCGCGACCGTCGAATGGCCGTCCCCATTTCCGCAGCTGTTCTAACATTTGCGTGTTCGCGGGTTCGATTTCGCGCCTTTCGTCGCGGTCTTCGCTCGGAGGTGTGATCTCCATTCGCGGCGGCGTCCACGTGTTCCGGGCGTCCGGGCCTTGTGCCCCGAATTCTTCCGGGTGCAAGTCGATGTAGTGGCTTGTCCGGTGGCGGATTTCGTCGAGTGTACCGGTTGTGTCGATGCCATGCTGGGTGGCTACCGATATCAGGCGCTCTTTTGAGAGCGCGTACAGCCAAGTTTTCATAACGCTCGGTTATTCCCCACGCCGTTAGAGAGTAAAAAAAATCGTGTGTCCCGGCTGGTCCTATCTGTTCGGGCGCCAATGTAACGGGTATACTTTTTATGAGCTCGCGGATTCGCTCGGTCGTGATCAGGGCTCGTAGAAAGTATTTGAGACACACGATGTAAATAAATTTATAAAGAACTATTAATTTATTAGGCTTCTATCGGTGCGGAAGAATAATACATAACGGCCCCGCGGAGCGGGTGCGCGGCGGACAGTAATGCGTTATTGACGGGGCGCGGCTGTTATGAATTGCGCGATCTTTATAATGAGATTCGCTGTAGTATACGCGACGCGGATATAAACACGCCGGGTAGGCGGCGCGGGGCGCGTGGTCGGTTTGTTGTGACGGTGCGCGTGGTTCACAAAAACGTGTGAATCGGTTTAAATCGCCTCGTAGGATTTCTTATACGTATGCGGTACTATTAATATCGCGTATTCCCAGATGTTATGGGATGCGTGCGATATCGAGAAATCTCGAACGGGCAGCGAACTCGCTGTCCCTTGTTTCGCACGCGGAGTACGGTGTTGAGAAAACTCAACGGGGTGGCGAACTCGCCAGCCCACGGTTCGGATGGTCGGAGCGGTCGGAAGTTAAATCGTTTTCTCGAGAACTCTCGAGAAAAGCGATCTTGGATTTCAACGGATCGTAAAGCGGTTCGGAAGCCGAGAATGCTCGGCGGAGGCTGCGTACTCGTCAACCTCGCGTTCCGTCGTATTTGCGATTTCTTAGGATCGGATCAGGAAAGTCTCGAGCGTACAGCTCGAGCGGATTCAGTTTCTGGTACGATTCTGGTAAATCTGGTGCCTGGATCTAAAAAGGCTGCCGTTATATACCCGAGCGATTAACGGTACCCGCGTCGTTCGCCCCCGGGTGGGGATAATGACGTATTGTTTTTCGGCAGGTAATTCGGTAATACGTCACCTCCCCTGGGCGAAACGACGCGGCGTTTCGGCGGGTGTCGCTCGGGCGTTCTCGGCAGCGCTCGGCGGTATTCGGCTTTCCGAATCTCGGCGGCCGTATAACGGCCGTACGGTTGTTTATCGCACGGTGTATTTAATGTTTAAAAATGGGCGCTCGGCGCCTCTGCCCCTGCCCGGCCGATGTTCGCCGGGCGGCAGACTTCCGGCGGTCTACTGCCGGGTAACATATGTCACAATGGGGGGTGCATTGTTACAAAAGTAATTGTGTAGGCTGTATCTAACTCACGGCTCCTTGAGTGCGAGAGAGAGGTACCCTTGGAGAACGAGAGACAGCGAACACTTTGTTAGCAATCGCGGGGGGAGTTAGGGCAGGGGGGAGCCGGTGGGGAGGATCAGGGGGGTACGTAGGGTGAGGAGGAAGCGTGGCCTCGATCGAGCAGAGCGCCATCTCTTGAGCACTCTCGGCGACACGCTTCCCCCCCCTCCCTACGTACCCCCCGATCCACCACCCGGATACCCCCCGCCGCACTCCTCCCCGCCGCACTCCCCCCGCAGATGCCAACAAACTGACGCTATCTCTTTTTCTCCTTTGGGTACCTCTCTCTCGCACTCAAGGAGCCGTGAGTTAGATACGGCCTAGATTACCTACTCACACATCTAACGCTTTGGGATATATTTATTGAAGGAAAATTTCTCATAAACTCTAAGTCGCATAAAACAAAAGTTTTATACAAAAAGCATGTTTAAAAAAATATATATATAATGATTTACACATCTACTAAAATTTCAATTATATATATTATCTACATATATTATCATTCACATACATTACTTTAAAAAAAATATATATATATGCTACAATATCAATTCATAATCAATGTTTAATGCGATTAGGATTCCTTTGATTTACGTAGTTTATCCTGCAGAATGTATAATTTGAAAGAAAATTTTTGTGTAATTTATTTACATTTTATATAAAATTTTATTAAGTTTTATACAAAAAGCATGTGTCAAAAAAATATATAATGATTTACGAGTCTATTAAAATTTCAATTTATAAATACATATACATTATATATTATCTATATACACTACGCAAAAAAATTAAAGGGCCACTTCCTTCCTTCTACAAAAAAGACAATTTTCAAGTGGCTGCAATTTCGTCGCATATAATCGGATTGAGATCAATAAAAAAGCGTTACAAAGCTTGAAGTTTCTAGTTTTAGAATTGTTTAGTCAAGTCCAATTCTTTTCATTTGTTACGAAGTTACATTATGAAAAATCAACGTCCGTCGATTGACTAAATTTTTCAAAAGTTTGTCAAAGAATGCCGAGGAAAAAAAAATTGTAGCGCAATTTCGTTAATTGGATTTTAAAGAACAGAGTTTTATCTTTAATTTTCTTTTTTAATGAATGTCCTACGATTTTTTTTCGCCGGGTTATTCACTACTGAAGTAAAATAGATCTATTGACTTTGAGCGTTCATAACTAGTGAAAAAATTATCGCACAATGATCATTAAAAAAGCAATTTAAAGAGAAAAGTCGGGACTTTAACATGTACTAATTGCTTTTTCAATTAATATCCATTGTTAAAGTGTAATCATTACTTTAAAATCAAGTAAAAATTGCACTTTTTCCCTTTTTCATTTAAATCAATGCAACTTAATGAAAAAACGTTAACATTTTTATGAACTCTACAATTTTTACAAATAAAAAGTATCCCAATTACATGTACAATCGGCCGAATCGATAAGATTTTTTTTTCTCTATATCTCGAAGACTTAAATCAAGTCTAAAATGAAAAATTCAATTACCGCCGGCATTAACGTTATCCAAAGCGTACCACGTGGAGGTTGCACGGTCGGATTTACGCTTCTGTGTGTGTGTGTGTGTGTGTGTGTTGTGTGTTGTGTGTGTATTGTGTGTGTGTTGTGTGTGTTGTGTGTACACGCACAAACAGAACGAGACCCCGCGATTCGTCACTCTCGCAGTATTTTATGATTCCAAACTTTCTAATGCGCGCGCGCGCGTGTATAATTAAATATTGATTGTGTTTGTGTAATTAAATTTTTTACAGGACGTTAAAATCTTGTGTTGCCGTCTCTGTTTTGAATAACATCTTGCAAACATTCTCGCATATTAATGCATCTTCGTATTTCCACTTGCGGAAAGTTACGCCAAATTTATTGGAGTGCGTGCACTAATTCTTTTAATGTTCTTAAAATTGAATATTAATTTCGTAATCGATGACCAATTATGTTTGTTCCAAACATGCTTCATTGGATTTAAGTCTAGACTCATTGTTAGATGGTTTAATACAGCAATATCATTTTCTCTTAAGACGCAATATAAAAAAATGCTAGCTTCTCTGATTTGTTTATCATTGTTAGCATTTACGAACTTTGGTTGCCAAATGTGCTACATCTGTAATATTAGCATTCTACGTTCCACGTCCCATAATGTGGCAGTACTGCTGCCTTGATACGCCAACTTCAGCAACTTCAGCCAACTTCAGCCAACTTTTTCTTATTGCTCGGCGTTACTTGAATGAGTAAACTGGCTATAAAAAAAGACGCTATTTTTTGTGATTTCCTTATCATTGTTATAGCAATTGGTACACCATTTTTTGATATTTCAATAATTTCTTTGATTCTTTACTCTTTTACTGCAATAAATTATGATCTTTATTTCTAAGACTTTTAAATAATTTTTTTTTTGGTTTTACGTACAATGCCGCGCCGACATTTAACGGAATTAGAAGTAGTACGTCTGATAACTCTTTTAGAAGAAGGTTACAGTCAAAGACAAGTCGCAAATTTAATAGGAATAAGCCATTCTGTTGTTGATCGTGCCTATTCTCGCTACCAGGAAACTGGTCAGTACCATCGACGTTCAGGACAAGGACGAAGGCATGTTACTACTTCCAGAGAAGATAGAGTTATTGCTCGACACGCTCGTATAGATCCGTTTGTCCACGCAAATGTAATTGCAAGCCGTTTTTATAATCATAGACGACAAGTTCCGCATCCGATTACTGCACAAGCTGTCAGGAATCGATTAAGAGAAGCTCATCTGCGTTCGTTTCGTCCTTTACGTGTGCCTATGCTTAATAATCATCATCGCCGTACCCGATTAGCGTATGCACGTCTTCACATAAGATGGAATCATAGGCAATGGAATAATGTTCTTTTTACGGATGAATCTCGATTCTGTCTTTATGGAAACGACAAACGAGCACAAGTGTGGCGTCGTAGAGGCAGAAGAAATAATCAGGATTGCAATCTACCGATTACGGCTTTTCATGGCGGTTCTGTAATGGTTTGGGCGGGTATATCGCAACATTTACGTACAACATTAGTTGTCATTTCATCACCTGCATTGACATCGAGACGATATATCGATGAAATTTTGCGTCCACATGTTTTACCAATACGTAATCGGATAGGAAATCGTTTTATACTGATGCAAGATAATGCACGTCCTCATACTGCAAACATCACGCGACGATTTTTAAGAGAAAATGATATTGCTATATTAAACCATCCAGCAATGAGCCCAGACTTAAATCCAATAGAACATGTTTGGGACATGATTGGTCGTCGATTACGAAGACAATATCCAATTTTAAGAACGCTACAAGAATTAGCGCACGCACTCCAGCAAATTTGGCGTAACCTTCCGCAAGCACAAATACGAAGATGCATTAATATGCGAGAACGTTTGCAAGATGTTATTCGAAACAGAGGCGGCAACACACGATTTTAACTCTGAAAAAATTTAATTACACAGCACATTTAATTACACACACACACACACACACACACACATACATATGCGCATCAGAGAGTTTGGAGTCATAAAATACTGCGAGAGTGACGAATCGCGGGGTCTCGTTCTGTTCGTGCGCGTACACACACACACAACACACACAACACACACACACAACACACACACAATACACACACACACACAACACACACACACACACACACACACAGAAGCGTAAATCCGACCGTGCAACCTCCACGTGGTACGCTTTGGATAACGTTAATGCCGGCGGTAATTGAATTTTTCATTTTAGACTTGATTTAAGTCTTCGAGATATAGAGAAAAAAAAATCTTATCGATTCGGCCGATTGTACATGTAATTGGGATACTTTTTACTTGTAAAAATTATAGAGTTCATAAAAATGTTAACGTCTTTTCATTAAGTTGCATTAATTTAAATGAAAAAGGGAAAAAGTGCAATTTTTACTTGATTTTAAAGTAATGATTACACTTTAACAATGGATATTAATTGAAAAAGCAATTAGTACAAATTAAAGTGCCGACTTTTCTCTTTAAATTGCTTTTTTAATGATCATTGTGCGATAATTTTTTCACTAGTTATGAACGCTCAAAGTCAATAGATCGATTTTACTTCAGTTGTGAATAACTCGGCGAAAAAAAATCGTAGGGCATTCATTAAAAAAGCAAATTAAAGATAAAACTCTGCTCTTTAAAATCCAATTAACGAAATTTTTGCTACAATTTTTTTTTTCTTCGGCATTCTTTGACAAACTTTTGAAAAATTTAGTCAATCGACGGACGTTGCTTTTTCATAATGTAACTTCGTAACAAATGAAAAGAATTGGACTTGACTAAAAAATTCTAAAACTAGAAACTTCAAGCTTTGTAACGCTTTTTTATTGATCTCAATCTGATTATATGCGACGAAGTTGCAGCCACTTGAAAATTGCCTTTTTTGTAGAAGGAAGAAAGTGACCCTTTAATTTTTTTGCGTAGTGTATATTATCATTCACATATATTACATCAAAATAATGTATATTGTTGCGTCCCTGCGGGTCGTCTAAGGCGGTTATTCATGAATCTGCTGCATTCGTCTCCGGGAGAACGTTGCTAAGCATTGTTGTTAAACAACGGCGGACATCTTGGGAGAGATCGGCCATCTGGAGTCTCGCGACGGATGTCATTCTGGGCGGATATATTTGAGATACGATTACCGTTATTACCCGTTCTGTGTTCCTTGTTCAATTGTGTGTTCTGTGTTATTATTAAAGTTCCTTTTGTTCCTTTAAAAGAGTGTTGATCATTTACGTCGCGGTACGCGAGTGCCGTTTGTGTCGCGCGTGTTCGAGTATTATCGAAGTCGACGCGCGGACGCAACAATATATTTATGAAATGTCTTAATGCGACCCGGGCACGCCAAGTTTTTATACTTTGCTTTGGTGTAAGTTTGTTTTATGCGACTTAGAGTTTATGAGAAACTTTTCTTCAATAAATATATCCCAAAGCGTTAGATGTGTGTATATTGTGCATTTAATTAATTATAAAATAATTCTATTTTAGCTATACGCCCTACTACTTTAATTATATTGCGATTTATTAAATATATTTTTTCATAATAACGGAATACTATTAACCCTCGCGATAAATAAACGTTATTACATTACATTACACTCACTCTGGTTTCGTAGTGAAAACCAGATCCGGTACTACTTGTACCATACCATCCAGCCGAATAGTTGTTCGCAGGAGTCGGAAGACTTGAGCGCCTGTAACATACGAATTTTGCGTTACACATTAAAAAATCACTACATGTATCCGCCGAACCTACTCTCCCTTCCTCGCCAAAGTACTCCTCCCCCAGTTACTCCCCCATCTACTTCCCCGAGCATATCACTCCAGCCACCGAACCTCCGCTTTCCCCACGTTCCTTCTCTTCCCTATCCACTATCCTCCTGCACAATTCACCCCCAACTTCCCCGCAGTTTTCGGAATCAGATTTCGAGAAAGCTATAGAGGAGTTCTGCAACGAACTACCCGACCTAAAGTCCGCTTCCTCCTACCAGGATTAACCGAAATATCCCCCTTCATACTCTTTCTCCATGATTCCATATTTCCTTTTTCACTCACACACGCACATATGTTTTGTTTTTTTTTTATTTTTATTTAATTAAATCTTCATATTGTATCACCCAGTCAGAATCTAAATTTAACGGTAAAATCATTCCCTTGCATTTTGACTGATGTCCTCCGTATTAGTGTAACACCCGCGAATTAACACACACACACACACACACACACACACACACACGCACGCACGCACGCGACGCACACACACATACACACACACACTCACATATACTCAGAGAAGAACCAATATATTTTATTTTATTTTTTATATAATCATGTTTATATAGTCATTATATAGTCATTATTTATATAGTCATTATTTTATTTTTTATACCTATCATTCATTTTAAAATGAATAAATTTATATTTGTTAATTAAAAATCGAAATAACTCTTTATTAACCCCCACTCATTCCTAGTAGAAAGATCGCACTGGATCCCATCCCGCGTAAAAGAGATTAAATTCTCTGACCGAAAAGGGACCGCCGAGCGAATTTCCGAAAACGGTGTAATAGCGACTCAGTCGTTTACCTGTGTTTCAGACCTGTCAGTTCGTTCGACCCGATTCCAAACGCCACGAGGAGTTTGACTTCGGGATAATAAAAGATAGTTGTTGCGCCCTTCCGTCGACTCATCCTTTCCCGAGTCTGGACGTAACAGTATTATTATCACAGGATGATAAATTAATGAAAGCAGTACAAAAATTTAACTTATGTGCTGTTCCAACAACTAAAGTATTAGTAGCTGGACAGTTTTATAAAACGATGAATGCTATACTTCATCATGATTCATGTATTGATAAAGGTCATTATATAAGTATATGTAGTGTAACAGTATTTCTTTTTAATTATTTAATTAATAATTATTTGATTATTCGGCGGGCGGTTCTTCGGTGCCCACGGCACACCTTCGGCGCGTATTTCGAATATCGATCTCTCGATCCAGAAAATTCCAACTTATCGCAAAATAAACCGAGTTGGGCGCCAGGTACGGCAGGCCGCACCATTCACGATAATAGCAACACCAAAAGACAATTGCGAGACCAATAATTAACGCGACGGCAAAGTTCCACAGCTACTCAGTGTACCCGAAATGGTAGAGGGGGTGGTTCGGGAGAAACGGAAGAGATCTTGAGAGTCGAGAACACGGGAGCAAAAATGAGCATTCGATAAGTTAAAATAAAGATAACAATAATATATTAAAAGAAACAAGAGTATAAAGCAGTTCGCATAAGTAATAATCTTGGAGGACAGTAGTTATTTTACAGGCGAATAAAATATCTTATTTCCACGGAGATCGACACGACCGTGCGCAACCGTATTAAATTACCGGGCGTCTTACGTGCTGTAACTCGACTTTTCGGCCGCGAATATTTCCGCCGTACGAGACTTATTTAGGCCGCGGCAACTAAAGAAATCCCTCGAATGCGCCGGTAACTACTTTACGCACGCCCGTGAATCCGCTTCGATATAATAGAAAATTCTAGATGACACGGCTCGAATCGGTCCTTTAGCCGGCTCGCGGAGAGCCGGTATACGTCTCGATAATAATGACGACGACCTTTGCGTTGAAGTACGTAACATATATTTCGAGTGACTCGCGGAAACTAATAGCGGGCTCAAAGACTCCCGACAGATTTTCTGCACGATATTTAAGAATTTCGCTTTCCTCTTACTCTAATTTTCTATAATACACACAAGATACTCGCTAACAATGCACAGAAGGAATACGAAAACTATTGAGAATGACTGTGGTGTACTAGTCGTGTGACGCAATACTTTGCGCGAATCGGAATATCGATCGCGCGAACGTAAAAATCCCGATAATTTACAACATACAATAATTATTATAAACGCGAAACTAACATTAATGACTGTCGGCGGCGGCGAAATAAATAGAGAGAGCTTATTTTATATAATTCGGATGAGTGACGAATGCCCGTCGGCCGTGCGACGCAATCTACCAAAAATTCCACAAAAGTTAATTCACAAAACGCGGCTCGACAACTATTAAGGGCGCGGCTCATCCGAATTAATCACCTACAATAAATCGGCAACAAAATCGGGTCGACGACGCTCGTCCCACCGGCTGGAAGATTTCGGATTTTTCCTTCGCAGTTTTCGTTCGCACGCTTTCAGGGAAACCTGCGTCCTTCCTCGTAGCTCGCCGAACAGTGCCGAGCGAGAGTCCTGCAGGAGACACGCCGGCGCGATAAATCGCTATCGTGCCACCTGTGGCGCTTTCGCGTTACGCAGGGCCGTCCTGCGGTCCCCGCGGTCCTGTTGTCGTCACGGCCGTGTTGATGGGTTCATCGCCCCGGAATTCCCAAAATTTTGTTGTCGTTTGGCTTAGAGGTGCGGGCTTACGGCTGCGCCCGATCGGCTCTCCTCCTATTTTACTGAATAGGCCCATGGGTGAGAGTCCTCTCGCCGCTCCGTCCTTGGGACTCCCTCGCTTCGTGCGGGTAGAGTGGCCGCCCCTCCGGCCGGATTCTTCCGGCCCTTCGCGCCTCTTTCCTGCTGTAAGAAATATAAAATTACCAGCAGCGATGTTTCTTTGCCACCAAAATAGTTTTTGATATTATAAAACTCCGACCTGACATCTCCTGTTCCCTGGGTGTCTTGGACTCCCGCTCTCGGCTGCCCTTCTTCTTCCTTCTTCCGTTTCCGGCGGATGGAATCTCGTCGCTCAACCCTGTGCCGACAACCAACTCGCGGGCTCATAACGAGCTTACATTTTCGGTTCTTATTACAAAGCAAAGGCCAGATCTCAATGATCTGGCGATCGGGCCGCTCTCTCCCTAAATCAGGAGGACGCAGGCCCCCGAAAAACCGCCCCCGATCGGGTCATCCAACCCTTGTGACGGACGTCCCAAAAACGTCACGTCACAGTAGAGAAGGAATATCTAATATTTGGATCGAAGCTGATGATGCACAAGTTAAAAAAAGGCAGTGGCCTAGAGGTGCCAAAGATGTTTATATAATATTTTTACAAAATATAGCTAATAAATAATATACAGGGTTTGTCAAAAGTGTGGAAACCCCTAAATAATTTTTGTAAAAATGAAAATATCAAAAAACGGTAAAACACGTATTTTGATTTATCAAAAAAGCTACCCTATGACATGGATACCGATCATCCCCCACCCCCTGGTACGCGGGGGTAAGAGGGGGGTTGAAAATTTTAGATTGGATTAAGGGTCGAGTGGGGGCTCGTTTGAAAGGTCTTTTCATAACAAACACACCCTTAAAATTTTAAGTCGCTACGACCCCCTCATTAAAAATGGCGGCCCTTCAAATTTCGAAATTTCATGCACTTAGTGTTATCCAGGATCAACTGCGTGGAAGTGGCATGAATTTGATCCCTTGTGTGTGTGTGTGTGTGTGTGTGTGTGCGCGCGCGCGCGCGTGCGTGTACGTGTGCGTGTGCGAGTGCGAGTGCGAGTGCGAGTGCGAGTGCGAGTGCGAGTGCGAGTGCGAGTGCGTGTGCGTGTGCGTGTGCGTGTGCGTGTGCGTGTGCGTGTGCGTGTGCGTGTGCGTGTGCGTGTGCGTGTGCGTGTGCGTGTGCGTGTGCGTGTGCGTGTGTGTGTGTGTGTGTGTGGGTGTGTGTGTGTGGGTGGGTGGGTGGGTTGGTTGGTTGGTTGGTTGGTTGGGTGGGTGGGTGGGTGTGTGTGTGTGTGTGTGTGTTTAAAAAAAAATATATATATATAAAATATAAAAATATAAAAATAAAAATAATAAAAAAATAATAATAAAAATAATAATGATAATAATAATAATGCGGCGCTCCATCTGAAACAGAAAGAAATCTTATTAGTATACTAATTTAATGTTTAATATTTAATATATTATAAAATTTAAAAAAAAATATATATTTACAATTAATTCTTCGAGTATTTCAATGCGGTTCATAACGAGACGTCAGCTGCGTTTTATATATCAAAATCCCATTCCTTGTACATCACTTCTTCATGATCTCTCAGACGATGATCCAAATCTATTGTATTAGATTTCTTCAAGCCGATTTCTCGGCCTTGTACCATTTGTACAAGTGAAGTCACAGGAGTGTTTGTAGACGGCGCCGGACACGGACATCTATGAGTTTGTAACGTTTGCGTAACGAATGTCTTAAACTTTCAAGTCGCGCGATTCTGCCAAACAGCGATTGAATTCCGCGCCTCTGTTGTAATATCGCGAGTTGGTACTGTTCTTCCAACAACTCGAGACACTCAAGGCACGTTCTTTCCCATAACCCGCATGAACACGCCGAGTCCACCTCTATGTAAAACTCCCATAGATATTGTTCTAATCGCGCAATGTATTTGGGTTTCTCCATATTTCCAATTCAAGTCTTTTTCACAACACAAGTTTTTGTCCAGCTTATACAATGCAAATTGGATACATATTGCAGGGCATTATCTGATACAGCGATTTTCTACACTCTGCACAAGACGATCCCAGGATTAGTGCATAAATTGCACTTTCATGTTCTCGCACAACACGAATATTCGAAAATAAATCTGAAATTCGCATAAAACAGTCTGTGCAAAATTTTTCGTTGACGTCACTTTTATAATAAAAGTATATACAGCACATTTTCACCGCACCTAAACTATTTATTTCAACTCGGTTTAAAGTACGTTGCTTTATGTCCGTAATAATATCAATACTGCAATCACTATTGTAATCGGAATCCTCCGAAAGTACGCGATCTTCGTCTGATGAATCGTCCAACAAATTCTCAAATGCCATCAAGTTGTCATCTTTGAAAATGATATCCTCGTCATCATCGATAACTATAACTTCTTCGTCAGCCATAACACATATTGTTAAGATCGTCGTAAGGGCGTAGACGGTTGCGTACTATAACGTTGCACACTCCTCCCGATTATATATTTTAATTTCATATCTTTTGTCTTCTTCTAACTGGAGTATCACGTCTCATCTACCGCATCACTTTTCTACATCTTAAGCAGAGTATGTCGAGAGAAAGATTTAAGTTTTGCAGACTGTGCATATTTATTACACAATTTTTATTCATACATAAAGGATGGGTTAAATAATTAAATTCACAGATAAATAGTAAAATAACTTATTTATTACAAGCATCGTGAAGAATATCATTTACAGCACATGTCAATAACTTGCAATCTATGAGCGATTCATCGTTAAACATATCACTTTCACGTATCGCTTTTGCAGCGTCGCATACATTAGCGATATTATTCTGTTGTAAAATAGTTACAAATTGTTTGAATTTTTCATTTACAATATGCGTATTTTCGCATAGCCAGTAATACATATGATCTATGCATTTTTCAAAATCTAATAAATAGAATAGAGTTGGCAGTTTCATATATAAAGAATTATTGGATAATCCTATTTTTATAATATTCGAATTAGATATTTTAACCACTTCGAATGTTAAATCTCGGACCCGCAATGGGATTTCAGTCGATTGTAGAAGCTGTTCAATGTCCCCACGTTTCTGCATCAGCGATTTCCATGTTTCAAAAGGCAATATTATTTGATTGCCCCGATTATCGCCGAGAATCAATTCCACGCAAGATACAGCTCCAACGTTTATTCCAATGTCCAAATATTTGTATGACGTCGGGGTTAAGGCGTATCGTCTTCCGAGTATACGAACCGCACGACAAGGCTCGGATGAAATGCTAGGGAGTAAAAAAATATTATTTATATAAATACTTAAAAGGTGTAAAAAATATTTAAAAAGTATAAGAAATTCTTTAAGTTAATTAAAACTTACTTGTTACATTTCTTTTTCTTACACGGTGAAGTTTCATCAGCATCTTGAAACGGAACGTAATAATTCAAGAGGCTTCCTTCAGTAGGATACATTTTATATGAACCTTTCACACAAGTGATCGATGCAATACCGAACGTATTAAACATATTTAAAATATGTATTAGCGTTGCAAAATTGCAATGTGGTGGGGATTATTGCCGACGCGATATTTTTTTCAATTTTTCTATTCAAGCGCCGATGTACGGCTGCTTTGCGATGACATCATCACCAGGTGTGAGATTTAGCCGAATGCACAAAAATGCAATGTAATATAAAATTTTCAAGCATCGATGTGCGGCTGCTTCGCGATGACATCATCCTCAGATATCCAAACGCGCGTGTCAAAACATGACAAAATCGTGAAATATAAGGATAATCCTCATGATTAAATTGCACTAACATACTTGGACAGCAGCATGTAATTTGAAACTTTCGCGATGCATCTTGACTGAGATGACATCATCTCTAGACGACAAAAAAAATCCAATAATCGACATTAGTCAAAATGTACGTGACAAATCGCGAAATAAAGATTTAGTTGATGCATAAAAAATGCAACGTAATATAAAATTTTCAAACGCCGATGGGTGACTGCTTCGCAATGACATCACCCCTAGATATCAGAATTCAAACGCGCGTGTCAAAACATGACAAAATCGTGAAATATAAGGATAATCCTCATGATTAAATTGCACTAACATACTTGGACAGCAGCATGTAATTTGAAACTTTCGCGATGCATCTTGGCTGAGATGATATCATCTCTAACGACAAAAAAAATGCAATAATCGACATTAGTCAAAATGTACGTGACAAATCGCGAAATAAAGATTTAGTTGATACACATGATGGAAAGAGACATCAAGATAGAATATAAAATCATGGTAAAGAGGCACACCCTGTCAGTATTTTCGCCAAGAGTTCCGAGACAAGAGCTACTAATAAGCGCATCTAGTTAGCAAAAATTATTGGCATAAATTTGGAAATATGGCGGAAAACAGTGCCGAACGAAATCTGCGCGAGCAATATGCAAGGGTAAATTCGATAGAGGAGTACGTTGTGTGGGAGCAACGATGCGACGAATATATCGAATCGTTGGAAGAGCAAAGTCGAATCAAACGTCCACGATTATCGATCGGGATTCGACAATCGCTGATTGCCCGAATCGCACGACTCGAGGGATTGAAGAACTCATTACGCAGGCGTTTTGTACACGCGGGTGCAGGATGCAGTACGCGGCAACACGGATTGATTTGGCGAGAGATCGATACGGCGTTCGAGAGCCGCATATTGACTGGTGCGGTTATAAATCATAATCATATCGAGCCTCGTCAATTTTTCGAGGATGCCAAAGACATTGTGCTCGAACACGTGCAAAATGTGATGAAAAAACACTTTAACGTGAAAATTAATACATTATTCAATGGTGAATTTGTGACGGGTGATAAACGCGCAAATAAAAGTATCAATACGAGACACTATGAACTCTTTCGCACATCCGATTTACGCGAATGGTACAAGCGGCGCGTTGTCGAGCCCACTCTAGCATCGCTCGAAGAATTTCAGGAACGCGATAGCGGGTGGGCATTATCGCGAATACTCGATTTAACTGTAAATATAAATAAATATAATCCTTTGCGCGCGGGATGTCATATAAAATTACCGCGGGCGATAATAAAGAAGAGAGCGGTGATCAACTTGCAATCTAATGACAATGCATGTTTCGCGTGGTCTGTGGTCGCCGCTCTAGATCCAGCTAAATTGAAAGTGGATCGGGAATCTTCGTATCCTCATTATACGACAGTGCTGAATCTCCAGGACATTGAGTTTCCAGTGACTGTGAATCAAATTAAAAAATTCGAACTTGCCAACGATATCTCAATCAATGTATATAGTATCGAGGAAAAGAACATTGTCCCGATACGTCTGAGTGAGCTGAAAAGAGACAAACACGTCAACCTGTTGTACATTGAAGACAACAACGTTGGACATTTCGCGTGGATCAAGAATCTATCCCGCCTCGTGAGCTCGCAATTGAGCAAAAAAGAACACAAGAAATATATCTGCGATCGGTACGTATATATTTAATAAAATACATTGCAGAAATCTTTGAAAAAAAATTAAAAATTATTTCTTTTACAGATGTTTGCACTACTTTGGCTCGAACGACAAGTTACAGTCACATACGGTGGACTGTCGAGAGATGAACGAGTGCGCTATCCGATTACCGAGCGATAAGGACAAGTGGCTCACGTTCAACAATTATAATCGGAAAGAGCGACTTCCTTTCGTCGTGTACGCCGATCTGGAGTGCGTTTTGGAGAAGACGGAGGAAGAGAGAAATTACCAACATCATAAAGTATTCAGTATTGCTTATTATGTACATTGTTCGTACGACGATTCGTTATCCGCGTATCATTTCCGTCGCGGTATCGATTGCATATCATGGTTCGTTGAAGAACTAAAAAATTTAGCGCAACGTGTAAAAATTATTTTATCAGCTAATGTCCCCATGGTAAATTTAACATCTGATGAATGGGAAACATTTCACAACGCGACACAATGTCATATATGCGATAAACCATTCGTCCAAGACGATACACGCGTACGCGATCATTGCCATCTGACCGGGCGATACAGAGGTCCCGCGCATTCAAATTGCAATTTAAATTATAAAGATTCTTTTTGCATTCCAATAGTTTTTCATAATTTATCCGGTTACGATGCACATCTTATTATCAAGGAAATAGCTACAGCATTCGAAGGGGAAATTGAAATACTTCCGATAACAAAAGAAAAATATATATCGTTTACGAAAAATGTTAAACTTGGCGAAGAGAAATCAAAAAATCATATTAAATTGCGTTTTATCGATTCGTATAAATTTCTCACAGCTAGTCTCGATAAATTGGCATTATTCTTGAATAAAGACAAACTCAAAATTTTAAAATCTGAACTTCAAAATTTATCGAATGACAATTTCAATTTATTAACACGGAAGGGCGTCTTTCCGTACGAATATATTGATTGCGTCGACAGGTTGCAAGATACGTGTTTACCACCGCGCGAATCATTTTACAGTTCCTTGACCGGTGACACAATATCCGAGAGCGATTACGCGCACGCCGAGAACATGTGGGAGCGGTTCTCCATTCGAACGCTGGGCGAATATAGCGACTTGTATCTCAAAATTGATGTCTTGTTATTAGCAGACATTTTTGAAAATTTCCGCGGGAGTTGTATTAAAAGTTATGGACTCGACCCCGCGTATTACTATACTCTTCCCGGATACACGTGGGACGCCATGTTGAAGCATACGAATATTACATTCGAATTGCTTACAGATATCGACATGGTTTTATTTATCGAACGCGGAATACGCGGTGGTTTGAGTCAATTTTCCAACAGATACGCACATGCTAATAACAAGTATATGGAATCGTACGATCCATCGAAACCTTCATCATATCTCACGTACTTTGATGTAAATAATTTGTACGGATGGGCAATGTGTCAACCTTTGCCCTATGCAGATTTTCGATGGGTCGACGACGTATCCGATTTTGATACATTCTTCTTCTACTTAATATTTAAATGGCCAATATGATCAGGGGTAGATCAATATATTCGGGCCAACAACAGGTTATATTAGAGTATAAATTTCAGTGAGTACGTTCTCTTGGGGAAGGAGAGAAGGAAGGAATTTGTTTGGGAGGTGGTAGGGAAGGAAAAATAGGAAAGCGCAGGCCAGGTTTTGATACATCATCGATCGCGCTCGATTCGCCTATAGGCTACATCCTTGAAGTCGATCTCGAGTATCCGCAACGTGTTCACGATGCGCACACTGACCTACCGTTTTGCCCGACACGCGACAAACCACCTGGTAAGCGGCAGGATAAGCTGCTCGCAACCTTATATGATAAGAAGCGTTACGTAATACATTACCGCAACCTGCAGCAATGCACGCGACACGGACTTCGCGTTACAAAAATACATCGAATATTACAGTTTTCGCAATCTCCATGGCTTCGCAGTTATATCGAATTCAATACACAATTCCGAACACTCGCGAAAAATGATTTTGAAAAAAATTTGTATAAATTAATGAATAATGCGGTATTTGGCAAAACGATGGAAAATGTGCGCAATCACGTTAATATTAAGCTCGTGACACATTGGGATGGAAGATATGGCGCAGAGGCGATGATCGCAAAACCAAATTTTCATAGTAGAAGCGTGTTTTCGGAGAATCTGATCGCCGTTGAATTGCGCAATCTCGAAGTTAAATTTAATAAACCAATCTACGTGGGTATGTGTATACTCGACATATCCAAGACATGTTTGTACGAGTTTCACCACGATTATATGGTACCTGTGTATCGAGAGAAATGTAAAGTCATGTACACCGACACCGACAGTCTCATATATCACATAGAGTGTGACGATGTATATGAGAATATAAAGCGCAACGTCGATAGATTCGATACCAGCGATTATGCGGTGGACAATGTGTACGGTATACCGCTCGAGAATAAAAAGATACCGGGTTTAATGAAGGACGAGAATAATGGCGCCATCATGACCGAATTCGTCGGGTTTATGGCAAAAATGTACGCGTTGCGAGTAGATGGTAAGAAGGATACGAAAAAAGTAAAAGGCGTCAAGAGTAACGTCGTCGCGAGAACGATAACGTTCGACGATTACACGCGGTGTTTGAACGAAGAGATTGAAATGACGCGTCAGCAGTCTTGTATAAGATCTGAATTACACGAAGTATACACTATTCGCGAGACAAAAATTGCTCTAAGTCCGTACGATGACAAGCGGTATATCGTACCCGAAACCACCGACACGCTACCGTGGGGACATTACAAAATACCGTTGTAAATAAAAATCATGTATATTTATTGTAAATAAAAAATTACGTATATTTATTGTAAATTAAAATTATATGTATATTTATTGTAAATTATATGTATATTTATTGTAAATTATATGTATATTTATTGTAAATTATATGTATATTTTATAATGTATACAATATTGTTTATATTTGTAAAATATTATTATGTATTATTGTTAACATATTTATAATATATTATTTTTATCTATCCGAGAGTTGTGTGTCGCATCAAATCCCAGCCATTTCACATAAACCTTGTCACCCTTTTTGCGTATCACCTTTTCCACGAGATGTACGTCGGGATTAGCAACGCGTTGTAACTCGTATTTGTAAAATCCGCCGGCGATGGGATTTCCGCGCGAATCTTTGAGTACATAGGTCACGGGATTAGTTTTCTGCACTTTAACGATCTTAAACACTTCGGTCGACCAATTTGGCGTGTAACCTTTCTTAAAAATGGTCTTGACTTTACCGCGTACCGGATCGCCTACTTTGAATCTTGCCGGTGCCGCAATCTTTACGTTGCTGTATACCGTATTTAAAAGTTTATCGGCGATCGCGGGGGTAACATCGATAGGTCTCATACCGATAGTGCGATGTTTTCGCGCATTGTACTCTCCAAGGAGCCGGGACAACGCGTCGATCCACTTGTAATTTCCATTAAGCGTAAACATTTTCCACATATTGTTCTTTAACGTTCGGTTGAATCGTTCCACGACCGAGGCTTTCATGACAGAGTACGTCGAATAATGATTAATGCTATGCTTCTTCACGAGTTTCTGTACATTTGCGTTGTAAAATTCTTTTCCTCTGTCGGTTTGAAAATTTTTCGGGCATCTTCCATCATCTCGAATTATCTTTGCGATCGTATCCGACATCTCGTTTCCACTCTTACTCTTGAGCGCTACAGCCCACGCATACTTGCTCAACACATCGATAACCGTGAGTATGTAGTTGTTGCCTTTGTTGCCAGTGTCTCTTCAATGCGACGTCTTCCTCCATTTGACCGGTTTTTAAAGAACGATATTTTTTGCGGATTGATTCGCTCGTTTTTACAATCTCTGTCGCAATCTTCTCACGATTGTCACTGTCAATCGTCGTCGTCATGTTGCGCTCGGACGAAAATTTTTAGACGTTGCTCGATCGATGTATCGATAGCGACTAACCACTTTACGGTATTGCAAAATCGTTAAGTCCTTTTCGATATCGTCCATCAGTCTGTAAACTGTCTTTATCAATCACTACATATCCATACTCGTGTTGCCAACAATTCTGACAGAATGCGCGAAAATCGTCGTAAGACATGTCAGTATTTACATGATCGTTGTATACTTGTTTCAAGTTTGTACCATCTTGTTTAAATAAAATCAGTAAATTTGCATTGTCCCGTATAAGATGCTTGGGTATCTTGGCATACGTTTGACAAAGATAGAAACAGTCGACGCTCGAGTGTCGACCCATTGCAAAGTACTCTCTTATCGTATCTTGCTTATCGCGTGCCACGTCGTCAAAGATAAAAATGGAATTCGGAAGCGCCTCGCTCGGTGGAATAACGTCACTATTATTAGAAAATGTAAAATAACCAATTTCATCGATCGATAATAGCAAATTTTCCAAGTATCGATATTTCGGTTGTTGGAGTGATTTCGAGTATACGTACACATTCTCGAAATGTACACCGTGTGGACTTTCTATCAAACTTATCAACACGTTAGTCTTACCGCAATTCGAAGGACCGCAAATAATACCGCGTATAGTAGTCGGCAGCATGTTTCCATGCTTGCGTATTTCTTTCTCGGACATTACTCGTGTTTTATCGTCAAAATTTATCACTTTGATTATCGTCGCTTGTCGCGCGAACCGCATGTTTGCTCTCGCGAATCTCAAATCAGATTTTGAAAAATGCGTCATCGGGGCCCTATTTATAGAAGCGCACCGAATCGAAACCGCTCAGTCTCAAAAATGTTTCTTCTTCTATCGGTTGACAGCGATATTCTCGAGCTTGTCACCGAGCAGTTACAGATTATCCCCAAGATTGTTTTACTGCGAGACTTTGGTAGCTACGTGGAACGATTGTGGGACAAGCTTCCCGAACATATAAAAGCTGACTCAGAGGTTCAACAGTATCGTCGATGCACGCGACATTATAATTTGCCGTGCCAACAAACACATTTCGACGGTCCAACACCGTTAATAAAAGATTGTGGCAAATGCCAGCAAAAATTATAAGAGGTAGCGGTTTGTTAAATCGTGCGATAAACGCACTTCCTATCGAATTACATATTCCAAGCTATCAGTTTTGCGGACCGGGAACTCATTTAGAAACACGATTGGCTAGAGGCGATCGAGGTATCAATCCATTGGATGCCGCGCGTCGCGAGCACGACATAGCTTATTCCCGAAGCAACGATCTCGGTCAACGACACGTTGCGGATAATATACTCGCCACGAAAGCGCGAACACGTATTACCGCGAGAGATTCGACTCTTGGCGAGAAAGCAGCCGCTACAGCTGTTTGGGCGGCTATGAAAGCAAAGACAAAATTCGGTATGGGGATGAAAACAAAAAAATCATCGATGAAGAAAAAGACTGCGAAGAAACGAATACTTCCTATAGCGAAGCGCGGTGGTATCTTACCCATTTTACCATTATTGGGAGTTCTCGGTTCGTTGGCTGGCGGAGCAGCGGGAATCGCGAAGGCGGTGAACGATAGCAAGGCGGCGCAACGTCAGCTCGAAGAAATGCAGCGTCATAATCGCGCCATGGAAGGTCACGGTCTTTATCTCGCTCCATACAAGCGCTGACGAGGGATCTCAACAGCGGCCAAGAAAAAAAAACGTCGAAATAAAAATGCCTGCCGGTGTAACAACTAATGTACAATTGGAACAACTTGCAAGACGTATGCGTATACAATTTTTTAGAGGTGTTTTCATGCGCAATAATTTACCGATAAACGGTATACGGCGAAATGAGAGCGGTATCGTCAATTTGGATGACGTCGATGGTTTCGGTACTCATTGGGTTGCGTATGCAAAGAGGGGAGATCGTGTGGTATATTTCGATAGTTTTGGAAATCTTCGACCGCCCAAGGAATTAGTGCGATATTTTGGACAGAATGTTGCAAATATAGAATACAATCACACGGCCTATCAAAATTATAATCAAAGTATTTGTGGACAATTGTGTCTTCGATTTCTTCAAACGGTCGATGATCGATATGAATTTAAAGCCTGACAATTCACCGTCGCGACTCAGTATTCGTTCGACAGTTTTCCAGCATGTCACTCACGCTTACGTTGACCGGCAAGAGTAGCGTTCTTGCTGTAAGCTACTTTCCAGCTATAGATTTAAACGATGGCGATTACGAGTTTGGTTTAACGGATTTTGAAACTTATCATACGATATCGAACGTGAATTCTTGGAATAATAAATTTTATTTCGATAACGACGATAAGGAAATTACGATTCCCGAGGGATCGTACGAATTACACGCTATAAACGAATATCTCCGACGTGCAATTTTACGACATCGAGGCGTAGTTGATTCCAACGATATTGTTGATGGCGAAGAACACGATGAATATCCAATAATGCTTCGCGCTAATCATAATACGCTAAAGAGTGAAAATGTGTCTATAGAATAAATTTTAGTAAACCGGGCAACGTTGGATCGTTGTTGGGATTCTCGTCGAATCGTATATTACAGCCTCGGAAATGGCACGAATCGGATGTACCGATAAATATTATTAGCGTAAATATTATTCGTATAGAATGCAGCGTAACCACTGGCGCGTACAGCAATGACAAGCGCGTACACACGATACATGAATTTTCACCGAGCGTACCGCCAGGATATAAGATATCGGAAACGCCAGCACAGATCATTTATCTACCGATCGTCGCACGGAGCATTACTGATTTAACGATACGCATTGTTGATCAAGAAGGACATTTGCTCGATTTTCGAGGAGAGGAAATTACCGTAAGATTGCATATACGGCGGCGGCAAAAATAAAGCGTTTGACAAATGAAATGCTTGTGTTGAACGAAAGCACGGAGCACGCGAGAGACAATATCTTTACGAGGGACAATATTTTTGCGAGAAGGCGAGTGACTGCGGTATCGGGTGACAATAATCAGATATCTGGTTAAAAAGAAGCTCAGCGCGTTGAATCGCGAGTTTTTAAAATCATTGGGATTCGTCGTACGAAATACTTGAGCGATATGATTGACATCTTGAATATCGGAGGTGAGCCGATCTTTCACGATCGTATCGTCAAGATTGAGACTCATACGTACAATCCATACGCCAACACAACGCTTGGATATAGCGACGAGATACGGATACCGATACAACATCAAGATTTGTACACGTTACCATGTGAAAGTTTTCTATACGTCGAGGGAAAGTTGAGGGTGCGTAAAGTAGATGAAGAGGCAAGAGTGGTATTGGGAAACAATTGTGTTGCGTTTATGTTTGATGAACTTCGATATGAACTCGACGGTGTGGAGATTGACCGCAACAGAAACGTTGGAATAACTTCCACGATTAAAAACTATGTCTCTCTAACAACCGAGAAAGGTAAAATCTTGGAGAATGCTGCGTGGAATATGTCGCATAATGCTGTTGAAGCTTACTTCAATTTTTGCGTGCCGCTAAACATACTATTGGGTTTTTGCGAAGATTATAAGCGAGTTTTGATTAACGCTCGTCACGAATTAATTCTGATACGTTCGCGCAACGACAACAATTGCATATTTGGACATGCTTCGGCTGAAGCTGATATCGAATTATTCAAGATACAATGGCGTATGCCACATGTAATATTGAGCGAGGTCAATAAACTATCCTTGCTACGCGCGTTGGAAAGCGGGCGATACTTGAATATGAGTTTTCGCTCTTGGGATCTATACGAATTTCCTCTATTGCATAATACGACCAAGCATTCGTGGACCGTAAAAGCCGCCTCTCAGCTGGAGAAGCCGCGATACGTGATCTTTGCGCTGCAGACTGGCAGAAAAAATGCTGTGTCAAAAGATATTACTACATTCGACGACTGCAAATTGACCAACGTTAAACTCTATCTAAACTCGGAATTTTATCCCTACGATGATTTAAATTTAGATTTCGATAAAAATAGATTCGCCCTCTTGTTCGATATGTACTCTCGTTTTCGCAAATCTTATTACGGATATGATAATGATGATGTGCTATTAAACATTTCAAAATTTTTACATTGCGGTCCTCTCGCGGTTATCGATTGCTCGCGACAAAACGAGTCTGTCAAAAATTCCACCGTGGACGTGAAATTAGAGTTTGAGTGCAAAGAAGATATACCTGCAAATACTACCGCCTATTGTCTCATCTTGCACGATCGCGTTGTTGAATATTGCCCATTGACCAATGTAGTTCGTAAAATTACCTAGATCAGCAAATATCCCCTCCAATGTCAAAAATATATAAAGATTGAGATTTTGACGATCGACAGCAGTCGTACATCGTTCTTGCAATCGTACAGTAATATTATCAGCATGATCGCGCCAACGTTTGTGGATCTGCAAGGATTCATTATCGGGAGAAACTTTGTCGTGAAGGAAGTAGCGATATTGAGAAATGGATGTGTTCTCTCTCACTACTTTTTTGCAAGTCCCGTACCATGGCGTGCGCTTACAAAATCTGAAAAATGTCAAGCTTCATGGCTAATCGGACATCACCATGGGCTTCAATGGGAGGATGGAAACGTTCCATACAGCTTCGCCAGGCGTTTGATTACGAGAGCTGTGATGGGTGCGATGGAAGAGGAAGATGGAGCATCTCCTATCGTGTATGTTAAAGGACACGAAAAACGAGAATGGCTGGCCGATATACTTGACGATGATGCGAGAAACGACGTTATTATTGAGACCTTGGATGCGGACTATGAAGATATCACTTCGTTAAATAAGCTAGATGTTACTAATACTATGCGCTGTGAAAAACATTTGAAAAATTGCGCTTTACAAAATGTATTTAAAATATTCAATTGGTGGACGAATCATCATAAAGATTCACCCAAACATTTTTTAGAATAAATTATTGTTAAAATATATTTTTATTCTCTTTTATTCTTTCCTTTTCCTCTTTCTTATCCCAGTATACGAGTATTAAATTTCAGTACGTGACGTTAGATAGCGACGTCAGCCACCTTATCAGACTACAGATGTTACATTTCAGTACATGGACATAGAGTTTAAATATTTGAATGGTGTATAAATAATTGTTTTGTCGTTCAAAGCCGTTCGATAGCCGTTCAATAGTCGTTCAATAGTCGTTCATAGCCGTTCGATAGCCGTTCGAAAGCTGTTCAAAACCGTTCGATAGCCATTGGATAGTCGTTCGATAGTCATTCATAGCCGTTCGATAGCCGTTCGATAGCTGTTCAAAGCCGTTCATAGCCGTTCGATAGCCGTTCAAAGCCGTTCGATAACCGTTCGATAGCTGTTCAAAGCCGTTCGATAGCCGTTTGATAGCCGTTCAATAGCCGTTCGATAGTGGTTTATCTATTATAATAATATATTATTCATATTTAAAAGACTTGTAGACAATTGTCCGCGGGAACGTGCTACCTTTGTTTTCTTATCAAGAGTTGAGAGTAAGCGTTCTTCGTAAGTGATTCATCCCCTACTCTAAAATGTTCGAGACAATGTCTATCCCGTTGTGTCCGTCACAAAGTGTTTGACCGACAGTCTGTGAAGAACAGTGTATAAAAATGCCAATGTTTCGCCTTTATCTGGTAAGTAGTGTTCAGTGTTTTTGTGTGCGAGATTATGTGTGATATTTATTAATTAATAATATATTTCAGTTCGTGCAAATTGACGTCATCCACCGCAGATACATGCGATGGATGAGAGAAAATTTGCATTGGGCGCACGCCAATTTGTGGGGCGATACGCGAGGGGCCCGCGAGTGGGCGAACATTCACCCCAGCATATACGAGGACACAACTTTTCTACTTGCGGCCTCTTTTTGGGCTTGAGCCGTACGAAGAAGAGGAGAATTGGGAGCCGGAGGAAGAGGCGTGGGAAGAGGAAGAGGAAGAGGAGGATTGGGAGGAAGAGCTTGCGGCCCCAGGAGGATAATGTAAGTATCTTCTTTTTAAAATTTATATTAGATTTATAAAAATTAAATTAGGGAAAGCGCATTAAACTAACAAGATATGTATTTTTTCTGTTTCAGATAGAGCGTCATCCTAACATATTATTATATTATTATATTTTATTATTATTTTTATTATTTTTTTTACACACACACACATTTATATTATACACATATTTAATAAACATTATTATTATTATATATAAAAAATGTTGATTATTTCTGCGCCTCCTTCTCCCACGTCCATGCATGCCTCGCGCTATCTCTCTCACACCACCTTGCGAACGCCGTATCATCCGCGTGCATGCTTCGCGCTATCTCTCTCTCTCCTAAGTGCATCCTTCGCGCTATCCCTCTCCCAAGTGCATGCCTCGCGCTATCTCTCTCTCTTTCTCCCAAGTGCATGCTTCGCGCCATCTCTCTCCAACGTGCATGCAAACGCTATCCTTGTCTTACGCTCATATGGACGCCTCGCGCTATCCTTCTCCCACGCTCATAGAATATCATTAGCGCTATCTCTCTCACACCTACTCGCGGACGTCTCGCGACGGTTAGGTTAGCGGGTCCCTCGCCTATCGGTTAGGACGCGGTCCCCCTCCCCTTCTCCGCGGACCCCTTGCCCATCGGTTAGGACGCGGTCCCCTTCCCCCTCTCCGCGGAACCCTCGCCCATCGGTTAGGACGCGGTCCCCCTCCCCCTCTCCGCGGACCCCTCGCCCATCGGTTAGGACGCGATTCCCCCGCGTGACGTCATACCCCCCGCGCCGGTTTCCCCTCGCCCCTCACCCCCCCTCAGAGGACCAGGGTTAGAACCGGCCTAGCTATACTACTGAAGTTATAGCGAAAAAATGGAAAAGGAGTTATTTCTCACACTTGTAACGTTCCGCTTTCGCGAGGCGGAGACGGACAGCTCGGTCGGGATCCTGGGCTCGTGAAAGGGGTATCGAGACACGAATGAGAATATATGTTTGTTAAAACTATAATTTATTGTCCTTTGAGGTGTGTGTTTGTACAGCGAGAGTGTGTAGGTATAAGATGTGTGTGCGTGTGCGCGTGACGGTATATGAGTAAGTGAGCGCGAGAATGTATAATGTAAGTATGTGCGCGCAAGAATGTATAACATAACTATGTGAGCGTGTGAACGGATGGTACAAGTATGTGAGTGCGTGAATGTATACGGATGTGCGGTTGTGTCGTGTGCGGGCGGCGCACAGTGGGCCGAGGCGCGGAAAACACGGCCAAAATTCTATAACTTTAGTTGAAATTAATAAAAAATCACAAAAAAATTTCTACACATATTTCAAGGATTGTTCTAATCAAATCCGGTATATTAATTACTCAATTTATCTTTCTTACACATAAAAATATACGGAAAATAGGATTTTTCACACTTTCCATTATATACATATATTATATTTCAATTTTTTCCATTAAAATTGTTACATTAATATTTAAATAAAAGATCCTAATGTTATTTTTTTTAATGAAGAATTGAGCAATAACTTTAAAAGAAATTTAAAAGGATAATTATAAATTAAAAAATGATAAAATTCAATATATATTAATATATGTATTTATTTTTTGTAATAATTTATAAAAATTTATATGTATCTATAATATAATATAATTAAGAATATATGTATGTGCATGTATGCGCGAGTGTGTGAATGTGTGTGTGTGTGTGTGTATGCGTTTGCTTGTTTATGTTAATTTTCATCTACGAATTCTAAAAGTTGTTTGACTTCCTCTGGCAATTTGCAGTGCTTCTTAACTTTTTTTCTAATAACGCAATATATGGGTCTGAACTTAAAAGTAATCTTTTAAAAAGATCTTCATTAGTGTCTCGTCTACTGAATTTCCTCGTGTGATGCTCACGATAATATCTGATATCTTTATTGCGAGCCTCAACAGCCTCCTCTGAAAGGTGGCCGATGGGTATAATAAAACTTTTTATAATTGCTGCTCCATGTAAGAGAACTTTATGTACAGTGGGAGGCATATAATACCAAGGATACAGTTGCACATAGAGATCCGCTGTATCATCACAAATCTTAGTGAACATAGCAATGTTGATTTTATATCCACTAGCAAGAGTGCGCAAAATAATTGAAAATTTCAAAATCAATCTTATATCAACACTTAAATGAAATGTGAGAACAACATATCAATTAAAATAACATTTTAAAAGCATTTTTGTATAGTTATAAAATAGATTATATCAGTTATTTCAGCACTTGTACATGGATTATCAAAGAATCGTCTAGCGGTATTTCCATCGTTACTGGTACCATAACCCGGTTTAGGCACGTCTATAATCAATCTTAATCGTTCTTTAAAATTCTTTTGGATTTCTTTTTTTCGTTTTTGTAATAATTCTGGGGTTCCATCTGTTTTATTTGTCTTTTAAAAGAGATATGATAGTTAAATGTTATTATATCAAAATAAAATTATTAAATTTATAATTAGAAATAATTTGATTGATTTAAGCAAAAGCTAGTCTCCAAATATACCCGTATCCCCGAATCGAGAGAACAAATAATACGCAATAAATATTAGGCTAAAGCAATAATAAATAGAAAGGATTTATATTTTCCGATTTTCATAGTCAATGCTTTTTTATCATTGTTTTTTTTAATTCTATCAAAATTTGCTATATCCTTAGCAAAAACAATACGTTATTGTCAGTATATTTCTGCACTATTAGAGAATGTAGTAAAATAAATAATTTTATAGTAAGAAATGCTACAACATTCTCTCATGTAGTGACTGTTGCTTTCGTAGGCATATTATAAAAAATTTAGTGTAACTAAACAATTCAAATGGAATAAGAAATTAATTAATTAATAAAATAATGAAAAACTTACTTTCCATTTCTTAAAAGTAAGTCGATAAGCTATATGTAAAATACATTCGAAAAATCGAATATATGAGTGCAATATTGTCAGACCATATTTATAAGTATCAGTATTAATTTCTTTTTTTCTTAAGTTATTAATGTTATTCATTTCGGAATCTTGGCTCCGCAGATATAACATGACATGCTTGACGCATTATTTAGAGAATTACATACCTATTGAAGAAAGTAAATAGAATATTACTACTTATATATGATTTATATATAATAGAATATTTACTTCAAGTTATTTACTTCAAGTTAAATATAAAAAGAAAATAATACATGTACTCTTACTTTGCCATCGATCATTGTTAAGGCTAACTCATATTCAACTGAACATTCATAGATTTTAAATTTTTCTAATTCCTTGATCATTTCTTCTACCCATATTTGTTCGAGTCTTGATAGTTTTTGCGTTTCATGCGTCCAATGAAGTCTCAATGATCTGCAAAATCTAACTGATGAGGAACAAGGATTTTCCTATATTATTTTATTAGTAGATTTTTCTCTCAAGTTTAATGGGACTAATTGTGTGGCAAAAATACTTTCATCATTGGCATCAGTCTCTTTCCATATTTGTTTATATTGGGAATGTCCGCTACTTCCATCAAAACCCCATTTGCAAAACAAAACGTGGTTTCCTATGCATGTTATTTTATGCTGAACTTTTAAATACTGTAGTATTCTCTCAGCAGTATTATTTAGCAGATTTTGAAAACTCACTTCACAATTTTTTTCAAAAATGCTAAGATTTTTAGGATAAATTTTCTCTTTTGCCAGAGAGAGCTCATAATAAGATGGATACATATCACTATTATGTTCTAAGGCTGGTTTTCTTATAAATTTGTAACTTTCCTTTGATAGTTTTGCTGTAATTATCATATTAAGGGCTTCTTCGGATGTTAAAGGAGTAATTGCTGTTTGTATTTTTTTAACTGCATTAGTAGTAACTTTTGTTATAATGTTAACGGCTTCATTATTTCCGCATTTTCTAAGGCATGAAGAAGTAGCACTGTATAATTGATTAAGACTATATTGCTTTTGCATTTCAGCCACTTTTCTCCTTTTTGATCTTGCACTAACATTGTCAAAAGCAACTAACGGTCGTCCAGGACCTTTCGTAATAGAATTCTTAATATATTTCCCTGTAACTGCTTATTGTTTAGAAACATATACAATAGCTGATATATCCAGTAAACACAATTATGTTGATGTTACATTATAGTTATTGAAGTAAATATGACAAATTTGCGTGAATATCATTGGTAACTTAAATGTAAGCTACAATTTCTACCTCAACAACATAACATTATAATATAACATTGTTACAGAATAAATATAATATATATAATATAAAACAATATATAAGAGCAATATAACAGTAATATTACATATACAAATATAAAATATAATATACAAATTAATCGGTATTGCCATTTCATACGCTGTCAGATCCTAATCGTATTATTTAATGTTATATTACTTGTTACTTCTATGTTATTGCAACAAACAATGTTTACTGGATAATTACAAAAGAAATTCATGCATTAATATGTACCTGATTTTTTATTTTTAGAGTTTGAAGTACTATTAAATTTTTCTATTTGTGCAAATGATAAAGATAACTGCTTATTTAACCACAATGAATTAGTTTCCATAAATACATTGTATTTTCGATGCGAAGCTTGCCACTTTTGTTTATATTGACGAAAAAAATATAAATTTAAATAATGTTTAAATTTTGCGTTGAAAACTATTTTTTGGTAAATTGAATTTATTTTGCAAGTACTGCAAAACTAATTGTTCAACATTATCTGATTGAAATTTTTTTACATTTGTGGTATTGTTCAAAAATCTCCAAACGACTCACATTCATCTTTATGTACCTTGAAATAAGATTTTTTTATCAATTTGTTCAATTTACAGTTTTTTTTCAAGTATTTTCGAATATCTTGTACAACCAATAATAAATAAAAAATAAAGAAAAAAACTATAGGGAAAGAACTATTAAATATAATACCTTTCAGATTAGCGTTTTAGAGAATATAAGTAAATGTTAACACTGTGATGCTTCCAATAATGCTTTCAGCTACACACTATATCGTATTTGCGTGAAAATTTCCATCAGTTTTGTTTTTCATATGTTTTAAACGTACGTATGCGTATGTTTTGTACGAGCGTCTTGTATTTCAAGAGACACGATCGGTATGATAACGCATTGCATCAAGTGCAAGCGTTTTTGTAACAATTATAGTGCTATCATATTTTAAGGAAAAGATTGCAAATAGAACAATTTTATCTTTGCAGTAAGTGCACCTAATCCCATGACCAAATAGTAATAGATAGCAAAGTAATTAAAAGATTACATACATTTGATTAAAAGATTAATATAATAGTGCTATTAGTTTTCTTATAGTAATAATTTTTTTATAATTTTGAAAAATAATATCTACTTATTTGAAGCACAAAAACATTTTTTTCACTTATTTTTATATTTTGACTAAATTCACATAATCGTAGTATAACGATTTTTCTACCTTCAGTAGTTTAGGCATGGAACTTGACAAAATATTAAATAACCTTCTTATCCGCACTTAAATGAAGAAGTTACTTAAACTAGATACTATATAGAACATTTTTCTATTAGAGTATAAATTTCAGTGAGTACGTTCTCTTGGGGAAGGAGAGAAGGAAGGAATTTGTTTGGGAGGTGGTAGGGAAGGAAAAATAGGTAAGCGCAGGCCAGGTTTTGATACATCATCGATCGCGCTCGATTCGCCTATAGGCTACATCCTTGAAGTCGATCTCGAGTATCCGCAACGTGTTCACGATGCGCACACTGACCTACCGTTTTGCCCGACACGCGACAAACCACCTGGTAAGCGGCAGGATAAGCTGCTCGCAACCTTATATGATAAGAAGCGTTACGTAATACATTACCGCAACCTGCAGCAATGCACGCGACACGGACTTCGCGTTACAAAAATACATCGAATATTACAGTTTTCGCAATCTCCATGGCTTCGCAGTTATATCGAATTCAATACACAATTCCGAACACTCGCGAAAAATGATTTTGAAAAAAATTTGTATAAATTAATGAATAATGCGGTATTTGGCAAAACGATGGAAAATGTGCGCAATCACGTTAATATTAAGCTCGTGACACATTGGGATGGAAGATATGGCGCAGAGGCGATGATCGCAAAACCAAATTTTCATAGTAGAAGCGTGTTTTCGGAGAATCTGATCGCCGTTGAATTGCGCAATCTCGAAGTTAAATTTAATAAACCAATCTACGTGGGTATGTGTATACTCGACATATCCAAGACATGTTTGTACGAGTTTCACCACGATTATATGGTACCTGTGTATCGAGAGAAATGTAAAGTCATGTACACCGACACCGACAGTCTCATATATCACATAGAGTGTGACGATGTATATGAGAAAATAAAGCGCAACGTCGATAGATTCGATACCAGCGATTATGCGGTGGACAATGTGTACGGTATACCGCTCGAGAATAAAAAGATACCGGGTTTAATGAAGGACGAGAATAATGGCGCCATCATGACCGAATTCGTCGGGTTTATGGCAAAAATGTACGCGTTGCGAGTAGATGGTAAGAAGGATACGAAAAAAGTAAAAGGCGTCAAGAGTAACGTCGTCGCGAGAACGATAACGTTCGACGATTACACGCGGTGTTTGAACGAAGAGATTGAAATGACGCGTCAGCAGTCTTGTATAAGATCTGAATTACACGAAGTATACACTATTCGCGAGACAAAAATTGCTCTAAGTCCGTACGATGACAAGCGGTATATCGTACCCGAAACCACCGACACGCTACCGTGGGGACATTACAAAATACCGTTGTAAATAAAAATCATGTATATTTATTGTAAATAAAAAATTACGTATATTTATTGTAAATTAAAATTATATGTATATTTATTGTAAATTATATGTATATTTATTGTAAATTATATGTATATTTATTGTAAATTATATGTATATTTTATAATGTATACAATATTGTTTATATTTGTAAAATATTATTATGTATTATTGTTAACATATTTATAATATATTATTTTTATCTATCCGAGAGTTGTGTGTCGCATCAAATCCCAGCCATTTCACATAAACCTTGTCACCCTTTTTGCGTATCACCTTTTCCACGAGATGTACGTCGGGATTAGCAACGCGTTGTAACTCGTATTTGTAAAATCCGCCGGCGATGGGATTTCCGCGCGAATCTTTGAGTACATAGGTCACGGGATTAGTTTTCTGCACTTTAACGATCTTAAACACTTCGGTCGACCAATTTGGCGTGTAACCTTTCTTAAAAATGGTCTTGACTTTACCGCGTACCGGATCGCCTACTTTGAATCTTGCCGGTGCCGCAATCTTTACGTTGCTGTATACCGTATTTAAAAGTTTATCGGCGATCGCGGGGGTAACATCGATAGGTCTCATACCGATAGTGCGATGTTTTCGCGCATTGTACTCTCCAAGGAGCCGGGACAACGCGTCGATCCACTTGTAATTTCCATTAAGCGTAAACATTTTCCACATATTGTTCTTTAACGTTCGGTTGAATCGTTCCACGACCGAGGCTTTCATGACAGAGTACGTCGAATAATGATTAATGCTATGCTTCTTCACGAGTTTCTGTACATTTGCGTTGTAAAATTCTTTTCCTCTGTCGGTTTGAAAATTTTTCGGGCATCTTCCATCATCTCGAATTATCTTTGCGATCGTATCCGACATCTCGTTTCCACTCTTACTCTTGAGCGCTACAGCCCACGCATACTTGCTCAACACATCGATAACCGTGAGTATGTAGTTGTTGCCTTTGTTGAATCGTGCATATGGACGCATCTCGACCACGTCCGCCTGCCACAGATCGTCGTATCCGTGTACTATGACACGTCTACGTGGGAAATTTTTTCTCGCTGGAGCATGCAATTCTTCCACAAGCAGCTGTTTTTCAGAGGTCTTTTGCGACATATTTGATCGAGGCATAATTTGCAATAATGAGATAATTCCTCCACGTATATTCTTTATATATCTTTCTTCTCCTGCGCTGAATTAGATGTAGTCTGCGCGTGAATTGCATATCGAAGCATTTTCTGCATCTCATCCATCATTATTTGCAGCGTTTGCACATTCGTTTCGAGCGTGATTATTTTTTTCTCAAGTTCTTCCAGTCTATCTTCTAAAGGCTTGACGTATTTTCACGTACTGTTTATTTGCGGCATCAGTATCATCTTCCGGTTGCGCTACCCGTCGTACCTTGCGCGACCTTGCGTCAAAACCGGAGGCTGTCTGACACAGAGCGTTATCGCGCACGTAATTTCTTAGTAATCCATTCCATTGATAGTATGAGTTGTTCGGTGTTCCCAACGATAATCCAAATTTATTAATCGACATTTCGATACAAACAATAATGACAGACTGACTCATTTCGCCGACGCATAGATTAATTTATAATAAGGCCAGCTTCGTAAAGTTCCTCGATAATTGATAATATTTCATTGTCGTGGGCATTGTTGCCGGCTTGACGCGAAGCTTCCAGCAATCGCAAGCGATCTACCAACTCGTTTGGATCATTCCAATGCACATAATCGATCTTATTATCGTTTAACGCCATAGCGCGCGGTATGTTTATACCTCTTCCAGCTTTTTTTCCAGGCGCTATTATATTTTTAATAGAGATTAATGGCGCTATTATATATTTACACTTGTATGCCTTGTTACTTAACAATGGATTACGCATATCATTGCCACGTCTATGCGCATTTGTCGCCAGTAATATATTTTTGTATTTAATTTTATCACCGTCATTGTATACGTCACAGTCGGGTATTCTCTTGAAAATCAACTCGTAGAGACCTGGTGTTCCCACGTATCTTATTCCACCGATAATTATATTGTCATCTTTATCCACATCAAAAATTTTATCACCGAGCATCATTCCTTCGTTGCAAAATTTAACACCGTAAACATAATCCATACTGATATTTTTATCTTGACTCAAAATAGCTCCCACATATTTTTGCCCTAGTGGACCCAGATGTGTGCACAATGTATTTTGACCCTCGGATGTTTGTAATTGATATTGAACCGACGTCACAAGCGTTTCAGGCGTGGTTTCGAAAATTTCTTCCACATACGGAGACGATCTTTCGTACAATATTTGACTCGATTGTACATCTTTTATCGGAGTAGAAGTAACCACATTCGATAATTGTTTCATTCGCTTACGTTTTGATTGATTTGGAGTAGAAGTTATTAGCGAATCGTTCAATGATATATTTGACCTTGTTCGCTTTGTTCCAGACTCTTTTTTCAGATGCTTGTCTTCGACCATACTCGATGGTTCGATTTTCGCTTCATTAGATTCCACATTGATTGTATTTTCGACAAGTTGTTTTAGAGGTTCGATAATTGGTTTAAAGTGCCTCTTCAATGCGACGTCTTCCTCCATTTGACCGGTTTTTAAAGAACGATATTTTTTGCGGATTGATTCGCTCGTTTTTACAATCTCTGTCGCAATCTTCTCACGATTGTCACTGTCAATCGTCGTCGTCATGTTGCGCTCGGACGAAAATTTTTAGACGTTGCTCGATCGATGTATCGATAGCGACTAACCACTTTACGGTATTGCAAAATCGTTAAGTCCTTTTCGATATCGTCCATCAGTCTGTAAACTGTCTTTATCAATCACTACATATCCATACTCGTGTTGCCAACAATTCTGACAGAATGCGCGAAAATCGTCGTAAGACATGTCAGTATTTACATGATCGTTGTATACTTGTTTCAAGTTTGTACCATCTTGTTTAAATAAAATCAGTAAATTTGCATTGTCCCGTATAAGATGCTTGGGTATCTTGGCATACGTTTGACAAAGATAGAAACAGTCGACGCTCGAGTGTCGACCCATTGCAAAGTACTCTCTTATCGTATCTTGCTTATCGCGTGCCACGTCGTCAAAGATAAAAATGGAATTCGGAAGCGCCTCGCTCGGTGGAATAACGTCACTATTATTAGAAAATGTAAAATAACCAATTTCATCGATCGATAATAGCAAATTTTCCAAGTATCGATATTTCGGTTGTTGGAGTGATTTCGAGTATACGTACACATTCTCGAAATGTACACCGTGTGGACTTTCTATCAAACTTATCAACACGTTAGTCTTACCGCAATTCGAAGGACCGCAAATAATACCGCGTATAGTAGTCGGCAGCATGTTTCCATGCTTGCGTATTTCTTTCTCGGACATTACTCGTGTTTTATCGTCAAAATTTATCACTTTGATTATCGTCGCTTGTCGCGCGAACCGCATGTTTGCTCTCGCGAATCTCAAATCAGATTTTGAAAAATGCGTCATCGGGGCCCTATTTATAGAAGCGCACCGAATCGAAACCGCTCAGTCTCAAAAATGTTTCTTCTTCTATCGGTTGACAGCGATATTCTCGAGCTTGTCACCGAGCAGTTACAGATTATCCCCAAGATTGTTTTACTGCGAGACTTTGGTAGCTACGTGGAACGATTGTGGGACAAGCTTCCCGAACATATAAAAGCTGACTCAGAGGTTCAACAGTATCGTCGATGCACGCGACATTATAATTTGCCGTGCCAACAAACACATTTCGACGGTCCAACACCGTTAATAAAAGATTGTGGCAAATGCCAGCAAAAATTATAAGAGGTAGCGGTTTGTTAAATCGTGCGATAAACGCACTTCCTATCGAATTACATATTCCAAGCTATCAGTTTTGCGGACCGGGAACTCATTTAGAAACACGATTGGCTAGAGGCGATCGAGGTATCAATCCATTGGATGCCGCGCGTCGCGAGCACGACATAGCTTATTCCCGAAGCAACGATCTCGGTCAACGACACGTTGCGGATAATATACTCGCCACGAAAGCGCGAACACGTATTACCGCGAGAGATTCGACTCTTGGCGAGAAAGCAGCCGCTACAGCTGTTTGGGCGGCTATGAAAGCAAAGACAAAATTCGGTATGGGGATGAAAACAAAAAAATCATCGATGAAGAAAAAGACTGCGAAGAAACGAATACTTCCTATAGCGAAGCGCGGTGGTATCTTACCCATTTTACCATTATTGGGAGTTCTCGGTTCGTTGGCTGGCGGAGCAGCGGGAATCGCGAAGGCGGTGAACGATAGCAAGGCGGCGCAACGTCAGCTCGAAGAAATGCAGCGTCATAATCGCGCCATGGAAGGTCACGGTCTTTATCTCGCTCCATACAAGCGCTGACGAGGGATCTCAACAGCGGCCAAGAAAAAAAAACGTCGAAATAAAAATGCCTGCCGGTGTAACAACTAATGTACAATTGGAACAACTTGCAAGACGTATGCGTATACAATTTTTTAGAGGTGTTTTCATGCGCAATAATTTACCGATAAACGGTATACGGCGAAATGAGAGCGGTATCGTCAATTTGGATGACGTCGATGGTTTCGGTACTCATTGGGTTGCGTATGCAAAGAGGGGAGATCGTGTGGTATATTTCGATAGTTTTGGAAATCTTCGACCGCCCAAGGAATTAGTGCGATATTTTGGACAGAATGTTGCAAATATAGAATACAATCACACGGCCTATCAAAATTATAATCAAAGTATTTGTGGACAATTGTGTCTTCGATTTCTTCAAACGGTCGATGATCGATATGAATTTAAAGCCTGACAATTCACCGTCGCGACTCAGTATTCGTTCGACAGTTTTCCAGCATGTCACTCACGCTTACGTTGACCGGCAAGAGTAGCGTTCTTGCTGTAAGCTACTTTCCAGCTATAGATTTAAACGATGGCGATTACGAGTTTGGTTTAACGGATTTTGAAACTTATCATACGATATCGAACGTGAATTCTTGGAATAATAAATTTTATTTCGATAACGACGATAAGGAAATTACGATTCCCGAGGGATCGTACGAATTACACGCTATAAACGAATATCTCCGACGTGCAATTTTACGACATCGAGGCGTAGTTGATTCCAACGATATTGTTGATGGCGAAGAACACGATGAATATCCAATAATGCTTCGCGCTAATCATAATACGCTAAAGAGTGAAAATGTGTCTATAGAATAAATTTTAGTAAACCGGGCAACGTTGGATCGTTGTTGGGATTCTCGTCGAATCGTATATTACAGCCTCGGAAATGGCACGAATCGGATGTACCGATAAATATTATTAGCGTAAATATTATTCGTATAGAATGCAGCGTAACCACTGGCGCGTACAGCAATGACAAGCGCGTACACACGATACATGAATTTTCACCGAGCGTACCGCCAGGATATAAGATATCGGAAACGCCAGCACAGATCATTTATCTACCGATCGTCGCACGGAGCATTACTGATTTAACGATACGCATTGTTGATCAAGAAGGACATTTGCTCGATTTTCGAGGAGAGGAAATTACCGTAAGATTGCATATACGGCGGCGGCAAAAATAAAGCGTTTGACAAATGAAATGCTTGTGTTGAACGAAAGCACGGAGCACGCGAGAGACAATATCTTTACGAGGGACAATATTTTTGCGAGAAGGCGAGTGACTGCGGTATCGGGTGACAATAATCAGATATCTGGTTAAAAAGAAGCTCAGCGCGTTGAATCGCGAGTTTTTAAAATCATTGGGATTCGTCGTACGAAATACTTGAGCGATATGATTGACATCTTGAATATCGGAGGTGAGCCGATCTTTCACGATCGTATCGTCAAGATTGAGACTCATACGTACAATCCATACGCCAACACAACGCTTGGATATAGCGACGAGATACGGATACCGATACAACATCAAGATTTGTACACGTTACCATGTGAAAGTTTTCTATACGTCGAGGGAAAGTTGAGGGTGCGTAAAGTAGATGAAGAGGCAAGAGTGGTATTGGGAAACAATTGTGTTGCGTTTATGTTTGATGAACTTCGATATGAACTCGACGGTGTGGAGATTGACCGCAACAGAAACGTTGGAATAACTTCCACGATTAAAAACTATGTCTCTCTAACAACCGAGAAAGGTAAAATCTTGGAGAATGCTGCGTGGAATATGTCGCATAATGCTGTTGAAGCTTACTTCAATTTTTGCGTGCCGCTAAACATACTATTGGGTTTTTGCGAAGATTATAAGCGAGTTTTGATTAACGCTCGTCACGAATTAATTCTGATACGTTCGCGCAACGACAACAATTGCATATTTGGACATGCTTCGGCTGAAGCTGATATCGAATTATTCAAGATACAATGGCGTATGCCACATGTAATATTGAGCGAGGTCAATAAACTATCCTTGCTACGCGCGTTGGAAAGCGGGCGATACTTGAATATGAGTTTTCGCTCTTGGGATCTATACGAATTTCCTCTATTGCATAATACGACCAAGCATTCGTGGACCGTGAAAGCCGCCTCTCAGCTGGAGAAGCCGCGATACGTGATCTTTGCGCTGCAGACTGGCAGAAAAAATGCTGTGTCAAAAGATATTACTACATTCGACGACTGCAAATTGACCAACGTTAAACTCTATCTAAACTCGGAATTTTATCCCTACGATGATTTAAATTTAGATTTCGATAAAAATAGATTCGCCCTCTTGTTCGATATGTACTCTCGTTTTCGCAAATCTTATTACGGATATGATAATGATGATGTGCTATTAAACATTTCAAAATTTTTACATTGCGGTCCTCTCGCGGTTATCGATTGCTCGCGACAAAACGAGTCTGTCAAAAATTCCACCGTGGACGTGAAATTAGAGTTTGAGTGCAAAGAAGATATACCTGCAAATACTACCGCCTATTGTCTCATCTTGCACGATCGCGTTGTTGAATATTGCCCATTGACCAATGTAGTTCGTAAAATTACCTAGATCAGCAAATATCCCCTCCAATGTCAAAAATATATAAAGATTGAGATTTTGACGATCGACAGCAGTCGTACATCGTTCTTGCAATCGTACAGTAATATTATCAGCATGATCGCGCCAACGTTTGTGGATCTGCAAGGATTCATTATCGGGAGAAACTTTGTCATGAAGGAAGTAGCGATATTGAGAAATGGATGTGTTCTCTCTCACTACTTTTTTGCAAGTCCCGTACCATGGCGTGCGCTTACAAAATCTGAAAAATGTCAAGCTTCATGGCTAATCGGACATCACCATGGGCTTCAATGGGAGGATGGAAACGTTCCATACAGCTTCGCCAGGCGTTTGATTACGAGAGCTGTGATGGGTGCGATGGAAGAGGAAGATGGAGCATCTCCTATCGTGTATGTTAAAGGACACGAAAAACGAGAATGGCTGGCCGATATACTTGACGATGATGCGAGAAACGACGTTATTATTGAGACCTTGGATGCGGACTATGAAGATATCACTTCGTTAAATAAGCTAGATGTTACTAATACTATGCGCTGTGAAAAACATTTGAAAAATTGCGCTTTACAAAATGTATTTAAAATATTCAATTGGTGGACGAATCATCATAAAGATTCACCCAAACATTTTTTAGAATAAATTATTGTTAAAATATATTTTTATTCTCTTTTATTCTTTCCTTTTCCTCTTTCTTATCCCAGTATACGAGTATTAAATTTCAGTACGTGACGTTAGATAGCGACGTCAGCCACCTTATCAGACTACAGATGTTACATTTCAGTACATGGACATAGAGTTTAAATATTTGAATGGTGTATAAATAATTGTTTTGTCGTTCAAAGCCGTTCGATAGCCGTTCAATAGTCGTTCAATAGTCGTTCATAGCCGTTCGATAGCCGTTCGAAAGCTGTTCAAAACCGTTCGATAGCCATTGGATAGTCGTTCGATAGTCATTCATAGCCGTTCGATAGCCGTTCGATAGCTGTTCAAAGCCGTTCATAGCCGTTCGATAGCCGTTCAAAGCCGTTCGATAACCGTTCGATAGCTGTTCAAAGCCGTTCGATAGCCGTTTGATAGCCGTTCAATAGCCGTTCGATAGTGGTTTATCTATTATAATAATATATTATTCATATTTAAAAGACTTGTAGACAATTGTCCGCGGGAACGTGCTACCTTTGTTTTCTTATCAAGAGTTGAGAGTAAGCGTTCTTCGTAAGTGATTCATCCCCTACTCTAAAATGTTCGAGACAATGTCTATCCCGTTGTGTCCGTCACAAAGTGTTTGACCGACAGTCTGTGAAGAACAGTGTATAAAAATGCCAATGTTTCGCCTTTATCTGGTAAGTAGTGTTCAGTGTTTTTGTGTGCGAGATTATGTGTGATATTTATTAATTAATAATATATTTCAGTTCGTGCAAATTGACGTCATCCACCGCAGATACATGCGATGGATGAGAGAAAATTTGCATTGGGCGCACGCCAATTTGTGGGGCGATACGCGAGGGGCCCGCGAGTGGGCGAACATTCACCCCAGCATATACGAGGACACAACTTTTCTACTTGCGGCCTCTTTTTGGGCTTGAGCCGTACGAAGAAGAGGAGAATTGGGAGCCGGAGGAAGAGGCGTGGGAAGAGGAAGAGGAAGAGGAGGATTGGGAGGAAGAGCTTGCGGCCCCAGGAGGATAATGTAAGTATCTTCTTTTTAAAATTTATATTAGATTTATAAAAATTAAATTAGGGAAAGCGCATTAAACTAACAAGATATGTATTTTTTCTGTTTCAGATAGAGCGTCATCCTAACATATTATTATATTATTATATTTTATTATTATTTTTATTATTTTTTTTACACACACACACATTTATATTATACACATATTTAATAAACATTATTATTATTATATATAAAAAATGTTGATTATTTCTGCGCCTCCTTCTCCCACGTCCATGCATGCCTCGCGCTATCTCTCTCACACCACCTTGCGAACGCCGTATCATCCGCGTGCATGCTTCGCGCTATCTCTCTCTCTCCTAAGTGCATCCTTCGCGCTATCCCTCTCCCAAGTGCATGCCTCGCGCTATCTCTCTCTCTTTCTCCCAAGTGCATGCTTCGCGCCATCTCTCTCCAACGTGCATGCAAACGCTATCCTTGTCTTACGCTCATATGGACGCCTCGCGCTATCCTTCTCCCACGCTCATAGAATATCATTAGCGCTATCTCTCTCACACCTACTCGCGGACGTCTCGCGACGGTTAGGTTAGCGGGTCCCTCGCCTATCGGTTAGGACGCGGTCCCCCTCCCCTTCTCCGCGGACCCCTTGCCCATCGGTTAGGACGCGGTCCCCTTCCCCCCTCTCCGCGAAACCCTCGCCCATCGGTTAGGACGCGGTCCCCCTCCCCCTCTCCGCGGACCCCTCGCCCATCGGTTAGGACGCGATTCCCCCGCGTGACGTCATACCCCCCGCGCCGGTTTCCCCTCGCCCCTCACCCCCCCTCAGAGGACCAGGGTTAGAACCGGCCTAGCTATACTACTGAAGTTATAGCGAAAAAATGGAAAAGGAGTTATTTCTCACACTTGTAACGTTCCGCTTTCGCGAGGCGGAGACGGACAGCTCGGTCGGGATCCTGGGCTCGTGAAAGGGGTATCGAGACACGAATGAGAATATATGTTTGTTAAAACTATAATTTATTGTCCTTTGAGGTGTGTGTTTGTACAGCGAGAGTGTGTAGGTATAAGATGTGTGTGCGTGTGCGCGTGACGGTATATGAGTAAGTGAGCGCGAGAATGTATAATGTAAGTATGTGCGCGCAAGAATGTATAACATAACTATGTGAGCGTGTGAACGGATGGTACAAGTATGTGAGTGCGTGAATGTATACGGATGTGCGGTTGTGTCGTGTGCGGGCGGCGCACAGTGGGCCGAGGCGCGGAAAACACGGCCAAAATTCTATAACTTTAGTTGAAATTAATAAAAAATCACAAAAAAATTTCTACACATATTTCAAGGATTGTTCTAATCAAATCCGGTATATTAATTACTCAATTTATCTTTCTTACACATAAAAATATACGGAAAATAGGATTTTTCACACTTTCCATTATATACATATATTATATTTCAATTTTTTCCATTAAAATTGTTACATTAATATTTAAATAAAAGATCCTAATGTTATTTTTTTTAATGAAGAATTGAGCAATAACTTTAAAAGAAATTTAAAAGGATAATTATAAATTAAAAAATGATAAAATTCAATATATATTAATATATGTATTTATTTTTTGTAATAATTTATAAAAATTTATATGTATCTATAATATAATATAATTAAGAATATATGTATGTGCATGTATGCGCGAGTGTGTGAATGTGTGTGTGTGTGTGTGTATGCGTTTGCTTGTTTATGTTAATTTTCATCTACGAATTCTAAAAGTTGTTTGACTTCCTCTGGCAATTTGCAGTGCTTCTTAACTTTTTTTCTAATAACGCAATATATGGGTCTGAACTTAAAAGTAATCTTTTAAAAAGATCTTCATTAGTGTCTCGTCTACTGAATTTCCTCGTGTGATGCTCACGATAATATCTGATATCTTTATTGCGAGCCTCAACAGCCTCCTCTGAAAGGTGGCCGATGGGTATAATAAAACTTTTTATAATTGCTGCTCCATGTAAGAGAACTTTATGTACAGTGGGAGGCATATAATACCAAGGATACAGTTGCACATAGAGATCCGCTGTATCATCACAAATCTTAGTGAACATAGCAATGTTGATTTTATATCCACTAGCAAGAGTGCGCAAAATAATTGAAAATTTCAAAATCAATCTTATATCAACACTTAAATGAAATGTGAGAACAACATATCAATTAAAATAACATTTTAAAAGCATTTTTGTATAGTTATAAAATAGATTATATCAGTTATTTCAGCACTTGTACATGGATTATCAAAGAATCGTCTAGCGGTATTTCCATCGTTACTGGTACCATAACCCGGTTTAGGCACGTCTATAATCAATCTTAATCGTTCTTTAAAATTCTTTTGGATTTCTTTTTTTCGTTTTTGTAATAATTCTGGGGTTCCATCTGTTTTATTTGTCTTTTAAAAGAGATATGATAGTTAAATGTTATTATATCAAAATAAAATTATTAAATTTATAATTAGAAATAATTTGATTGATTTAAGCAAAAGCTAGTCTCCAAATATACCCGTATCCCCGAATCGAGAGAACAAATAATACGCAATAAATATTAGGCTAAAGCAATAATAAATAGAAAGGATTTATATTTTCCGATTTTCATAGTCAATGCTTTTTTATCATTGTTTTTTTTAATTCTATCAAAATTTGCTATATCCTTAGCAAAAACAATACGTTATTGTCAGTATATTTCTGCACTATTAGAGAATGTAGTAAAATAAATAATTTTATAGTAAGAAATGCTACAACATTCTCTCATGTAGTGACTGTTGCTTTCGTAGGCATATTATAAAAAATTTAGTGTAACTAAACAATTCAAATGGAATAAGAAATTAATTAATTAATAAAATAATGAAAAACTTACTTTCCATTTCTTAAAAGTAAGTCGATAAGCTATATGTAAAATACATTCGAAAAATCGAATATATGAGTGCAATATTGTCAGACCATATTTATAAGTATCAGTATTAATTTCTTTTTTTCTTAAGTTATTAATGTTATTCATTTCGGAATCTTGGCTCCGCAGATATAACATGACATGCTTGACGCATTATTTAGAGAATTACATACCTATTGAAGAAAGTAAATAGAATATTACTACTTATATATGATTTATATATAATAGAATATTTACTTCAAGTTATTTACTTCAAGTTAAATATAAAAAGAAAATAATACATGTACTCTTACTTTGCCATCGATCATTGTTAAGGCTAACTCATATTCAACTGAACATTCATAGATTTTAAATTTTTCTAATTCCTTGATCATTTCTTCTACCCATATTTGTTCGAGTCTTGATAGTTTTTGCGTTTCATGCGTCCAATGAAGTCTCAATGATCTGCAAAATCTAACTGATGAGGAACAAGGATTTTCCTATATTATTTTATTAGTAGATTTTTCTCTCAAGTTTAATGGGACTAATTGTGTGGCAAAAATACTTTCATCATTGGCATCAGTCTCTTTCCATATTTGTTTATATTGGGAATGTCCGCTACTTCCATCAAAACCCCATTTGCAAAACAAAACGTGGTCTCCTATGCATGTTATTTTATGCTGAACTTTTAAATACTGTAGTATTCTCTCAGCAGTATTATTTAGCAGATTTTGAAAACTCACTTCACAATTTTTTTCAAAAATGCTAAGATTTTTAGGATAAATTTTCTCTTTTGCCAGAGAGAGCTCATAATAAGATGGATACATATCACTATTATGTTCTAAGGCTGGTTTTCTTATAAATTTGTAACTTTCCTTTGATAGTTTTGCTGTAATTATCATATTAAGGGCTTCTTCGGATGTTAAAGGAGTAATTGCTGTTTGTATTTTTTTAACTGCATTAGTAGTAACTTTTGTTATAATGTTAACGGCTTCATTATTTCCGCATTTTCTAAGGCATGAAGAAGTAGCACTGTATAATTGATTAAGACTATATTGCTTTTGCATTTCAGCCACTTTTCTCCTTTTTGATCTTGCACTAACATTGTCAAAAGCAACTAACGGTCGTCCAGGACCTTTCGTAATAGAATTCTTAATATATTTCCCTGTAACTGCTTATTGTTTAGAAACATATACAATAGCTGATATATCCAGTAAACACAATTATGTTGATGTTACATTATAGTTATTGAAGTAAATATGACAAATTTGCGTGAATATCATTGGTAACTTAAATGTAAGCTACAATTTCTACCTCAACAACATAACATTATAATATAACATTGTTACAGAATAAATATAATATATATAATATAAAACAATATATAAGAGCAATATAACAGTAATATTACATATACAAATATAAAATATAATATACAAATTAATCGGTATTGCCATTTCATACGCTGTCAGATCCTAATCGTATTATTTAATGTTATATTACTTGTTACTTCTATGTTATTGCAACAAACAATGTTTACTGGATAATTACAAAAGAAATTCATGCATTAATATGTACCTGATTTTTTATTTTTAGAGTTTGAAGTACTATTAAATTTTTCTATTTGTGCAAATGATAAAGATAACTGCTTATTTAACCACAATGAATTAGTTTCCATAAATACATTGTATTTTCGATGCGAAGCTTGCCACTTTTGTTTATATTGACGAAAAAAATATAAATTTAAATAATGTTTAAATTTTGCGTTGAAAACTATTTTTTGGTAAATTGAATTTATTTTGCAAGTACTGCAAAACTAATTGTTCAACATTATCTGATTGAAATTTTTTTACATTTGTGGTATTGTTCAAAAATCTCCAAACGACTCACATTCATCTTTATGTACCTTGAAATAAGATTTTTTTATCAATTTGTTCAATTTACAGTTTTTTTTCAAGTATTTTCGAATATCTTGTACAACCAATAATAAATAAAAAATAAAGAAAAAAACTATAGGGAAAGAACTATTAAATATAATACCTTTCAGATTAGCGTTTTAGAGAATATAAGTAAATGTTAACACTGTGATGCTTCCAATAATGCTTTCAGCTACACACTATATCGTATTTGCGTGAAAATTTCCATCAGTTTTGTTTTTCATATGTTTTAAACGTACGTATGCGTATGTTTTGTACGAGCGTCTTGTATTTCAAGAGACACGATCGGTATGATAACGCATTGCATCAAGTGCAAGCGTTTTTGTAACAATTATAGTGCTATCATATTTTAAGGAAAAGATTGCAAATAGAACAATTTTATCTTTGCAGTAAGTGCACCTAATCCCATGACCAAATAGTAATAGATAGCAAAGTAATTAAAAGATTACATACATTTGATTAAAAGATAAATATAATAGTGCTATTAGTTTTCTTATAGTAATAATTTTTTTATAATTTTGAAAAATAATATCTACTTATTTGAAGCACAAAAACATTTTTTTCACTTATTTTTATATTTTGACTAAATTCACATAATCGTAGTATAACGATTTTTCTACCTTCAGTAGTTTAGGCATGGAACTTGACAAAATATTAAATAACCTTCTTATCCGCACTTAAATGAAGAAGTTACTTAAACTAGATACTATATAGAACATTTTTCTATTAGAGTATAAATTTCAGTGAGTACGTTCTCTTGGGGAAGGAGAGAAGGAAGGAATTTGTTTGGGAGGTGGTAGGGAAGGAAAAATAGGTAAGCGCAGGCCAGGTTTTGATACATCATCGATCGCGCTCGATTCGCCTATAGGCTACATCCTTGAAGTCGATCTCGAGTATCCGCAACGTGTTCACGATGCGCACACTGACCTACCGTTTTGCCCGACACGCGACAAACCACCTGGTAAGCGGCAGGATAAGCTGCTCGCAACCTTATATGATAAGAAGCGTTACGTAATACATTACCGCAACCTGCAGCAATGCACGCGACACGGACTTCGCGTTACAAAAATACATCGAATATTACAGTTTTCGCAATCTCCATGGCTTCGCAGTTATATCGAATTCAATACACAATTCCGAACACTCGCGAAAAATGATTTTGAAAAAAATTTGTATAAATTAATGAATAATGCGGTATTTGGCAAAACGATGGAAAATGTGCGCAATCACGTTAATATTAAGCTCGTGACACATTGGGATGGAAGATATGGCGCAGAGGCGATGATCGCAAAACCAAATTTTCATAGTAGAAGCGTGTTTTCGGAGAATCTGATCGCCGTTGAATTGCGCAATCTCGAAGTTAAATTTAATAAACCAATCTACGTGGGTATGTGTATACTCGACATATCCAAGACATGTTTGTACGAGTTTCACCACGATTATATGGTACCTGTGTATCGAGAGAAATGTAAAGTCATGTACACCGACACCGACAGTCTCATATATCACATAGAGTGTGACGATGTATATGAGAATATAAAGCGCAACGTCGATAGATTCGATACCAGCGATTATGCGGTGGACAATGTGTACGGTATACCGCTCGAGAATAAAAAGATACCGGGTTTAATGAAGGACGAGAATAATGGCGCCATCATGACCGAATTCGTCGGGTTTATGGCAAAAATGTACGCGTTGCGAGTAGATGGTAAGAAGGATACGAAAAAAGTAAAAGGCGTCAAGAGTAACGTCGTCGCGAGAACGATAACGTTCGACGATTACACGCGGTGTTTGAACGAAGAGATTGAAATGACGCGTCAGCAGTCTTGTATAAGATCTGAATTACACGAAGTATACACTATTCGCGAGACAAAAATTGCTCTAAGTCCGTACGATGACAAGCGGTATATCGTACCCGAAACCACCGACACGCTACCGTGGGGACATTACAAAATACCGTTGTAAATAAAAATCATGTATATTTATTGTAAATAAAAAATTACGTATATTTATTGTAAATTAAAATTATATGTATATTTATTGTAAATTATATGTATATTTATTGTAAATTATATGTATATTTATTGTAAATTATATGTATATTTTATAATGTATACAATATTGTTTATATTTGTAAAATATTATTATGTATTATTGTTAACATATTTATAATATATTATTTTTATCTATCCGAGAGTTGTGTGTCGCATCAAATCCCAGCCATTTCACATAAACCTTGTCACCCTTTTTGCGTATCACCTTTTCCACGAGATGTACGTCGGGATTAGCAACGCGTTGTAACTCGTATTTGTAAAATCCGCCGGCGATGGGATTTCCGCGCGAATCTTTGAGTACATAGGTCACGGGATTAGTTTTCTGCACTTTAACGATCTTAAACACTTCGGTCGACCAATTTGGCGTGTAACCTTTCTTAAAAATGGTCTTGACTTTACCGCGTACCGGATCGCCTACTTTGAATCTTGCCGGTGCCGCAATCTTTACGTTGCTGTATACCGTATTTAAAAGTTTATCGGCGATCGCGGGGGTAACATCGATAGGTCTCATACCGATAGTGCGATGTTTTCGCGCATTGTACTCTCCAAGGAGCCGGGACAACGCGTCGATCCACTTGTAATTTCCATTAAGCGTAAACATTTTCCACATATTGTTCTTTAACGTTCGGTTGAATCGTTCCACGACCGAGGCTTTCATGACAGAGTACGTCGAATAATGATTAATGCTATGCTTCTTCACGAGTTTCTGTACATTTGCGTTGTAAAATTCTTTTCCTCTGTCGGTTTGAAAATTTTTCGGGCATCTTCCATCATCTCGAATTATCTTTGCGATCGTATCCGACATCTCGTTTCCACTCTTACTCTTGAGCGCTACAGCCCACGCATACTTGCTCAACACATCGATAACCGTGAGTATGTAGTTGTTGCCTTTGTTGAATCGTGCATATGGACGCATCTCGACCACGTCCGCCTGCCACAGATCGTCGTATCCGTGTACTATGACACGTCTACGTGGGAAATTTTTTCTCGCTGGAGCATGCAATTCTTCCACAAGCAGCTGTTTTTCAGAGGTCTTTTGCGACATATTTGATCGAGGCATAATTTGCAATAATGAGATAATTCCTCCACGTATATTCTTTATATATCTTTCTTCTCCTGCGCTGAATTAGATGTAGTCTGCGCGTGAATTGCATATCGAAGCATTTTCTGCATCTCATCCATCATTATTTGCAGCGTTTGCACATTCGTTTCGAGCGTGATTATTTTTTTCTCAAGTTCTTCCAGTCTATCTTCTAAAGGCTTGACGTATTTTCACGTACTGTTTATTTGCGGCATCAGTATCATCTTCCGGTTGCGCTACCCGTCGTACCTTGCGCGACCTTGCGTCAAAACCGGAGGCTGTCTGACACAGAGCGTTATCGCGCACGTAATTTCTTAGTAATCCATTCCATTGATAGTATGAGTTGTTCGGTGTTCCCAACGATAATCCAAATTTATTAATCGACATTTCGATACAAACAATAATGACAGACTGACTCATTTCGCCGACGCATAGATTAATTTATAATAAGGCCAGCTTCGTAAAGTTCCTCGATAATTGATAATATTTCATTGTCGTGGGCATTGTTGCCGGCTTGACGCGAAGCTTCCAGCAATCGCAAGCGATCTACCAACTCGTTTGGATCATTCCAATGCACATAATCGATCTTATTATCGTTTAACGCCATAGCGCGCGGTATGTTTATACCTCTTCCAGCTTTTTTTCCAGGCGCTATTATATTTTTAATAGAGATTAATGGCGCTATTATATATTTACACTTGTATGCCTTGTTACTTAACAATGGATTACGCATATCATTGCCACGTCTATGCGCATTTGTCGCCAGTAATATATTTTTGTATTTAATTTTATCACCGTCATTGTATACGTCACAGTCGGGTATTCTCTTGAAAATCAACTCGTAGAGACCTGGTGTTCCCACGTATCTTATTCCACCGATAATTATATTGTCATCTTTATCCACATCAAAAATTTTATCACCGAGCATCATTCCTTCGTTGCAAAATTTAACACCGTAAACATAATCCATACTGATATTTTTATCTTGACTCAAAATAGCTCCCACATATTTTTGCCCTAGTGGACCCAGATGTGTGCACAATGTATTTTGACCCTCGGATGTTTGTAATTGATATTGAACCGACGTCACAAGCGTTTCAGGCGTGGTTTCGAAAATTTCTTCCACATACGGAGACGATCTTTCGTACAATATTTGACTCGATTGTACATCTTTTATCGGAGTAGAAGTAACCACATTCGATAATTGTTTCATTCGCTTACGTTTTGATTGATTTGGAGTAGAAGTTATTAGCGAATCGTTCAATGATATATTTGACCTTGTTCGCTTTGTTCCAGACTCTTTTTTCAGATGCTTGTCTTCGACCATACTCGATGGTTCGATTTTCGCTTCATTAGATTCCACATTGATTGTATTTTCGACAAGTTGTTTTAGAGGTTCGATAATTGGTTTAAAGTGCCTCTTCAATGCGACGTCTTCCTCCATTTGACCGGTTTTTAAAGAACGATATTTTTTGCGGATTGATTCGCTCGTTTTTACAATCTCTGTCGCAATCTTCTCACGATTGTCACTGTCAATCGTCGTCGTCATGTTGCGCTCGGACGAAAATTTTTAGACGTTGCTCGATCGATGTATCGATAGCGACTAACCACTTTACGGTATTGCAAAATCGTTAAGTCCTTTTCGATATCGTCCATCAGTCTGTAAACTGTCTTTATCAATCACTACATATCCATACTCGTGTTGCCAACAATTCTGACAGAATGCGCGAAAATCGTCGTAAGACATGTCAGTATTTACATGATCGTTGTATACTTGTTTCAAGTTTGTACCATCTTGTTTAAATAAAATCAGTAAATTTGCATTGTCCCGTATAAGATGCTTGGGTATCTTGGCATACGTTTGACAAAGATAGAAACAGTCGACGCTCGAGTGTCGACCCATTGCAAAGTACTCTCTTATCGTATCTTGCTTATCGCGTGCCACGTCGTCAAAGATAAAAATGGAATTCGGAAGCGCCTCGCTCGGTGGAATAACGTCACTATTATTAGAAAATGTAAAATAACCAATTTCATCGATCGATAATAGCAAATTTTCCAAGTATCGATATTTCGGTTGTTGGAGTGATTTCGAGTATACGTACACATTCTCGAAATGTACACCGTGTGGACTTTCTATCAAACTTATCAACACGTTAGTCTTACCGCAATTCGAAGGACCGCAAATAATACCGCGTATAGTAGTCGGCAGCATGTTTCCATGCTTGCGTATTTCTTTCTCGGACATTACTCGTGTTTTATCGTCAAAATTTATCACTTTGATTATCGTCGCTTGTCGCGCGAACCGCATGTTTGCTCTCGCGAATCTCAAATCAGATTTTGAAAAATGCGTCATCGGGGCCCTATTTATAGAAGCGCACCGAATCGAAACCGCTCAGTCTCAAAAATGTTTCTTCTTCTATCGGTTGACAGCGATATTCTCGAGCTTGTCACCGAGCAGTTACAGATTATCCCCAAGATTGTTTTACTGCGAGACTTTGGTAGCTACGTGGAACGATTGTGGGACAAGCTTCCCGAACATATAAAAGCTGACTCAGAGGTTCAACAGTATCGTCGATGCACGCGACATTATAATTTGCCGTGCCAACAAACACATTTCGACGGTCCAACACCGTTAATAAAAGATTGTGGCAAATGCCAGCAAAAATTATAAGAGGTAGCGGTTTGTTAAATCGTGCGATAAACGCACTTCCTATCGAATTACATATTCCAAGCTATCAGTTTTGCGGACCGGGAACTCATTTAGAAACACGATTGGCTAGAGGCGATCGAGGTATCAATCCATTGGATGCCGCGCGTCGCGAGCACGACATAGCTTATTCCCGAAGCAACGATCTCGGTCAACGACACGTTGCGGATAATATACTCGCCACGAAAGCGCGAACACGTATTACCGCGAGAGATTCGACTCTTGGCGAGAAAGCAGCCGCTACAGCTGTTTGGGCGGCTATGAAAGCAAAGACAAAATTCGGTATGGGGATGAAAACAAAAAAATCATCGATGAAGAAAAAGACTGCGAAGAAACGAATACTTCCTATAGCGAAGCGCGGTGGTATCTTACCCATTTTACCATTATTGGGAGTTCTCGGTTCGTTGGCTGGCGGAGCAGCGGGAATCGCGAAGGCGGTGAACGATAGCAAGGCGGCGCAACGTCAGCTCGAAGAAATGCAGCGTCATAATCGCGCCATGGAAGGTCACGGTCTTTATCTCGCTCCATACAAGCGCTGACGAGGGATCTCAACAGCGGCCAAGAAAAAAAAACGTCGAAATAAAAATGCCTGCCGGTGTAACAACTAATGTACAATTGGAACAACTTGCAAGACGTATGCGTATACAATTTTTTAGAGGTGTTTTCATGCGCAATAATTTACCGATAAACGGTATACGGCGAAATGAGAGCGGTATCGTCAATTTGGATGACGTCGATGGTTTCGGTACTCATTGGGTTGCGTATGCAAAGAGGGGAGATCGTGTGGTATATTTCGATAGTTTTGGAAATCTTCGACCGCCCAAGGAATTAGTGCGATATTTTGGACAGAATGTTGCAAATATAGAATACAATCACACGGCCTATCAAAATTATAATCAAAGTATTTGTGGACAATTGTGTCTTCGATTTCTTCAAACGGTCGATGATCGATATGAATTTAAAGCCTGACAATTCACCGTCGCGACTCAGTATTCGTTCGACAGTTTTCCAGCATGTCACTCACGCTTACGTTGACCGGCAAGAGTAGCGTTCTTGCTGTAAGCTACTTTCCAGCTATAGATTTAAACGATGGCGATTACGAGTTTGGTTTAACGGATTTTGAAACTTATCATACGATATCGAACGTGAATTCTTGGAATAATAAATTTTATTTCGATAACGACGATAAGGAAATTACGATTCCCGAGGGATCGTACGAATTACACGCTATAAACGAATATCTCCGACGTGCAATTTTACGACATCGAGGCGTAGTTGATTCCAACGATATTGTTGATGGCGAAGAACACGATGAATATCCAATAATGCTTCGCGCTAATCATAATACGCTAAAGAGTGAAAATGTGTCTATAGAATAAATTTTAGTAAACCGGGCAACGTTGGATCGTTGTTGGGATTCTCGTCGAATCGTATATTACAGCCTCGGAAATGGCACGAATCGGATGTACCGATAAATATTATTAGCGTAAATATTATTCGTATAGAATGCAGCGTAACCACTGGCGCGTACAGCAATGACAAGCGCGTACACACGATACATGAATTTTCACCGAGCGTACCGCCAGGATATAAGATATCGGAAACGCCAGCACAGATCATTTATCTACCGATCGTCGCACGGAGCATTACTGATTTAACGATACGCATTGTTGATCAAGAAGGACATTTGCTCGATTTTCGAGGAGAGGAAATTACCGTAAGATTGCATATACGGCGGCGGCAAAAATAAAGCGTTTGACAAATGAAATGCTTGTGTTGAACGAAAGCACGGAGCACGCGAGAGACAATATCTTTACGAGGGACAATATTTTTGCGAGAAGGCGAGTGACTGCGGTATCGGGTGACAATAATCAGATATCTGGTTAAAAAGAAGCTCAGCGCGTTGAATCGCGAGTTTTTAAAATCATTGGGATTCGTCGTACGAAATACTTGAGCGATATGATTGACATCTTGAATATCGGAGGTGAGCCGATCTTTCACGATCGTATCGTCAAGATTGAGACTCATACGTACAATCCATACGCCAACACAACGCTTGGATATAGCGACGAGATACGGATACCGATACAACATCAAGATTTGTACACGTTACCATGTGAAAGTTTTCTATACGTCGAGGGAAAGTTGAGGGTGCGTAAAGTAGATGAAGAGGCAAGAGTGGTATTGGGAAACAATTGTGTTGCGTTTATGTTTGATGAACTTCGATATGAACTCGACGGTGTGGAGATTGACCGCAACAGAAACGTTGGAATAACTTCCACGATTAAAAACTATGTCTCTCTAACAACCGAGAAAGGTAAAATCTTGGAGAATGCTGCGTGGAATATGTCGCATAATGCTGTTGAAGCTTACTTCAATTTTTGCGTGCCGCTAAACATACTATTGGGTTTTTGCGAAGATTATAAGCGAGTTTTGATTAACGCTCGTCACGAATTAATTCTGATACGTTCGCGCAACGACAACAATTGCATATTTGGACATGCTTCGGCTGAAGCTGATATCGAATTATTCAAGATACAATGGCGTATGCCACATGTAATATTGAGCGAGGTCAATAAACTATCCTTGCTACGCGCGTTGGAAAGCGGGCGATACTTGAATATGAGTTTTCGCTCTTGGGATCTATACGAATTTCCTCTATTGCATAATACGACCAAGCATTCGTGGACCGTGAAAGCCGCCTCTCAGCTGGAGAAGCCGCGATACGTGATCTTTGCGCTGCAGACTGGCAGAAAAAATGCTGTGTCAAAAGATATTACTACATTCGACGACTGCAAATTGACCAACGTTAAACTCTATCTAAACTCGGAATTTTATCCCTACGATGATTTAAATTTAGATTTCGATAAAAATAGATTCGCCCTCTTGTTCGATATGTACTCTCGTTTTCGCAAATCTTATTACGGATATGATAATGATGATGTGCTATTAAACATTTCAAAATTTTTACATTGCGGTCCTCTCGCGGTTATCGATTGCTCGCGACAAAACGAGTCTGTCAAAAATTCCACCGTGGACGTGAAATTAGAGTTTGAGTGCAAAGAAGATATACCTGCAAATACTACCGCCTATTGTCTCATCTTGCACGATCGCGTTGTTGAATATTGCCCATTGACCAATGTAGTTCGTAAAATTACCTAGATCAGCAAATATCCCCTCCAATGTCAAAAATATATAAAGATTGAGATTTTGACGATCGACAGCAGTCGTACATCGTTCTTGCAATCGTACAGTAATATTATCAGCATGATCGCGCCAACGTTTGTGGATCTGCAAGGATTCATTATCGGGAGAAACTTTGTCATGAAGGAAGTAGCGATATTGAGAAATGGATGTGTTCTCTCTCACTACTTTTTTGCAAGTCCCGTACCATGGCGTGCGCTTACAAAATCTGAAAAATGTCAAGCTTCATGGCTAATCGGACATCACCATGGGCTTCAATGGGAGGATGGAAACGTTCCATACAGCTTCGCCAGGCGTTTGATTACGAGAGCTGTGATGGGTGCGATGGAAGAGGAAGATGGAGCATCTCCTATCGTGTATGTTAAAGGACACGAAAAACGAGAATGGCTGGCCGATATACTTGACGATGATGCGAGAAACGACGTTATTATTGAGACCTTGGATGCGGACTATGAAGATATCACTTCGTTAAATAAGCTAGATGTTACTAATACTATGCGCTGTGAAAAACATTTGAAAAATTGCGCTTTACAAAATGTATTTAAAATATTCAATTGGTGGACGAATCATCATAAAGATTCACCCAAACATTTTTTAGAATAAATTATTGTTAAAATATATTTTTATTCTCTTTTATTCTTTCCTTTTCCTCTTTCTTATCCCAGTATACGAGTATTAAATTTCAGTACGTGACGTTAGATAGCGACGTCAGCCACCTTATCAGACTACAGATGTTACATTTCAGTACATGGACATAGAGTTTAAATATTTGAATGGTGTATAAATAATTGTTTTGTCGTTCAAAGCCGTTCGATAGCCGTTCAATAGTCGTTCAATAGTCGTTCATAGCCGTTCGATAGCCGTTCGAAAGCTGTTCAAAACCGTTCGATAGCCATTGGATAGTCGTTCGATAGTCATTCATAGCCGTTCGATAGCCGTTCGATAGCTGTTCAAAGCCGTTCATAGCCGTTCGATAGCCGTTCAAAGCCGTTCGATAACCGTTCGATAGCTGTTCAAAGCCGTTCGATAGCCGTTTGATAGCCGTTCAATAGCCGTTCGATAGTGGTTTATCTATTATAATAATATATTATTCATATTTAAAAGACTTGTAGACAATTGTCCGCGGGAACGTGCTACCTTTGTTTTCTTATCAAGAGTTGAGAGTAAGCGTTCTTCGTAAGTGATTCATCCCCTACTCTAAAATGTTCGAGACAATGTCTATCCCGTTGTGTCCGTCACAAAGTGTTTGACCGACAGTCTGTGAAGAACAGTGTATAAAAATGCCAATGTTTCGCCTTTATCTGGTAAGTAGTGTTCAGTGTTTTTGTGTGCGAGATTATGTGTGATATTTATTAATTAATAATATATTTCAGTTCGTGCAAATTGACGTCATCCACCGCAGATACATGCGATGGATGAGAGAAAATTTGCATTGGGCGCACGCCAATTTGTGGGGCGATACGCGAGGGGCCCGCGAGTGGGCGAACATTCACCCCAGCATATACGAGGACACAACTTTTCTACTTGCGGCCTCTTTTTGGGCTTGAGCCGTACGAAGAAGAGGAGAATTGGGAGCCGGAGGAAGAGGCGTGGGAAGAGGAAGAGGAAGAGGAGGATTGGGAGGAAGAGCTTGCGGCCCCAGGAGGATAATGTAAGTATCTTCTTTTTAAAATTTATATTAGATTTATAAAAATTAAATTAGGGAAAGCGCATTAAACTAACAAGATATGTATTTTTTCTGTTTCAGATAGAGCGTCATCCTAACATATTATTATATTATTATATTTTATTATTATTTTTATTATTTTTTTTACACACACACACATTTATATTATACACATATTTAATAAACATTATTATTATTATATATAAAAAATGTTGATTATTTCTGCGCCTCCTTCTCCCACGTCCATGCATGCCTCGCGCTATCTCTCTCACACCACCTTGCGAACGCCGTATCATCCGCGTGCATGCTTCGCGCTATCTCTCTCTCTCCTAAGTGCATCCTTCGCGCTATCCCTCTCCCAAGTGCATGCCTCGCGCTATCTCTCTCTCTTTCTCCCAAGTGCATGCTTCGCGCCATCTCTCTCCAACGTGCATGCAAACGCTATCCTTGTCTTACGCTCATATGGACGCCTCGCGCTATCCTTCTCCCACGCTCATAGAATATCATTAGCGCTATCTCTCTCACACCTACTCGCGGACGTCTCGCGACGGTTAGGTTAGCGGGTCCCTCGCCTATCGGTTAGGACGCGGTCCCCCTCCCCTTCTCCGCGGACCCCTTGCCCATCGGTTAGGACGCGGTCCCCTTCCCCCCTCTCCGCGGAACCCTCGCCCATCGGTTAGGACGCGGTCCCCCTCCCCCTCTCCGCGGACCCCTCGCCCATCGGTTAGGACGCGATTCCCCCGCGTGACGTCATACCCCCCGCGCCGGTTTCCCCTCGCCCCTCACCCCCCCTCAGAGGACCAGGGTTAGAACCGGCCTAGCTATACTACTGAAGTTATAGCGAAAAAATGGAAAAGGAGTTATTTCTCACACTTGTAACGTTCCGCTTTCGCGAGGCGGAGACGGACAGCTCGGTCGGGATCCTGGGCTCGTGAAAGGGGTATCGAGACACGAATGAGAATATATGTTTGTTAAAACTATAATTTATTGTCCTTTGAGGTGTGTGTTTGTACAGCGAGAGTGTGTAGGTATAAGATGTGTGTGCGTGTGCGCGTGACGGTATATGAGTAAGTGAGCGCGAGAATGTATAATGTAAGTATGTGCGCGCAAGAATGTATAACATAACTATGTGAGCGTGTGAACGGATGGTACAAGTATGTGAGTGCGTGAATGTATACGGATGTGCGGTTGTGTCGTGTGCGGGCGGCGCACAGTGGGCCGAGGCGCGGAAAACACGGCCAAAATTCTATAACTTTAGTTGAAATTAATAAAAAATCACAGAAAAATTTCTACACATATTTCAAGGATTGTTCTAATCAAATCCGGTATATTAATTACTCAATTTATCTTTCTTACACATAAAAATATACGGAAAATAGGATTTTTCACACTTTCCATTATATACATATATTATATTTCAATTTTTTCCATTAAAATTGTTACATTAATATTTAAATAAAAGATCCTAATGTTATTTTTTTTAATGAAGAATTGAGCAATAACTTTAAAAGAAATTTAAAAGGATAATTATAAATTAAAAAATGATAAAATTCAATATATATTAATATATGTATTTATTTTTTGTAATAATTTATAAAAATTTATATGTATCTATAATATAATATAATTAAGAATATATGTATGTGCATGTATGCGCGAGTGTGTGAATGTGTGTGTGTGTGTGTGTATGCGTTTGCTTGTTTATGTTAATTTTCATCTACGAATTCTAAAAGTTGTTTGACTTCCTCTGGCAATTTGCAGTGCTTCTTAACTTTTTTTCTAATAACGCAATATATGGGTCTGAACTTAAAAGTAATCTTTTAAAAAGATCTTCATTAGTGTCTCGTCTACTGAATTTCCTCGTGTGATGCTCACGATAATATCTGATATCTTTATTGCGAGCCTCAACAGCCTCCTCTGAAAGGTGGCCGATGGGTATAATAAAACTTTTTATAATTGCTGCTCCATGTAAGAGAACTTTATGTACAGTGGGAGGCATATAATACCAAGGATACAGTTGCACATAGAGATCCGCTGTATCATCACAAATCTTAGTGAACATAGCAATGTTGATTTTATATCCACTAGCAAGAGTGCGCAAAATAATTGAAAATTTCAAAATCAATCTTATATCAACACTTAAATGAAATGTGAGAACAACATATCAATTAAAATAACATTTTAAAAGCATTTTTGTATAGTTATAAAATAGATTATATCAGTTATTTCAGCACTTGTACATGGATTATCAAAGAATCGTCTAGCGGTATTTCCATCGTTACTGGTACCATAACCCGGTTTAGGCACGTCTATAATCAATCTTAATCGTTCTTTAAAATTCTTTTGGATTTCTTTTTTTCGTTTTTGTAATAATTCTGGGGTTCCATCTGTTTTATTTGTCTTTTAAAAGAGATATGATAGTTAAATGTTATTATATCAAAATAAAATTATTAAATTTATAATTAGAAATAATTTGATTGATTTAAGCAAAAGCTAGTCTCCAAATATACCCGTATCCCCGAATCGAGAGAACAAATAATACGCAATAAATATTAGGCTAAAGCAATAATAAATAGAAAGGATTTATATTTTCCGATTTTCATAGTCAATGCTTTTTTATCATTGTTTTTTTTAATTCTATCAAAATTTGCTATATCCTTAGCAAAAACAATACGTTATTGTCAGTATATTTCTGCACTATTAGAGAATGTAGTAAAATAAATAATTTTATAGTAAGAAATGCTACAACATTCTCTCATGTAGTGACTGTTGCTTTCGTAGGCATATTATAAAAAATTTAGTGTAACTAAACAATTCAAATGGAATAAGAAATTAATTAATTAATAAAATAATGAAAAACTTACTTTCCATTTCTTAAAAGTAAGTCGATAAGCTATATGTAAAATACATTCGAAAAATCGAATATATGAGTGCAATATTGTCAGACCATATTTATAAGTATCAGTATTAATTTCTTTTTTTCTTAAGTTATTAATGTTATTCATTTCGGAATCTTGGCTCCGCAGATATAACATGACATGCTTGACGCATTATTTAGAGAATTACATACCTATTGAAGAAAGTAAATAGAATATTACTACTTATATATGATTTATATATAATAGAATATTTACTTCAAGTTATTTACTTCAAGTTAAATATAAAAAGAAAATAATACATGTACTCTTACTTTGCCATCGATCATTGTTAAGGCTAACTCATATTCAACTGAACATTCATAGATTTTAAATTTTTCTAATTCCTTGATCATTTCTTCTACCCATATTTGTTCGAGTCTTGATAGTTTTTGCGTTTCATGCGTCCAATGAAGTCTCAATGATCTGCAAAATCTAACTGATGAGGAACAAGGATTTTCCTATATTATTTTATTAGTAGATTTTTCTCTCAAGTTTAATGGGACTAATTGTGTGGCAAAAATACTTTCATCATTGGCATCAGTCTCTTTCCATATTTGTTTATATTGGGAATGTCCGCTACTTCCATCAAAACCCCATTTGCAAAACAAAACGTGGTCTCCTATGCATGTTATTTTATGCTGAACTTTTAAATACTGTAGTATTCTCTCAGCAGTATTATTTAGCAGATTTTGAAAACTCACTTCACAATTTTTTTCAAAAATGCTAAGATTTTTAGGATAAATTTTCTCTTTTGCCAGAGAGAGCTCATAATAAGATGGATACATATCACTATTATGTTCTAAGGCTGGTTTTCTTATAAATTTGTAACTTTCCTTTGATAGTTTTGCTGTAATTATCATATTAAGGGCTTCTTCGGATGTTAAAGGAGTAATTGCTGTTTGTATTTTTTTAACTGCATTAGTAGTAACTTTTGTTATAATGTTAACGGCTTCATTATTTCCGCATTTTCTAAGGCATGAAGAAGTAGCACTGTATAATTGATTAAGACTATATTGCTTTTGCATTTCAGCCACTTTTCTCCTTTTTGATCTTGCACTAACATTGTCAAAAGCAACTAACGGTCGTCCAGGACCTTTCGTAATAGAATTCTTAATATATTTCCCTGTAACTGCTTATTGTTTAGAAACATATACAATAGCTGATATATCCAGTAAACACAATTATGTTGATGTTACATTATAGTTATTGAAGTAAATATGACAAATTTGCGTGAATATCATTGGTAACTTAAATGTAAGCTACAATTTCTACCTCAACAACATAACATTATAATATAACATTGTTACAGAATAAATATAATATATATAATATAAAACAATATATAAGAGCAATATAACAGTAATATTACATATACAAATATAAAATATAATATACAAATTAATCGGTATTGCCATTTCATACGCTGTCAGATCCTAATCGTATTATTTAATGTTATATTACTTGTTACTTCTATGTTATTGCAACAAACAATGTTTACTGGATAATTACAAAAGAAATTCATGCATTAATATGTACCTGATTTTTTATTTTTAGAGTTTGAAGTACTATTAAATTTTTCTATTTGTGCAAATGATAAAGATAACTGCTTATTTAACCACAATGAATTAGTTTCCATAAATACATTGTATTTTCGATGCGAAGCTTGCCACTTTTGTTTATATTGACGAAAAAAATATAAATTTAAATAATGTTTAAATTTTGCGTTGAAAACTATTTTTTGGTAAATTGAATTTATTTTGCAAGTACTGCAAAACTAATTGTTCAACATTATCTGATTGAAATTTTTTTACATTTGTGGTATTGTTCAAAAATCTCCAAACGACTCACATTCATCTTTATGTACCTTGAAATAAGATTTTTTTATCAATTTGTTCAATTTACAGTTTTTTTTCAAGTATTTTCGAATATCTTGTACAACCAATAATAAATAAAAAATAAAGAAAAAAACTATAGGGAAAGAACTATTAAATATAATACCTTTCAGATTAGCGTTTTAGAGAATATAAGTAAATGTTAACACTGTGATGCTTCCAATAATGCTTTCAGCTACACACTATATCGTATTTGCGTGAAAATTTCCATCAGTTTTGTTTTTCATATGTTTTAAACGTACGTATGCGTATGTTTTGTACGAGCGTCTTGTATTTCAAGAGACACGATCGGTATGATAACGCATTGCATCAAGTGCAAGCGTTTTTGTAACAATTATAGTGCTATCATATTTTAAGGAAAAGATTGCAAATAGAACAATTTTATCTTTGCAGTAAGTGCACCTAATCCCATGACCAAATAGTAATAGATAGCAAAGTAATTAAAAGATTACATACATTTGATTAAAAGATAAATATAATAGTGCTATTAGTTTTCTTATAGTAATAATTTTTTTATAATTTTGAAAAATAATATCTACTTATTTGAAGCACAAAAACATTTTTTTCACTTATTTTTATATTTTGACTAAATTCACATAATCGTAGTATAACGATTTTTCTACCTTCAGTAGTTTAGGCATGGAACTTGACAAAATATTAAATAACCTTCTTATCCGCACTTAAATGAAGAAGTTACTTAAACTAGATACTATATAGAACATTTTTCTTCAAGAGACTCAACTTACACTTACTTACATTTTTAATAATAATAACGTTTATGTACAATTCAAGAAAAAAAGGATTTTTTATTGCTCTATTTTCATTTTAAATATGTTAATTATAATACTTTACAAAAATTATTATTATATGTTAGATTCGCTTTATCATATTTGAAAAGTGAAAGGAAAAATAAAAATTCAATTGTGTAATTATTTTATGGATTATGTTAGCAAATTTATTGCGAACCGTAAAAATAGAATTTCAAAGTACATTTCTTGTAAATACATCTCTAAAGTAAATTTCTTACTTTATTAACAACCATATATTTTCTATGAACAATAACTTACATTAAATGTTATAGTTAAATCATATCTCTGACGTGTTACATAATAAGATTTAGTAATTATAAATACGTATTTTTTTAAAACGTTGCGAAAAATGATTTTTGGCCGCGTTTTCCACGACTCGGCCCACTGTGCGTCGGTGCATCTCGCGCTCAATATATATTAATTAATTAGGTCGTTGATTAGGGAGGAGTGTGGTGTCCCTGACCGGAGCATGTCTCGTGCTCCGCTCCGTCAACTGTCTCGTCAACTGCTTACTCAGCTTCCGAGAACTTGACCGTGACTTCCTTCTCTTTAGTCACGTATCTTACTTTTATTTTATTAATAATCTTTTATTACTTTACTCTTTCTTAATTATCTTTCCTTGATCTCTTTTCTAATTTTAATGCTTTGCTTTACTCAGCTATTTCTTAATCTTTTCTGTTTTACTTTATTGTTTTATCTTTTAATATGTTGAGGAATTGGTCGGGTTACGACATTTGTGAGCGCGATTTTACCTTCATGTATTAGTGTGTCGTCCTTTAAATGTTTCAATTTTATTAATGAGATGGTCGACCTTGAGTCGTACAACATCTGTATCTTTCCGTCTTTTGCTTGTCGCATTGGTAATGCTATTAGCAATAAGTCCGTCTTTTTCTGTGCGCGTGGCATATCTTTAATATGCGTAACGCGATACTCAGATGCAGGTCGCGGTTGTCTCTTTCTCGCTTCCTCCTGCTCGTCTTCGCTGCTGCTATTTGCGCTATTGGCGTTCCTTTTCTGTTGTCGCGATTTCTTTCGGTCGCGTATATTTTCTTCGCGCGTCTTTTGCTGGTTACCGATTTTTACTTTATTTATATTACTTTTCAGTTTTCCATTCAGACTCCAGCATTCGTCGCGGCTGTGTCCTGTCCTTTTGCAATGCGAGCAGTATTTACTTATCGCGTTTATTCGCGAGGGTTTTTCTGGTTTCGGGAGCACGTATCAGTTACTTCGACAATCGCGTTCGTAATGTCCGTTTATTCCGCATTTAAAGCATTGCGATGTCGAATTTCGACTATTTCGCGAGTAACTTGGTTCGGTTTTATTTTTATTAGCAAAACTACTTGTTCTCGCTGTTTCCGGTCTGAGTTTTTCTTCGGCGCTCGCACCCGTTATCGCTTCTTGGAGCGTCGTATATTGCTGCGCGCGTACGAGTACTTATAATTCGTCGTGTAGCCCGATTTGGAAATTTATTAACGCCTGCTCTTGGATTGTTTGTTGAATCGTGCGTTTTGAGGTTGCGGAATGCTCTTTTCCTTCGAATCGTATAATTTCATCGCTAGTAAATCAACGCGTTGTCCGAAAGTGTGCGCAGTTTCATTCGGCTTTTGTTTTAGCGAATTGAATTCGATCTGTAAATGCTTTGTTTCGACTGGTAACAAATCTCGAGTTGTTATTTTAGTTCGTCGAAAGTCTGAATATTTCGTGTCTCGAAATCCTGCATGGCTTTTCCTTTTAGTTTCGTATATAAAACTGCTCGGATTAAAGATTCTTCATCCGCGGGATTTATGTCTTGAACGGCGTATGTGCATGCATTTAAAAATTCTAATAACTTACGTCGCGATGTTCCGTCAAATTCGGAAATCATTGTTCTTGCTTCTTTTAACGGCAAGTAATTCGGAGCAATGCTTCGTCGATTTTTGATGTCGCGGTCGGTTTTCCCGTATGTGGCATTAAACGCGTCGTTATCGGCTTCTCGGCGGTTAAATCCGTGACGTGGCAAATCCATAATCGCGTCTTCTACTCGCGTTACTCGCCTATTCAATGCTCTTATTTCTGTGCGCATTTCATTTAGTATTTCGAAGAGTTGCGTATCATCTCTTCTTTCCTCGCGATGTGTTTCGGGAGGCGGCGTGCGATTCGCCTCCGCTATGTTTTGGTCCATCTGGTGAATGGATCGTTGCCTGTGTTCTATTTCCTTGTCTACTGCGCTTTGCGGCGGATTCGCGGGAGTGCGTTCGTGCGGATTTCGCGATTCGGCCATATTATTTTCCTGTTGGCTATAAATTTCTTCCGGATCGAACAGATCGCTCTCGTAGGAAGTTAACGAAAATTCGCGTCGTAAAGATACTCTACTTGGAGTTCTGCTAATATACGGTCGCGTACGTCTAGTCCCGCGTTGAATGTTGTCAGTGGAGTCAGTCGTATTACGCGGGAGTAGGCTTTCGCCCAAATTGTTAAATGGAAATTCGCGTTTTGTGACGACGTTTTCCGGTAACTCGGGCTCGCTTTCGCTCGAGTATTGAGTTTCTAAGTTTTTTCGCACGTTATAAAGATTTTCTCGCGGTGTTAAGCTTAAGTTAATCGCTTGTCGGGCTGGTTCGCTCAGTAACCACGATCGGTTCGCTATTGGTTTCGATATATTCGAACCTTCCGACATTCACGCAGTTATATTTATTAAATTTTTCGGACTTACAATAGTATGACGGCTCGCATGATCGCTCGCTGTGTCAGTAGGTTGCTGACGCTGCAGTCCTTCGCTCGGCGGCTGATACGGCTGACGATACTCGTCGTACGGCGGTTGTTGTCCGGCGTCGGTGCGTTGTCCGTAGAGTTATCGTAGGTCGCGATGCTTGGCGGCTCACGTTTCTGCTACAGCTGTTGTGCCGATGCTCGTTCTGTTGTCCTTGCGTTGTCTTCCGTCGATTGTGGTTTCCGTCAGCTTACGTTTTACGTGTGCTGGCGTGCCTGCCCTGTTTACGCTCGGGGTGCTTTGCAGGTCTTGGGGAAGGCTTGGCTGCTTCCGTCCGTCAAATTTAATTCGATTGGTTGCTGCCGTCCCCGTTTTTGAATACAGTTGTGTCTTTTTCAGGTCTTAGCGGGATGAGCTCGCTGACGTCCTCTGGCAGATCCCACCGCTGCCACCAATTTTGTTATGCCTCGGGTGAGGCACGGGAAATTTCGGGATCGTTGCCGGATTAAGATTTAGGAATCTGGGATGCGTCTGGCGGGTTACCCGTAACACTGGACACTTTTTATATTAAATAAAGCTTTTATTCACTACAAATGGTCTTAGTTATAATTCGTCCTCGTTTTTATTATCTACTCGTGTCGCGTATCGCGTTAACTGATACTCGCGTGCGCGTGTTTGGAGTCGGGTTTACGTCGCGAGACTCGCTTCTCGATCTCCACGATTTTTACTAAGTGTGACTACTCGATATTGCAATAATTCGTTACCGCAACGTCGCGGAAGAAAGGAATCGTGGAGTCGCCAGGACGTAACACATACAAGTTGAGACTTTTTAATATACTTGGCGTACTTTTTTTTTCCTTTGTAAGGTTTTTTTAGTGGGATTTCACTGCTTTTTGTAATTATTCTTACTTTATATTAGTATATTAGTATAACAACAATAAGTTACCCGAAATTAATATCTGCTTCGATAAATAGCAATCGCTTATGAATCGTTAATTTTTAATTGTCATAGAGATCGAGTTTCATCTTCTAATAATTTTCGTGATCGTATATAACGAGATACATATACAGGGTGTCCTAGACCACCCGTACACCCCTTTTCTTTCAAAAACTAAGCATTTTAGAGAAAAACGTTTTGAACAAAAATTATATGGTTTTGAGGAGAACATAAGATGGTGTCATTGGTTTGACCTTGGATGGCATCGTTAAGGTCAAGTCAAGGACACCTTTAATTTCTTAGATGGAATCGCCTATTTTTTATTGCACATTCTTGTAGCTTATCTCGAGAGCTTTCCAAAACACTATAATAAAGTATTTTTTCATTAAGTACTTTTTGAGTTATTTTATATTTTAATCTGACATATTTTGATATAAAAAATAAAATATCTCGTAAAATATTTAGTTTTCGATAATCTTACCGTAATACTTTTATGTACAGAATAATGAGACAAATCAATTAGTGTAAAGAAAAAAACAAATAATTATTTAAAAAAATACATTGTAAATAATTACATACTTTTTATTAAAAACTGTTTAGTAAAGAACCCGAGAAATTTCTGGTTTCGGGAGTGTCGGGCAGAACAGTCAACGATTCACACACAAAAAAATCTGAGCCGCACTTCACAGTTATTCGAGCGACGATATCTCGATTTATTCTTATAATTACACTAGCTCTTATTATTCTAGGATCATATGCAATAGTTTTATAGTTTGTCTTTGAGTAAAGCCGAGGAATCCGCTGAGGAATTCGAGAGAGGCTGCAAGAGAATATTACGTCGATTTACGACGTACCGCGTGCTTCACACGATAACTGCGTACAAGGCCCCGGTGTCCCAAGACGGGATAGCACACACCTCACGCGCGTATGACTCTTTCACTTGATGCTGTTAATTTCCGGGAGATGACAATGATCGGTTGAGACAACCGTATTAGAGTTCACTTGAGCTGAGCCGCGAGAATCGAAACCGAAAATTCAGAGAGCTTAAAACTGTTCTAAAGGCAACGTGCGTCACGATAGACCGGTACTCACAGAATGATCGAGGATTTCCGGAAGGGTCGATATCGACGCAGGAGCGCGGATAAGGTCCTGAGAGCGTGCTTATGATTGGGTGATAACATAGCGAGAGACTAGTTAGATTGATAGGACAGGCTTCGGGATTGGGTCACGGCCGCGTACTAGAGAAACAAGGAAGAGAGAGAGAATGCTAGAGAGAAGGACCAGAGTGAGTGAGATGCCATTGAAAAGATTGAGTAAATGGAACGAGATTTTCTGAACATTCCGCCCGCCTTCTACAACAGCGTTGAAGAATTATGATCTTGATGATGGTGAGGCCGGATCTGTTGCTGATGGCTCTGTGAGTGAGGGTTGATTTGGTGTCATCGGGTGCACTGCTAACTTGGTGATAGGCCGCTTGAGTTCTGTGGTGGCCGTCTTGAGGGTGACCACTCTGCATAGACCGTCCGAACCAAGATGAAGTTGGGTGACTCGAGCAAGAGGCCATTTTGATGGAGGGAATCTCTCATCCGTGAGAAGTACGAGAGAGCCGACCTTGATTTGCGTGGAGGGATGATGCCATTTTGATATTGCAAGCTGACGTTGAAGACATTCAGCTGACCAACGCGACCAGAAGTGTTGGAGTTGCTGCTGAATGAGCTGCCACCGAGATAGCCTTGTGAGAGGCACTGAGGTGAGAGATGGCTCAGGAATTGTTGTTGGCGCTGCTCCGATGATGAAATGCCCGGGAGTGAGGGCTGCCAGGTCTTCCGAGTCGTCTGACAATGGGCACAATGGTCTAGAGTTGAGGACTGCCTCGATTTGGACCAGAAGAGTTGTAAGTTCTTCATAGGTAAGGGCAGTCTCGCCTATAGTCCATCGTAGGTGATGCTTGACCGATTTGACTGCGGCCTCCCATTTACCGCCGAAGTGGGGGGCTGCCGGGGGATTAAAGACCCAAGTGGTGCCGTCATGGGTTAGTAGCTGAGCGAGTTCCGAGAATTCCTTTGATCCGGCGTTGAATAACCGCCTAAGAGATGTATCTGCCCCGAGAAAATTGGTTCCACAGTCGCTAAATAGAGTTTGGCAGATACCTCGCCGTCCCGTTAACCGCCGATATGCTGCGATGAATCCCTTTGTAGAGTAGTCTGTCACTGCCTCCAGATGAACCGCCGAAGTTGAGAAGCAAACAAAGATGGCTAACCAGCCTTTGTGACACTTGGCCCCTCGTCCTCGCCAAGTTTTGAGAGTGAGGGAGCCGGCGTAATCAACCCCTGTGTTGAGGAATGGACGAGATGGCGAAATGCGAGATGATGGCAGTTGACCCATGAGTTGCTGTGCCCTTACGCCACGTTGTCGAGCACACCGAACGCAGCGGAGAATGTGAGATCTCACTGGGGCTCGGCCACCGACGATCCAGTAAGCCTGGCGAAGATATGTCAAGGTTACCTGAGTTCCGCCGTGAAGAGTCCTTAGATGAGCGTCCGATATAATGAGTTGAGACAGATATGAGTCCCGTGGCAAGATGGCTGGGTGCTTGCATTCAGGGTCCAATTGAGAATGCCTGAGTCGGCCTCCGACTCTGAGGATGCCCGAATGATCGATGAAGGCCGTAAACTTGGCGAGAGGATGAGACCTTGACAAGTGTACTCCGCTTGAGATGATTGTCAGTTCAGATGAGAAGTAAGCCAATTGGACTGACCGAATCCAATATAGTCGTGAACCTTCGAGGTCTGTAGGTGTGAGGGGGGTGGCCAGAGAGGACTGTGGTATACCTTTGAGGATCGCGCAACATCGTTGACAGAGAGCAGTGATCCGAAGAAGCCGTATGAGTGATGAGTAACGATAGAGGAGTTCCCAGAGGTGGTGTTGCTTTACCGTTGAGGAGGTGAGAAGAAGACCGGGCCGTTCCTCAAGAGTCGCCGCTGAATCTGGCTGTGATACCATGCTTGGCCAATGTTGAGGAGCCTGTGCTAACCAGGAGGGACCATTCCACCAAAGATGATGCCGAGAGAGTTGCGCTGAAGAGAGGCCGCGAGAAGCACAGTCGGCTGGGTTCTCCTTGCCGGGAATAAACCGCCAATGGCCTTGAGGTACGCGTTCTTGAATTGCCGCCACTCGATTACGAACGAAGTCTTTCCAGCGAGAGGGATGACTGTTTATCCAGGTGAGCGATACCGAAGAGTCCGTCCACAAGTAGATTGGTATCTCCGCGAGTTCTAGGGTTCGTTGAACATAGCTGATGAGACGAGAGAGTAGAACCGCTGCCGTGAGTTCCAGTCGGGGAATGGTGAGCCTTTTGAGGGGTGCGACCTTGGTTTTGGCGCACACCAGTGTGATGATTGGCTCTGTTGCGTGAGGAATGACCTTGATATAAACCGCAGCCGACATGGCGAGTTGCGAAGCATCCGAGAATCCATGAAGCTCGACCAAGGCTGACGGCGTGAGAGACATCCATCGAGGAATCGTGATGGAAGTCAGCTCAGACAGCTCTGAACGGAAGTGCGTCCACCGATGTCGGAGTTGCGGCGAGAGGCAGTCATCCCAGCCGACCTTTTCTAGCCACAGTTCCTGGAGGAGCATCTAAGCGCTGATGATTACCGGAGATAAGTATCCCAGAGGATTAAATAGTTGCGCTACTTCTGAGAGTATAGTCCGTTTGGTGATAACGGCCCGGTTGGAGGCCTTGCTCGAGAAGACGAACTGATCAGAATGAGGATGCCATGTGAGTCCCAAAATTTTGCCTTGAGCGTTATCGAACGAGTGAGGCGTCGCGGCGGTGATGTCCGTAGGGAGAGCCTGAAGTAGTTCAGGATGATTGCTCTGCCACTTCGCCAGAGGAAAGCCGCCCGCCTTGCAGAGATTCACTAGTTGGTGAGCGATGGAGGTCAGCTCCGGGAGAGTGTCGGCACCACCACAGATGTCGTCCACATACCTGCCCTTGAGAAGAGGAGAGACCGCCAGGGGGTAGTTCCTACCTTCGTCTTCGACTAGTTGGAGGAGAACGCGAACAGCCAAGAAGGGAGCTGATCGGGTGCCATATGTGACCGTCGTGAGTTGATACGGAATGATGTTGAACTGATCGTCAACCCAGAGGATCCGTTGAAGATCCCAATCGTCCGGATGAACTTGAATTTGGCGGAACATCTTGGTGAAATCAGTGATAAAGATGTACCGGTGTCGTCGCACCCAGAGTAAGATATCTGAGATGTCTGCTTGGAGTTTTGCACCCGTGTGCAGAATATCGTTGAGAGAAGATCCCGTACTGGTGAGGCTGGATCCGTTAAACACCACTCGTAGTTTTGTGGTAATACTGTCGTCTTTGAGGACTCCATGGTGAGGGAGATAGAACACCGGTGATGGTTCGGGAGAGGAAGGAGGAACCCTGACCATGTGCTGAAGCTCTTCGTACTCCAGAATGAATGATGAGTACAGATCCTGATAGATAGAATCCGTTGAGAGGCGCCGTAGTGTTCGTTGCAAGCAACGTTGGGCAGTTGACCGTGACTCCCCTAGTTGACTTGCCTGTAATTTGAGAGGGAGCCGTACGACATAACGCCCCGCACGATCTCGCGAATGAGTGGCCTTGAATTGAGTCTCACACTCCTCTTCATCAGGGTTGAGCTGAGTGGTGGAGGATGAGGGGACCTCTTCTTGTATCCAGAACTTCGTGAGGAGGTCGTGAAGCTCATGATCCAGTGAGACATGATGAGAACTATGAACTGAGGCAGTTGGTGCCGAGGTCGGGCCGAGAACAATCCATCCGAAAATAGTGCGTTGAGCGATGGGTTCCTCCTCAGACCTTTTGATGATGTCGGGCTGAATGAACAGCCCGTAGGAGTCAGCACCGAGGATTAAGTCTATAGGTCCGGGGGTGAGGAAATCTGGATCCGCCAGCTGGAGCCCGTGAAGGTGAGGCCAATTATAGTCTGCTGTCGCCATGGTCGGAGTGATGTTGTTAGATTCTTGAGGATGTAGGCAGTAACGTTGATGGATTGCGAAGAGTAAATTGAGTGAAGGGTGAGAGGAACGACACCCCGAGTTCGCTCCTCCAATACCGATGATAGGGGTAGAGGCGTGCCGTCGAGGTATCTGGAGAGTTTTGATGAGTTGCCCGGAAGCAAAGGTGAGTTCAGATCCGGGATGGATGAGCATTCTCACCGAGTGAGGAGAGCCGCAAGATGATCTGATGGTAGCGCAACAAGTAGCGAGTAAGATTGCCGGGCGAGTGAGAATTACCGAGTGAGGTTGAGGGAGGCCTGCTGGTGCAAGTCACTCCGAAGCCGTTGATGCGGTGCTCTTAGATGGTGAGGCCGGCGCCGACGTCTGCGTAGCTGCGGTCGAAGGGGTCGCCTTGCCAAGTGTCGTTGACGACCGTGGGGGCGGTTGGCTATCCATGTGTATCATGGTATGATGCTTGTTGCCGCATTCCCTGCACCTCTTCGAATTCTGACAGGCGACTGCGTTATGCCTGCCCAAGCAATTAAAGCAGAAGCGCTTGTCGATTACGATGTTTCGCCGCAGATGAGCAGACACATATCTCTGAAACGAGGGCAAGAGACAATGTAGTGAGGGCCAGAGCAAAGTGCACATCCGGAGGTTTCCGAGTTCCCGAAGGGAGGTGAGATGGCCACATGAGAGGTGGCCGCCGACGTTTTGCTGGTCTGTCGTAATGCCGGGGGAGCTGGTTTGTCTGCTGGAGAGGAGCTCGAGGTTCCGAACTCCATACTCTCCATGGCTCGAGCGCGGCCAGTGAGAAATGTGCGAAGGTCTTTGTATGATGGGGGGTCCGTGGTGGAGCCAAGCTTGACTTCCCAGGCCTCTCGGGTGCTTGGGTCGCGTCGCTGGACAATGAGGTGAACCAAGAGATGATCCCAGTGTTGAACAGGAGCTCCGAGAGACTCCACGGCATTGAGCGCTTCCGTTGTGGTGTTGAGAAGAGTGTTGAGCTCCTTGGCCGATCGCTGTGAGATGGTCTTGGTGCGGAATAATCGGTCCACCTGAGCCGAAATGAGAAGCCGCTTGTTTTCATAGCGGCTGACGAGCAAGTCCCAAGCCGAGGCAAATGAGTCCTCCGATACTGGCAAGTTGGAGATGAGTTGAGCAGCCTCGCCCATGAGGCTGGTACGGAGATAGTGCATTTTCTCGAAGTTTGATATATCCGCATTCCGTCCAACCAATGATGAGAATAAGTCGTGAAACGGCCTCCACGCTGAGAAATCACCCGAGAATTGCGGAAGCGTGATTTCCGGAAGATGTCGTCGCGCTGACGTTTGCCCTCCAATTGAGAGGTTGGCTAGTTGCGAGCCCGAGAGGGGGTGAGTTCTTTTCTTCTCCTCAATCTGAGTGAGCAAGGCGGCCTTCGCGTCGGCATAATAGAGTAGACACTGATCATACACCTTTTTTTTGAAGTAGTCGTGATCTAGTAAGAGCTCCGCCTTGGATTCTGCCATCCGTTCGTGAGTGGCTTCGAACTTTTGCCAGTTGTTATCGATGAGGTCGAGTTTCACCTTGAGCATTTGAAGTTGAAGAGTGGGGAAAGTCGGTTCCTTACACTCGAGAGCCACCGACTTGATATACGTGTGCCGATTCATTTGCAGAGAGATTTTCGCTTCGAGGTTGGACATGATGATGACTGATCGCCGTTACCGATGAAAGCACCACTGGAAGTGACCCACGAGAGAGAAAGAGAAGTTCCGACAAACAATGAGAATATTCGAAAAATGCGAGAGAGAGGTCCGTATACCGCGCACGAGCTCACAATGTCCGAGTGAGAGAGAAGGCACTAACGATTATAGAGGCAGGTGACCGGTCGTCGTATATTTACAAGATGGCCGAAGACCGGCAAAGGAGTGAGAGAGAACGCCGTACACGCAACGAGGATCCGTTGCCGAGCGCCCGAATACGTCCGAGCGTCGCCGAACACGCACGAGTAACCGAGCGCGACGGAAGTCGGAGAGAGAGAGTGAGAGCGTACTACGGGCGGCGACGATCGTTTACCGAGCGCCCGAATCCGTCCGAGCGTCGCCGAACACGCACGAGTAACCGAGCGCGAGTCAGAGAGAGACAGGGAGAGCACGACAAGGATCGTTCTCGAACTTTCGCCGGTAGCACGTGGAAGCACACAAGATTCTCTTAATCCGCACACAGAGATGTTCGTTACCGCACCCACCGATCCGGCTCGAAGGACCAAAAAATGTTTAGTAAAGAACCCGAGAAATTTCTGGTTTCGAGGGTGTCGAGCAGAAAAGTCAACGATTCACACACAAAAAAATCTGAGCCGCACTTCACAGTTATTCGAGCGACGATATCTCGATTTATTCTTATAATTACACTAGCTCTTATTATTCTAGGATCATATGCAATAGTTTTATAGTTTGTCTTTGAGTAAAGCCGAGGAATCCGCTGAGGAATTCGAGAGAGGCTGCAAGAGAATATTACGTCGATTTACGACGTACCGCGTGCTTCACACGATAACTGCGTACAAGTCCCCGGTGTCCCGAGACGGGATAGCACACACCTCACGCGCGTACGATTCTTTAATTTGAGGCTGTTAATTTCCGGGAGATGACAATGACCGTTTGAGACAACCGTATTAGAGTTCACTTGAGCAGAGCCGCGAGAATCGAAACCGAAAATTCAGAGAGCTTAAAACTGTTCTAAACGCAACGTGCGTCACGATAGACCGGTACTCACAGAATGATCGAGGATTTCCGGAAGGGTCGATATCGACGCAGGAGCGCGGATAAGGTCCTGAGAGCGTGCTTATGATTGGGTGATAACATAGCGAGAGACTAGTTAGATTGATAGGACAGGCTTCGGGATTGGGTCACGGCCGCGTACTAGAGAAACAAGGAAGAGAGAGAGAATGCTAGAGAGAAGGACCAGAGTGAGTGAGATGCCATTGAAAAGATTGAGTAAATGGAACGAGATTTTCTGAACAAAAACAATTATTTTTTTTTACTGATTGATTTGTCTCATTATTCTGTACATAAAAGTATTACGGTAAGATTATCGAAAACTAAATATTTTACGAGATATTTTATTTTTTATATCAAAATATGTCAGATTAAAATATAAAATAACTCAAAAAGTACTTAATAAAAAAATACTTTATTATAGCGTTTTGGAAAGCTCTCGGGAAAAGCTATAAGAATATGCAATAAAAAATAGGGTATTCCATTTAAGAAATTAAAGGTGTCCTTGACTTGACCTTAACGATGCCATCCAAGGTCAAACCAATGACACCATCTTATGTTCCCCTCAAAACCATACAATGTTTGTTGAAAATATTTTTCTCTAAAATACTTAGTTTTTGAAAGAAAAGGGGTGTACGGGTGGTCTAGGACACCCTGTATATACACACATATTTGAATTTTCCACATGTAAAATATAAATCAAGAATATATAAAACTTATTTTAGAAAATGATTAATTATAGAAATATAAAAAGAAGATTAGGATTTTTGCGATACTTTTCCTAAATAGTACTTTAACATTTTGTGATTGACACCTCGAAACATGTTTTACATTTTCTAAAACTGCATTATAGGTTTCTGTTTTAATTAACGCAGCTGCCAAATTATTATAAACTTTTATATGCTCCTCCAATAAAATCTGCAATTTAGCATCATTAACCGACTCTTCCTCCTCATTTCGATTCAAATTTGAATTATATTTGTCGATGACAGATATTCTAATACTCTTCGATAACATTATATTGCAAAAGGCAGCACCATCCAAATAAACCATCAATTTCCATGTTCACGTTTCTCAATCGCTTTAAAAAAATAAGTGGTGTAGTTCCGAAAAGTACTCACCCCCGATTTTTTTGAAACTCAGTATTCTTATGTATTTTGATGCGCTGATTACGAATATCATAGTGAAAATTGGCTACCATTTGATTTTTATGGTAAAAACCATGAAAACCCCATAAAAATTATAGTTTTTTACGCTTATCTCAGCAAATACGGAAAATCATGATAAATGTTTTAGACAAAAGTTTTAGATTTCATAGAGATAAACATTTTATGTTCTATTCATTTTTATCGTACCAGTGATAGTTTTCGACAAAAACGATGAATCTTATATCTATCCTCCCATCTAAGCATGTACTTTGCAGTACATATACGATTCTACATGGGTTTGCAACTTTCCACGCAAAGTGAGGTTCCACGCAAACCTATTTGTCTAGTTTTTTGGTAGTGGAGCCCCCCGCAGGCGCGCGAAACCCACTGTTTCCACCCATATACTTCTCCACGCGAAGCGAGGTTCCACATGGGTTTGCAACTTTCCACGCAAAGCGAGGTTCCACGCAAACCTATTTCTCTAGTTTTTTGGTAGTGGAGCCCTCCATAGGAGCTTCGAAACTTTCCACGCAAAGCGAGGTTATATATTGGGACTTCTACGCAGTACTGTCAGCCTTTGTAGTTTCACCTATACAGCAATTGGTTTGAGATAGAGAATATGTTTAACTTTGATTTTCTCGAAAACTATCACTTGTACTCTAAAAATGAATAGGACATAAAATATTTATCTCTGTGAGATCTAAAACTTTTGTCTAAAACATTTATCATTATTTTCCGTATTTACTGAGATAAGCGTAAAAAACTATAATTTTTATAGATTTTTCATGGTTATCACCATGAAAATCAAATAGTCGCCAATTTTCACTATGATATTCATAATCAACGCATCAAAATACGTAAGAATACTGAGTTTCAATATATCGGGGTGAGTACTTTTTGGAACTTTTTCCCTAATGCTTTCTATTTCAGGCTCTAACTCTGATGCTTTCAATTCAATTGTGTATGTAATATTTTTGATACAATTCCCACAAGATTTGTTTTGCTATATTAACGTAAACATGCAACTCATTGCTTGGCCATTTGTAAATGATCTAAAAATATTAATTACACATTAATTACATTTATATATAAAATATAAATAAACATTTACACATTTCCAGAACCAAAAGTTGCGAGTAATTTCAGATCCGCAAAATGTTTGTGGACACTACAGAAGTGCTTCGATATGATTTTATCATTTCATTATTCTTTATGAAACCAATTAATAAAAATATGTATTCAATGTTGTTTTTATGATATTTTTGATAAAATTTTTACCAGATTTATTCTACTACTTAACATAAACTCATTGCATAGCCATTTGTATGTTAATCTAAAAATATTAATTATGCATTAATTATATTTATAAATAAAATATAAATAAATATTATATACATGAATGCGCGTTCACGTGTATAATTACCAGCTTATCGAAAACATGGCCAGCCAAAATCTCCAAATATTCCTTCAATACCTCCATAATCATTTTCCAACAATCCATTTTTCACAAATATGTTACTTGATAATACATAGATTCAAGCATTGCGTATAATAAAGCATTTGTTTAATTTCGCTAATATAACCTAACTTTGCTGAATACGATTAAAAATCACTTCCCTTTCTTGCACTATTCCGCGTTAATAATTTCTTTTCACTTTATCACTTTTCTTCCTTGTGTTGCACTATTCCGCGATATTTTCATAACCGTTAATCACTTTATCACTTTTCTTCTTGTCGCATTATACTCCGCGCGTATTCTTGTAAAATATAAACATCTCACACGTATATACACGCATCCACATATGATATTGTCTCTTAAATCTTGTCGCGTTCTGCAAACTCAAGCGAATAATCGTACATGAGTGATGTGAACGCCGTTTGAGGTACAAAATCGCTTTGCGTGTGTGCGTGCGAGCATACGTATGTGAGTTTGAAACTCATCCTTATCCTTAAGGAGAAAAATGAAAATGTCACAATTCTGATATACGATCATCATTTCTCAGGATTGACTGCATCAATCTTATTCGAACTGATCGCAATCGAAAGCTTGTATTCACATTATACAGGGTGTTCCCGGGTTAAATGGCCAAACTTGAAATATGAATTTAGGACCTTAAAACAAGAAAAAATTTTCCTCTAGAAGTATGCTCGCAAACGCTTCGTTCAAGAGATATTGACTTCTGAAGTTATGAACTAGGAACGAATAATTTCGAAATGTTTCTTTTTATTTTTTTGTATGAGGTGCTCTCAAGCAAAAAGTTTATGAAGTGCTTATTAATGACCTTCAATCACTAAAACGGAGGATAGTGCAAGCGTGCGAAGAAATGACACATGTACAATGTCAATCAGCCACTCATTCTGTCATCGATAGGTGCAATGCTTGTCTCCGAGCTGGAGGCCATCATTTTGAACAAAACATTTAATTATTAAATTTTGATTATTGTACAGCAATAAATAGAATAAACCTAGATTATTTCGAAATTATTCGTTTCTATAGTTCATAACTTCAGAAGTCAATATTTTTTGAACGAAGCGTTTGCGAGCATACCTCCAGAGGAAAATTTTTTCTTGTTTTAAAGTCCTAAATTCATATTTCAAGTTTGACCATTTAATCCGGGAACACCCTGTATAATAAAAGTGCCGTTAGATTTTTTATTATGGCTTTAGTTCCTGAGCTATTTTAATCGAAAGTTTATTTGACGTAAAACTCCTATAAGTACTCCGGATAAGCTTCTTGGTAGCGCCGCGGCCTCTATACATAGGCAAAACTGTTGACACGCCGGAAAGAATTTTTTTATATACTTGACGTCGCGACGCTACCGCGTCGCTTGATAATATTATATATGTTACAAATAATTAGTAATATAATGTCTGCCTGTTTATTGTCCAAATCAAATGGGTTAGACGAAGATGTATAAAATTTTGAGATGCTTCATGGCCCCATAGTTTTATGAGCCGCTATTACCCACTGTGACGTTGCCGTCTCGCGTGCGTCCGCCGAATCCCTCTCCGATCGCAAAGCGCGAGCTAAAGGGCCGCGCCAGTCGACAAATAGCGAGAACCGTACCGTTTTCTCCAGAGAGGCGTTTGTAATCGAGATTTTGTTCCATATATTAATTTCGTAAATTATTTTCTTTTCGTATGAATAATTGATTTGGGAGCCTCATCGGAAGAACGAGCGGAAAGTCGCTGAAGCGTCACGGAAAATACGATCGCCATTCAAGGACGACCTTCGAAGGGCAAGGAGCCCGCAATTCGGAAATCCAAAACATCTAGCGGCCAAACTAGCCACGTCACGACGGGATCAGAACCCGCATGCGTGATGCGCGACGCATGGGACAGCGAGAGGATCCTCGCGCAAGGACCCAGGCCCGTGCGGATCCGGTCCCCGCGGAGGGACTGCAATAACACTCCCGATGGCACGGCTCCGGAAAACACCACCACGAGGGTTGCAGCGATACTTCCGGCCAAGCCGTTCGCCCTAGACCCCGCGACGGTCCCGCGGAAAGGGCCCCAGCGAATTATCCTGTGAGATACCGGGGGCGCGCGCACCCCCGATACGACCGTGAGCGCGCCGCCCGCCGGCCACAGTGCGTGATAACGCGTAATTGGCCGCGATAATACGCACCCCGTATGCGCAGCGCCGGCTGGCCCACAGGTATCGATTCTGGATCGCGACGATCCGGGATCAGACTGGCGCGAGCTTGCGTACGTGATTAGAAGCGTGAGCGAGACGACCGTTTTGGCGAGAGCAAATTCGAGAGCGTTGCTGCGTGAGCGAACTGAGAGGATTCCGGCGATCGACGGAAGGGTCCGGACGAGAGGACGCCGACGATCCACCCCGTGGCAGCCCCGGAAGAACAACCGAGAGCCCGTTGAGGTTATCCTCCGCGAAATAGCCACGCGCGATCATGCCCGGGATTATATCGTTCTGTCGTCGTTGCCGTGAATTCGTATTTTGGTGTACGGGCTAAGCCCGATTCTTTGGTGTAGATTTTCGCGTCACGGCCACGTCGTCAAGCGATCTGAGCCCCGGAGCCGGTTTCCGCGGATCGAGACATTACCTCGCGTTTTTAATAAACCGTATGTCGTCTCTCTGGAGATTCGGATTCCGTAAATTGTATTTGCGTTGGTTCTCGCACGTTTAGCGTTTAAGTCTTGTTCGTGTTGTTTGTCGGTCGCGTAAGGAACGTCCTTTTGTATGTCGTTTACGAATCTTCGCATCTAAACTTTGCGTGCACGTCTGGTGCGAATTTTTTGTGCGATTATTATACGGATTGCGCGAGAGCGTAAACCGCGTAAATTCGAGGTATTACGTCTGTTGTACAGAATCACGTCTCGAAATTGTGAGCGCGTTTTGTAAAAATTTTCTCGCGATTCTCGTCGGAATAGCGAGAGTGTGTGCTGAGTGTTCGATTCTGCGTAACACGTCTGTCCGGAATCAAAGCATGTTCGCGTTGCGTTAATTGCCTGTTAATTCTAAGTTGCGTGTTAGTTTTTAAGTCACAATAGCGGGCGATACGCCCTTGGAGATTGGATACCGAGAATCGGATAGGTTTTCACCCGAATTATATTCGGTAACTAATTATTTGTCAACTCCGCGTTGCGAGGCGTAGTTAACGCCGAGAGAGAGTTACGTCCGATTTATCGGGCCGACTTCGGCGTACATTCCGGGGTTTCACGCCCAGCGTCTAACACCCAGTCTCGCAGCCCCGTTTTTTTTACCGCAGCCGAATATCCGTGCGGTCTTTATCATTACTCTTCTCAAGGAGCTTCGACTCCCGCTATTATAATAAATCTGTTATTTCTTTGTTTAATTATCGAGCCTATTATTTTCAGGTGTGTGTCGCTCCTTATTGTATTTGTCGCACAAATTATATTCCGACAATTTCTTTCGCATCTATTTCGCGCTTATTTCGTGCGTTTCGCGAATTGATACGTGAAAGATCGTATCTGGCGTCCAAGTTCGATTTTCGCGATTATCTCTCGGATCTCGTCACGGTACGCGCGGAACTCCTAACATCCCGTTCCCACCCGGCGCGTGGATCTTTTTCTCCATTTTGTTTTTGACAACGACTATTCCGCATCTCCCGTTCGGCGAATTAGCTCCGGTTTGTCGGCGTAACGTATATCCGCGTGACGGAGAGATCGACACGGCGGACGCGTCTATCGTTCGGCCGCGAGACGGAAGTAAAAGTCGTCGCACCACACATCGTTTTGTCTTTTTCTACGTCTGTCAACACGATTTCGGTTCCATGCTCCGTCCAGTACTATATGTCGATGGAATTTCCTATACCAAAAAATGAAAAAACACATTAAACAATTTTTGGGATTAGCAGGTTATTACAGATGATTTATTCCACAATTCTCTAAGACTATTAAACCATTGACTGACTTATCAAAGAAAAATAATACTTTTAATTGGCAACAACGTCAAACGGAATCATTTAACATTTTAAGAAATGCACTATGTTCCGAACCAGTACTTCAATATCCTGATTTTACTAAACCTTTCGTTTTAACAACCGATGCATTCTGATATGCTATCGGAGGAATACTCAATCAAGGACAAATCGGAAAAGATTTACCTATTGCTCACATCTCGTGTGTTAAATGCCGCAGAAGAAAATTATTCTACTTGAAAAGAATATTTAGCAATAATTTATTGTACTAATCACTTTCGACCTTATTTATATGATAAAAAATTCACGATTGTAACTGATCATAAACCTTTAGTTTGGCTTCATTCGATTAAGGATCCCTCCTCTAGATTATGGAAATCGAGAACAAAATTAGCCGAGTATGAATATGAAATACAATATAAAAAGGAAAGCTTAAATAATAACGCAGATGCATTATCCCAAAATCCACCCACAAACTACATCTTATCCTAATTCACCGCTGATCTACTCGACGAATCATCAAATAAATCAACATTTTCTTTTGAACGTAGACCTAGAAGACCTATCCCCGAGAGAGTGATGTTGTCCTCACCAATTGATTTTTCCCCGTACAATCAACAATTAGAAAATAATCAATCTGTATCCGAACAAACCGATATAACGATAGAAGAAAATTTTAGTGACGACGATGAAATTGATAAAGTAATTGCAAATTCAGATGAAAATAA